>CM070077.1:2224333-3424333 GCA_036250285.1 Pyrocoelia pectoralis | reverse complement strand
GTATAGGTGCTATAAATGCTGTCAAAACCTTTATTTTTCCAAGCGTGTTTGTGTACAAAAGTTAGTATGAATTAAGTGACATTGCCTTTGAAGCTACAAGTACAACTAGTACAAGTACAATTCAGTGCGATTATGACAAGAAAGGTATCAGGCATCACACTACAATATTTCACATCTACAATTTTATGCACATCTACAATTTTGTGCACATCTACAATTTTATACACATCTACAATTTTGTTCATATCTACAATTTTATACACATCTACAATTTTATGCACATCTACAATTTTCTACACATCTACAATTTTATACACGTCTACAATTTTATGCACATCTACAATTTTCTACAGATCTACAAATTTATACACATCTACAATTTTATACACATTTACATAGTTGCTTTTGCTTCTTTATGAATCAGTACAATAAATACAACTTCTTATTCTATATTGTATTAATATAAAGAAATATAAATTACACGTATTATAAAAATTAGTGCAATGATTACCATTTATAAATTACAAACAATGATAAAATCACGATACACTGTATCGTGGATAAAATGATGGTCATCAAACATTAATTTAGTAAAATGTACAACTGCTAATCTAATTTTTTCAGGCGTGCGTTACACAGCACCACTTATAAATAAATCTTCATTTCAATTAATTTACAAAAACTTATGCACAACGTGTTCAAGGCAAAATACTACACACGAAATGCTCAACCCTAATCCAAAAAATACAAATATGAAAACGAGGTGGTGTAAAGTTAGTTCTTCGCTATCTTCTATTGAATCATGCTGAGTAAAAAGTTCACGTTTCAAATCATTTTTGAGTTTGTCACCAATACCACTTTCTTCCATTTTAATTATTATTGAGTTTAAAGTGGGTGCAAAATAATGATATCGTCGTAAAGTTAAACGATATGTAAAAACCCTAATAATTGAATTATCGAGTATTTGGTAAACTCGCAATTTCTGCGATAATTTCTTCTCTATATGGAGCAAATCCTCGGGCACTGTAATGACAGCGTAATTCTGATAATGATGAAGGTCAGAAATTGTTGGGCCGCCTATATCAACTTGATGCAATTGTTTCTGTAATCGGGTGAAAAGTTTGTGATCGGTGTCATTCATATAGAGTAGTTCGTAGTGAGCATCCTTTTGTATATATATGGGTAGCCCAGAGTCTGCCAATTCTTCCAAGTTGCGTATTTGAAAACCATACTGCGGTGTTGTTAAAATAGTTGCCATATTTGATGTTAATGCACATTGTATATGAATAACATAAATTAAGTACGTCAACAATGTAATGCGTAAAGCAAATGACCTGGGAAAATTTGCTATGGAACCGCAAATGGTAAGTGACCAGACGTTTATGAAAGCAAGACCTAACTTTTCAAATGTAAACGTAAACCTTCCATTCCAAGATATAAGTAGAAACCAAGTTAACCAGGTACATATAAGTGTAACGCCAACTGCTACCCAAACATTACAACTGAAAACTTGTACGAAAACATTCATGTCAGAAATTTGTTCAGCTTTGGGTACTAACCATAGATTATCAAATCTCATTAATGGTTCCGTTATTGTGTTCAAGTCATTATATTGCCCTGGTGTGAACCCTATTACAATGTTTGTTCTGTTTATCAAGCTGACATGCTCACATTCAAATATATCAGTGTATTCGGCACGTTGAAATGTGCCATTGATACGATTTGATAGTTCTTGAATGACGTACGGTATATAACGAGCAAGTGGATAATCGAAGGATGCAAAAATACTGTCTGTGTGATACATGAATGTAATTGGGCATTTATTCATTTGACGTATCACATTTGTAAATGAAAAAGTTATTTGTTCTTCGCAATTTTGAGAAATTATTGATTTTATAGTTCCTCCACAATCATTTTCCGGAGAAAATCGATCATACGCATACAATCTTGATATTCCTTGTCCATAAAACAAAACAATCACGTTATAAATAGTATAAAACCTAAGCTTGGTAAATATTAGGGAAGCATGGACTGTGTTAGTAATAACCAAAATTTTCGCATTAGCCAATCTTCCAGAATGACGCGATCCTGTTAGCTTTTCCATTTTATACAGCGTGTCCATTAGAGAAGATTCATCCTTTGGACATATTATAAACTGTCCTACATATTGCAATGGAATACCTTTAACACTATCCGGATGAAAAGTAATAAAAGGTCGTGTCGTATTCATTTGAAATATCGCGTCTTCACATATATTGTTATTATCTAAGATTAAACTCAGAGTATCATCATATGAAAACAAGTGATTTATAGTTTTTTCAATACATACTTTTGTCGATACGTCTTCTGTTGCATTCAACTGATTAAGGAAAGCATCGCATTGGGATGACAATATTTGGATACAGATCCATTTAACGAATATTAATAATTTCATTTTCTGTACACCAGTTTATGTCTAAAAACAAAGAATATGTAAAATATGTTCACTTGAATTAAAATGTGTATTTCGCAACTATTTTAATCAATTTCTTACCAACAATCTTAGAATGGCGAAATTCCGAGCTCCGAGTTCCAAGTAACATATGCGACTGACGTTAAAGGAATAAGTAAGTATAAAACTTACCTACAAACAATCAATACAAGCTTTCTCCTTCGGAGTTTTTATTTTACCGTAATTGTATTATAATTGTTATGTCGATATTTTCGAAAACACTATTTGAATTATTAATACCTAATTGATGTTTGTAAACTGCCGTTACTCCAGTTACGCTAATGCTTTAGTCAATATCGTAATGATTTTCTAGGTGAGATAGGTATAACCGTAACTCTAATCTAATTATAATCCGTATGACGACCAACTACGCTATTTTTATCATGCTGATTTCTTGCAAAACTGCAAATTATTGTTAAGGTAGTTCCAAACGTGAATGTGAATTACGCTTACCATTAATGGTACCCTTTTTATTTAAAAAAAAAAACAATTTATTCGTAATACATGCGTTGTTGCGTTCACATGCACGTTACCAGGTACATCCTTGTGTGCACCAAAAAAGTGTATTTATCTATGAAAAATTGACAAAAAATGGAAAAGTTTTTTATTATTAAAGTAAGAATGAAATGTTTCCCAACAAAAATAGTAGTAACAGTGGTGTAAAAAAGCGGGTTGTTTACCTACTATAGTTTCCAATAGTTTTTCAAATTTCATTTACGTTCGTTGGTTTAATAATAAACTCTTTTTACTAATTCCACTTTCGATCAACAATATTTATCCAAACTAAAATCCTTTCTTCCTTTTTAATTAATAGATATAATTAATTGTTGCGTGAATAGGTTTTATATTGAATATTGTCGATAGTGCACGGTGCACCTCTTTCAGTTGTAAGAAGGAAACCTACAACACAATGGTCCTTCTACGTCGGATGTGCCTACGAATAGCATCATTATCATCATCATCATGGCTCAAGAATTACGTTAAATAAATTACGGAAGTCTTAATAAAATGGAAGATTGTCTCGTTTTGTAAGTGGAAATAACAAACGTTCTCGCTAATCATTTATAAAATGTTTCGTGTTTACACATTTCAATCCACCAAAAAAGGTGATTAATGCACGTTTCTCGATTACTTGAAAAATTTCATATAAAAATAATACTTAGGTACGTTACGTTTGTTAAATTTATGTCGTTTCACATTCCTCGGCGGCGAAGTTTTAAAACACATTCTTAATGGAATCAGAATTGAAACTAAATAACGCTCAAAAAACAATCGAGCCCAACTTAGGGACGAATTGGCAAGTTTCACAACATATTCTCGATGCTTTTAGGCTGGATTCACACTATCGAGGAAATAAAGCACCGAACCTACCAAATTTTTGTAGTAAGACGGATTGAGATGGGGTTTTTTCTATTCGCTTCCTAAATTCAATAGGAAACTTTGTACCTACTTTTGATCATGTTTTTTTCGAAATTGCATATTTGTGCAGTGGAAAATGCATCCTGAAAAATGCATTTCATAGAAAAAATTCATAACTTCGTTATAAATTTCTAGAATCGACTTAATTCGGGTTCACGAGGGTTTTCGAGGTCGCTGATTCTGAATATGACCTCCAAATTGGGTCATCGCCCACTTGGAGCTCAGGATGGCTGAGCAACGTCATCTCCGAAGCCTTTTCTAAAATTCACTCTCAAATGATTCTAGACATCTCATTCGGGGGTTTTTTGGGTTGCTGATTCCAAATAAGGCATCGGCAACCGCCCACCGCACATCCGGACATCAACGTCATCCCCTGGAGTTTCATTGAAGTTTGAATTCTATAGGGAACCGAAAATTGTTTCCGGGGATTTTTGGGTGGCTCAGATCGAATCTGGCACCGGACACTTTCTAACGGATATCTGGTGCACCACACCAGGGCAGCAACGTCATCCTCTAGAGTTTCGCTTGAATTTTCGCCGGAAAATAATTTTCGGTTCCCTATAGACTTGATACTTCAGAGGATGACGTTGATACCCGGATGCGGGACACCAGGTACGAGGGTGGGGAGGCGGTTGCCGGTGCCTGATATGGAATCAGCAACCCAAAAAACCCCGGATGAGATGTCTAGAATCAGTTGAAAGTGAATTTCAGAAAAAGCTTCGGAGATGACGTTGTTCACCCATCCTGAGCTGCAGGTGGGCGATGAGCCAATTTGGAGGTCATATTCGGAATCAGCGACCTCTAAAACCCCCGTGAACCCTAATTAAGTCGATTCTCGAAGTTTATAACAAAGTTATGAATTTTTTCTATATGAAAATGCATTTTTCAGGACGCGTTTTCCACTGCACAAATGCAATTTCAAAAAAAAAACATGATCAAAAGTAGGTACAAAGTTTCCTATTGAATTTAGGAAGCGAATGCAAAAAACCCCATCTCAATCCGTGTTACTACAAAAATTTGGTAGGTTCAGTGCTTTATTTCCTCGCCTAATCATACTCTCCATAAGCGAGAATACGATGGGCCGCACGTAGGTCAAAGGTCGTCCTCAGACAGAAGCGCCAATACGTTTCAGATGGCACCCAAATCCACCATGCAAGTAAGTGTACGCACGTCTAGGTACGCGATTTTGCAAATGCCAAAATTGGATATTCACGATGAAGGAATAGGTGTTGCCACAACCGCTGTCTCACCTAACACTAAGGCTTTAAGAGGCCTGGCCATCGATTCACTGTATATGAAATATAATGTTAACGCGAGCCCTTCTGGAGAGTTTATTTGATAAGATATCTTAGCAATTCAAAAAGTACATTAATCTACAAGAACTTCACTTGAAATTCTTCGGAACAAAATTTGACAATAATTTTATATTTCTTTAAAAAACTGCCCTAAACTATACCAAAAATCACGTTGTTACTTTACGATGGTTTAAAGAGTATTTACGATGCTTTTCAAAAATCTACTCCAAAGGATTTGTAGAACATATACACATGAACCTTCATTTTAAAATTTAGCTTTTTATACTGTTATGTATTGAAATTGTGTTAGTCTCTGTATATGTTTAATTTATGATATACCGTGTATATTACTAAGTGTCACATGCAGAGTTTGTTACTTTACTTTTTGACAATGCTCATCCGTTAATAAAATGTCTAAACACGTGTTCGTCTTTCATGTATTAATTATAAGTATTATAAGTGTTCAACCCCAAATATAAAATATACTAAAAAATAGCCGCTGTAGAAGGGCTCCAGGATTTCCTTGTATTAGGGTACAAGAAAATACTGCCACCTGGCAGCGGACAGTACAAGTTATTGAAAAGCACGCCTTGTTACAATCGGTCACCTAATTGTTCAGATTTTATTTGTATTCAATATTTGTCATTAAATCTAGTGCTTTTATAAAATAATTAACTTTCCATTTAACTATCCTTTTTATGACAATTATCAATATTTATCGTTCATTTCACTTACTGGACAACTTTCATTTATTAATTTAATTATAATCAAATTTTAAGGGTTTTATTATCTTTATCAGTGCGCCTTACCGGAATTAATAGATCCCCGACATATTAGAAATATGCTTATTAGGGAATCTCCGGATTCAATGAAAACTAAAAAAAAACAACGATGTTACAATAATTTTTAATTTTGTATAAACCATTTTATGTAAATATTAATTGATTATATTGTATAAATTATGAATACGAATAATTTTGACCTTGTCAGGTCAACCCCCTAGTCCCAGCAACCCCTAACTTAAGAATTTAAATAGGGAAATGGTGTCGAGCGACCCCTCATTTGAAGCGTCTTTTAATTCTCTATTCGACAGTATCAATGAAAATTAGTTTTATTCAATTCCCCCCCTCCCCCATGAAAATCACCCTCTAGATTAACTAAGGTGGGGGTGTTGTTTAGGAAAAATCCTGAAATGTGCCGTTCAGTAGGTCAAAGGTGGCGTGTTTTAAGATTTTTCCTAAACAACACCCCCACCTTAGTTAATCTAGAGAGTGCTTTTCATGGGGGCGAAAAAAAATTGAATAAAACTAATTTTCATTGATACTGTCGAATAGAGAATTAAAAGACGCTTCAAATGAGGGCTCGCTCGACTCCCTTTCTCTATTTAAATTCTTGAGTTAGGGGTTGCTGGGACTAGGGGGTTGATGTGTCAATGTTAAGTTTGACATCAAAAGTTGTCTCCCAAAAATAAAAAATCGAGGTGTCCGAGCGTTTTTTAAGAAACTGGTCTAAGTGTCCCAAAACAGGCGTGTTTCCTTTTCAATGGCCCACCCTGTAATTTATTGTAAATATTATATCTGAACAACAAAAATAGTCCAAGCAATTTCTAATAAATGTAAAATATAGTTGAGCAAATCTGCATAACGGAAAATATGAACTACAAATTTTATTTATAATATAGGTAAATATAATTAAAATTCCAGTTTATTAATTATTATGGAAATTATAATAATTAATACTATAATTGTAATTATGATTAAAATTATTATTGTATGATCATGAAAAAAAGTTAATTGTTCTATTAATGGTGAAATTCTATCTTGTAATGATATATGTATTCATGTTCTTATTTCTAAAAAAAGTTTAACTTTATATATGGATCTTAAATCCATTGCACTAATCTGCCATATTAGAAATTAGTTAATATTGGTAATTCTGAATAAGTATGTTCAGCAGGGGGGGGGGGTGGATTCACTCTAAAGATGTAGGGGTTTGATAGGAAAATATTGTTTTTTTATTTGAATAAATTCTTTCTCATATAATAATAATAAAAAAAATAATTCTTGCTGTTCTAATCAATGAACCAATTGATGAAACTGAATTTCATACTGAGTATACATCTGAATAATCAGAGTATCGTCGTGGTATTCCTGCTAATCTGTTTTTAATCTATATTTATCTGTATTTAAAGTAGACCAGATTTACATTCATTATAATTACCATAGAATTAATGTATAAGGAATAAATGAATCATTGCAGATTAAGACTGTAGCCAATGAAAATTCAATGAAGTAGACCAGTTTCAAATTCATTGTCATTATGCTAGTTATTGGGTAGAAAATAGGTGTGCAATTGTAGCATAAATACACCTTCAACAATTTACCTGCAACTCACCCCCCAAAAACTATTACCCCTCACACTTAGGTGGTACGGCCTCTTAATGTGACGACGAGCGGCGGAAAAGGAGGGAAAGTCTTCGGTTCAAATACGGCTATCAAGTGGGTTGCAGGTGCCGGTCCTGTGACGGAGTTTTTACTCAGTAGATTTCCTGGAGAATAAAATAAAGCGAAGGAAGTTTAGCAATTACGCACAGACTATCTACGGGTACCGTTCTGTATGGCTCAAGGCAGGTCTTAAGGAATAAGGACTGCAACGTGGCCAGGCCGTCGTACCAAATGTCCAAACCATAAGTAAGATCAAATGAAGCGGAGCGGAGTTTTACCTTTTCGACTACATTGGAGCAATGCTTGACGGAGGAAAGCTTGTCATCTAAATACAGCGAGAGACATTTAAACTCGAAAACTTTGCGTACTGTCCAGTTGTATAAATGCAAGGTTAGGTTTGGGGATACTTTGCGACCAAAAACCATGTGTTTAGTTTTGTCAACTGAGACGGACAACAAAAAGAGAGAAGATTCGATGGGAACCACAAAACCTTCCCCATAGAATTCATGGGGAAGGTTTTGTGGTTCCCATCGAATCTCCTATAACCCCATTTCGAGCCTCCAATGGACCAAACTTATAAAAAAGAGAGAAGCTTGAGTTTCTAAATCGCGCCTGTTGTTTGCTCAGTGAAAACAATATCGCATCCACATAGGCGAAACAGTCAATGTTGCCGGGAAGTTCTTGGCCGAGGAGAATGTCTATAACAATATTCCATAATAGCGTCCCGACGACCGAACCTTGTGGACATTCCTACCACTGCAGGCACTCTCTTAACAATGATGGCCACCATACGTTATTGAATGCTCCGACGAAGATTGCCAACTTATACATGCGAGCATTCGTTTTAACATTTTTACTAGTCTAGCTCTAGAGACTCAATCAATGGTTTTTCGTCCGGGGGAATAAAGCGATATTGCTTAGAATTTTGTCGTAGTCTTTGGAGAAGTACTCTCTCGAATAACTTCCCAAACTATGATGGAGAAATTGATTTCTTCCTAATGGCAGTGTACGTACAATAACACAAAAAAGTAAAAATGACAATAAAATACTTACTGTAGCTATTTCTGTTCCCGTAAAATTTTTGAAAAAATTTGTCCCTTGCTGTACGTAAAACAATAGGTTATGTTTCAAAATATCTAAATTTTTCTAGCAATTTATACAATATTCAACTGTATTATATTTATTGATAATAAAAGTTAATTGTGCTCATAAGTTGTGGTGTAAAATTTAATGACTATTTGTTCTGAGTGCAATCGAAGGTCATTATTAACTCCCTTTTGTATTGTTAATGATCTGTGATATTAAATGGCTATTTAAGGTATAGTATGACTGGTCAAACGGTTTAAGTTGTGCGTATTGTTTCAAGTGAAGTGTAGGTAAGAAAATTTTTCAATTGTGTCGTATTGCTTCTAATTGCGATCGAATTAACCAAAATCGTTCACATTTTCACATTGATGACCCTTTTTTGCAGTTGAATCTGAAATGAATCAGTATGATCTTTTGCTAGTTGGCATTTTTGATTTTATTCTCCACACAGTGTTCTATGTATCCTTCTGTGGAAGAGGGCCAAAGAAGGGCAAAAATCTGAAAAAAAAGTAGTCTATTCGGTTAGTGCTATTCTGCAAGGAAATTTTCTGATCATCCATCTTGTGGCTACCAAAATTACTTACCAAAATATAATTCATTGTCGCATATCTTGTCAGTGATCTCCAGATGTTTCAGCGCACCCAATATTCGATTGGCATTAAGCTCAAATGCTAAGAAGCTAAAGAGCTTTGGTTTGGTGGAATCCATTGGATGTGAGTAAAGCTCAAAACAAGGGTTACATGAACAATCGACTTAATAAGGCACAAAATATCAATAAATAAGTCAAGGAGGGGATTTTGTGCCTTATCAGTTTTTCTTATCTTTTAAATTTAACAGAACTTTTCCAATAAAATGAAGTTATTGAAATACTTTTAGTGCTTTATAGTGGTCCATCTTCAATTTCCTTGATGCGAAAATATCCGCATCTTCGTATGCTACTAAATTTCCCAACGAAATTATGCACGATAAATTAGTGCTAGTGGATGGACTGTTTAGTGCTCCAGAGTTTTCCACATGCGAGCAATCATTTTTCGTTAATAGGTTTAAAAATCTACTATACAAGAATAAGAACCGATTAATGCTGTTAGTGCTCTCAAACGACTATGATTTTAAAAGAAAACTGCACACATCATATTAGTGCTATTCATAAATAGCTTGATTCTTGAGATCAATTGTTGTGCTTTTCCAAACTCTTCCGTGTCTTAGTGTAACAAATTTTAGCCACTAAAGTGTAATTGCTAACGACTTTCTGCCACTTTTATTTCAAATTACCTACGTTTTCGGTTTTGTTATGTTGAAATTTCGAAATAAATGTCTTTCGCCATATTAGTTTAAGCAATAATGGATTTCAGCTTATAGTCATTAGCAAAAATGGAGAGAAAAGAGGACTACCAAAAGCTAATAATAGATGAAGTTAAGTGGAAGAGGGCCAGAAAATGGAAGAATCAGGAAGAACAACGGAAAAAGGTTTTAGAAAGTTTATTCAGAGTATAAGTTTTCACTCTCCCCCCTTCCTATAAAGGAGAGGGGGTGTAAACTGAAAATGACAGTATTTGCATCCAAGCGTGATGGGCTCCACGCAATCGTGAAAAGTCAACATTTCAGTCGATTTCAGAGTTTAAAACGCCTTGGATTCACTAGTCTTAGTAGCTAACCTTCAAGAGCCTTGAAGCATAGCTCAACAATAATCATAGGTTCCCCCTCGTACCCTTTCCCTTTCTTCTATTCATTATTTTAGCTACATTAAAAGATAGTGAGTAAATAAAATTAATATCAATGGAAGAAATTTAAATTATCCAAAGCTCTCAAGAAAGCGTGACTTCAATGTTAGCCTAAATAAATCATAAAACTTTTCTCTCACAAGGTACAAAAAGTATTGGAGGCGATTAATGCTGTTTAGTGCTCTCAAAATATTTATAAATACGTGGGTGTACTCCTTTTAATTGAAATATGTTGGTTTCTCCCAAGTGGGAGACCTTCTTGGGGAGTTGGTAGTGTGGGACAGGTTAATGAAAACACATGTGCTTCATTCTAGTTCTAGTTTAGAATGAAGCACATGTGTTTTCATTAACCTGTCCCACACTACCAACTCCCCAAGAAGGTCTCCCACTTGGGAGAAACCAACATATTTCAATATTTATAAATAGTTATCTGCCAGGTTTCCAAAGAAGAATAAGAAAATGGTGAAGCTTAAAGATGGCGACAGTTGCCATATTTCCATATTGTACCATTACTATTTTGTTCGATGGCGGGAGTACCTCAGGGTAGCCTCTTTGGACACAATCTTGTTTTTCCATAAACACATGACTTACTGACAGTAGAAGAAGATACGGTAGTTGCTACATTTATAGACGACGTAGATCTTCTTGCAGTATAGTACAGACCAGATCTTGATCCACAGCAATTTCTCTTCGTACATACTTACACCGTGGACTGAAGTGTGCGCATTTCTTCTTTCTTCTTCTTATACTTTGGTCAATCGTTTTTATGTTATTTGGAACCATAAAATACGGTTAGCCAAAGTACCAGTAAGGGAAAGTGTTACATGTGCTTCAAAGAAGAGAAGTGCCAATATAAATGTTTGTGTATACGGGCCAAGGAAGAGCAAGTTGTGATATACTAAACATTTCTTCATTGGCCTGTGTCTATAGGAATGATTTTGCCATTTACGCCCATTTCTGACATTGTGGAACCAAGTTGTAGTATACTCAGTTGGACTTCTTGGGCCTGTTCCTACAGAAATGAGGTAGGTAATCATCTCAAAATCAAATGGGTAAAATTAAGCAAAATATATGCTTCTAAGAATCTTTTCGGCGGGATTCCATAAATTAACCGTTACCGATTCAAGGCGGGCCTTTTACATACAGACAGGTAAGTGTTTATCTAATTTAGGTTTTTTGAATGAAAGTGCCATAAGCTTTAAAAATAGAAGATAGAGTTTGGTAATTTATGAGTGTGGGAAACTATTGAGGTGATTTGTGACTCAATTCAAATCATTCCCTTAGTTTTCCTTCTCATAGATTATATCGCATCAAATTTTGACTATTTTCAGTATAAACTTACCGTGCATCATGACTATTTTACAGTTCTACTTAAACTTTAGAAATTGACAAAGGAAGAAGTAATTAAGGGGAGAGACCAAGTGAAAACCCAAAATGGAAATGGAGAAAGTGTAAAATCATGGACACCAACTACTTTACGCATTTTACCTTAGTGATGACTTCTGCATAATACTAATAATTCATATCAACATCTAGGGTTTACTATAACGAATATCAATGGAAGTAACAGACACTCCTAGGTTTTCTTGACAAATCACATGCAATTTCTGAAACGAACCCACTAAAGTGTTGCTTTTGTCTTTCGATACCAAGTTTAGTATTTTTAAGGTTGCCAAAGTGGGGGTGAGACAGCATGGGAATCAATTTACAGACACTGACCGCCTTAAGGTCCATGCTGTATATTGCAGTGTGCAACTAATCTCCTATTAAATTGAAATTATCCACCCTCGATAACTTTTTTCATCTGAACGCTCTCATTCCATTTGGAGATGTTCTTTCAACCGGATTCAGTTGCCAAAATCATGGTTCTTTTTGATTTTTCATCAGTTGGATGGTCTTGATTCCTCCAATTATTTTTCGGCGCCTCAGAAACCATCATCCATCCCAAATTGATGGTCAATATCCTTCATCCTTCATAGATAAGCACTTTCAGCGAGATTCTTTTCGTAATTTATCGTGTTCTTATACTTCTTTTCCTCCTCGCGACAAGGGGGCGGGTTCAAACTTTTCTTGCAATGCACGGTTTGTTAGAATATCTCTAAGACACGGCTAAAGTTCTCTTGTATTTTATCTATTCCAGATATGGATCACTAGCTTTGTTCCAATTCCATTGTTACTCATATTTCGTCTATAGCCTTCTTGGTAGTATTCCTACTCCGAGACTTCATACGTCTTCCTTGCTAATAGTTGTTCCTCACCAAGGTTCCCTCCTATGGGTTTTTTCCTGACCGCTACCTAAATACACCTACATGTTCCATTTCAACCTCCCCTTCAATTCAAGTATCGTTTACTTTTTCTTTTCTGCGTTGTCCGGTTTGGAATCGTCCAGTGGCTCTCACTTAGTATCCTACAGCGTGATGGAAACGCGTCCGATATTTTAAATACCTACGCTTTTTGGTGGTTTGTACTTCGGTTCAACGGTAACAAAGTACGTTCCAATGATTCCAGTCACTGATTCTTCCAAGAATTACGAGCACCAAGGTCGCGGTGAACCTTTTTACGCACGATTATTAACACCTTGGTGAGGACTTTGGAAGGATCACATGACATTTTCCAAGTTCAACTCTCTTAAAGTTACCATTTCGAAGTGAGACGGTACAGAAAATGAGAATTGCTATATTATACTCGAGACTCTTTTCTTCATCTAAATCTTGTCACTTTATTTGGAGATATTCTTCCAATTGGGTTCAGTGGCCAAAACCATGGTTCTTTTAAGAAGTCTTTTCGTGTGTAACTTTATATTAGAAAACTAAGCACGACAAACTGACCTATTATTACGGGAAATTGAATGGACGATGTGCCGGACTACGATAAGTTATAGAAGAAATATAAATAGGAACAAATGAAAGATGGAGAAGAGGCTATCAACTGTGGAGCAGAAGGGTGCCCTTAAAGTATCTATTTAAGGGGTTGAATAAACAAAAAACCACTGAGATTGGTACTCTTGCGACATGATTGAAGCTGCTTCAAGTAGTATATAAAGTGTAACTATAACGCTATGAAAATTAATGTTGGCATCGTCGTACTCCTTTAAAGGATTTTGCTTACGTCTACAAGAATTAACTTTGTGAAAGACGTTCATTATATTATGTAATGCAGAAAATATGGAACCCCTTTTAATGCAGCCAAAATTAAACAATACACATACACCCAGCATATCCCTCAATTTTCCACGAGACAACACGCACCTTATCTCAAATTTTCCTATAAGTATATAAGAAATGAAGGAAGACGCTCGTATGTAATAAATTTTATATTAAAACTTTTCGGTTTAAAACTTTTTCTTAAACATTTCTTCAAAGAGTGATTATCATATATGAAAATATAAGACCGGAAAACTTCTTCATAATCGTTCTAAATTCGTCGAGGAAATCGCTTCTTTAAAAGTCGAGCAATTTTAAATTTTATGCACTTATGTAACTGTCACGAACAGTTGATACATCTGAATTATTTTCTAAAAGAAGCTCAGCTTTGTCGCTGTTTGGCACACAAGTAAATTCACAATGTCAAGGTAGCCTGTCGCACTGTTTGGGAAATATTGTTCACTGAAGAATAATAATAAAGGTTTTTTTCTTCAATCATCGTAAAAATATTCATATTTATTTGTAAACAACAATTATTTTACACGTCACAAATGGCATAATTAAATAATAACAATAATAATACTACATAACACACATATTTACATTATGTCAAATTACAAACAAGACGAATTAATAACATTTAATTTTAATTTTGTATTTAAATTGGGCAAAATTTCTGGCACTTTTGAAATAGTCAGACAAGATGTTGTAAAACGCCAAAAATTGCTACTCCGGGGATGTCTTGTAGAATGAATGCCGCGGCTTATCCAGACGTAGCTTATAATTTATTGTTACAGGTGGCGTGGTGGTGTACATCTTTGCCGGATACAAAATTATGTTTGCGAAACTAACATATTTTGAACTTAACTCGAACAAAAAATTTCTTCATTTTTTTGCAAAAAACGCAAGGTTAACCCCTTTGAACTTTTTCTGGCTAAAAAACGAACTCTCGAAATTCGACCAAGTAACGATTGTTTCTTTTAGATCATTAGACGACAATTAAATAATTCCAAACCGTTCCATTCTAAGTCGAACCGTTTCGGAGATATCGCTCTTTAAAGATCCATTTAGAGGGTCCCTTCGCAGAGCCCTTTCCTCCATTATCGTACAAATGAGACACTTACAGCTGGACCTGGTACACTTTTTTTACTCCAAACTATCTTTTATGAAGTAAACTAACATATTTTGACCTTATCTCGAACAAAAATTTCTTCATTTTTTTGCAAAAAACGCAAGGTTAACCCCTTTGAACTTTTTCTGGCTAAAAAACGAACTCTCGAAATTCGACCAAGTAACGATTGTTTCTTTTAGATCATTAGACGACAATTAAATAATTCCAAACCGTTCCATTCTAAGTCGAACCGTTTCGGAGATATCGCTCTTTAAAGATCCATTTAGAGGGTCCCTTCGCAGAGCCCTTTCCTCCATTATCGTACAAATGAGACACTTACAGCTGGACCTGGTACACTTTTTTTACTCCAAACTATCTTTTATGAAGTAAACTAACATATTTTGACCTTATCTCGAACAAAAAATTTCTTCATTTTTTTGCAAAAAACGCAAGGTTAACCCCTTTGAACTTTTTCTGGCTAAAAAACGAACTCTCGAAATTCGACCAAGTAACGATTGTTTCTTTTAGATCATTAGACGACAATTAAATAATTCCAAACCGTTCCATTCTAAGTCGAACCGTTTCGGAGATATCGCTCTTTAAAGATCCATTTAGAGGGTCCCTTCGCAGAGCCCTTTCCTCCATTATCGTACAAATGAGACACTTACAGCTGGACCTGGTACACTTTTTTTACTCCAAACTATCTTTTATGAAGTAAACTAACATATTTTGACCTTATCTCGAACAAAAAATTTCTTCATTTTTTTGCAAAAACGCAAGGTTAACCCCTTTGAACTTTTTCTGGCTAAAAAACGAACTCTCGAAATTCGACCAAGTAACGATTGTTTCTTTTAGATCATTAGACGACAATTAAATAATTCCAAACCGTTCCATTCTAAGTCGAACCGTTTCGGAGATATCGCTCTTTAAAGATCCATTTAGAGGGTCCCTTCGCAGAGCCCTTTCCTCCATTATCGTACAAATGAGACACTTACAGCTGGACCTGGTACACTTTTTTTACTCCAAACTATCTTTTATGAAGTAAACTAACATATTTTGACCTTATCTCGAACAAAAAATTTCTTCATTTTTTTGCAAAAACGCAAGGTTAACCCCTTTGAACTTTTTCTGGCTAAAAAACGAACTCTCGAAATTCGACCAAGTAACGATTGTTTCTTTTAGATCATTAGACGACAATTAAATAATTCCAAACCGTTCCATTCTAAGTCGAACCGTTTCGGAGATATCGCTCTTTAAAGATCCATTTAGAGGGTCCCTTCGCAGAGCCCTTTCCTCCATTATCGTACAAATGAGACACTTACAGCTGGACCTGGTACACTTTTTTTACTCCAAACTATCTTTTATGAAGTAAACTAACATATTTTGACCTTATCTCGAACAAAAAATTTCTTCATTTTTTTGCAAAAAACGCAAGGTTAACCCCTTTGAACTTTTTCTGGCTAAAAAACGAACTCTCGAAATTCGACCAAGTAACGATTGTTTCTTTTAGATCATTAGACGACAATTAAATAATTCCAAACCGTTCCATTCTAAGTCGAACCGTTTCGGAGATATCGCTCTTTAAAGATCCATTTAGAGGGTCCCTTCGCAGAGCCCTTTCCTCCATTATCGTACAAATGAGACACTTACAGCTGGACCTGGTACACTTTTTTTACTCCAAACTATCTTTTATGAAGTAAACTAACATATTTTGACCTTATCTCGAACAAAAAATTTCTTCATTTTTTTGCAAAAAACGCAAGGTTAACCCCTTTGAACTTTTTCTGGCTAAAAAACGAACTCTCGAAATTCGACCAAGTAACGATTGTTTCTTTTAGATCATTAGACGACAATTAAATAATTCCAAACCGTTCCATTCTAAGTCGAACCGTTTCGGAGATATCGCTCTTTAAAGATCCATTAGAGGGTCCCTTCGCAGAGCCCTTTCCTCCATTATCGTACAAATGAGACACTTACAGCTGGACCTGGTACACTTTTTTTACTCCAAACTATCTTTTATGAAGTAAACTAACATATTTTGACCTTATCTCGAACAAAAAATTTCTTCATTTTTTTGCAAAAAACGCAAGGTTAACCCCTTTGAACTTTTTCTGGCTAAAAAACGAACTCTCGAAATTCGACCAAGTAACGATTGTTTCTTTTAGATCATTAGACGACAATTAAATAATTCCAAACCGTTCCATTCTAAGTCGAACCGTTTCGGAGATATCGCTCTTTAAAGATCCATTTAGAGGGTCCCTTCGCAGAGCCCTTTCCTCCATTATCGTACAAATGAGACACTTACAGCTGGACCTGGTACACTTTTTTTACTCCAAACTATCTTTTATGAAGTAAACTAACATATTTTGACCTTATCTCGAACAAAAAATTTCTTCATTTTTTTGCAAAAAACGCAAGGTTAACCCCTTTGAACTTTTTCTGGCTAAAAAACGAACTCTCGAAATTCGACCAAGTAACGATTGTTTCTTTTAGATCATTAGACGACAATTAAATAATTCCAAACCGTTCCATTCTAAGTCGAACCGTTTCGGAGATATCGCTCTTTAAAGATCCATTTAGAGGGTCCCTTCGCAGAGCCCTTTCCTCCATTATCGTACAAATGAGACACTTACAGCTGGACCTGGTACACTTTTTTTACTCCAAACTATCTTTTATGAAGTAAACTAACATATTTTGACCTTATCTCGAACAAAAAATTTCTTCATTTTTTTGCAAAAAACGCAAGGTTAACCCCTTTGAACTTTTTCTGGCTAAAAAACGAACTCTCGAAATTCGACCAAGTAACGATTGTTTCTTTTAGATCATTAGACGACAATTAAATAATTCCAAACCGTTCCATTCTAAGTCGAACCGTTTCGGAGATATCGCTCTTTAAAGATCCATTTAGAGGGTCCCTTCGCAGAGCCCTTTCCTCCATTATCGTACAAATGAGACACTTACAGCTGGACCTGGTACACTTTTTTTACTCCAAACTATCTTTTATGAAGTAAACTAACATATTTTGACCTTATCTCGAACAAAAAATTTCTTCATTTTTTTGCAAAAAACGCAAGGTTAACCCCTTTGAACTTTTTCTGGCTAAAAAACGAACTCTCGAAATTCGACCAAGTAACGATTGTTTCTTTTAGATCATTAGACGACAATTAAATAATTCCAAACCGTTCCATTCTAAGTCGAACCGTTTCGGAGATATCGCTCTTTAAAGATCCATTTAGAGGGTCCCTTCGCAGAGCCCTTTCCTCCATTATCGTACAAATGAGACACTTACAGCTGGACCTGGTACACTTTTTTTACTCCAAACTATCTTTTATGAAGTAAACTAACATATTTTGACCTTATCTCGAACAAAAAATTTCTTCATTTTTTTGCAAAAAACGCAAGGTTAACCCCTTTGAACTTTTTCTGGCTAAAAAACGAACTCTCGAAATTCGACCAAGTAACGATTGTTTCTTTTAGATCATTAGACGACAATTAAATAATTCCAAACCGTTCCATTCTAAGTCGAACCGTTTCGGAGATATCGCTCTTTAAAGATCCAAATAGAGGGTCCCTTCGCAGAGCCCTTTCCTCCATTATCGTACAAATGAGACAGTTATAGCTGGACCTGGTACACTTTTTTTTACTCCAAACTATCTTTTATGAAGTAAACTAACATATTTTGCACTTATCTCGAACAAAAAATTTCTTCATTTTTTTGCAAAAAACGCAAGGTTAACCCCTTTGAACTTTTTCTGGCTAAAAAACGAACTCTCGAAATTCGACCAAGTAACGATTGTTTCTTTTAGATCATTAGACGACAATTAAATAATTCCAAACCGTTCCATTCTAAGTCGAACCGTTTCGGAGATATCGCTCTTTAAAGATCCATTTAGAGGGTCCCTTCGCAGAGCCCTTTCCTCCATTATCGTACAAATGAGACACTTACAGCTGGACCTGGTACACTTTTTTTACTCCAAACTATCTTTTATGAAGTAAACTAACATATACATACAGGGGTGGGCAAACAGTCGATCGCGATCGACCGGTCGATCGCGAACAGCTCGACAGTCGATCGCAGACGCAGACATTTTAAATAAAAATATTGGATGTTAATGATATTATGGATGTGGCAGTGAAAATTGCTAATTCAATAAGAGCGCGAAGTTTAAGGAGGCGTCTGTTCCGTAGTCAACTTGAAGACAATGACTCGGAATATGAAGATTTACTTCTTTTTTGTCATGTTAGGTGGTTAAGCTGAGGAAGCTTTTTGGAAAGATTTCTCAATCTTTTGCCTGAAATTATTGCATTTTTGGACACATTGGGAGAAAAATATGAACAATTGGAAGATCCAGTATGGGTAAAAAAATTAGCATTTCTTACGGATTTTATGGTCGATTACAACTTGCTTAATTTACAATTACAAGGAAAAGGAAAAAATATTGAGTTATTGGGTTCGGTAAACGCTTTTAAAGCAAAATTAAAACTTTTTGCTTCACAATTAAAAACGCGCAAAATTTTAAATATTTTCCATACTTATTGAACTTACTGGTGAATGTAATATTGACATGTTTTGATCTGAACTAGAAAATTTTCATCAAGAATTTGAAAGACGATTTGTAAATCTCAATAATCTTCAACCAATTTTTGAACTTATTTCATTTCCTTTTGGAGAATTCGATAACGAGGATATTTCATCAAATCTAGCTCATACTTTTCAATTGAATTCATCGTATCTAGAGTTCGAAATTTTAACAATACAATCAGATATAATTCTGAAAGCACGTGCAAATGACAATAATTTTTGGAATTTATTACCAGAAGGAAAATATCCATTATTGAGATCAGTGGCAATGAGGATATTTGCATTTTTTGGTTCCACTTATCCATATGAAGCAGCGTTTTCTCAGATGAAAAACATCAAATTTAATTGTTCTTATTTTAACCCATTTTTCGAAGTAGATCGCGCATAAATTAGAAAAATTAATGTCGATCATACGAGTATTAAGTTTGCCCACCCCTGAATGAACGTTTTCGTTAAAGAAAGAATTAATTCATTCTAGCGTTGAGTGAATGTTCTTTATTCAATGATTCTAGGTAGGAATGTGTAAGTACACTGAATGGAGCGAAAATAACCTGTCTCTAAAAGAGTTTAGGTAATGCACAAATTTAAAAAAACCTAAAATAAAACAGGAAAGAGTATAAGTAACAAATTAATAATACATGGGCGAGGAGACTAGAGAATAGGACCATGAATCCCTTGAAGAAATTATTTGAATGACTACTTCTACAACAGTAAAGGAAAGTATTGTAGATGCACGAACTGGACTGTTGTAGACATGTTGCAGCTTAGAATGCAGGTCACAACCTGATAAGGGCGCATAGAAAGTATAATGAAGGGGGTTAAGGACGAATGTGAAACTGGTGAAGAAGAAGAACGTACAATTCGGAGCTACTAAGGAGTACAGTTGGCAGAAGAATGTAATAAGTAATACTTGCAAACCACTTTTAACATTAGTCCAGGAGTTATTGTGGCGAGTAGTTCTGACTATACTGTCCCATTACAAGGTACCTATAACACATACTACACCTTAGGGGATAGGTTCCCTGAGAAAGACAATCACACCGAGAAAGATTCCCTCAGGAATTCCTGAACATTTTTAAGGATGAAGACATTCTGAGAGAGTCAAAGGTAAAATATTCCTTGTAAGGAATCAATCAAACTCTGAACTGCAAATAATTTATAAAATCAGTTCTCCTTTATTCGTATAATATAAATATATAAAAAAATTAATCAACCGCTCGTAAATTATAATATGTACACGGTATGTACACTCTAAAATTATTTATGTACATTAAAAAATACTCTTCAATATAAAATTGCACGTTATATACAAAAAAAAGAGAGACTAGTAGACATTTCTAGCTACCAAAGTTACAAATAATAATATAATAAAGGAAACTAAACCTAAAGTTAATATGTATTATTCTCGGTTGTCTCCATTTGTATTTTGTTTACAAACTTAGTTGCCCTAATCAGACTAGTTAATACAAAAAGTAATGATACTGTATATTTACAATGTGGGTATGATAACTTATTCTCTAATAACATCACATAGAAAAATTGCATCCGAAGTGCTTATGTATTGATCACAATTCATTGTCCTCTTCATCATCTACGATGGGGGCCTCATCTCACCTTGGACAAAATTTGAAGTACGGAAAGAGAAGACAGTGTAACGATAAGAATCTGAAACAAAAATAAAGCGATTAATTTATTATTTTGTTTTTTTTCATCTACCAATATGTATTGCAGAATTAGTAGGTACAGTATAATAGGGTTCATTTACAAGGATCGCGCCACGCGTAAAATGTGGGTGGGGCTCTTCCCGTATAAAAAGCTCCTCAAAGTGTAAAGATCCAGACCTCTTCCCCCCCCCCCTCCCCAAACTTCGCCAGTGATTGAATGTGGTCACATACACATACAGGGTGGCCCATTGAAAAGGTAACACGCCTGTTTTGGGACACTTAGACAAGTTTCTTAAAAAAACGCTCGGACACATCGATTTTTTATTTTTGGGGGACAACTTTTGATGTCAAATTTGACTTTGTCCGGTCAACCCCCAAGCCCCAGCAACCCCTAACTCAAGAATTTAAATAGGGAAGGGTGTCGAGCGACCCCTCATTTGAACCGTCTTTTAATTCTCTATTTGACAGTATAAATGAAAATTAGATTTCCTCAATTTCTTTTTCGCCCCCATGAAAAGCACCCTTTTTCATTTGTACTGTCGAATAGAGAATTAAAAGACGCTTCAAATGAGGGGTCGCTCGACTCCTTTTCCCTATTTAAATTATTGAGTTAGGGGTTGCTGGGGCTAGGGGGTTGACCTGACAAAGTCAAATTTGACATCAAAAGTTGTCCCCCAAAAATAAAAAATCGATGTGTCCGAGCGTTTTTTTAAGAAACTTGTCTAAGTGTCCCAAAACAGGCGTGTTACCTTTTCAATGGGCCACCCTGTATAATAAAATGGACTTGTACGAAAAATAAAAAAGATCGAAGTGAGGATGAAAAAATTACCTACCTATACCACAAAATGAAGAACAGTGAGCACAAGATCCCTCGAACAGAATACAAATAAAGGGAAAAGGTTGGCGAAAATTAGCACAAAAACTAGCAAAATAAAGTCTGTTGGAGGTAATAAAAAAATAAATAACTTTGAAGCAAGAAGGCGCTGAGATTAGATATTCAACGAACACGAGAAGAGAGTTAGCTCGTCCTACAGCGGAGGGATCTTGAATTGAGAGCTGCAGACAAGAAAGAAGATCCTAGAAAACACAATTAGTTGTCTTGATCTTCATATTCTCTGAAGTTGAGAGAAGTCTATGGACATCGTCCTCACCTTACTTCTTCCATGGTAGTCTCCAAAGCCATTGGGAAACCGGAAAATCATAAAAAAAAAACCGAAGCGAACAGATGGAGGTAGAAGAGGAATAAAAAAGATCCTAACAGAAGGTGTAGCAGCTACTAGAAGAACACTCTTGGCCAAAGATAAGGCAAGGTCTCACTGCGACTGTCTTGCAGCAAAGGAGCAGAATATTTGCTGAAATTCGATAAAGGAGAGGTTGTGAGGAGGAAGAAGAGACAACACTCCCATATACTGTACGCAAGCACAACATCCTAAGGCACTGGTTCTTTGGAAGAAGAGCAGATCTTAAACTTTTTAAAGATACAGACAGGAAATCGCCTCTAAGAGGAATAATAATGGATCCAAAGTTAGTGAAAGCAGGAATCAAACCACCGGAAAAATCCACAACTAAAGAAGAAATTCTAACAAGAAAAGATATTTTATGTTATCCCTCCAACTTCTTCTCTCCGTCCTTTCTGTCTCCTCCCTTATACACCGGGCAAATTACCACCTTCACTCATCCTTCCGGTACTCCATCTCCCGCCCATATCCGGTTCACAATCCTCCTAAAGTTGCTCATCGCCTTGTTCCCCATGTATTTTCCAGTTTTCCCCTGTCGTTCCATCAACCCCTCCTACTTTCCCTCTTTTTAGTCTGCATATCGCCTTTTCCAAATCCTCCTCCGTTATACTTTCGCCCCTCTTCATTCTTCGCTCTTCCTTCTTCCGCGAAACATATGAACTCTCCCTACGACCCGCAGACACCACCATACAATGCTCACTCCATCTTTCTATATCTATCTCCCATGCACTTCTCTTCCCTCCTTTCGCCATTTTTCTTAGAAACGTCCATATCTAACCTTCGTTCCATTCTTTCTATCATCTCCCTTATTGCTTCCTCTACTCCCTCCCCTTTCCATGTTACCCTTCCCATACTAGCTCAATACCCTCCTCATTCCATACTCCGTATTCTTTCCACTTCTTTCCCACCACCTCGTGCTCCCAACGTTTACCTCTTAACGTTACTTCTAATGGGAAGTGGTCAGAATCCACCTCCTCACCCACCTTGAATTTTTCAACCTCCCTACCCCCTAGCTCGTCCACCAGCACATAGTCGATTACGGATTCCCCTCTTCCCCCTATATACGTAAAATATCTCTCTTCCACATTTCCATTGAGAATGTCCCATCCCATGTACACCATTAGTACTCGTTCACGACAACACACCACAGTTACAAGCTGCTGCACCCCAGCTGGAATCATCCACGATACGCATCGTACAAGGCAATTCCCTTCCTACAAAGTAAACGCTGTTGTAACAACCCTCAGCCACAGACTGAGAAACAATTCGATCGAATTATAAACGGCTACAGAATTAAAGCGCCGAAGAAAAAATTGGAGGGAGGAGACGGAGAACCACTGTAACAAGAATCAATAAAGTGAGAACTAGAGTTTTGGATACATTACAAAGATGGCTGACAGAGACAACAAGAACAAAGGGTAACAGAAACTAGAAGAATAATGAAAAGATCGAGAAAAACATAAACAGAAAAATGGGAAACAAAAAAGGAAAACGCTGAACGAAATTTGTTAATACTCAAGAGAGGACATAAGGAAGCATATGGTTGTCTAAGTGGTAGTATTATTTAACCTTTCTTCTCTCTTTCTTCTCATATTTTCTTTGCTATTTGGATTGCCAGTGCCACCATTTAAATTTCCCATTATTAATAAATTTTCTTCCTCTCTATTTATCTGTTTTTGAATCTCATCCAAGAATTTGTTCTTCTCTTCCTTTCTTGTATCCTCGTTTTCTTCATATGGTATAATTATTGTCCAAATTTCTTTATATATCGATTAATCCCAGTCTTTTCCATCCACTCTGCTCGTAACCAAAACGCCCTCCATCCTTCTCCTTTCATCTTTGTTTCGGTAGGTCCTAATGTTTAGTTCTATTAACTCTTCTTCCATTTCGTCTTCCTTGCATCGACTTCCTCTTATAATATGCAGTTTTCTTCGTTTCTTCTCTTCAATTTCCTCATTTATTTGTATTCACTGCTCCCTCTTACTCTTTCGTTTGCACAGCTCATCAACGTTTGTCAACCCTACAGAAACGAATACACAAGACTTAGGTATCGTTGTCCATGTGCAAATAAGCGCGTTTTGAGTTGAATTGTTGGAGAAATCCACAGTTTTAGAACAGTTGAATTAAGGGCTTGTACAGATTTATCAGTGCCCGAAGGCGAATCACCCCAATCAGAAAGGACGCAAAATTGCCTGCTTTACAATCAATTAAAGTCGAACCTTCAAGAGGTTGCGTGTTTGTGCAGGTGCGTCCTAATGAGACTAATTTACACGATTACGTCACCAAAGTTAACGAGGAAATAACAATTATATAGAAATAAAAAGGTTACTTACCTTGTCGGATCACGTAAAATATCGAATCCCTCTATTTTAATAATATTGTTGGACGCGTAACTGAATGAGATCTGTAATGAAAGAAAAATTATTAGGTAGGTTCTCTTCTTTTAATTTATAAAATAATTAGGAATTTAATAAGCAGGTGCATCGAAGTTTTAAATTTATATTCTTTATTACCTCACCTTGTAACCTGTTTTTCGTTTCGTTGTCCTTAAATTAAAAGACATAAAAATAAATTGCGGTCGATCTGATTATTATTAAAAGGATTGTGAACTCATAGATTAAGGCCACACCTAAAGAAGTTGATCTTTTTTAATTTGAACGAATTTTTTTTTTTTGTCGTAAAATGAGTTCGAGTTCTGGCTTTTGATGGTACATTTTACGATCGTAAGTTAGATTTCTAGAATTTGGAATTTAGACTTGAGCAAGGCTAGAACTTGATGTGAAGATCGTATGGGTGGCCCAAGGTGTTGAGCGAATTCGAAATTGCCAAAACAGTTGAAATGTTGGGACAGGCAGTGTATCCCAAAATATACAGATCCAAGGTAATCCGGCATCGCAACAACATACAATTACATGACCAGTAGGAGCAACAATCTGTTCAGTGTCCGGCTGCAGTCTGAGGAAAATTCATAAAGCGGCCAATGGAAGTCGTCCAAAACTCCTGAATAACCAAGGTGAAGGCTTTCAATCTCCAATGAGATTGAGATCAATTGTGGAAAAAAAAATATTGGATTTAAGTTCATGTTGGCCATCCCCACACACAATATAACGCGTTGGGTTGTATTTGTTGCGTACAAGGCACGGAGTAGTCTTACTGAGATCATGAAGAACTCTTGAAGAACAATACTGCGCCAGCTTAATAGAGTTCTGCAGTGATAAAACATCATAACCTTGAGTTGAGTCTACAACATATTTGCAAAGGTATGGGCTGGTGATAAAGACAATGACAAGTGTATTGTGAATCAAATTTCACCACACTATACACCACTGTCAAAAAAAATTCCACCAAGAACAATCTCAAACCCGGCTGCAAAAGGAAGAGGATAATTGTCCACCTGAGATGGATACAATCGAGAACAGGAAGAAACGTGGTATATTATTGTGTACCCGCTGTACGAGCAATGAGTGTCGACGCTTAAAAGCTCCAACGAGCTTATAGCACCTAAAATTGAAACCGACAGTCAAACTGGACGTCACGTAGGGCGGAAAGATATCACCGCGCCAGAATTAACCAAAATTCAAAGCAAAGATCGCAGCATTACTCAAACTGAGGTCGAATTACAGCGACAGACGAAAAGTAGGATTTATGGTGCGCGTAGTGCTCAACATGAAGACTTATACCACCTCCTCATCCCCACCAACTGACGCCAAACGTAGGTAGGTGCACTACCTCGGTCATGTCAAGATGCATGCAAGTTTGTAACATGTAACCAGGGCGCTCCTCCCGCCAACCCAGTTGAAATGGTGGCAGTTGACAGATATATCCACAAAAGAGTCGCAAATTACCTTATTCTATCTGTCCCGATCGATCTGATATTGGATGCTGCCATGAATGTGACGCTAATAGCTAGGTTGGTAGGCAGATAGGGCAACCTGGACAGGCGGATAATCAAAGACATTGGGGCATGGGTGGCATGCACGCACAGAAGGACCAGTTACTATTTCACACAATTCCTGACGGGGCACGGATCTTTCGGCACTTATACTCATAGAATAGGAAAGACCAGAAACGAAGTGTGCGAGAAGTGTGGAGAGGAAGACAGTCCCGAACACACAATTTTCGAGTGCTCGAGGTGGGAGGGCCGCCGATGAGTGGCGTGGGGAAAGGTAGCCAGAAATCCAACACCCGAGACAATAATAGAAATGATGACGGCAGATAGAGTGGGGTGGGAGGTGTACGGGTACATCTGTGAGACTATGGAAAGCAAGGAAAGGGAAGAGAGAGCACAGCAAGAAGAGCGGTGTTTGATGACGAAGGAGAACGGAAGGGAAGACGGGAAACCCTGATGCGAAGCGCTAATGCTTAGTTCGGGTGTTTCTCGGAGGAAAGGAAACGCGAGGGAAATAGGAGGTGGTTTAGTGGGTATGCCAACCGAGAGGAAGGCGAGTTCCACATTACCCAGCACAGAGGTTGGTAGACAAGACCAGACCAGATTGGTAAACTATGAATAGCATCGAGAAATCCGACAGACGATGAAAAAGGTCGTTCGAGAATTATCCATCGCCAAAATAAATGCCGCTGAATTATTCGAACTGAGATTGGTTGCGGTCGTATTTAAACACCAGCTGTTGTCGAAACGAGGTCGGTCCACCACTCTGGTAGCGAAAAATGAATAATAGAATTTATGGTGTACACTTGGTCGCCCAACAGTGTAATCGCTGGATTCGATTATATGAGTCTAGGTGACCATCTTTCGCTGAAGACTATAACGCTCAGTTCTGGATGGGAGGCTAACAGACATTACCAACGAATCGGAAAACACCAACCCACACGAGGACCCATTTTTATCAACCCCGGTGCCATGATTAGAATCGACAGCGGATCTGATCCTTGCCTCGTAATACCTAAGGTACAGATTAAACCAGAACGCGCAAACCATCGCCATTACAAACTTAGTTGGATTTTAGGCAGGCAGTGTCCGTGTTCGTAACCTTTGTGCCCATCTCCACGTAGATCGACGCTGGCACGGACCAGATGAACAAATGAAAAGAGAAAAAATTGGTCAATTACAAGGATAAAACCGGGGAGAGGGGCGTCTTAGAATCAAGTAGCAAATGATTGTGACCAACAACAGCAACTACCTTCTGAAGAGCGGACAGATTTTTTTGAAGAATTGTGCAATCACAGTCCACCTCACGCATCGTATTTAACTAGGAACAGCGACTTCCTTCACATAAGGGAACTGGCTAAGAGAGGAAATAGGGTAGTGAGGAGTTTGTGGGGAATAGTGAAGCACGAGGAGGAGGTCAGGAAGAAGGCAGAAATAATAATGGTGAATGAATGTATGAAGGAGATGAGAGGATAAAGTATGGGAAAGAGGACAGGAGACTATATTACGAGAGGGTGGGGTATGCGAGGGAGGAGGTAGAAAGAAGGTGGGAGGAAGGAAGAGAGATGGTAGAGGAGGTGGTCAGGAGGGATAAGGATGTGCAAGGGCAGGAAAGGATAGAGAAGATAGCCGGAGGGAGGTATAATGAGGGATATGGGGAGCAGAGGGCAAGGCCAAGTACCTGGCGGAGAAGATGGGACTGAAGGAGAAAAGAATTGTTGCGAGGTTTAGGTGCGGAAACGAGAGAGAATAGGTATTGACGGGAGGAGGAGGAGAGAGTTTGCAGAATGTGTAGAGAAGGGAGGGAGAGCATGGCGCATATGTTAAGGGAATGCGAGGAGATGAGAGAAGAGAGAAGGGAAAGAATGGAGATACTAGGAGCGAAGGGGGAAGGGTTGGGATGGATGAAAGAAGTGCTAGAAAGGAGAGAAAAGGTGGAAAGTAGGGGGAAGGACAGGCGGGAGTAGTTTTAGGATGTGGTGTAAATGAAATAGAATCTTGTATTATTTGATTAATTTGTAAGGATACAATAAACCTATTTGATTTGATTTGATTTGACTTCCTTCACCTTCATCCACGGAAAATCAAAATTCCTCAAACGAAAATACATTTTGCTCAAGTAGCGGTTCCGTTCATAACTCACAGACGTCCAGGGGTCGATTGTGAACCTAATTACAAATGTTCGCTTGGATTGGAGAAGGCTGACAGCTGACCAAAAAGAGAAGCATTAAAGGCGAATATCAGACGCCATCCCAATGTGCTCCATCTCTTTGTAGGGCCTTCTACCATCAGACTTTGGGACGAATATCAAGCGAGAGTTTTGACTTCATGGTCAAATGACGAAATTGGTTAACCATGAACGTTACTAACATCGAGAAGTTTTTTAAAACTTCGTCACCTACTGCAAGAGTTTTTTGAAGAACTGTACAATCACTATCCGCTCATCTACATCCACGCAGCTTTTTCGGGCGATCATTGCATGGAGCACTCGCTCATACTCATTACATTGAAAGGAGGAAAGATTAATAAAGTTGATGGTTTTGAAGCGTTGATTTAAAAAACCTCCACCCGCTTCACTGTCATGGCATGTGTACAACTTTTCGAACTGAGTACCTCAACTTTTAGTCCTTATGGTTATCGAAACCTGCAGGAAACCATTTTTAATATGCGATGAGACAAGGGTATCTTCAACCCTTACATCATCTACCATTCCAAAAGATTTTTCAAAACGACTGTTCAAATTAAAAACAATATTGTAAGTAGTTTCTTTCTTTAGTTATTTTCTTCAAAAATTGTCTTTGCGCCCACTCACAGACAATTATTCCCCCCAAAAAAGTAATTGGGGTTCCGCAAAGAGCTTCTGAAATTTGAAAAATATTGCATTTCTTAGACTTTTCTAGGTTTTATCCAATTTCGTTCAAACCTCTATTTACAGGCAATTATTTGCCCCATACCATTCCAAAAAAGTGCAAAATGATTTGGTGTTTTTAATTAAAAACATTTGCTCGTAGTTGCCCAAAGAGTCTTCGCATATTTGAAAAACAGCACTTTTCTTCCAATTTTTTTGCTTATTCTTTATTATTATTTATTACAAAATAAATAAAAAATCGCAACTTAATTAACACTTAGCAATAAAAAAATTGGACCAAACGGCATATCAAATTTTGAAAATATTACCTTTCTTTCATTTTTTAGTTTCTAGCATATTTTCAGCACACAATCCACTTATTCGCCGTATTAAATCGTCTGCCATTCCAAAATAAAGGGGAATATTGAAGGACCACGCTTATGATGAAGGGACCACTTGGATCTGGGTGGAAGGCCTAAGGTGAGAAGTACTTAACACTATATACAGAGGAGGAGGTGGGATTCTTGATTAGGATAGGAGGGTGGACTAGTTCACGCGTACTTAGGCCAGAAGTTGGGCCCTTTGTACTACTTCCCCGATTAGAGTCGTCTGACCCCGCAACGTCACTCAAGCCATCCCACACGTGAGATGAATCTGAGGATTCTGGAAGGAGAAGCGGCTCTAATCGTCCCACTTGAACAAGTGCGAGATACTCACAAAGTATGTGTTGTGCCGATTCGTCGTCTGTGTAACAACTGTAACATCCTCTACAAAATGGTGATTCTGCCAAGTCCATTCGGTACTTGTTAAGTTTACAGTGTCGAGAAAGTATCAGAGGAGGAGGTATTCATTAGTGAACACGCGGATTTCCACCCTGCATATAAAGACGAATAGATAAGGAAGAGTCATGAAAATCGATGGATAACTGAAGAAGTGGAGCGCAAAGACCTTCAAACATGGACGAGCTATCACTACACACAATTTTATATCGGCCAACTGCCTCCTGAGGGTCCAACAATGATTACGCCATGGAAGGTACCAAACTCCACGCATTATCCTTTGTGAGTCGATCTACCTGGCAGAGGGTTCGAACCTGGCAGCATCACAGAAGTGATGTATTCGAGTAATACGGGAAAAAGCTCGGTGATGATATCAAAGAGAGAAGTTGAGATGAGGAGCAGGTTCCCAGATTATTAAAGCTTGTTAACTTTATTTTGCCTATGTGACGCGAAAATTTTTGGAAAACTTCAGATTATGCTACATGGACTTGATGCAGAGAATGAGAAAAACTGACTCACCTGATCTTTAAGCAACTCCCTCCGTATGAACTTCATGGGTTCCAGATGAGAATGGAATTGGTTAACAACGGTCAAAGGTTTCTTCAATAAATGTTCTGCAAAGAGAAACGAAACATTTAACAAAGTAGGTGTTAAACTCATCCCACTCATTTACAGCAATTGCCGTCATTTAATTTAATTGACATTTCCTACTTACCGATGATGTATCCCATCGTGACATCGTCTGGTAGACGAATCTTTTCACCGGTACGCATAAACTGGCCGCCGCTGCAACAAATTACAAAACTTTAATCACATTCGACTTAAAAAAGCCAAGTTGCTTTTTGTATAAACCGATTGCTTATTGTCATAATCCATGGGACAAAAAGTAAAATGCATTTTTATCCCGTGGGACTAATAAAATCTTTATTCCTCGTTTAATCTACGAGAGGGATTTAATTTGAAAATGTAAAAATGTTGTTCGGAAATATAATTCCATACTCAGGGAAGCTGTAACCGCTTATTACATTAAAACTTACATAATGTAATTCGAGTTTGAAAAGTTTTAAACGTATTTCAAGTTTTAATGGAGTATTGATTGTGGTTCCGTAAGGAATGCAACAACTTACACAAGATTCTTTTTCTATCAAAAAAAAGAATTGGCTGTACGTTTCATTTCAAACTGTATTGAAATATGAAATTATTTTTTTTTATTGGTGTCCTATTTTAGCCTTTTAAACCACGCCCCAGCGTGTTTAAATCACGCTTTTAAAAACGCGCGTGTTTTAAAGTTGCCATGGCACCATCATCAATTTGAAAAACGTGAATTCTTATTGGTTATTGATCTGACAGGAGTACTTTGTTACTTACATCAAATAAAATGACAGATTGCAAATTAATTTCCGTTTTTCTCATTTCCATGAGAACGAAAGGTAGACTGATTTCACATTAGGAATTCAACCATTTCACGTTATTAGTTCTTATTTCCATTTTAATACCAGATTTCAATGTGAACCAATAAAAAAATAGCGTAAAGTATTCGTGGATAAACAGGTCTTTAAAACACTTGCTATATTTCAAGCACTCCGGTTGCGCCGTCGTGCTTGAACACTCGCGCGTGTTTTAAAGACCTGTTTATCCACTTATACTTTAATATACTATTATTAATTACTGATAATAGTTTCTTTTTTGGAACATCTGACAATGTTCTAGGAGTGTAAGTGTATTAGATCCTATGTAAACGTATTTCAAGTTTTAATGGAGTATTGATTGTGGTTCCGTAAGGAATGCAACAACTTACACAAGATTCTTTTTCTATCAAAAAAAAAGAATTGGCTGTACGTTTCATTTCAAACTGTATTGAAATATGAAATTATTTTTTTTTATTGTTGTCCTATTTTAACCTTTTAAACCACGCCCCAGCGTGTTTAAATCGCGCTTTCAAAAACGTGCGAGTTTTAATGTTGCCATGGCATCATCATCAATTTGAAAAACGTGAATTCTTATTGGTTATTGATCTGACAGGAGTACTTTGTTACTTCAAATAAAATGACAGATTGCAAATTAATTTCTGTTTCTCTCATTTTCATGACTACGAAAGGTATACTGATTTCACATTAGGAATTCAACCATTTCACATTATTAGTTCTTATTTCCATTTTAATACCAGATTTCAAAGTGGACCAATAAAAAAAATAGCGGAAAGGATAAGTGGATAAACAGGTCTTTAAAACACTTGCTCTATTTCAAGCACTCCGGCTGCGCCGTCGTGCTTGAAAACTCGCGCGTGTTTTAAAGACTTGTTTATCCACTTATACTTTAATATACCTTTATTAATTACTGATAATAGTTTCTTTTTTGGACAATCTGACAATGTTATAGGAGTGTAAGTGTATTAGATCCTGTGTAAACGTATTTCAGTTTTAATGGAGTATTGATTGTGGTTCCGTAAGGAATGCAACAACTTACACAAGATTCTTTTTCTATCAAAAAAAAAAGAATCGGCTGTACGTTTCATTTCAAACTGTATTGAAATATGAAATTATTTTTTTTATTGGTGTCCTATTTTAGCCTTTTAAACAACGCCCCAGCGTGTTTAAATCGTGCTTTCAAAAACGCGCGTGTTTTAAAGTTGCCATGGCATCATCATCAATTTGAAAAACGTGAATTCTTATTATGGTTATTGATCTGACAGGAGTACTTTGTTACGTCAAATAAAATAACAGATTGCAAATTAATTTCCGTTTTTCTCATTTCCATGACAACGAAAGGTATACTGATTTCACATTAGGAATTCAACCATTTCACGTTATTAGTTCTTATTTCCATTTTAATACCAGATTTCAAAGTGGACCAATAAAAAAAAATAGCGTAAAGTATAAGAGGATAAACAGGTCTTTAAAACACTTGCTCTATTTCAAGCACTCCGGCTGCGCCGTCGTGCTTGAAAACTCGCGCGTGTTTTAAAGACTTGTTTATCCACTTATACTTTAATATACTATTATTAATTACTGATAATAGTTTCTTTTTTGGACAATCTGACAATGTTATAGGAATGTAAGTGTATTAGATCCTGTGTAAACGTATTTCAAGTTTTAATGGAGTATTGATTGTGGTTCCGTAAGGAATGCAACAACTTACACAAGATTCTTTTTCTATCAAAAAAAAAGAATCGGCTGTACGTTTCATTTCAAACTGTATTGAAATATGAAATTATTTTTTTATTGGCGTCCTATTTTAGCCTTTTAAACAACGCCCCAGCGTGTTTAAATCGTGCTTTCAAAAACGCGCGTGTTTTAAAGTTGCCATGGCATCATCATCAATTTGAAAAACGTGAATTCTTATTATGGTTATTGATCTGACAGGAGTACTTTGTTACGTCAAATAAAATAACAGATTGCAAATTAATTTCCGTTTTTCTCATTTCCATGAGAACGAAAGGTAGACTGATTTCACATTAGGAATTCAACCATTTCACGTTATTAGTTCTTATTTCCATTTTAATACCAGATTTCAATGTGAACCAATAAAAAAATAGCGTAAAGTATTCGTGGATAAACAGGTCTTTAAAACACTTGCTATATTTCAAGCACTCCGGTTGCGCCGTCGTGCTTGAACACTCGCGCGTGTTTTAAAGACCTGTTTATCCACTTATACTTTAATATACTATTATTAATTACTGATAATAGTTTCTTTTTTGGAACATCTGACAATGTTCTAGGAGTGTAAGTGTATTAGATCCTGTGTAAACGTATTTCAAGTTTTAATGGAGTATTGATTGTGGTTCCGTAAGGAATGCAACAACTTACACAAGATTCTTTTTCTATCAAAAAAAAAAGAATTGGCTGTACGTTTCATTTCAAACTGTATTGAAATATGAAATTATTTTTTCTTATTGTTGTCCTATTTTAGCCTTTTAAACCACGCCCCAGCGTGTTTAAATCGCGCTTTCAAAAACGTGCGTGTTTTAATGTTACCATGGCATCATCATCAATTTGAAAAACGTGAATTCTTATTGGTTATTGATCTGACAGGAGTAATTTGTTACTTACATCAAATAAAATGACAGATTGCAAATTAATTTCCGTTTTTCTCATTTCCATGAGAACGAAAGGTAGACTGATTTCACATTAGGAATTCAACCATTTCACGTTATTAGTTCTTATTTCCATTTTAATACCAGATTTCAAAGTGGACCAATAAAAAAAAATAGCGTAAAGTATAAGAGGATAAACAGGTCTTTAAAACACTTGCTCTATTTCAAGCACTCCGGCTGCGCCGTCGTGCTTGAAAACTCGCGCGTGTTTTAAAGACTTGTTTATCCACTTATACTTTAATATACTATTATTAATTACTGATAATAGTTTCTTTTTTGGACAATCTGACAATGTTATAGGAATGTAAGTGTATTAGATCCTGTGTAAACGTATTTCAAGTTTTAATGGAGTATTGATTGTGGTTCCGTAAGGAATGCAACAACTTACACAAGATTCTTTTTCTATCAAAAAAAAAAGAATCGGCTGTACGTTTCATTTCAAACTGTATTGAAATATGAAATTATTTTTTTTATTGGCGTCCTATTTTAGCCTTTTAAACAACGCCCCAGCGTGTTTAAATCGTGCTTTCAAAAACGCGCGTGTTTTAAAGTTGCCATGGCATCATCATCAATTTGAAAAACGTGAATTCTTATTATGGTTATTGATCTGACAGGAGTACTTTGTTACGTCAAATAAAATAACAGATTGCAAATTAATTTCCGTTTTTCTCATTTCCATGAGAACGAAAGGTAGACTGATTTCACATTAGGAATTCAACCATTTCACGTTATTAGTTCTTATTTCCATTTTAATACCAGATTTCAATGTGAACCAATAAAAAAATAGCGTAAAGTATTCGTGGATAAACAGGTCTTTAAAACACTTGCTATATTTCAAGCACTCCGGTTGCGCCGTCGTGCTTGAACACTCGCGCGTGTTTTAAAGACCTGTTTATCCACTTATACTTTAATATACTATTATTAATTACTGATAATAGTTTCTTTTTTGGAACATCTGACAATGTTCTAGGAGTGTAAGTGTATTAGATCCTGTGTAAACGTATTTCAAGTTTTAATGGAGTATTGATTGTGGTTCCGTAAGGAATGCAACAACTTACACAAGATTCTTTTTCTATCAAAAAAAAAAGAATTGGCTGTACGTTTCATTTCAAACTGTATTGAAATATGAAATTATTTTTTCTTATTGTTGTCCTATTTTAGCCTTTTAAACCACGCCCCAGCGTGTTTAAATCGCGCTTTCAAAAACGTGCGTGTTTTAATGTTACCATGGCATCATCATCAATTTGAAAAACGTGAATTCTTATTGGTTATTGATCTGACAGGAGTAATTTGTTACTTACATCAAATAAAATGACAGATTGCAAATTAATTTCCGTTTTTCTCATTTCCATGAGAACGAAAGGTAGACTGATTTCACATTAGGAATTCAACCATTTCACGTTATTAGTTCTTATTTCCATTTTAATACCAGATTTCAATGTGAACCAATAAAAAAATAGCGTAAAGTATTCATGGATAAACAGGTCTTTAAAACACTTGCTATATTTCAAGCACTCCGGCTGCGCCGTCGTGCTTGAAAACTCGCGCGTGTTTTAAAGACCTGTTTATCCACTTATACTTTAATATACTATTATTAATTACTGATAATAGTTTCTTTTTTGGAACATCTGACAATATTCTAGGAGTGTAAGTGTATTAGATCCTGTGTAAACGTATTTCAAGTTTTAATGGAGTATTGATTGTGGTTCCGTAAGGAATGCAACAACTTACACAAGATTCTTTTTCTGTCAAAAAAAAAGAATTGGCTGTACGTTTCATTTCAAACTGTATTGAAATATGAAATTATTTTTTTTTATTGGTGTCCTATTTTAGCCTTTTAAACCACGCCCCAGCGTGTTTAAATCACGCTTTTAAAAACGCGCGTGTTTTAAAGTTGCCATGGCATCATCATTAATTTGAAAAACGTGAATTCTTATTGGTTATTGATCTGACAGGAGTACTTTGTTACCTACGTCAAATAAAATGACAGATTGCAAATTAATTTCCGTTTTTCTCATTTCCATGACAACGAAAGGTATACTGATTTCACATTAGGAATTCAACCATTTCACGTTATTAGTTCTTATTTCCATTTTAATACCAGATTTCAATGTGAACCAATAAAAAAAATAGCGTAAAGTATTCGTGGATAAACAGGTCTTTAAAACACTTGCTCTATTTCAAGCACTCCGGCTGCGCCGTCGTGCTTGAAAACTCGCGCGTGTTTTAAAGACCTGTTTATCCACTTATACTTTAATATACTATTATTAATTACTGATAATAGTTTCTTTTTTGGAACATCTGACATGACAATGTTATAGGAGTGTAAGTGTATTAGATCCTGTGTAAACGTATTTCAAGTTTTAATGGAGTATTGATTGTGGTTCCGTAAGGAATGCAACAACTTACACAAGATTCTTTTTCTATCAAAAAAAGAATTGACTGTACGTTTCATTTCAAACTGTATTGAAATATGAAATTATTTTTTTTTTATTGTTGTCCTATTTTAGCCTTTTAAACCACGTCCCAGCGTGTTTAAATCGCGCTTTCAAAAACGCGCGTGTTTTAAAATTGCCATGGCATCATCATCAATTTGAAAAACGTGAATTCTTATTGGTTATTGATCTGACGGGAGTACTTTGTTACGTCAAATAAAATGACAGATTGCAAATTAATTTCCGTTTTTCTCATTTCCATGACAACGAAAGGTATACTGATTTCACATTAGGAATTCAACCATTTCACATTATTAGTTCTTATTTCCATTTTAATACTTACCAGATTTCAAAGTGAACCAATAAAAAAATAGCGTAAAGTATTCGTGGATAAACAGGTCTTTAAAACACTTGCTCTATTCCAAGCACTCCGGCTGCGCCGTCGTGCTTGAAAACTCGCGCGTGTTTTAAAGATCTGTTTATCCACTTATACTTTAATATACTATTATTAATTACTGATAATAGTTTCTTTTTTGGAACATCTGACGATGTTATAGGAGTGTAAGTGTATTAGATTCTGTGTCAAATACTACGCTCCTTAGCAGCCTATTCCTACCCCACAGTTAACCCGTCAGGCATTCATTTAATGGAGAAGGAATAATTCTTGCGGGACTGGGAATAGAACCCGAGCCATCGGTGACATTCGCTAAACGCTAGGCTAGACTGACTAGATCTTATCTTCTCTTTACATTCTAGGTTTCTCCCTATTATCTTAATAATTAACGAATTAACGATAGGTTGCGCCAGGTTGCTCATCACAACCACATTTTAATCACACGCTTTGCAGCCATACGCGTAATGCAACAACTCCTACAGCCGTTATTGAGAAACTTTTGAGCCAACCCCCACGTGCAAAAGCAGCAGGATATAATTGCAACGAAAACGCTGTTAATAACAGAGGTAGTTGAGGTATTTGAGGAGAGGCAATTAGGCGACTGCGTATGCTGAAAGGAGATGATTAGACTCTCCTGTTCCTCAAGGTATAATAGAGAAACCTCTCAGGCTGATATATCCATTTAAAACAATGTTATTTATTCCAAAGAACTGAACACTGAATCACTAGACAAACTTCAAACTGTATATTTTAGGTAAAACTGCTAGAAATAACGCTTGGAGAAAGAATAATTCCCATGGATAGCATAGAGAGCAACGTTATCTTAATCTCCGTTGACACTAAAGCTGGGTCATTGTAAAATTACCTCGAGGTTGGTTTTCCATTGCCATCACACTAGAGATTTTGGAACAAAAGGCGATGGAAAAGAAGATGAGTTAGCACGAAGGGGTCAAAACAGGTGTTTGGTGGTTCTTCCATCTACAGTACCAACAACTTAATAACCCAATACATCAAAGTCCGGTACAAGGATAGATTGAACACGATGTTAGACTGTCGCCTTGCGAGAGAGGGGAGGGGGAGAGTCTTCAAGGAGGAATCTTGCAGTATAGCGTGTTTCTCCACAGAGCAACCAGAGGAGATAGTGTGTTTATAGAGAACACAACACACATTCTGAAAGAGACTTCACGTTAAGGGAATTCTTGTCGGGCATAACTACGATCCGAACCGCTTCACCGGCCACCCAGATAATTTCACGAATGATTGGCTTCTGCTTGAATCCAGATAAAAGGACTATGTGCACGTTCACTTCGTAATCCACAATCTGGAAGGTTCATTAAACAACACGATTCGGTGAAAAAGAAGATAGGAGAGCGCTCTCTTCGAGAAGTAGGTACTTTCCCAACCTTGGGAATGGTTTTTTTAGACAAGTTTCTTGCAGTTCATTTCAAAAGAAATCACATGATTGAGAATACGAGCCAATTCATTATTTGATCCTGTTTGGAAATGCTACAAAAGTGAGTTGAGTATTCCCAAGCTCCAATGATTTGCCTCCCTCTAAGATTATACAATCACAAGTAATATGACGAGTATTGATATCACACTCAACCAGCTGTCATCTTGGTACTTGGAGGGAGAGTTGGCGAATCTCCAGGGATGTTAGGGTATTACTGATTAAAGTTGTAAGCAACCTTTCTTGATTTGGAGACTCCACTTGACAATCGTGCGACTTTCACTCTACTTCCACTAGCGAAACGCCCTTTGGATGGAGGCTGTTTACTGGATGAGTTAGCATTAATATGTCCATGAGACTGTTGGATGTCTAGTGGCTTTTACACAGCCTTACCGTTGCACATCATTGATTGTGGTTACGGGCAGCCTTTCTTCGTCCGGTAACCTCGCTTAACAGTTGTCTACCTCTTACCTCCTCAATTTATCACTAGCGACACGTCCTTTTGTAGACCTTTACACATTCGGTTACTAAACGTCTAATGGTGGTGTTCATATAAAAGGATCGAGTACTGTTGTCTTCACATTCAAACAGTTTGAGTTGAAGACATTTCTTTAAGTTTTTGAAGTTTTGCTGCCACCACTGCTAAAATTAAGGATGATGTGAACCGGTTGAAATTGGAAGAAAAATTTTTAACATGAAGATGATCGATGAAGCCAAATTGAACATTTGTAATTTGTATCGGCCATTGAGAATAATTTGCAATGTATATAGGTCATAGGAGATATGGAGGAAGAGTTGAGGAGGAACCAAAGGAGTGGTATAGTGGTAGGAAGAAAGAAGGTATGGATTTTCGCTTACGCCGACGATGTACTGGCGGTGGCGAGAGAGGAGAATGAAATGAGGAGTATGATAAGGGTGGTGAAGAAATATAATGGAGAAAATCGGGTTAGAAGTACATAAACACAAAAAAGACAAAAATGGGGGAATTTCAAAAGAAGAGAGGGAGGGGGCGATATGGAAGTGGGGGGAGGAAGAAATAGAAAGTGTAGACGAGGTGACGTATTTGGGATACAGGATAAGTTATGATAACAAGGACAATGCGCAGATAAGGGAACTGGCAAGGAAAGGAAATGGAATTGTGGGACTTCGCTTGGGAGAAAGGTGGATGGGAGGTGATATGTGGAAAAGGGGGTGGCTCCTCGACAGACTTGTAAAAAGTGTATTGGTATACGGGACAGAAGTGTGGGGATGGATAGAAAGAGAAAACAGATAGAGAGGATTCAAGTGAAATACTGGAAGTGGGTATTGGGGCTTGAAAGGAAAACCCCGGGATATGTGGTGGAAGAGGAAGTGAAGTTAGATAAAATTGGAATAGTGGCGGGAAAGAGAGCGATGGCCTTTGAGGAAAGGAGGAGTGGTGGGAAGAAGGGGGCATCTTGAGATGTAGTTGGATTGAAGTGAAGAAGATGAAGATAGTATATGGGCAGGAGGGAAGAAGGTGCTTCTACGAGAGGGGTGGATATGCGAGAGAGGAGGTGGAGAGGAGGGTGGAGGATCGTTGGGGATATAGTAAGAAGAGTAGAAGATGTGCAAAGGCAGGAGAGGAGGGCGAAAATTAATGCAGGGAGGTATAATGGAAAGTACAGGGAGTTGGTGACAAACGGTTTGCCGAGGTATTTAACCGGGGAGATCGATATAAGGAGGAAGAGGATAGTGGCACGGTTTAAAGTGGGGAATGAAGAAAGGGACAATAAGTACTGGCGGGAAGACGAGGAGAGGGTATGCAGACTGTGTGGAGAGGGAAGGGAGACGATGGTGCATATGGTGGAGGAATGTTCTGAACTAGGACAACGGGAGGGAGGGTGGAAATGGGTGTTAAACGAGGGAGGAGTAGGGATAAATTGGATGGAGGTGGTGGTAGAATTTAGGAAAAGGAGAGGGTGGTAATCTGTAGGGGATGGGAAGTGAATAGATTGTAATTTTAGTGGGTATTATTATTTTATTGTGTTAGTAAAAATGGTTTTTTGCTCGAAACCAATCGTGCTGATAAAAATGTGGCAAAGTTTTTAAAAAAAGTCTGTCGCACTTCACCCTTTCCGTAAAAACATCCTCACAAAAACTGCTTCGAAGACACTGTGGTCGCATTGTAAAGTTTTTCCAAATTTCCATCACTTCTTTTTGCCTTAGAAAAATGGGAAGTTGGGGAGCACAACAATACGTTCTCAAAATGAACAAAAAATTTGTATTCCTTTGTAAAAGTTGGCCAAAAAGGACGATTCGCGTATACAAAATAATAATAATAAATCAGTTCAGTAACATAGGTTCATAGTCATTTCTGTCTACAAATAGGCATTTATAAAAACACCTTTTGAAAGACATAGAAGCCTTGGGGCTCTCGCAGAAAGACCGAGAACACGTGCGTATTAGCATAATCGACAGGTGGTATTCGCCCCCTTTTTCTTTTCAACCCTCGTTCTTATTATCCTTCATTTTGATATTCCTCAATCCTCGGGGTTGGTAATATTTTATTTTGTAACGCAATTATTTAGTGAAACCAAATTAAAGAGAATGACTAAGCGAGAGCGGGCAATCGTTTATACGTGAAGATGAAAAGAAATCAACAGTTTTAGGTCACATTCCCTAAGGGTAAAATAGTGGTTTTCGGTTCGTGTTAACCACGCGCGGATGTCGGTTTAAGGCTTTAAAATTCATTTTAAATCCAAACTACCTACCTGGAAGCGAGAATTTATTTAAATAGCTATATAGAATGAGAGTAGATTAAAAGGGTTTGCATTTTTTCGAAATTAATTACACATTCTTTGACTTTATGTAATCCTAACCTATAAAAGTGATTATTATTATATAATAAGTATCGTAAGGGTGGCCTGCATCTGCTCCATCCGATTCTTATTTATCGTTAATCGACACACACTCAATTACAATTCAAAGAATTAGTGCTCATCAAGGCTCATTAGTGCTATACGTTAGTGCCCTTCAATTAATTTTCTAGCCGTTAGTTAGAATTTCAAAAGGATCTTATTGAATTATATCAGTGCTACTCAAATTAATGTACTAGTCGCTAACGATACCGTCTTAGTGCTTTAAGATATCGCTTTCTTCGAAATCACTCATTTGCTGCGCTGATTGATGCTGTAATAGTGGTAGCACATCAACTTGTTTCCAAATTAAATCCTTGGCGCTAAATTAGTGATATCCATCATACACTTTCAATCGCTAATAATTTAAAATTACAATTAGTTTTGGTATCACACACACTTCAATGTGACTGTTTTAGTCAATCTAACAAAGTAGTGAATGAATTGAAAATGAATAGTATCACCAAAGCGATAACAGTTTTTCCACTATAGCAGAAATAAACTTGCAGTAGCACTAATGAAAACTGAAAGAGCGAAATACTGATTATCGCACGAAGGAAATGAGTATTACTGATTACAAATTAATATGTAGTAAACAAAAAAGTTGTGGTAGAACAAAGTGTGAGCATTTCAAACACTTCATAAGTGTCATTTTTTTTCGTGAAAAAGTGCTACCAAAATAGCCGTAGCGTAACATTAGCGTAACGCAAAATCCTTACAATGGAATCCTATAGTAAGTGGGAACTTTGAAACTTACACTAGGGTTGGAGGAACAATATGAACAATTAGTGCTCAGAAATGAGTCGCTTCATTTTTCAGATATCCACAGCAAACTGGATTGGCTTTCTTTATGATGTACAATGTACATACACCTCTACAGTCTACACAGTATTAGCGAAGCACTAACTACTTGCTAAATATGTATAATTAGTGGTACGAAATCTATCTCTGATTAAGTTAGTTAAAAAAGCTTAATTCTCGTTGGAGAAAGCGCAAATTTTGATGCTAATTTTAGTGCTATCTTTCCCTTTCGCATAAACACAGACAATAAATTACAATTTGAACATTCAGTCAATGCAAAATTATTTACTTTCAAATAGCACTAAATGAATTACGCAAGAATAATCCAGTAGTAAGTAATTTGAAAATTAATTATCGTTTAGGTAATGAGGGTAGGGCACTAACTACATATTGTTTCCCGTAGATTAGGATTATATTTTCATAGCACTAATACGGTTCTGATGTGAGATATTGTAAGTTTTCATATGCAATTAGCATCCTGTTAGCATTTTTTATTTAAACCGACCTAAGATGGCACCAATTATTGGCGCATAGGCTTTTGTCCTCCAAATCAAATCTGTGATTGAATATGAAAAATTAGTGGAAAAATGCCTTTAAATTACAGTCGTAAAAGAAATAATAATAAGAAGGCAAACACCATGCACGTAAATGTTGTTGTTTTTGATCGCTGATACTGCTCCCATCATTATTCATTACATACTATCTTGTACTACCAAATCATGCATTAAGAAGTTTCATTTAGTGCTCAAAGCGTTCCAGTCATGAAAAGTGCTAAATTGATGCTAATGTAAGTTTAGAGCTTAGGATGTTAATACATATGTGCCCTTAGTATAGTGACGATAAATCATATACATACCTCGCCCACTAAAAAATAAAGAGCAATAAAATAAAATTAAAAAATACGTTTTTAAGTTAAACTAAAATATGCTTAGTTTTTGATGCTAAATTAGTGCTATCTTGCTTCATAATTTTTCCAGTCTATCGTGCTATCCCAAAACAAGTTCTAATTAGTAGGTTAGTAAGTTAACTAATTTATACAGGGTGATTCATTAAGAATGTCCAATCTCTGAACTGTAGATTCCAGACCTCGAAATGTGATGATTCTGCCCAACATGCCTTATACAAATATTGATAGTTTCCGAGATACCGGGTGTTTAAAGTTTAAATATGAAGTTTGATTTTCGCAATAACTTTCTATTTTTTCACAATTTCTTTTTGAAAATTGGCAGTTTTACCTTTTTTTGCACGAGGATTGCCAATTTGGACTCTAATTTAGCATTGCTAATAGAGGGCGCTAGTTATACTTGGTTGTGTTTAGTAAATCTAAGCAAAAATTTTTTTCGGCTGAACTATTAGCAAACTAATAATAAAATATGGAAAAGCGTTAGATTCTACAAAAAAAGTTACTCTTGTTTGATTCGTGTAACTCGATCAGTTATCGAGTTATTTGCTTCTAAACAGTTCAATAAATTTTAATTTAAAAAAAAAATTTATTCTCTAAATGTGTAACAACAATAAACTATTATTTATGATCCGTTTTCGCAAAGATCTCTTCATATCAAATAACCCTTGTCTATTATTTTTAATCACATTAATTAATTGTTATTGCGAAAATCAAAATTCATATCTAAACTTTAAACACCCGGTATCTCGGAAACTAGCAATATTTGTATAAGGCATGTTGGGCAGAATCATCATATTTTGAGGTCTGGAATCTACAATTCAGAGATTGGACATTCTTAATGAATCACCCTGTATACATTTTTTGAGTTCCAAATTTCTTCCAACGCGTTTTTAAGATTTAAGCTCTCCAGTACACTTTTGGATCAACTGAACTAATTGGACAAATTTGTTTATCCAGCAGTTTGTAGGAGGAAAACATGGATCTAATTTCATCTTTACTATATTGAGCTTAGCTATTCACACCACCTTCGCCATTTTCACATTTAGTGGAAATATTCTACTTTTGAAAGCGTTATCAGGATCGGGTACTCAACGTGTCCAAAACTGCACGGAAGTTTTCCACAGGGCATAGTTAATGTCATTTGAACCGGTGAAGAGGGGACGCCTGTGAGGAGTGTACTGACAGGTTAAATGGCCGAATAAGTGAAGCTCGTCGCAAATCATGGATTCCACTGTTTACGAGATGACGTGAGAAGGATGCGACCACCAAATCGATACACTTTTTCCATCTTCATCACGATAATTAATCACACGATGCTCCTGGTCCTTCAGTTTCTGGTCAACAAAATAAGTCATAGCGACGACTGGTTCTACTAAATTGGAGTGTCCATATCCAGCTTAAAGCGTAAAAGGCAAATAGGGCCTTACGTACTTACAATTGGAACACTTGCTGTAATTAAGACCACGTTGTGATGCGGCGCAATCGTCTGATGGCCCAGAACCAGACTTTGTAAAAAGTACTTTGCACGTATGGACGCAATGCGCACTACTCCAAGAGCCGTTATAGGAGCCCTTCTGGATCTGCCTCCATTGGTTCCTCACCTGCAAGAGTAGGGCATGATGGCTGCTTTGCGATTGAAGCCGAAGAAACTGTCAGGTAGTGAGGCAACATAATCTCGCATGATAAACAATTGCCTATCCTGAATCGAATACCCTTGTTCCTCAATTTACAATATGTAGGAACTGCTACCGCACCTGCTTCGATATGGAAGTGAAATTTCAACCTGACATCCATTTTTACGGATGGATCTAAAATAACGAAAGCAACAGGCGCTGGTATTTACTAGAAAAAACTGAAACAATAGACAAATTTTCAACCGTACTCCAGGAAGAACGAGGAACCCCAAACAGAGGGGTGGAGACGGTTAAATTAGAGAATCTGACGAAAGAACAATTCTTGGAGGTGTTTCGCAATCGTTACGGTAGATTAAGTGTATCACGAGCAGGGAGGGTATAACACTTTACAGACAGTTCTTGTTTCTCACACTGCCTTTGTATCAGTTTGAGAGCTCCCCGCATTCTGTCGCATGCTGTGTGGCTGGCGCCGGTCGCAGTATCCTCATGGGCAGCAGCGTAGGTGCGGTTGTTGTCCAGCATGTAGGTTATCCACAAATGCCGTGTGGATTTCCTCGATTTTCAAACTAATCGTGATTGACTGCAGAGAGAGGTCTACATCTTTTTAAATCTGGGTGCTCATTGTTCCGTGGAAGGCTAGTTTCCCCATTTTGTAGAAATATATGTTTATGTTTAGCGGTTTAAGGCTAGCCATTCCTTCGATCAGTCTTCTCCAACCATCATAAGCACATTTTGAATTGGTGTAGGTAAAGGACATGGAATAGAAGGCACATGGGACAAATTCAAAAAATGCCTGTTGGGCGCAGCAATGGAGGGGAACAAACAAAAGCATAAAAATAAAAGAATTGTGGACCACGGAAATAGAACAAGTAGTTAAAGAGAAGAAAGGTAGCTGGAGAAATGTATAAATACTGTAAATGTTATGACCAATAACCATAAATAACAATTAAGATTCCAAAAATCTTAATATGTAAAACCAGTGCGAACAATTTTTCGATTATAGAAAAATTTATGTTAACGTATGACAGGTGACGGTTGAGTGTCACTTGATTTATAATAATAAAAAAAAAAATCCGAAAAGAAGTGGTATCAATGCAATGAAATGGGAAAAGTCAAAAACTATTAAAGATATGTATAGGAATATTTAACACAAAATACGCCTATTTTGATTCTCTATCATTTTTTTTAAAGTGAACTATAAAATGTAAATATTAGCATGTAAGTATCAAACGAACTCAAATTTCACGTAGAATCCAAAAATGCAATAAAAAAGAGGGGTTGCCGTCCAAAATAACGAATTTATTAGCTACTTCCGTCGTTTCCGAAAATGACGCCATTTTGAAAATATTTTAGGGAAGAGGTGATAGAAACTGTGGATGAGTGGAAATATCTAGGGTATGTTTTACGGTACGATAACAAGGATGTGGCGCACATCAGGGAATTGACAAAGAAGGGAAACAGACTAGTGGGGAAAGTGTAGGGAGTGGGGGAAGAGTATTTGGGGAGATTTTTTTTGACAAGAGTGTGATGGGGTACGGAGCGGAAATATGAAGATAGAAGGAGTAGGAGAAAATGGAAAAAATACAGGAAAAGTACTGGAGATGGACGTTGGTGTTGGATAGAGAGACGTCAGGGTATATGATGTGGGAGGAGACGAAAGCGGAAAAATAAGGATCCAGGCAGGAAAGAGAGCAGTGAAATATGAGGAGGAGATCAGGGAAAGAGAGGAAATTATTGGGGTAAATGAATGTATGAGAGAGATAAGAAAAGAACGAATAAGGTATGGGCAAGAGGAGAGGAGGTTGTTTTATGAGAGAGTGGGATATGCGAGGGAGGAGATAGAAAGAAGAAAAGAGGAAGGAAGGGATATGGTAGAGGAATTAGTAACAAGAGATAAAGATGTCCACGGTCAGGAAAGGAGAGAGAGGATAGCAGAGGGAAGATATAATGAGAGATATGTGGAGATAATGGTGGAAGGCAAGGCCGATTATATAGTGAGTGATATGGGGTTAAAGGATAAAAGAATGATGGCAAGGTTGAGGTGCGGGAACCAGGAAAACGAAAACAAATACTGGTGACAGGATGAGAAAAGGATGTGCAGAATGTGTGGGGAAGGGAGGGAAAATATATGTCATATGAGGGAGTGTGAGGAACTAAAGGAAGAGGACAGAGAAAGAAAGGTGATCTTGGGAGGGAAGGGGGAAGGGTTGGAGTGTATGAAGGGGGTGCTGGAGAGTAGGGAAAGGGTAGAGAGGAGGGGACAAGTGTAGGAAGTGTTTAATTTTTTTTTTGTAAATGTACTTAGTTTCTTTTTTGTTTTTAGTAAAATAAGAATCATTTGTTATGTAATTAAGACATATAAATATATCTATGTATCTATCTTGAAAATATTTTATATCGATTCGGCTTTCAAAGTAACCTCTAAGTACAAATTTTCAAAAACCTACCCATAAAACTTTCCCAGAAACGTCTACTAAAGCTCCCAAAAAAACACTCTGATTGTGTGGGTCAAAATTTTTGGATTTTGTAGTTTCTTTTAAATCAGCGATGTTCCCGAAAATACAGTACAGACCATGTATAAATACCAACTATTATGGGGTCGTTGGAATTTAGGAAATTGGCGAAATTAGGAAAGCAGTAGAAAGGAAAGGTATGGAGTGTTAAAGAAAAGTGCAGAAAAAATAAGCCCAACTCCACTCAGGTCTTACTCCTCAAGGCATAGGATTAAGAAAAAAAATCTCGATTTAAGCAATTTTTGGCTTCCTGAAACCCAATTGTTCGATGAAAATTCGAATGTAAATCCGAATTTCGACAAAATTCTCACGTTTTTTTCAATCATCATGTAGGTATTTCCTTTCCGTTACATTTAGAGCTTAAAATTGGTAGTCCGAGCTAAAAGATTTTGTTATAAATAAATTATTAAAGATTCTATACATGCAAATCCAGTAGCAGATCATGACAGGTGCGGTCGGTCAACAACAACATGCAACATTCCACCACGTAATTTTGTCTCGAATCACAAAACGATTACGCTCATCATACTAAAAACCGATATGACCTGACCACGCAGAAAACTAATTCCACGCCATCATGTTCAATAGGATCATTTGCACGTAATTTACACAAACGGAAACCTCAGTTGCCAGTAGTAAAAATAATCAATTAGCAACATTCGATTTCATTAGAAAAATACCGTACGAATTTTTTTTTAAATCTCGGTCAGGCATTTTATAACGAGATGTTCGGCTTCGTTTACAAAGCTAACGATAGGTAGTATTTTCTACAAAATCCTTCAATTTTTTCTTTTCCAAAAATTTAATTAAAATAGTTATTCTATTACAAACCCCTACTTTAATTGGATCTTTTTACCATCGCATTGTCGCTCATTAATTTTTATCGTAAAACTATTTCAAATATTTCTCCAACTCAAAACTGGATTAAATAGAAGCCGAATTACTTTACGAGATTAATGGATCTCGTATATCTAATCAGAACTGTCAATTAAAGAGAACAGTTTGGTGTTGTTAAATTCTTCTCCTCTACCGGCCCAAAAAAAAAATAGGTTCCGAAGATCACGATTCGGTTCCACTTAATTTTATACCTTTCAATTCTTTAAAAAATTCTAATTTAATAATCTGCGGTTTTACCAAAACAAATGTCAAGCAATATAGTAAAAGAATGGGGGGAGTTCCGCAGGATAGTATACTTGGTCCCAATCTCTAAAACTTCGACTTTAATTTGTTAGCAACAGCATTATAGTTTGTTTATAGACCAAAGTGAAACAACGAGTCAAAAAATTAATTGCCTATACAGGGCGTCCAGAAATGAAGGTGCCAAACGAAAATCTCAGTTAGTAGACATTATTTTATGTCGATTTAACCCAAATTACCTTAGTCCAAAAATGCTTCTTAAGTTGGAGCTCCTCATAGATGGTGCCATGAAGTACTTTTTTTTTTGTAATATGTATTGAAACAGGCGGCCGTCATATAGAGCACGTACTGTAAAATTTGTTGTTTTTGATATAACTTGACTGAAGAGTAATTTAGTTAAATAAATTAATAAATTAGTAATTTATTTAAATTTATTTTTCTCGAGAAGGCTCGATCCTAACGATTTGAAACAAGAGCACATTATTTTTAGAAAAGACCCTAGAGAATTCGAATTTGACAAAAAATGTCAAAAAAATAAACGTAAAAAAAATACCATTCAAAATGTTTGCGGCACCTCCCACATGGGACGCTAATGGCCGTAGCAAGGAAGTATTATTTACAGCGACCGATGTGTGATCAGAAGGTAAGTCATTGTACAAAGTTTGGACATTTTCGATCGAAACGTTTTTGAGATATTACAAAAAAAAAGTACTTCATGGCACCATCTATAAGGAGCTCCAGCTCGCTTAAGAAGCATTTTTGGACTAAGGTAATTTGGGTTAAATCGACATAAAATAATGTCCACTAACTGGGATTTTCGTTTGGCACCTTCATTTCTGGACACCCTGTATAAAATGTAAAGGGGTTATAAATCAACTAAGTAGTATATACGTTCGCTTTTGATCGATGGGAACAGTCAGCACTAAAAACCTTTAAAAGAAAAGTTAGCAAGCGGTTTATAACTCACATTATTTAGGGTCCGTGAATTTGGCACTTGTGTATGAGGCACAAACAACTTCCACATATAACGTGGATGCTTCACTTATGCCTCTTTGTGCCTCATGTCCAACCTTCGTCACTCTCACCCTAGCAAAAATATTTTTATTTTAATTACTATGGTGCCAAACATAAAAAAGAGAATTTGTAACGTACTGCTTTGTTTGTGCCTCCTATTCCACGTTGCCATTCCCACCCCAATAATGATATGTATATATTATTCCAATGCCAACTTTCGGGTAGAACCGAAAAATTTAAAACAAATAGTTTTTAGCGAAGCCCTTCGTTTGTTCCTATTTGTGCCTTATATGCCCAGCCCAGCACTGAAAGAAACAATGTAATAATTACATAAGTGTTTATTTCCACTTTGAGTTACATACCTTTCACTGTGGTATTAATCTACTATAAAAAAGTAAATATATCTCTAATAATTTATGTTCTTTCAACAAGGGCGGCAGCAGTTTACCTTTTCACGATCCCATCAAAATCGTATCATTAAGCCTTAAGGTGTCAAACAAGTAATGAACTTTAATGTTAGGGCCTACGGGTGTCAAAAAATCCTCAAGGGTAATAATTTATATAATAAACAATTTAATGAAATTACTTATTGTAGTATATATTTATTTGCATGTTAGGCAGGCAGTGAGGGGGCGGCGAGAGTAGAATATAATGCACAAACAAGCATAACGGCACCATAAATGAAGGACTGCGCTAATAATTTTGTTTTAAATTTTTAGATTCCACCCGGAAGTTGGCATTGGGGTAATTAAGATAAAAATATTTTTATTAGGACGAGAGGGGCACAAACGAAGCACAAACAAAGAATACGTTAAAAATTATTTTTTCTAATTTTTGGATGCTCTCTGGATGCAGCCAGTGTAATTAAAATAAAAATATCTTTATTAGAGTAGAAATTATTATTATTATTATTATCTGTTACTCTTGATAATGATATTTGGTGTAGAAAAGTGTTGGGTTGAATTTAAAATACAAAATTAGTGGAATTACTAACATCCACGAACGAAGGATTATGTTAAAAAAAATTTGTCCATTATTGGGCGTTAGCCGGAAGTAGAAGACACAAGAGCAAGCGGTTATGGCACAACACCATAGTCAGAAGTCTTGCTCTCTAGGTAAACATGCCATGGTATTCAGCCAAGAATCTATGCAACTCTACGGCACGTAGAAGAAAGCCTGAAAAACGTGCTAATCAAGAATACTTATTTGGTCTCAAAATTGTTCAAAGGACTAAAGTAATGGAATACCTGAATGCACTGTTTCATAGCTGACCAGAACAAAGTTAGTGTAATCTGTATGCCGCAACATACTGGAGTGGAAGGCAATGAACAAGTCGACCTAAGAAAAACCATTGGCACGTGGACCAAAGAAACTGTACCGAATGTCCTAAAAAGGACAACAAAACACAAGGATTGGTGTGGTGAAGAATGAAGAACAAGAAACAGAAAAGAATGACATATTGGTTCAGTTTTTGAAGGCGTAAGAGAGAAAGGTGTGGAAGGAGGATATATTACAATTCGTAAATAAAGAACTTACAATGGACGAAAATCGTGGAACAAAATAAGAGATCTGCGAAAAATCCCCTTCACAAGAATGGAGTCGAGATCAAAATGCTTGTATAGAACACAGTTACAAATTTTTATGGTAAACGAAACAAATGGTGAGGAGGTAAGGGAAGATGAGAGAGAAAGAAAGGTGTTTTTGGGAGGGAAGAGGTGGAGTGAATGAAGGGGGTGCTGGAGAGAAGGGAAAGGGTAGAGAGAAGGGGACAAGAGTAGGAAGTTTTTATTTTTTGCAAATGTACCTAGTTTTTTAAGGAGAATAAGAAGATGGTACTATCGAATCATTTGTATAGAAAGAAAATGATCCAAGGATAGCGAAATATTCCATGTAAACTAAGAAGAAAGGAGGAAAGGCAAACTTTTGCCAAATAGCCAAATTATTTATTCAGATCTATTCACTGCATTACTCGCTAAGTCGCCTATTTTGAAAATTCAAGACCATACGCGGAGGTGTTAAATAAAAAGGCAGAAGAAATATTACTCTAGATAGATGAAGAAGATGCGGCCAATAATTTACAGAAAAAATGAATAGGCGATTTGTAATCAAAAGATAACAAAGTCGAATTACAATAAAATAGCTTTGCCCACAAACAAGCGTATGTTCTTCCTCGATTTTGCACAAATGCGGGCTACCAATGGGTATGCATGATAACAGTTAGGATAGGTGGAACATGATCTTACACCGTGATCATACGACGTACTGTTTCGCAACCTGACGTGAAGAAAGACCTTGCATTTTCTTTTGGGTATACTTTCTGGGCACTGTCACCTAAATAAGCACATCCATCGCATGGGCTTGGTCGAATCACAATCTTGTTGAGGAAGCTATACAGACGAAGATACGTCACAAAAAATTCTTTATGAATGTTCCGCGCTCGCCCCACTGAAAGAGAGAATACTAGCTCCACATGAGTACAATTGGAGCTGCTTCTCCTCAGGTGTGAGGGGCGTAAGTGACGTACAAAAGGCACCACTTCTCTACTATGCTACAAGCGTAGAACAAAAGTTCGATATCTTGGTATCTAAAGGGATTTCGTTCCTCGTTTCGGCAATAAATAGAGGCCATTGATGCATGATACAACTCATTGTATCATGCCATTGATGCCTAAATCTTGGGAGAAGGCCTAATTCCGGCATCTTAAATAATGTTCCTGCTACAAAACTTTTGTGGGCTGCAGTTTAATTGGTATGACCTTTTTGTAGGTAGTCTATGAATAAATTCCCCCAACATCCCCTAGAATTGTGGTCGTAATATTTCGGGTCGAAAACTGCACACGAAACATTCGAGAAAGAAGGGATCCCAGCTATGGGAACTCCATGTTTTGCCTTTTCGACTGTGGGTCGAAATGATGAATTCAAATGATCCAAAACCGCAAACAAACGAACCAAGTTAATCTGGATTTCGTCGAAATATCGCTAAATGGCCCCAGAACAAATCATTCGCAGACATTTTTGTTCAGTTGTCAGCATTCGGAGCACCCATCTTGCATAGAACTTTATGAAGGCCTAAATAATAGTTTAGAATGGTTCCCATGGTACAGCAAAAAATACTTGTCGCCAGTCGACCAAACCACAGCGAAATTTCAGGGACCAATTGTTTACTACTTGATATAAAGGGAAATCTTCAGCTAACACACTCTTCATATCCACATGGATTACTTTTGACGATAAGTCTTTCTTCTAAATATGTTTTATCACTGCACACTACTCACTTTTTTCGCAACCAAACTTTCGTTATTAGGCCTGCCACTTCTACCCAAATTCGAAACGATAGTCTTGACATGCCAAATAAATAACAAGCGGATTCACCAAACACAAGACCCTTCTTCGATAGAGATAAGGCCCGCAAAGGTGTGTACAGGGTGTGCTAAATAAAAGTAAAGCCTAAACACGTTTAATTTTAGAAGAACACACAATTTGACATATTTTCAAATGATTAGCATCAGTGGGTTTCTGGTGGTGGTGCCACCGACATTTATTTTTTTTTAATTCGCAGGTCGTGTATAGACTATAAACGATATCTTACTATACATATAACCTAAGTGTATGGGGATGCGACAATCTCATTTTGGTGTTAAACTCCTCATAAAACAGGGGTTCGAATCTTGCCAAAGTAAAAATTTAACTTAACATCAAAAATTACATCTTTCTATATACTGTAGAGCCTGTGTGTATGTAAGTTATATTTCGATCCCGAAATATTATGTTTTTAAAAAGCACTTAAACTTTTAGTTATTTATTCAACAAATACTACAATGTTGTCCCCCGAAGACTTCTTCTAAATCTTTCTATTCAAATAGTAGATTTACAAAAATGCTTACTACTTCTGTCATTAATCCTTAGAAAAAGCAACCATTGCATAAGTCGCTATTTTTTCCCTGAAAAGTCACATTAGAACTTGCTCTACTTGCGTTTCTTCTAATGTAACTTGTATGTATGGAGCTACGACAAACTGTAATGTACATTTACAATAACCCTTCTAGGACGCTAGGTTTTTTCCTGGCACGTGCCACTCTAGTTGGCCGTAACGTGCTAAATTAATACTATTACTAAACATTATATTTGCGTGTATAAATACATAAAAATGATATCGATCGTGCCAGTACTTTAATTAAATTTAATTAACAACATGAATGTGAAGGGCAACGGTTCATTAGTCAGCAAAAAATATACATTTTTTCGAAACGTAACGGGAATGCTTGACGTCTACATTTACTTCCACTTAAAAGTAATTGAAGTGATCTGCAAGTCTAAAATAAAAGATTTTCAGTTCCATTAAATATGTAAATATTTCAGGAAGCCCATATACTTAAGTTTAATGTAAATAATGTAAGCCAAAAAAAACGTGGGCTTTTATTGTCTTATTATGCCAACAAATGCATTAATAATATAAATAAATTTCTGACTTGCTGGCCGCATTTTAATGGCCAATTTACAAATTGCTTTCAAAAAAAGTGTAATTGTCGACGTGATTAATTTAAATATTGTCGTAAACCTTCAATTTTATTGTCTTTCGTCCTCAAATTGCTGTAGTATGCGCTTTTCAGAGGGTGGTTGGCATTCAGACTTGTAACATTTCTGAATATATTATCATTCTTAAACAATAAAAATGAAGACAAATGGTGTTCTTTCGTTTCCTTCTGATTCTGATAAAAAATATTGTTAATTTTTCAAAAAAAGGACCATATCATTACAAAAAAATGATTGCATCTCTTCGTGTATTTGTCGATTACTGCAGTAACTTCTATTGAATAGCGTGATAAAAAGGAAAGGATCTAAAGTAGATCCTTGTGGGACACTTACAGTTTTCTTGAAGCCCAATAAGTGTCTTTCACCTTTTTGGTCGATGATCTGTATACATTTTTAATTTATGAGGTAGAATTCTACAATTTTCAAGATTTTCCTCTTGTGTTGTTGTTAAAGTTAATCCAATTAATAGGTACTTGCCAATTCAACTGATTGGTAAATGAGTACTTCTTGGGGACTTGCACAGATTTGCTTTGCGTAAAAAAAACCTTATTCTTATTCAAATACAGTAATCAATGGAGTTTAATTACTAGTAGTAGATAGATTACATTTTGATTACTTTCATTGTGTCCAGCGCGGCGTTAGAGGTGGGCAATATGGACAATTGCCCCAGGCGCTAAAATTTTAAGGCACCATTCGCCAATGCCAACTAATCACAAAAAATTAATTTTCAACCAACTTCAAAAAGTTGGTTACTAAATTCGTCCGGATGTCTGTGTGTCTGTGTGTCTGTGTGTCTGTGCGTTGGTCGATGTTACAGGGTTTAGACAGCTGGAAGTGGTGTCATCTTATAGGAAATTCTTCACTGATTCCAAATCGCTGGTAAATTTTTTGATCGGATCACCCGTTCGCCGTCGGGACGCCATTAAAGTCAAAATATACACCCTTTAATATCTCGAGAACGACACATCCAATTACAAAAAGAAAAAATACGTTTCCTTTATTTGTTGAAACCTATTGAGTCATGATACGTAAACAACACCCTCACCCCTCCTGTGGGGTGGAGCGGGGGTGAGTTTTCAAAACTTAAATGGGAACACCTATTTTTTATTACTTTTGGATTCTCCATAAAAACCGATATTCAAATTGCAAATATCACCCCAACTGCAACCCCTTTTTGGGGGTGAAAAGGGGGAAAATTGCACGTCCGCAGAAAAACGATCTTTTTTTACTTTTTTTTCCTCTAACATTTTTTCGTGATTTACAAATTGTCCGTCACCCTCTCCACTCCCATCTCCCTGAAGGATGGAAAGAAAAACAATGACTCATTTGTGCAGAATCCGGCGTAGTTGTGTCTGAGGTGGGGAGAGGGGGTAGTTATATACATATATATTGTATATAGTATATGCCATAATTAGTTACAGATTTGAAGTTGGTTGAAATTAAAATTCTATAAGAATTTGCACCTTTTGATACTTGTTTATTTTTATGATTCGTAATGCAAAAGTAAACTGGCGAAGAAAAGTAGTAAAAACGTGGTTTGCAAGTTTTTTTCGTTATTTACATTTACATAATCTTACATGATAAAAAGACTTTCTTTTACGTTACCAACTCAAAGCAGTTTTATGCAGGCCCGGCCCCAGCGGTTTGGCCGCCCTAGGCGAAATCAGCCCCCCCCCCCCCCCCAATTGAAATGTTACGTGTATATTTTAACTATTTATATGGAACTATACCGGGTGTCAACGAATCTATTAGACAAGCCATAACTTCTAGAATAACAGGTGTATTAAAATGAGATTTGGTATAGGTGAATGGCATGTAAATAGGAGAATTTTCGCATACTTTTCACCGTTTGGTCATTTTTAATATTGCATCTAGGTGGCCATGATTGATTGGACGTAAACTAATCTGAGGATCTCATCAGGTGATGTCAGAAAATTACAATCGCAAAATTTTAGTGACTAGTATAATAGATAGGAAAGTGCTTGTCTAAAAACGGTCTCAGAAATCAAAAAATGTAGCAATATATAGGGTGTTCCATTTAAAAATTCAAAACCCGGGCCATTTCCGGCGAAACTGGAAGTGACCAGACGGTGAAAAATGTGCGAAAATTTTCCTGTTTACATGCCATACACCTATACCAAATCTCATTGTAATACACCTGTTATTCTAGAAGTTATGGCTTGTCTAATAGATTCGTTGACACCCGGTATAAGGACAATGCCTATACGGCTATACGCCGACAAAAATATATTTACAATCTATAGAAAAATTACATCGATTGTTTTCGGCTATTTTTTAACGGACTTTGCCGCTTAGAATTGCAGTTTCAGTGAATAGCTAAGCACAAAAGTATTTTGATAAATTTACATAATTTGACCGCCTTAGGATATCTGCCGCCCTAGGCGGCGGCACAGCTCGCCTGCCCCTGGGGCCGGCCCTGGTTTTATGCCGACAAGTGTTCATTGAAAAATACTCAAATACAAATTTAACAATAATAGGATTAAAATAGTTAAAACAGTTTGCCGATGCCGCAGATAAAATATAAATTAGTTAATGTTTAGATATTTTAAAATCTTTTTTATTGTTTATGTATGACTTAGCCCCTAGCGATCAGCAATAAAAGAAAAGTTGCATTATTCGTAATGTTTGTAAATTTAATCTCACAGCCTCACTTACAAACCGTATGTCATTTGAAGTTTATCGTGTATTTATTTTGGAATCCATACAAAAGTATATTAAAGTATAAGTGGATAAACAGACCTGTTTATCCACGAATACTTTACGCTATTTTTTTTATTGGTTCACTTTGAAATCTGGTATTAAAATGGAAATAAGAACTAATAATGTGAAATGGTTGAATTGGTAATGTGAAATCAGTATACCTTTCGTTGTCATGGAAATGAGGAAAACGGAAATTAATTTGCAATCTGTCATCCAAGATTGTGTCACCGAAATGCCTACAAATGAATATCTATTATTATTATTATTATTATTAAAGTATAAGTGGATAAACAGGTCTTTAAAACACGCGCGAGTTTTCAAGCACGACGGCGCTGCCGGAGTGCTTGAAATAGAGCAAGTGTTTTAAAGACCTGTTTATCCACTTATACTTTACGCTATTTTTTATTGGTTCACTTTGAAATCTGGTATTAAAATAGAAATAAGAACTAATAATGTGAAATGGTTGAATTGGTAATGTGAAATCAGTATACCTTTCGTTGTCATGGAAATGAGGAAAACGGAAATTAATTTGCAATCTGTCATTCAAGATTGATTGTTGTCACCGAAATGCCTACAAATGAATATCTATTATTATTTATTGATTCACACTTACATAGTGGTACTTACAGTATTATTATTATTATTATTATTAAAGTATAAGTGGATAAACAGGTCTTTAAAACACGCGCGAGTTTTCAAGCACGACGGCGCATTTTTTTTATTGGTTCACTTTGAAATCTGGTATTAAAATAGAAATAAGAACTAATAATGTGAAATGGTTGAATTCCTAATGTGAAATCAGTATACCTTTCGTTGTCATGGAAATGAGAAAAATGGAAATTAATTTGCAATCTGTCATTTTATTTGACGTAACAACGTACTCCTGTCAGATCAATAACCAATCAGAATTCACGTTTTTCAAATTGATGATGATGCCATGGCAACTTTAAAACATGCTCGTTTTTGAAAGCGCGATTTAAACACGCTGGGGTGTGGTTTAAAAGGCTAAAATAGGACACCAATAAAGAAAAAACTCTTATTTTCAATTTATAATGCAGTGTGGGCGTCACTTTATAACATGGGCCAAGGAGCCAAAATTATTCCAGCCGGGTCTGATTGTGTCGTTTCATATTGTTGCAAACGATTTCAAGATACGGTGTCCTTAAAAACAGGACTACCTCAAACATTTCTTTAGATGCCAGATTAGTCAATAAAAGGAACTATTTCGTTCTAAATAAGTACTTCTTTTTGTGTACAACATGAGAATAACCTCTCTGTAGCGTCAAAGTTTGTTTAGTTGCTACATTTCATCGAAGAAGAAGTGTGAACCGCGACTACTGTCACTTCGGAATCACTCTTCAAATGTTGTCTTTTGAGTATTGGAAAAAGAAAAAAAATCACAAGCGTGGTGAGGTTCAGGGCTGTAGGAAGAGTGTTCATAAATCTGCCTTGACTCGTTCCATATTGAAAAATGACCTTATCAAGGGGAACAGATATCTATACCAACATGACTAAGAGGGTTTGATGCAAAACACAACAAATCGGAAAAAGAGTAGCGTTCCCCCGATTTTTGAACAAAATTCTTGTAAATGAAGAATTAAACCAGCGATCTAAATAGTGCCACGAGTAAAGTGAAAAGTTCAAGAGAACAGTTTGCGATGGTTGGCGTGTTCTGGAACAAAGAAGAATGCGTTTTGTTAGTGGAATTCGCACGGGTATCACAGGTTGATGCAAAATTTAAATAATTATAATAAAAATCGCCCTTCTCGAAATACTCTTAATATAATACACTTTTCACACAATTCCGCTCGAGAAGAAAGGTAAAAGACCCAACAATGCACATATCTTCATGTATAAGCCAAATTTTGAAGTTTCATTTGTCATGTAAGTCGCATAATCGAAGATTGAAGAGTGGAAGATGTGTACATTGAGTAAGCACAAGTTACGTAACTGGTTAGAGAAAATGTACCCAAATCTACACCGACCAAGTACAAACTCAAAAGGGAAAAATCAAAGAACTGTTCTGAAGGCGATTTTGGAAAACCAAGAAAGGACAAAAAGTGTAAATATTTCAGACGAGCTGGATAGACTGGTGGACGTAACTATGTCCAAGCCCTGAAGATGTGCCATAAAAGAAACGAGCAACGTATTAGTGGAATGATGAGGCGTGACGATCAGAGCTCATTGCGAGAACAAAAGGGTAACCTTCAAAGGCAATCGATTACATTGCAAAAAACTCCAAATTCGGATTACCCACATTTTTTCGAATCTTTTGATATAAGATTTTGCTACGTTATACAGAGTCCTTTAAAAGTTATGGACACGTTTATGTTAAAATCGTAGCTAAATCAACGCCCTCTAGCTTACTGTATGTTACAGACAAAGACAATTTTTTGCCTAATCGACTTTCATAATATGATATAATATTCCCTCATTCGATTAAATTTCAATTATCTTCTCTGTCATGTACAGGGTGGATCGAAACTCAAACCTTACATTTTCTTTCTTTTTTAAAGGGAACACCCTGTATTTAATAGCAAAAATAGAATCCCAAAGTTTATAAAAACAGAGTTATTTTGTAACATTTAGTTTAATATTACGGTTAGGATTGTAGTTTTGGTGTCTTGTTTTATTTAGTATAAATAATTAGTTTCTCTACTTTATATCATATTAGTATTTATTATTTATAATTTTTTGGTAAAGTCAACATATGTAATAGATTAATAATAATTATAGTTTACAATAAATATTACAATGCTTAACAAAAATTAAAGCTACATAATCAAAGATTCTATTTGTGCTATTAAATACAGGGTGTTCCATTTAAAAGAAGAAAGAAAATGAAAGATCTGAGTTTCGATCCACCCTGTACACAAAAAAGAAAATAATTGAAATTTAATCGAATGAGGGGATACTACATCATATTACGAAACTCGATTAGGCAAAAAATTGTTTTTGTCTATAACGTACAGTAAACTAGAGGGCGTTGATTTGATTCCCCCCACTTTCGCCTAATGTATTTTCGCCAATCCACATTCGCCAATGTCAATTTGGTCTAATCTACCTTCGCCAAAGGTAATCTTGCCAATACCACATTCGCCAAGGGTAGTTTTGCCAAGTAGAATTTCGCCAATGGTATGCTCGTCAATAGCATTTTTGACAAATGGACACTCGCCAATTTGAAACGGGAGTTTTGAGATTGACGAACGGTCCCAAAATGATTTCTATTGTATCAGCAATTAACATTTAAAATTCTATTATGGAAATAGTCGAGTTTCCACTTCGAAAAATTAATATAACGCTTTTCGAGCTTGCAATAAAGATTTGTAAACAGATTTAGCAAAATCAAAAATGATTTTATTTGTCACTGAGTGATAGAACAGTATCGCACTTGTATCGTTCTTCCACTCATCTCTCAAACAGCGTTGTCGGTATTGAATCAAAGCATGAGGTTTATGTACCTACTGCTTTTTCGCTCACTGATGGGTTGACGTGTTTGAATCATTTTGGCTATCTCAGTTAAAAATGTCACTTTTGGCGCTTATACTGTTCTTTCATTCACCGATTCAATTGCATTTTTAACATTGGCGAAAGTCGATTTGGCGAAAATGCAAAGGGCGAAAATAGTTTTGGCGAGAGTGTTCTTGGCGAAAATCAATTAGGCGAAAGAGGGGGTGGCGAATTTGATTTTGGCGAATTTACATTTGGCCAGATTGGAATTGGCGAAGGAGTATTAGGCGAATCTCCATTGGCGAAATTCCATTAGGCGTAAGTGGCGTACATGGTTGATTTAGCTACGATTTTAACATAGACGTGTCCATAACTTTTAAAGGGCTCTGTATAACGTAGCAAAACCTGATATCAAAAGATTCGAACAAATGTGGACAATCCGAATTTGGCATAATATACAGGGGCTCTCATTTAAAAAATCATATGTTTGACGTTTACCAATAAGCTAACGATGGTCGCGCTGGACAGAAAATTGGAGGACGCTGTCAAAAAAAGGTCAGGACCAGGTAAACTATAGTCGACGATGTGGTGGAGAGATAGGGTAAAATCATACTCCTGGCCAACTTCCTCGGTCAATTTCTAATGGACCATAAGGAAAATGCCATGTACTTTCAAGGTTTAAAAGGGGAATACAGGCGCGTATGTAAATTATGGGAACGGAGAGGCATGCGGGGGTAGAGAACGCATATTGGGAATGGCCGAGGAGGAGGAGGCAACTAGCAAATCGTGTCTCTGTTGATTTCTTCTGTAACTTCTGGGGATCACTTGAACAACACTTGAGTGCGGCCAACGTCCTCCACTACAGTTTAACAAAAGGTAGGGGACTCTGCGCTTCCATTTCCACTCTGTTTTTCTCTCTCTCTCTCTCTCTCACTCTAGCTAGCAGCTCACAACTAAAAATATTCCATAGAAGCGGATTAGCCCATCCTTGTAAAGGAAAAGGATTGCATTTCATCAGGAATCCAAGAAGAATATCCAAGGAAACCATTTGGTATGCAAATTGTCCATTACATACGCTGCGGTGACCAAAGATACAAAACTCATCCGAAGCCTCGTTATCGGTATAAGTACATGTTAAATCTTTTGACGTCTTTTTGTTTATATTTTATCTTTGGGGTTTCTTAATGGATGTTGAATAGTTATATGGGGTTTAAAAATTATTCAATAGTATTTGTTACACCCTTTATATGTATATATGGTAACATTAGCGGTTTTTTGATTGGTTTTACATAATGTATCGTACAAACCACAATCGATTCATAAATGTCAGAGAATGACAACATCAATTAAAAATAGGTATAGGAATGTAACTCACCCAGCAGCCGGCATCATTTTTAAGGCCAAAGCTCGACTGATGCAGACACCAGCACCGCCCGTTCCGAACCAAAACTTGATTTTTGGCTGAAACAAGAACAAAAATTATTATCGAAGCAGTAATACCGTTTAATTTATTAAATTTTTTAACCTTAACCTTAATGAGAATCACAGCATGAAAAAATGTTCCACAATTAAGCTCGGATACCAACAAAATTTTTTTTTTTTGTATAAATAAAGCCATTAATGTAAATTACGAAACCAACAGGAGACTAAACACAATGAATATTTATGAACGTTTCCCTTTATAGTTATTGAATTAAACTGTTAATACACTGATTGACACATCTCTAAAAACAATATAAATAGTTATTAAAATAACAAAAGACACCTATCTATGTGCCGTAGATTGGCGGACGTGATCAATAGACTCAATTATTATGGGAACCAAAATATTAATCTCCAAATAGATTGATTTTATTGATACACACACACAATTTTAATTAAGATCCGTAGCGGTGAAGCGTATAGAAATGCTTCGTTAAGCGCGTACATTTTTTCTCGACATTCTTCAAATTACGTAATTCATAACAAGAACTAAATTCCGGCCGTAATGAATGTTATTAACCGTGATTATTGTTTAGAAAAATGAAAAAAGGGCCACTTACTTAACGCATTCTTTACTAAATTATTACGAAGTTTTCTTTATGTCAAATTACGTTAACGAGCCACTTTAATTTAGTTACGCTACAAGGATTGTTTTTAATCTTACTCTGTTCTCATTTACCTGTAGTTCAATTAAACCTTTTCGTTTTTTTTTTCCTATTTTTTATTTTTAGTCACATTATAAGAGGAAGAGGAACAGATTTGTAGGAACGGTAAAAGAGATCGAGAAAGAAAAGGAAATGAAGAAATGAGGGGGGATTAGAAGATAACAAAATTAATCCTTTGAAATGATTAAATAATAAAAAAGAAAGGGAGGCGTAATAGAATTAGAGAAAACCAACGAAAAGATAGAGAAGATGGAAAAAATAAGAATCAAAAACCATAAAGAAACAACTACTATCGGAGTAAAAATGCAAGGCCCCTAACTTTGAGTGATCATATTAAAAAAACTGAGGGGTGACATTTTGCATTTTTGGACCGTATATCCTTGATGGTCCATGTTTAGATGTTGCAAGAGTAAAGCTCGAAATGGGGTGATTATAACTCTTCGAATTAGGAGAAAATCACAAAACCATACCCCATGTATATTTTAATAAAGTTGATTAAAGTTGATTATTAAAAATTACAAGTAATTGATATTATAGCGACATGTTTCGATAAAATTACACTTTTTTATCATCATCAGGCTAATCAAACAACGATTTGGTTATCGTAACAAGGTGAAAAAACAACATTATGTTGTAATATAATTAATAAGGTTAAGTTGAACGGGAATAAAGCGTCGGGGTGAAGTGACTCAATCAGTCAATAACATCAACGAGAATTGAGAAAATTTGTTTAAATAACAAGCATCATCACAAAAACAAAGCCATGGGGAAATAGGTAAATATAACAATTCATTAAAACATAAGGGTGTCCCAGACAGTGAGAATCAAAATAAAAATAAAAATAAAATAATAAATCAAAATTTAATCAAATTTTCTCAATTATTACTCAAAATTACTCGTAATTTTTAATAATCAACTTTAATCAACTTTATTAAAATATACATGGGGTGTGGTTTTGTGATTTTCTCCTAATTCGAACAGTATATGATTCATTTATATGTATAATGTTTAAAATGTTTAAAAATCAAAATGGTAGAATCAATTGTTTAACTGTTATTTTAATTAACAGCAATAAAAACACTGTATTTAGCATTTTCCTGGTTGATGGTCAGTTTTAACTTATCATAAAATTGTTATTGTTCCATAAATTGTTATCAAATTTAAAAATGTTGTAGCACACATACTTCTCAAAAGTCGAAAGCCCATAAATGTTCATTATTGATATAAGTAATTGGTATTATGAACTATAGGTAATCGAAAATTTACTATTTTCCAATATACGGAAACTAAAAAAAAATTCTTGTTTTAAATGCTAAATTTGTATTACTGAAATCAAGCTGCATTATTCCTTTATTGAAAACAAAATTTGTTTTCTTGTAATTCAAAGTAAATGTTATGATTATCACGAAAGAAAGACGCACATATTCCCGCGAGAAGTAACGCAGCGAACGTAGGATGCATGAAGCTGAACTAGAATGGCGACGAGTGGAAAATTATGGAAGAGCGGACTTCATTAATTGCTTTGGTACTCTTTGACACATACGAATCAAAGCATATTGTTTTTCGCTACTTGTTCAATAGCAGCCTAAAAGTGATAGAACAGAGACCTAGCACCTGAATGGAGCTCAAATGTCACTGTAAATTCTGATTATATTGTCCTTTACAGGAATTTTCTAGGCAGCAAATATAATTCGCCAAAATACCGCCTTAATTCTTTTTGTGTTAGGTTAACGTGGTAGTTCTACTATTTTCAGCATTAAAAAAAAGGGAGGGGGGCGTTAGTCCTCTACTAGATCTATAAGATAAGAAGGTTTTCAAAACCTACTAAATTCACCACCTAATCGGTCGTTACCCACCATTAACTATTGTTGAGAAAGTTCATTTTCAGTAAATTTCACTTGGGAACTCAATATCTGCGCCATTGATTACACACAACAACGTCGTTATAAACAATAAATATTCATGTTTCTGCCCCATTTCGTATATAACACTTTATTACTAAAAAAGAGTTTTAATTTTTATGAAATGATGGCAATTACACACACATCGTTCGATTAACCTCGAGATTTTCACAGTTAATTATTTTTATCACCCGTAGGAACAGACTATTAAATCTTAAATTTGGCAGTTTAATCGCTAATTAACCACTTTCTATGTAAAGTTTACACGGTAGCTACTCTTCAAATATTTCACCACGACTAGATTAAAACTACAAGAATACATTCCCACTTTTCACTTGTCTAACGGTCAACCTTGATAACAACAAAACCGGATATTAAGATCTTGGCGTTTCAAGTTAAGACCTTATGTATCATATACGAGGAAATAAAACATACGAGATGCCTTTACCAAAATTACACCACAATTTGCGCCTGGATAGTCTCGGGTTCAATTCCAAATCAGATCATGTAAACTTTTTTTGAATGGGTTAATAATCGCATCAGTTGATGCTCCGACCCTCTTCTAAAACACAGATTTATATAATATAAAAAATACTAGAAAACGACATCCCCACCCCATGCTTACTGCATGATTTTAACATGATCAGCATAAAACTTAACGATGCCTAAAGTTTTCAACCGAATCATAAGTAACTATTGGCTAACCTGGGACTTGTTTCAGAACGCCCACAGTTTGATACGAAAGGATGCCTGCCTTCTAACATAACACTGACACGCTGTCTGTGAGTGCTTCATGACTTGCATCAGAACGATCGCACTCATCCATGCCTTGAGACGGCTTTCTATCCTCACCGAACGCACTAACGCACTAACTTTTGTCATGGTACGATGAACAAAAAATCAGCAACTATTCCTTGGCCAGGATGGGAAACTTTCCCAAATTCCGCACAGTATGACTGTGAATTCTTACTTGGTCCTGCGAGTCGATAGATGTTCTTGAGAGCGAAAAGGTGCCGTTTTCGGGTTAGAACTTGATTAAGACCTTGATCGAGAATATTTCCACACAACTTGATCGTAGGTATATTTAGGTCAAAATGGGAGAGAGGAGATGGTGCTCCAGATATATCTGGTACGCTTGACACTCGATAATCAGAACAACGATGAAGTTGCGGTTGAATCTGCACTTGAGGATTTATCCGCGATGAAAGCCAATGAAATTGAAATGTCGAGAAGTGATCCCCACGAAGGTTTGGGGGAAACAAACAATACAGTCACTCAGTTTGTTGGGAGATCTAAAAATTGTTTTTATTCAAGCAAATACTCCTTTCAACTCAATGAGTTGGATCAACACCATTTTTGCCTATTCTTAGAAACAAGTTGAAGTCAGTCAAAAAACTTAAAATTTTGAGAGGTGGGACAGTGAAGATTCATCCATTTATGGAAAATAAATAGAAATAAACACCTCTCCATTGCTGAGCTCTCCTTCATTCTTGTTCATGACTCCTAGCTCCAGGCGACACAATCTGGACGGGGGGGGGGGGGGGGGAGGTGATCCAAACGCAGAATTTTCGCTTCCAATACTGTTTTTTCTTCTTCTTCTTCTTCTTCTTCTTCTTTATATTAGGCACTTCTGCCTGATATTCTTTAATGTGATGTCTTTACAGGGCGTCCCACACTTCTTCTTCCGACTGGTGATTTATCCCGTGCTGTTTTTACTCCAATACTGTAACTTCTTGATTCGGCCGAAGTGTACAAATACACCCGGTATAGCAAGGTTGTGTGGTTTTCGCCTGCTGAAGCCTTAACTTGAACCAATGCAACAATATATGAGCACATCGTCAAACTTATCAATGAGATGGAGAATAAGTCTTTCCTGGAGAAGATGAGAACAAGATACACTGGTCCAATACTGGCAGTGTTTGAGCAGAGGTTTGAAGAAACGACTAATAAAAGGAGAAGTATGAATATAAATATCATTGAATTTGACGTTTCTGCTGTATGAACTGTTATTCTCTTTCCGGGTAAATTTGCTTGATTTACGACAGGTCAGCCAGGTCGCTCACTAGATCACAGAGCAAGAAGACCTGAAAATGGTTAGTGCGACCTCACCGACACGTCGTCTAGTAACTAATTTTACTCGGAATTTTTCCAAAAACCCCAACTTAAGCAGATTTTTTAAGGGTTTCCCAGGGGTGTTTAGTTTCGACATCGTAAAACATGTTATTGCATACCTTTACCAATTAGTGTAGAAACTGTTTCGTTAGTATTTCGTTGCCACATTTGTGAAACAACTTATAAGCTGGCCTTATTCTTTGCTTTCTCCTTTTGCTTCTGGAAGACCTTTGAGGCATCTGCCTCCCTTTTAATCTATTTCTTCGACGTTTTTTTCTTGCTATAATTTTTAATTGATCTGTTGTCTTTCTCTCTTCCATACTGTTCCATTTAATCTAACCATTTTCTTCTTTTCGTTCCCTTTGGTACTCACTCCCATTTCTATGACCTTCTTTGTCAATCCACCTTCACTTATTCTTACCCTGTACCCATACCAGTTCAGTTGTGCTTCTCTGATTTTGTCCTCCATTGGTTCTTGGTTAGAATTTTTTTTATTTTCTAACTCGATTTCTGGTTTTTATTGCTATTGTCCTAAGGTGTTCCATCTTTATAGCATTGATTTGTTTCATCTGTTTTTTTACTTATTGTCCAGGTTCGCCAGTAGATAAGAGACAACATGGCCCTGGCCCAGACAGATCTCCAGACATGCGCCGTCCCTCTTTTCAGATCAGATCCCGATGTAGTTATCCAATAATGTAGATCACTAAACGGCTTCGACAGGAACAGATCCGTTTAAAGAGATAAACGGATCTGTTTACAGGAAAGAACTGTTTATGTGTAGATCACCGAACAGTAAACGGCTAAACAGGTTGCTCTAAACAGCTAAACAGTAAACAGGTCTGTTCCTGTCGAAGCCGTTTAGTGGTCTACATTATTGGATAACTACATCGGGATTTGATCTGAAAAGAGGAACGGCGCATGTCTGGAGGTCTGTCTGGGCTAGGTGGCCCCTTATCTCCTATTCAACGATATAGGTTAATGAGAGAGGAGTGAGTAGGTACGTTGTGACCTTCATTTTCACAGATTTTGTATCAATGCCACACCACGTTACTCGCTCTCATTGGTTGCAGATTTCTTGGATTCAATTCCTCGTTGTTCCATTTTTTTGCTTAATTTGTCCATAATAACTACGAATAATAATGTGCTTAAGCAGCCGCATTGTTTTAAGCCTCTTTTCATTTCAAGCCTTCTGACGCCGTCTTTGCTGTTTGCACCTTTTTACTCACAATTTTTAATAATTACAGTCATGGGGGGGGGGGTCAATTTGGGGAAGATCATTAGCCATTTCAACAATATGAAGCAAATTAAAAAAGCGTTCGTTTGGTTATTTAAGAAATTATTACTGTTTAGAATCCGAGGGGGAAGGGCAACTACTCTCTCTTGCCCCCCCCCCCCTTATGGCGCCCATGATTATAGTCCTTTTCAGCTTTTCCATACTTCGTTATATTAGTAGTCTTATCATCTATCTATACGATGTCGTTGGTTTTCCTCGACCTGTTCTCTTAATGTTTTCTTCAATACTCTTGTGTACAGATTGAAGTCCTGACTTAGGCATGTTGCTCTGTAATTGCGTGTGTTCTCCCCTTTTTATTTATGTGGCCAATCGAGTTCTCATCCTTTCGGAAGCTTCTGTGTTTTCGCGCTTTCTTTATTATGAACCACAAGCATTCCCTTCCTTTGCTTTCTCCTCTTCCTCTTCTTTATTATTTCTTCTTCCATTGTTTCTTTCTGTTCGGCTTCAAATAGTAGGACTCATTCCAGACTTGTGGCATTTCATCATTTTTAGTTTTTAATCGATATTTTTGTTGTCGTTAATTTCCATTCTGTTATCCTCCCTTAGTTGCTTTATTTTCATCCAATTCACTTTCGATTCTTCCTTATACAAGGATAATTTCTGTATTGGAAAACAAAAAGTATATAAAGTATGTGTAGGTACAGAAACGCGATGAGGATCTCACATCGGGGCAATAAAATTCAATTCACTTACGGCATATTTATCACCACAAGCTGAACACGTTTAAAAATTTCATTCATTTATGACAAATGTAACCCCTCGGAGGTTTACGTAGGTTATAAATTTGAGTAAACAAGTCGCGGAATAAGCGCATTAATTTTCCTTTAGTAAGGTATATCTGATTAAAGTATGAAAAGGATTCAGATAATTTACACAATTTACTCGTACCGTTATCTTTTTTGTCCTACAACCGGAAACTTTGATCTTTCAAAGAGGAGGAGGAATTTTGAAGTTTCCATCTCTCTAAGATGTAGGTATAACATTTTAACTCATTCGAGAAATTTAATACGGATTAAAACATTCGCACGACTGTAGATGAAGTAATATAATTAATGGGACTATCATTTACTAAATAACATTCTGAAGTTTCTATTCATTTAAAAAAGAAAAAGGACGAGGCGTGGTCGTGAAATGACTCGACATCTGACAAGTAGTTCTACTATGCGAGCAGCAGCAAATAGATTGATACCTATTCTTGGCAATCTGTGAATCGTGACTGAAACTTATAAGCGTTTCTAATTCTCGATCTCGATTTTTTTCCCTTTCAACATCGATGATGAACACGCAACAATTTTACTGGCGAGGCGTGGCGACGTGCTACTTGAAGTTCTTTTGAACGCAAAACAAGCTGAAGGTAATTGCGAACGAGGTGTAACTGCACGTATTGTAATTTATCGTTGGGTATCAACACGGACTTTCTATAAGTGAGAGAAAGTACTTAAAAGATGATTATCTGAACCATTAAATAAATACTTACTTCTTACGATAATCAATTCAAGCACTTAGTAATGTTAACAGTCATAACAGGGAAAGGAACCATTTTTGTTCTAAGCTTCAATATATTGACCACGAGATTCTGTCCATCTACCTTCCAAGAATGAGATGGTGGTACTTTGAGAGTCAACCCCACTATGGGATGTGGCTCAAATACTGACTATACTACTGAAAAGTCACTCCAGAACTGACTATGATTTCCTTTGAAAGTAGCCACAAGGAAGTCGTCAAAAAGGAATATCGCAACCCGAAAGTTGCGGATCTTCCCCTATACACGGCATCTTTCTAAGGAATTTCTCTTGAGTCATATTGACATGTAAGGCGTTTAAACAGGCATTACCTCTAAGAACTGCTAGGATAACCATAAAACCTAGCTGTGCAACTGTTTAAGAAAGCATGGATCACGGCTGACTAACAAGCCTGTAAGCCCCTAAGGTAAGATTAATATTAGGAGAGGTCAGAAAGAGGTATGGAATAGTTAGCCTCAAAAAAGAGTATGGTTGCTGTAAGGACAACTTCTTGGAGACAGCTAAAGTGCTAAGGGACGCCTTGATTGAATCGCCACTGTGCAAAAGTAGGCTGACTGAAAACGAAAGAGCTGTTGAATACCAAAGATACAATCCTGTATTCTGACGGGGCGATCAAGCTAATCAAATCAATGGGACTTCCTCGTTCAATAATCAATAACATTGCAAAATTACCTCCAGACCGATTCCAAATATCACCACATACTAGAGCGGATATCAAACAACAATATCTACGAGCTCCTATGTATTAAAGGGAACGCTGAAACAAAAATCAATGAGAAAGCCCTTAGAATATCAACTGTAAGAAACTTAACGTTAAGACTCTCGTGAACCAAGAGAGTGATTTAAGGGTTCATCTAGCACGTTTCTGCATAAAGCTATCAAGGAAGGAACTATTTTCTAAACACTTAAACTAAGTAAGTGTGTGCAGCGTAATAGACTTGACGAAACCCCCACCTTATAGAAGATGCTACATACGTGAAGGAAGGAAGGAAGGATCCATGTTGGGAGAATCCTGCCGAAACAATGGAAAGAAAAGGCAGACATTGGTATTTACCTCAAAGAACTGGACTTCCATATCACCCCAACAATCTTTGAAGTAGGCAGAACTGGTAGCATTAACGCTTAGTCCATGGAAAGAACAAAATAATCAGAATTTCCAATGACAATGTGGCTATCCTACAGCAAAATTATTCCCAATCTGATTTCCTAATGTCCCAACCACACTCTAAGCAAGTAAGAGATATGCCCTCGAGATTGTATGTGTTAAAGGGCATCTTCCACTTATTCAAGCAATATATTTATTGCATTTTTCAAATATACAATGAATTCTCACTCACTAAACAAAAACAAAAAAAATCCAATATAACTTTCTTACTTCTGTCCCCTCCTCTTTACCATCTCCCTTCTCTCCAGCACCCTTTCCCCCTTTTCGCCCAGAATCACCTTTCTTTTTCTCACCTCCCCCCTTAGTTATTCACATTCCTTCAACATACCTGTATGCCTTATATTTTCCTTTCCTTCCCCATACATTCTACATATCCTTTTCTCATCTTCCCACCAGTATCTGGTTTCATATTCCTCATTTCCGCACCTAAACCTCCTTTTCTCCTTCAATCCCGAAACCTCCCAAAAGGTACTCGGCCTGGCCTTCTACCATGATTTCCCTATATCCTCCATTATACTTTCCATCTCCTATCCTCGCTCTCCTTTTCTGGCCTTCTACAAATGTATCCTTCCTTACCAATTCTTCTACCATATCCCTTCCTTCCTCTCTTCCCCTCCCTCGCATACCCCACTCTCTCATAATACAATCTCCTCTACTCCTGCCCATACCTTATCCGTTTCTTTCTTATCTCTCTCATACACTCATTTACTCCAATAACTTCATCCCTCTTAATGATCTCTTCCTCATATTTCACTGCTCTCTGACCAAGTAAGAGATATGCCCTCGAGATCGTATGCTAATAACTGAAGTCACTGGGCTTGGATGGAACTTGCGGTTAGACCAGTGTCATGCGAGAGAGCTTTTCTGCACAAGACTATATAACGAGATAACCTTCTACTGCCGGCCTGTCTTACTTTTTGGGCACTAAACCGGCACATGCATTTACACTTAAATCATCAATTGGATACCAGCTATTTTGGTTTTGATTTATGGCGTACTACCAAAAGAACAGTAACAGCTGGAAGATAACACAAGAGTGGAACTCAAGAATTGCAATCGTTTGTAAGTAAAAGCTCCTAATGATCTCGTAATTTGAAAGAAGTAAATCAAATCGGTGAGAGGGTTGAATCCAAGTAGATTCGGCCACTCCACAATAAATTTTAGATTTCTAAACGAGCTCCAAAATGTTATGTTTGTGATTTCAAAAAGTTTTTCTCTACAATTCTTGAGTTAATTCGAAGTATTGGGGGAGGGGGCTAGATCAACCAGAGTGCTGAAATTGCAATGGCGTAGCGCCGTAAGGGCGGCCGGGTATCACTGTACATTATGATGATTTTGTTCTCTGTTATCAGTGCAAACTTTCCCGCTATTAAACATAATATCTAATATCTATCAATTGTGATTGGGTAATGAGATTTCCTAGTACTTTTGATCTACCTCATCTCGACAACGGATCCTTGCATCTCACACTTATCGCAGTTATTTTTAAGTTCAAATTCCATACTATCCATAACCTTTAAACCGTTTTCATTCATGTTGTTCTGTTTCTTATCGTCGCGTCGTTGTACGGATTTCCCATTCCAACATCTATCTACGACCGCGACCCTATGGATTTCATCTTCATCTGAGCACGCCACGATGCTCCAAAGAATTCGTTTGATCTACCATAATTAGTAGAAAAATTGTGCCAATTGGTAACAAAACATAAAAATAATCAGCTCACGGAAATGTTTTTTCTCTAAAATCAAATTGCGAGAATAAATTTATTTGACCTGCATTTATCACACACCATTTTGACGAAAACAACAACAATTATTACTCCCCAGCAACATACCCTATTTAGTTTTGAAAACATGCTACTCAACGCAAGTTGTTCGTTATGGCACTAGCATTGCTAAAATAGACTCAATTGTGATTTTTTTTAAGTAATACCTTGACATCTGTTACATGCCGCTCAAGTGGGCGTTTGACCTTATATCAATTAAAGTAACATCAAGCGATATGAGTGTTGAGTAATGAGTAAATGACTTTTGATCCCTGTTATCATTTCATTAAGCTAATAAGATATTTAAGGCATCATCCAAGTTAGAAAGTACCATTCGAGAACCACTTTTGTAATTTTACACATCATGAAGTACATTATTGGAGTGCTTTTACTGGCAGGTGAGTGTTTATTACAATATTTAATTGACTTCGTCCTAATTTTTTTTGGTTCAGGGCTTGTTTTGGCCGAAAACAAGGTATTTGAGGACCTTCCAAAGGTTAATATTGTTGACCTTGCAAATGCGGCTAAAGATAACTGTGATAAAAATGGCGGCCAAGGTACCTACGATAAAGTCATGGTAAATTATTGACATACAAAATTTGAAATGGTGCACCAAATTTGTAATTTTGCAGACTGCTGTTGAGGAGATGAGGAAATTCGTCGAAGATCACTTTGATATTGATCAAATTGGGAAGGAAATTGAAAAGTCAGGCAAAGCTGGTGAATTAGATGAGGTTTTCAAGAAATACTGCGATCTTCGTGCCAAATCTATCGATCAAATTCATAAAGTAGTTGAAACAGTTACAAATTGCGTTGATAAAGAGGAGAGGCCCATCTTCAAACAAGTCTTAAATATAACAGAAAGTTTAATCAATTTTGCCTGTGATAAGGATGGAGAACGTGTCGCCTGTAAGTATTCATCAATAATAAGATAATTAGGTTCCTAATTTTGCTTTTCAAGTGTTCATCGCCGAAGATGGTTTGAAATGTATGACCGACAAAGCGGAAGAATTGAAAAAATGCGGAACAGATGTTGTCGGTGATAAGGTTCCAACTACTTTTGAAAAGATTCCCAAACTTGAAGTTACGAAAGAGGGATGCGAGTAAGTTTCAAAAAGTTTATCTGTTTGAGTTTGCTAATTGGTGTTTTCCTAGTGATTATAAAAAGCTTCAAACTTGCGCGGTTAAGGCCATGGCAACATGTGAAAAGGATATGCCATCCGAAATACTGGACGCTCTCTTCAACTACATGTACGGTTTGTCTCCATGTGCCAATTTGGCATAAATGTGGTGAAGCAGAATTTTTGATTACACAGACAGAATGTAGATGAAGTTTGATGTTGTGAAAATAGTAAACCTTCCTTTTGTATTTTGTACAATGTTTTATTAATAACACAAATTTGGGGAGGGGTATATATATCTTGGGCAGCGAAACCACAGTGCCAATAACTTTCGGGGAACCGGATGAGACAAACAAACAAGGGACCAAGAGAGGCAGCATATATTGATGGAAAAAAGCAACGGCACCCCGTTTCATTCTTCACAGAGGTGACTGAGCTGCTTATGTTTGAGCCATTGTAGGAAATGAACTCAAGACCTTCACCTACTCCACCCGCTTAAGGTGTAAGTCAATACATTTTGATGGGATGATGATGATGAGTACGAGATATTTATAATAGTGCTGGATACAAGGTAAAATAACCGAGTGCTGGAAGCGGCTTTACGAAGAGCGGAATAGGGATATGTGAGGAAAATCGCTAGAAACAAGTGGTTGGAACGGATGACAAATTAACTGAGGAAGTCAATCGTAAATTAAAACGCTAAAAAGTTAAGGAATAAACCTTAACAAGCAAAAAGAAGGAATCCACAGACCCAACTGGTCTCAGCTCGGCCCTAGAGTGTAATAATCAGTAGACAAACACAGCCACAGTTGGAAGAAAGTCAACATTGCTCTGCTTCACAAAAAGGAAAGAGGTGCAATCAGCCCCTATTAGCCACTTGGGAAAGGTAATGAAATGGATAATCGTGAATGGAGTATGTTAACCTCTTTCCCCTATAATACGGTTTTAAGAAGAAGAAGGGAAGAACGGTGGTTGAATAAAAAAGCGCTGAAGCTCATAGAATAACAGCAGAGGACATTTTGCAGCGGTACCTTTCCGGCGATATGGATAGAGCCAAAGTAGTGCTAATAGTAGTGCCAAAAAGGCCGCTCAAAACACAAAGGGATTCATAGCACAGACATGTTCAATGATCATAGATCCATTGCTGTGGATGAAACTGAGCTAAGGCAAAATTGGAGCAAGGAGTGGTATTAATAACCACAGTAGTTCGTACGCATAGAGATGCTGGTATTTTTCATATTGCGGCCCCCTGGCGTGGTCTTTTGGAAGAACACGCCACACTATTCGATTCGTCCATTGAACCATCTTTTTATAGCGCCAACATCGTAGTCACAACCAACGTTAAACAAAGGTCATTATCACGAATTTCTTACTCTATTGTTTCTGGTGTGATGGTACTCACCAAGATTATATAGTTATAGGAAGGTACTATGTACATGACCGTGCAATGTCGTATAGATTGAATATTTTTTTCTGAATGAGTCGCTTGCACTTTGTATCGAGTCGAGGAAGCAACTCATCTTCGTGTGTAGTTCTTGCGGTACTTGGTGAGGACTGCCCAAGACCTTCTCATTTCAAATATTCAAAAGATATAGCACCATAAATAATCCTATAAGTTGTGGGTCGTTGGCAGGACCGTCGTAACCGAAATGTGTTACGATCATCGAAACATAGACGCCGCTAAATTAATTTTTAAAATCGTAACTTTTTTCAAAATAGGTCCAAACGCACAAACAAATTGTAACAGCCGAACAGATAAACAATAATTACTGAGAGGCTCATTTTAAACAAATTTTAGTAGGTAAACCTGTCGAAACCTGGATTCGAACCAAGGACCACCCATATTGTAACAGAAATAAATTTAGGAGGTAGGTACCAAAGATCAAATTACTTATAATTATATCAAACTAAACTAAAACACGGAGACAAGCTGTACGTGTAATTGAAGAGATCGTCAATTATTTTTGATGGCATTTCCGTGTCACATCTTGCTACGGTCTTAACAATACAGCTTTGCATTGTTTTATAAAACCTGCGAAATACAATAAGCAGAGTTGAACAAATAAAGCTCGATGCCACTTACTCGCATCCTTCTTTTGTAACACCAACTTTCTCAATTTGGTCGAGGGTATTATCAATCGTTTCAGCCCCACATTTCTGCAAAGATGCCCATCTTTCACTTACACACTCGAAACCATGTTCGGTCATAAATACTTTCAAAGCAATAAATTAGTACCAAACCACATTGGGCAAGTACTTACAAGCGATACGTTCCCCATCTCTTTCACAGACAAACCCGACGAAGCTATCCATTACATTGAGGATCACTCTCAAGATGTGCCTTTTATTTTCCTCGGTACAGTTTGTAAGTGACTCCATCAACTTGTGGAAATGATCGAGCAGTTGTTCGCGTAAATCGCAGTACTCCTTAAAAATCCCATTCAAATCTTCCAGTTTGCTCGATTTCTTCATCTCTACCTGAAATGCATCGAAGTGTCTCCCAGCAAAATCCGTCATTTCTTCAGCGGAACTCTGCAATTTTATATTTCAAGAAAACCCTTCAGAAGCCCAAAAACTGGTATCTTACGACAAACTTATCGTAGGTGCCCTCGCCGCCATTTTCTTCGCACGTTTCTTCAATCGCTTTTTTGATACCCTCTATAAACGTGTCTCCAAAGTAGGCCCAAACAGGTGCTGTGGGTGTTACCAATATTTAATGGTTCGGTACAGGGTACACTTACCTAGTAGTAAAAACAGTGCAACAGTGTACTTCATAGCCGAGATTGTAATCGAATGGTACCCTCTAATGACTTCAATCGAATTAATTAAATGATAGCAAAGATCAAAAGTCAATCGCTCACTTGGTTCCCAACATTTGATGCCTCAGTATAACTTTAAAAGTAATGTGTCATAAAAACCAGACAGTTTTAGAACTGTTCTCGTCAATAGTGATATTCATTGATGATAAGGCGCATTAACAAATTAAAGAGGTTTACACAGTTGTTTAAACAACTTGTGATTACCATTTAACTTCATAACAATCGATTGAACCAAATTATCAAACTGTTCTCCCCACTTCCTTCTTGATTTTATGTCTGTTGACCACAGAATTACCTCTAGATTGGTTTCCGAATGTCATCCCCACACACAAAAGGATGCTGCAGCAAAAGGTATAACACCATAACGGGCTTTAAAACAAGTGTATTGTGGTCCAGAATCGGCTCTTCCACTTGTAGTGCTAACTGTGGGCGACCTAATAACTCAATATACCCACGAGAAGCACAAGGCAAAATGGAATTTGATGTTAGCCCATGACGGAGTCTGGGGTATTTCTGCACAAGGCTATAAAGTAGAACCTGCCCTTGGTCGTAAGTTTACTGTAAACTGAACAAACACATGCACCGTATGGGATTGATCGAATCTGTATCTTACAGACGAGATGACGAGACGGCATACTAGGTAGGCCTACTGCACTTGTTCAAATGAGAGGGACAATGTTGGGAAAGTCCTGGCTATGTTCACTCCCCTATGTCACTTGGTTTTCCTCTATTTCCTGTATGCCTTGCTCAGTGATTCAGCTGCATCGCAACTCGATGACCAAATATTGTACGATCGAAAATGGATGACGGGATAGATATAGGAACACGGCGAGAAAAATTCTTGCTTTCCAAAGCCTCTTCTCCATCCATTTTTGGTCATCGAGAGCGAAGAGGTAAGAAATTTCTCTGGCAATCAATAGGATATAAAAGTTCTTCCGACTATTGACTATAGCACTGGCACGGTGTTGGGTACATACTTGCACTCGAAATGAGGCTGCCGATCTTCTTGCCAAAATTCTCTCCAAAAGATTCATTTGCCGGTGGTTTGAGGCAACATACTGTCTGAATTACTCACGATCTCAATCTGAGCATAGAGCATATAAATTCTGAGCCAATTATGCTAATTTAAGCTTCTATCTCAAATACCACTTTAAAAAGATTAACGTTCATAAAGGCCAGAGTGACTTGCTTCAATCCACCTAACTAGTCGCAGAACTGTAGCCTTGGGGCCTAGTCGAAGAAGAAAATATCGTACACCATATGTCTGCCAAGGTTATACGACAATACGACCATCCCTGTACAAAACTTTTGAGAAATGGTTGCATGGCCTCTAATAGGAGAAATCTGAGCAAGGAGTGCCGACATCAATCAATTTAGAAAATAAAATGTTGATTCTGTACTACTTGGTGAGTGTTATTCGTAACGATCAACCTGTTCCGGAAGATAGTGTCCTAATGCCACAAAGAAAAAGCATGGCAGATTGGAGTTGATATGAGAACTTTAGAAACACAAAACGAGATACATGGAAAAGGTATCGTGGGAGAATTTCCGAAGGTGCACTACAAAAAAAGAACAGTTGGTTTCTTGAAAAAAAAATTTTTTTCCAGAGGCCTACAAGAAGAGTTTCTGCTCTATTCACACTTCCCGGAATTAAGGACCTCATAAAGGTTAACATTGTCACAAATTAATCCATATAAATTAGCTGAGCGATCGTACAACGTCCCATAGGTATTGGATAAAGAGATTGGCATTTGATAATTAGGGATTAGAGATTTCATTTCGAAATTATTCTTCTACTTAACTGGATCTTGGTTCGAATCTGATGCTGAGAGCCTAATTTGGCGGGTTATCAAACAATTTATACGACATCTCAGAAAAAGAGCTTTTTTCAAAAAAATATCTCGGCCATACATTTCGCTAGGAATTAAACATATTTTCTACACGTTTCTTCAGTCACCGCAATTCACTTGAAACCTATTTCATAATCACAACTAAATGCTAATTAGGTGCTAATTAGCTGAGACCCATATTAAAAAGCGCAAAGACTAAATTTGTTTAAACCTCGTAGATAATTCGTTAACGATTAAATTGAGCCGAAAACCGGAGCAGCACCTAATTTTTACACTATTTTACGCTTGTAAGATGAGTCTCGCTTCTGAGAACTAAATATAAGCAATTCTTTAAGCCGTAAGCGCGTTTAATTTTCAAAATTTCATACATAAATAATTAATTTGAGGTGAAAACTGAAGCAGCACCTAATATCTTTTACACTATTTTATTACCCTCTGTTATGTGGAAAATATTCTTGTATGTTCGTTTTTAAATTATTTATTTAACTTAACGTTAAGTTAGCCCCACCCTGCATTTTTAATATGAGCATCTGGAAAGAGGGCCTAATTTAATGCAGAAATACCCTAAATTGAATGGATCAACATCCAAATAATTATTCAAATCTTTCGTCGGAAGGTCCAAGTCTCGCAAACTCGATTGGAGATTGGATTGTTTAATTAGGTGCCATTCGCTGCACGTTAAATGAACCGACATTTTTATACCATTACTGCTCAAATTAAGCCTTAGTTATACCAAAGAGTATCAAATTACTCTTTGGTTATACATATAAGGAAAAAAGAGCTGTCACCTCGACTTCATTAATTAGGTGCCTTTAGGGTTAACGAGTTTAATTCTTTTGAAGGTTGAGTTGTAAATTAAACTCATCTTCATAAAACGCTTATGGAAAGATTGTAATTACAGAAAATACTCAGAGTAGGTAATTGGTCCACTTCGTTAAAACAAACAAAAAACCGTCCTCGTTGATCAAGCAACAATTTAGGTGCAGGTTTTCAAAGATTTTGATTTCGAGTCGGCTTTTTCAAGTCGAAATGAACTTACCTTCATTTTTAAAACTGTAATGGGAAAAGATACAAAGGCACCTAATTTTAGTGGAGGTAAAACCCAGTGGCGGCTCGTGACTTTAGAAATAGGTGACGCAGAATTTATACAAACACACAGACACAATCATCTCTCACAACAATGTAGGTACATTTAATATTAAAGATGATGGTAATATATTTTAGGACGTTAGGCAATCCGTAAATCTCTAGTGAAGCAACAAGCCGCCACTGGTAAAACCTCTAAGTAGGTATTGAATCAGTCGCGTAGTTTAAAAACGTAGCATAATTTGGGGAGCTTCGAGAGTCGAAATTTTACTTCAGAATTTGGGGCAAAAAATTGGCATAATTTTTGTGTTTGAATGAACAAATCCTAATGTTTACCCTGTAATTCATGCTAATAACGACATTTTCAAATTCCTTATAGAAGAGAAATCTTCCCAAGCGGAGTTACTCCAATTTTTCCGAATTATATTTACCAATCAAAACTGTGGGTCGAAATTAAGGCATAATAAAGAACGGCAATTAACGATTTTCAAAAATAGTGGTTTTTCGTCGCCGAATTTGAAACGATTAGGTACTAAGATTCAAAAAAAGACGAGAATTTACATCTTCGTTCCAGTTACCATTGCGTATACTATTGGTATCAAAAATGTTTACGAAATAACTAATTAGCAATTAAGAGCACGCGATTTGAAAAAGAAACGTTACTCGGCTCGTGCTTCGAAAAGGTCAATTTTTTTTAAATTTAAATTTAAAAGTCACATTCTAATTTTATAATAAACGATACGATCTTTTTTTTTGTATGTAGATCTTGATATAGGAAACAGTAATATCCCAAGGCATGAAGTTGATGAACGACTGCGTGTATCAGAAAGGCGGAGGCAACGAAGTGGAAAACTCTTCTTGTATCATATTTTTAACTATTATAGTGACTAGCTGCTGTGCAGGAAGCAATTTTATGCACCGAATTGAATTTTAAATTATATTAACGGTGAAAGTTGATTTTTTTAATGTTACACATATATTATATTCGGGTTATAATTGAAAGTGCAACCGCATTCCTGATGCAGTTTGATGTTTCCATATGGCCGGCGATGTTCTTCGCCAATATAGGTTTCAATTTGAATGCACTTTGTAATAAGAAGAATCACCTCTTGGTTCTTTGCCTTTCTCTTACCACAACCCTTAACAAACTATCAGAACAAAGGGCCTTACGTGATTATTGGTGGTTTTTTTAAAAAGAGGAAACAAAAAATGGGTTTCCAAAACAATTTCCCCTTTTGAAAGAGGTGGAGATTCAAAATGAAACTTTAAATGCTATAAATTTCGATTGAACTAAGAACGAAATGTATACCATTTTTGCTAGATGAATTAAGATTCAGATGGAAATGCAAATATAGTAACCAAAAAGAAATGAAACAGTTCTTCGACAATCCAAAGAGGTACATTTTTCCAAAAGATCGGTTTATATTCAAAATTTAGGAAGTCGGTTCAAACTTCGAGCTGATTGAAGTGAACCACTGCTACTTCGACTTTTGTAAAAATCTTCCAAATTGTCGCACAGCAACTTTGGAAAAGTACCGGCGAAATTCCAGAATTAGCATTCATTTTAAACGAAGATAACCTTGCACTTGGCGAAACCTGTACCTTAAGTACCTACTAAGATTTGGCCAAAAACATTTTGTTTGATCCATAAATATAAGATCGTTCTTTTTCCTACTCCAAACCGCATCTTTATGCGAAATTAGTTGTTACACTAAATCACAAGAAGGGCTTACTTCCCTTCTACAGAGGTTTCTTTCAGAACTGTGAGTATCTACTGTACTAGATAGTGAACCAAATCTCAGTCGTTTCATCTTGATCGCCGAAATTCCAAACGAGTAATCTGTGATTGAAAAAGTCTTGGTATAACCAAAAGCCGTAGAAGATGATCTTCGATCAAAAGTTTACGATACTGGATTTCAAGGCACTTCCATTTGATCAGAAATCTTCCAAGAGGTCTGTGCTCAAAGTTCAAAATAAGAATTTTGAATAGTGTACAAAACCATGTTTAATAGTATTTAATAAAGTTGACATTTTGGCACTGATTTCTTCGTCTTATATGGACGTGTAGCCGCACGCAAGACAGCCCCTTTTGATGGAGGCAGTATAGCAGTTTGCTTTGTTCCAATATGTGGAAAATGTTGATTATACCTACTTTTTAAAAATGGAGCACAATTCCTGAAAAATGACGGTTTCCCTTTTCTCCTTAGAGACGTAGCACAACTAGGCACGTTACTTTGTTCAGTACTTGAAATTCAAGTTTTACCTTTCCACAATTCTGAATTTTGTTTGTCGTTTTTGGATTTATAAATTTATGTTTTCGAAATTTTCATTCTTCCACAATTTTCAATTTAGATTTAAATGAAGTTTTTAAATAAGTTGCAACCCCTTACAAAAATTCAATTGCTTTCTGATTTGTGCTCCAAACGAATTCATATGGATTGTTTTAGTATGGTGTCGTGCCACTTTTCTTACGCTGACTCACCTGTTTGTTTGTCCTATGTATGTTTGTGTGCAATCTCAACATGGTGTTTTATTTATGTTTCAGTAGTATTTTTGGGGTCGAAACTTGCAGCATGCTTGCTATCTTCTTAGTGTTGATAAAAATGGTCTCCTCGTTGTGTTTCTTCATCATAGTTCCGATGTTCTCCGTTATACTTATCACGTATCTGCGCAAAAACTCGCTAGACTGCGAGATGGTTCCCCACAGGCAGTCTTGTGCTGCATTTGAGTGTCTTGAATTATTCGTAGCCCAGGAGTTATTTTGCAGTGGTTGAACCTGAAAAGCAGCTTTGCTATCTATGGGAATTTTGCTTCCTACCAGTTCTGTCTGGAATACAGTTTGGCAGTTTGTGTAGTAGATGGGGGCGGTGTTGCTCTTCTGATGTAAGGTTTGCTTTAGACTTCCTATGTTTTAAGGATCTTCATTGCATCTCAGCGGATTAGTTCTGCTGTTAAGTTGTTGATGGAGGCCTCTGCACTGCTTTCCGTACTTCCGTTAAAACGGTTGGCGAAAGTACTTTGAGTCCGTATGCAGTGGTTTAATGTCATCATTTTGGAATTTATTATTAGTTTATTTAGTGGATGTTGTTTTCCGCTGGGAATCCCGTAAAATTGTCAAGGTTTCTCAGAGTGACGAATGTAGGTAGCTTATTACCAAGTTCCACATAATATCGGTGAACCCTTCTGGAGTGGAAAGAGGCTGCGGCAGGGCTGCCCTCTGAGTCCTAGCCTCTTTTCAATATTTATTGGAGACTTGGAGGAAGTACTACGGGGAAAACACAGCGGTGACGTCGCGATAGGTGGCAAAAAGTTTGGGGGCTAGGATATGCCGACGATCTGGTGTTGGTGGCAACGAGAGAGGGAGAGATGAAGGACATGATAAGAGTAACAAAGAAATACATAGAGAAAAGAGGGCTCGAGGTGAATACAAGAAAGACTAAGATGGTGGAGTTTCAAAAGAAGAGAGGAAGAAGTAAGAAGGGAGAATGGAACCGAGTGTGATGAGGTTATAGAAAGCGCGGACGAAGTTACATACCTCGGTTACAGGATAAGGTATGACAATAAAGACAATGGGCAGATTAGTGAGTTGGCGAGGGAAGGGAATACAAAAGTGGGGCAAATGTGGGACCTGGGGGAAAGATGGATGGGGGAGATATACTTAAAAGGAGGTGGCTGTTTGATAGTAATGTTATACGGGGCGGAGGTGTGAGGGTGGGTGGTAAGGGCGTAGATAGAAAAGATTCAACAAAAATATTGGAGGTGGGTGCTAAGGTTGGATAGAGAAACCCCGGGATACGTGGTGGAGGTTAAGCTGAGGAAGATACGTATAGAGGCGGGAAAGAGAGCGATGGCTTTTGAGGAAAAGATGGAAAGAAGAGAGAAAGGAGGTATTTTAAGATGTTATTGGAACGAGGTCAAGAACGGGAGAATACGTCAGGGGCAGGAGGAAAGAAGGCGATATTACGAAAGAGGCGGACATGCGAGAGAGGAGGTAGAGATGAAGAGGGTGGAAGGACGGGACATAGCAGGGGAAATAGCAAGGAGAGACGAGGATGTACAAATACAGGAAAGAAGGATGACGATAAGAGAGGGAAGGTATAATGGAAAATATAAGTTCCTACTTAGTGACAGACGAAATACAGAGATACCTGAAGGGAAAAGGAGGCATAGGGAGTATGAGGATAGTGGCATGAGAAAGGCAACAAATATTGGTTGGAGGAGAAGGAGGAGAGGTTGTGCAGACTATGTGGGGAGGGGAAGGGAAAATATCAAGCACGTGGTGGAGAAATGTGTAGAGCTAAGGGAGTAGAAGGGAGGTTGGAGAGAGGTGCTGGGAGAGGATGGAAAGGGGAAAAAATGGATGAAGAGGGTTTTAGAGAGCAGAAGGAGAAAAGGGATGTAAAATGTGAGTTAGATTTAGATTTAAATTAGTTGTAAAATAATGTTGCTGGTTAAGTAGATGTAATTTTGATTTTGATTAAGATTGTATATTTCAAAAAATACAATAAAGATTGATTGATTGATCAAGTTCCACATGACAAAATGACAAAATGAAGAATTTAAGTCAAAAATGTAGTGGGTAGTGAGGGTGGGCGGCCTTACTACCAAAGGACATGTAAAACCGGCGCTGCTCCCTGGATTAATTGAGGTAATAACGCCCTACTTTCCCTTCCCAAAATTTCGCTTGATGTATAGGGGGCGAAATAATTGTAGCAATACTAAAATACCAAAGCAAATATGTCGATTTTGAAAAAATTTAATACGAAAATATCTCGCGTACGTAAAAATGTATAAACGAAATGAGGAAATTATATAATTTTTTGAATACTTCAGGTGCTTGAACCAGAAGAGGCCTCGGGATAATAAAATAAACGGGTTATATGTGGCTAAAATGAGAGCTCTATAAATTTCAAAGTGTTAATGGACCAACAAACTTTTCTAATGTACACACCTGTCGAAGTTCCGCAAGTAGAAATTTATACGTTCATCAGCACCAAAAAAAAACATCTCATCCGTGTTTAATGAGACGGAAGAGGGAATAAAAATATATTACACAGTAATTAGAATAACTGCGAATGAAGCTCATACAAGAAATAATCCTTACCTTTGTCATTAAAGACGTAAAATACCATTTCAGATATTGTGGTTTTATTTTTATGAATCCCTCAAACTGCTAAGGTGCTTTAGGTGCTTAGTAACGAGATCAAAAGCTTGCGGTAGGTAGGGTCTCTCATTTAAAATATATTCATGATTTATGTTCCTCATTCGACCAGGAAAAGGTTAATTATCTTATTGAGGGGAATCCGGTACAATGACGATGCTCGGTGATATAAATAAAGTTTAAAGAGAGAAATAAACAAATTCAAGATCAAGATCGAGTTCATTCATTGGACATTTGTCAATGTACCAAACGATATATTATGTAGGAATGTCGTGCCACATGTTCTAGATTTTATATATTGCTTCCTCCATTACAGCAGCTTTAATAGTGTGAATGTCAACGTTTATTTTCAAAGGCAAACGACAGAGAAAAGTTTCATTTTTGTTGAGGATGAAAGCGAAAAAAGTCAAAAATTCAATTTCGTGCATGGTGTGCTTTAGACATTATAAGTATTTTATATATGAGGATTTCGTTAGTGCTTACATAAATTCAAACTTATTTTCAATGTTACCTAATTTAAGTAATTCACTTCAAATTTGTCTAATCCCCCTCCCCCAATGGAACTGGAAGTAAGGGAAAGAGGGGTTATTTATAGGAGAGGGAGCGCGGCGAAGGGGGCAGCCGAAAAAGATATGTGGTTGAAATGGCAAGTCAAGTGGGAAAACGCGGAGAAGGGAGTCTGGACTCGCAGGCTCTTTCCAAGTGTCAGAGTATGGGGAAAAGGAAACACGGGCAGGTACACTATTTTCTAACACAAGTGCTCAGCGGGCACGGAAATTTCAATCTGAAGAGAATAAAGAAGAGAGAGGAGGACAAATGTAACACGTGTACAGATGAAATAGACGATGGAGAACACACGGTGTTCAAATGCTCCCACTGGGAGAAAATAAGAACAGAGACGGAAAAGGAGGTGGGCGGTGCAGAGACACTGAGCGAGAAGATGCTGGCTAGTGCGGAAAACTGGGCAAAGATAAAAGAAATGGCGTACAAAATAATGAAAGACAAGGAAAAGGACGCTAAAGTACGTAGAGTAACCAACAGAGAAATTGGGCCGCCGCTGTACCGAAGAAATACCCTCGGGGATACCGCCGTAGTACGACGGGGACATAAGACGGGTAGAAGAGGGGTTTTAGTGGGCATGCCCTGAGCCCTGACAAGAGGACAGGGGGGAGACTGCCACACTTCCCAGCAGAATCCTGGGCGCGTTTAAAAGGTTTCCCCTCCTCACATAAGAAAACGTAAACGTGAAGATAAAGCGGCTAGAATCCCCTATTTCATTAAATCTCACCCTCACTGAAGTTTATTATCTCATTGTAGATGCCAGAGGGAAGGGTGCTCTCAAAAAACCGATTTTGCGAGCCGGACGAACCTTCCAAAACTCAAAATATATGAAAATCGTGCATCTTTTTTGAAAACTGTGAAAAATCTCATATTGGAATATCTGCACCAAGGCTTCACAGACCTAAAGGAGGGAAATTGTCATACTACAAACAAAAAAGTCGCAGAAAAATCATTGAGCAGAAGGAAGCTCTACAAATTTCAAATATGACTCTACAAAAATGTGGAAACGTCTTTTTAAATGGCATTTTTGATTTTAAGGTCTTTAATACAAAAAATTTGTGTAAACTTTTGATAAATAAATATGTGGTTTCCACAAAATTTTTGGTGCAAAATTCAAAAGAGGCTATAGATACTTAAAACTTGAACTCAATTGAACTGATTACGGCTCGTCCTCATCGAAGATCATCGCCTCGTTGTGAAACGTGAAAGATATCGTTTAAAGCTTCATATAGGGCAGTAGAAGAAAAAAGGGTCTTTACATAAGATTCTTCCGCCACCGAAGGAGTTGGGAACGGCAAAATGTAAAGTGTGACAAATCAAACTCCTGATTTTCTGGAAATGGGAGAACAACTGCTATAACAGCAGTTTTGGTGTTGAAACCAGGCTCAAATCTGAATCAATTTTGTGATTCCCAGTTGAAATTGATATGTGGTAAAGCTGTAACGCTAAGTAAAATCCCATAACTTTTGGAAGGAGAACAGAGAAGCAAAAAAATGTCGGATCAAATACCACTTTATTGCGTCTCGCCTTCCAGAATCCTTCTTACACCATGGAAACAGATGATCATCAAGCTCAATGTACTAGAACGACATATTGTTTGTACGACAAAAGTTTGTCTACCGTCTGTACCAACGGATCGAGAACGTGACCCTTGACAAGGAAATATAGGAACACTTCTTCCAACTCGGGACTTAGTTAACAAAACTGTTCCATCATTTTACTCAAAGCTCTATGTAAGGAAGGTTGAATGGCTCATACAACGCGACATGTTCATATTGGAAAAGCTGTCACAATCTTCTAGTCCTTCTGAACCTATTTTGAAGAAGAACAGGAAAGTTGTATCGTCGAGTTTACTAAATGTGGATGTAACGAGTAATAGATGTTATTGATGATATTGTATGTTAGCTGTACTTACGGGAAAAAAGAAAAGAAAGAAAAACTGGTAAACTAATCCATTATTACATTAATAATTAATAATCATTGTGGTTCAAATTTTTAAGATACATTGTTAAATGAAACAGATGTGCAAGAAGTAGGCAGGTCTTAGAATAGGAATTGACATACTGAAATTAGTTGGGAATACGAGGGGCGGTTGAGAAATAAAAATTAAGGTTAAGTTAAAAATAATAGATGGTTGTTGTCGTTGATGACTTCATTAAGGGACCGATTAGGTTCATTTTTATTGTATTGAACTATTTCTTTGATTTCAAGTAAATTGAGTTTAGTACTTTTTGAACAAACGTGGAAGATCTCAATATTGGAATTAGGATTGAAGGAATGATTCGAGTTTAATAAATGATTAGCAAAAGATGATTTTGAATTAATTGATTTATGTTTATACGGGGATAGATGTTCTTTCATCCTGTCAAACCTTCTCCCGGTTTGACCTATGTAAAAGGCACTGCAATCTTTACAGTTGAGTTTGTAAACCCCGGATTTGTGGAGGATGTTGGTTTGGTCCTTGGTGTGGACAAGACAGGATTTCAGGTTGTCTTTCGAGGAAAAGGAGATGTTGATATCGTATTGTTTTAAAATGTTCTGAAATTGATGTGACGGTTGACCTATATAAGGGAGGAAAAAATATATTTTGGGAGCAGGGGTGATGGTGGTTAAAGAAGTGAGGTTTTGGATGTTGTGGCTGCGGTTGAATTTATTATCAAGATTCAAAATTAGCTTGTGAGGGTAGCCGATGTTATTAGCGATGTTGTAAATAAGGTTTAATTCATGATTGTATCCGGCTTGATCTAGGGGTAAGTTGTGAAGACCATTAAAGAAGAATCTAAAGGCAGCCATTTTGTGTGATTGAGGGCGGAAGGATGAGAACGAGATGATATGATCTGTGGTTGTGGGTTTCCTATAAATATTAATTTTCAGGGAGTTAATTGAACGGGTTATCGACAAATCTAAGAAATTGAGGGTGTTGTTAGATCCTTTTTCTAAAGTGAATTGTATATTGGGGTGTAGAGTTGAAAAAATTGAAACATTCCTGAAGATCTAGGTCACTACCATTGAAGATTATAAAAATATCATCTAGTGTGAGTGAGATAAAAACTCTTCAATGATGGCCCTACATTCGGAATGAGGGATGCTTGGAAAAAGGTTAACAATATCGAAGGAAATCAAATTAAAATTGGGGCCGGGAAAGATAGTGTGGATAATTCATTGGCAAATTCCACTGAGTTGTTGATGGCATAGGGAAATTTTAGGTCAAGAAGAGATCTTAATTGTTTATTAAGGCAAGTGGCAATTTTGGACATAGGGGTGTTGGAAAAAGATACTATAGGTCTCGCAGGAGGTTGGCTTTGTGAACTTTGGGTAAAGCATTAGAGGCGGGGTATGTAAGGGCAAAAGGGGATAAAAAAGAATCTAATCGGTCCCTTAATGAAGTCATCAACGACAACAACCATCTATTATTTTTAACTTAACCTTAATTTTTATTTCTCAACCGCCCCTCGTATTCCCAACTAATTTCAGTCTGTCAATTCCTATCCTAAGACCTGCGTACTCTTGCACATCTGCTTCATTTAACAATGTGTCTTAAAATTTGAACCACAATGATTATTAATTATTATTAATGTAATAATGGATTAGTTTACCAGTTTTTCTTTCTTTTCTTTTTTCCCTTAAGTACAGCTAACATACAATATAGTATTCATTTTTAGCATTATGCATTACAACATGTCAACTTAACACATGTCTTAAACAAATTAAGGTACACTAATTTAATTCTAAAGTTTATATGTAAGTATTCACTTTAATGGTGATTTAACCCCTATGGTCAAACATATACCTATTACAGATTTAATCGTCTGAAGATGGCTAATTGCCGAAACATGTAACGATTTTCAATTTTTCAAATTTTAATCTTAACTATCATCATATTATAATCAAGAATAAAAGAATCATGGGGAAGGTTGAGTATTATTGTTAAACTTATTACTATCTGCAGTGTTTCAAGTTGTAACGCGAAACATCTAAATATCGCGGACTCGTACCCGCATTTGCAACCATCGCTTTTACTTGCGTCCCGGATACCGATGCACATTCACAAAACGTTAATTTTGAATGTCGGTACCTACCTACATAAATGACATACGAATGAGCAACCACGCATTCGATACGTAAATTTCGTACAAATAATATTGGTCCTTCGAGCCGTAGGTATATAAAACTTTTTTGAACTGTCTGCCGTAAATAAACGCGACGGCTTCACACTATTACACAAAATAAATTTTGTCGTCTCTCAACCAAGTTAAAAATGTTCAAAACGTACTTACCGAAGTCTTATTTTTACTACTTATTTCAAAAGCTCTCTGTATACTCGGTTTTCCTAAGTACCAGTCCTCCTTAGGATTGTAATCCTTTAGAAATTCCACGAGGCGCGGTACATTAACGTAATTATCATCGTCAAAATGACAAAACCACCTGGAACAAAAAGAAGAAAAAAAAATTGTAAATTTCACATTCATAAATGTGTAATATAAGGGAGAGAGAAGAAATCTTTTCAGCTTTTATAATTTACATCTAATTTATATTCTACGATCCTTTAGAGATGGTTTATGGTAATGACGAGTGCCTCTTCACATAAACGTTTAACTGAAACATCGAGTTTCGGCACAAACCAATTTAAACGGAATATTGATGTAAATAGAAGGCGAGTGATTGATAAAATTGAGCAACGAAAGGCAATTCATTCAATTCGTGAGCGATTAATTTTATTGTAAGATTTGTTACCGCGCGCATACACAAAAAAAAAGAGTTGCGAAGAAAAACGCGCACTACTGGAATTTCAATTAACTAAAAGCCACCTGAGTTTTTCCGGTGTAATACGAGAAAAGTATTTTTTCATAACAGAGAGAAACGTGTCCATTAATCATGGTGAAATAAAGTTGAATTATTAATTGATTGAGATGGATAAAGAAATAAGTGTATTCAACCGTTATGAGTTATTAATTATGCAAAATATCCTTCTCTTTGTGCATCAATTCATCAAAAGTTTGAATGCATAAAAGAATTTGGAAAGGTTCGTTATTAAGATTCAACCAAAAGTTCAATTGGTTATTAAATAAATCTAAAATGTCTCTACAATCAAGTATTATGTCAGACGTTAATTTGTATCGCGATGTTTGGTTATGTCGATATGTGATTAAAAGCTATGCAACTCGCCCATTTTGCAAAGTACAAAGTATATAGCCAGAATGATTGGAGAATGCGCATAAGGATTTCTGATAGACTTTAGGAAGGTATTACCATGCTATTTCGACCGATGGCGTCACCTTTTTCAAATTTTGATTATACCGGGTTATTCAAAAAGAAAGAACAAATTTCAAACATTTATTTCTTCCAAAGTTAATCGCCATAACGTTAGAATTTGGGCAAGTGACAATCCTATGGCAATCCAATGTGGAACGTCTTCTGTGCGATATCTGTAACCAAGGTCTATGGGCCTTTCTTCTTCCATCGATTTGTTGAAGCTGTGAATACGATAACTAGAGACCAGCTGATTCGTGTGTAGCAAGAAATAAGCCACCGTGTTGACATTTGTCGTGTAACACACGGTGCTCATATTGATAATGCATACCATCAAATTGTAAACTTTTCTCTCTCCATGAACGTTGGAATCATGTTTCTATCTGTTGTATTTTGAAAGAAATAAATGTTCTTTCTTTTTGAATAACCCGGTATATTGAGATCCAGACGATTTGTGCTACATTCGTGCTTAAACTTACATCACACGTAAGATATACTTCAGCATGGCGGCAAGAGAAGGGGCTCTAATCGTAAGCATGTCTGGCCAGAATGAATTGAGTTCAGAACATTCGCCAATAGTACTGTGTATCATCCCCTAAGAGCCTGTACAGTTCATATCCTTGTTTAGTTTACAGTACCACGAACAAGCACAAGTTCTTCCTTCGAAGCTCTATGTAAAAACGCGCCAGACTGCGAGATAGTAGTCTAGTTATAGCTTGGTATTGAGCCTAGATTTCGTACATTTAGTGCTGCAAGTAGAAGTGCTGACAACAACAAAATTTATTCTAGCAGACCCATTGACCCATTCGAACTCGAAGGTATTACAGTTTGCAACTGGCTCTAGTGTAAGAAAATAATTCCATTGAATGTTTACTTGTTTTTAAATCTAAATATTTTGAATGTGATAAGTTCCATTGCATTCGTGCTCAAGGATTATCAAATTTTGCATCTGATCTGCTTTCATTCAATTGTACGACACAAAATGGAACAATCCTAAAAAAGGGTATAAAATGTTTGAATTCCGAAAAAAAGTAAAACGAATCTAAAAATTAGGTTTTTTCTTATTGTCATGGGGGCAGTGAATCTTCATTTCAGTCTTCAACTCTCTGCCCTTGCCTTCATTAAGAATCTCATTCACTTTCAAATCATTAAAATCCAACTGATCCTAGATGTGATTAAAACGCGTTTCAACAATAAAACAGAGTCATATAGAAAGCACCCTGCGTAGGAATTTATGAGTATTGAGTAATAAAATTAAGTAATAGAAACCAATATGGCAACACTTCCAGTCATTTTTGAGTACTCACCAATGAACCTAAGTCAACAGTACTAAAGGTGAACCATAAAAACCCATATGGGACAATCACTCATAATTTATGAGCCTCTGGTAATAAAATTGAACCATAAAAAGCCCAGACGGCACCATTCCTAGGAATTTATGAGTATTTAGTAATAAAATTAAGCAATAGAAACCAATATGGCAACGCTTCCAGTCATTTTTGAGTACTCAGCAATGAACCTGAGTCAACAGTACTAAAGGTGAACCATAGAAACCAATATGGGACAATCACTCGCAATTTATGAGTATCTGATGGTAATAAAATTGAACCATACAAGCCCAGACGGCACCATTCCTAGGAATTTATGAGTATTGAGTAATAAAATTAAGTAATAGAAACCAATATGGCAACGCTTCCAGTCATTTTTGAGTACTCAGCAATGAACCTGAGTCAACAGTACTATAGAGGTGAACCATAGAAAACCAATATGGGGCAATCACTCGCAATTTATGAGTATCTGATGGTAATAAAATTGAACCATACAAGCCCAGACGGCACCATTCCTAGGAATTTATGAGTATTGAGTAATAAAATTAAGTAATAGAAACCAATATGGCAACGCTTCCAGTCATTTTTGAGTACTCAGCAATGAACCTGAGTCAACAGTACTATAGAGGTGAACCATAGAAAACCAATATGGGGCAATCACTCGCAATTTATGAGTATCTGATGGTAATAAAATTGAACCATACAAGCCCAGACGGCACCATTCCTAGGAATTTATGAGTATTGAGTAATAAAATTAAGTAATAGAAACCAATATGGCAACGCTTCCAGTCATTTTTGAGTACTCAGCAATGAACCTGAGTCAACAGTACTATAGAGGTGAACCATAGAAAACCAATATGGGGCAATCACTCGCAATTTATGAGTATCTGATGGTAATAAAATTGAACCATACAAGCCCAGACGGCACCATTCCTAGGAATTTATGAGTATTGAGTAATAAAATTAAGTAATAGAAACCAATATGGCAACGCTTCCAGTCATTTTTGAGTACTCAGCAATGAACCTGAGTCAACAGTACTATAGAGGTGAACCATAGAAAACCAATATGGGGCAATCACTCGCAATTTATGAGTATCTGATGGTAATAAAATTGAACCATACAAGCCCAGACGGCACCATTCCTAGGAATTTATGAGTATTGAGTAATAAAATTAAGTAATAGAAACCAATATGGCAACGCTTCCAGTCATTTTTGAGTACTCAGCAATGAACCTGAGTCAACAGTACTATAGAGGTGAACCATAGAAAACCAATATGGGGCAATCACTCGCAATTTATGAGTATCTGATGGTAATAAAATTGAACCATACAAGCCCAGACGGCACCATTCCTAGGAATTTATGAGTATTGAGTAATAAAATTAAGTAATAGAAACCAATATGGCAACGCTTCCAGTCATTTTTGAGTACTCAGCAATGAACCTGAGTCAACAGTACTATAGAGGTGAACCATAGAAAACCAATATGGGGCAATCACTCGCAATTTATGAGTATCTGATGGTAATAAAATTGAACCATACAAGCCCAGACGGCACCATTCCTAGGAATTTATGAGTATTGAGTAATAAAATTAAGTAATAGAAACCAATATGGCAACGCTTCCAGTCATTTTTGAGTACTCAGCAATGAACCTGAGTCAACAGTACTATAGAGGTGAACCATAGAAAACCAATATGGGGCAATCACTCGCAATTTATGAGTATCTGATGGTAATAAAATTGAACCATACAAGCCCAGACGGCACCATTCCTAGGAATTTATGAGTATTGAGTAATAAAATTAAGTAATAGAAACCAATATGGCAACGCTTCCAGTCATTTTTGAGTACTCAGCAATGAACCTGAATCAACAGTACTAAAGGTGAACCATAGAAACCAATATGGGACAATCACTCGTAATTTATGAGTCTCTGGTAATAAAATTGAACCATGAAAGCCCAGACGGCACCATTCCTAGGAATTTATGAGTATTGAGTAATAAAATTAAGCACTTGAAACCAATATGGCAACACTTCCTGTCATTTTTGAGTACTCAGCAATGAACCTGAGTCAACAGTACTAAAGGTGAACCATAGAAACCGATATGGGACAATCACTCATAATTTATGAGTCTCTGGTAATAAAACTGAACCATAAAAGCCCAGACGTCACCATTCCTAGGAATTTATGAGTATTGAGTAATAAAATTAAGCAATAGAAACCAATATGGCAACGCTTCCAGTCATTTTTGAGTACTCAACAATGAACCTGAGTCAAGAGTACTAAAGGTGAAGTATAGAAACCAATATGGGACAATCACTCGTAATTTATGAGTCTCTGGTAATAAAATTGAACCATAAAAGCCCAGACGGCACCATTCCTAGGAATTTATGAGTATTAAGTAATAAAATTAAGCAATAGAAACCAATATGACAACGCTTCCAGTCATTTTTGAGTACTCAGCAATGAACCTGAGTCAACAGTACTAAAGGTGAAGTATAGAAACCAATATGGGACAATCACTCGTAATTTATGAGTCTCTGGTAATAAAACTGAACCATAAAAACCCAGACGGCACCATTCCTAGGAAGTTATGAGTATTTAGTAATAAATTTAAGCAATAGAAAACAATATGGCAACGTTTCCAGTCATTTTTGAGTACTCAGCAATGAACCTGAGTCAACAGTACTAAAGGTGAAGTATAGAAACCAATATGGGACAATCACTCGTAATTTATGAGTCTCTGGTAATAAAATTGAACCATAAAAGCCCAGACGGCACCATTCCTAGGAATTTATGAGTATTAAGTAATAAAATTAAGCAATAGAAACCAATATGACAACGCTTCCAGTCATTTTTGAGTACTCAGCAATGAACCTGAGTCAACAGTACTAAAGGTGAAGTATAGAAACCAATATGGGACAATCACTCGTAATTTATGAGTCTCTGGTAATAAAACTGAACCATAAAAACCCAGACGGCACCATTCCTAGGAAGTTATGAGTATTTAGTAATAAATTTAAGCAATAGAAAACAATATGGCAACGTTTCCAGTCATTTTTGAGTACTCAGCAATGAACCTGAGTCATATAAACGATTTCTGCACCATTCCCAGTAATGTTAGAGTCAAGTGTTACCTAAAAATGGTAATTATAGGCAAAAGTAAACTGTAGAAGTCTATAGTGGTTTTCAAAGAAAGTACGATATACAAGAATTAGGTATGATAGAGGCAATAAAGTTCATATAAAAAAGTAGTAAGTATACTCTGTGCCATAAAAATGCAACACCAAGAAGATATTGGAATTTTTGGACTAAAGTAGCCATGGGAATTTTGACGTTTTACTTGTTGTACAATCGAAATTATCGGGTATATTTCTTGAGAGGTGAAGTCAATTTCGTTATTGTTTTTTTTGCAATTCTTTTATTTTTATGTTCTTTGCGTTTTGAGGCTACAATTATGCCTAGAGTGCGGCAACGTGAAAATCGTCGACAACTGAGTGAATTCGATAGAGGTCGCATTATTGGCTTACGTGAAGGTGGTTTTTCACTCAGAGAAATTGCTAATAGTCTTAACGGTAACCAATGCTCTGTAGTACGGTGTTATCGAGCATGGTCTAGTCAAGAACGTCCGTCGTAGATGAGGAAGTGGATGGTCAAGACGGACAACTGTGGTCCAGGACCGCCATCTTCGATTAATGGCATTAAGAGACCGATTACAAGTACAAGATCAATAGCGGATCAATGGTTTCGAAACGAAGGACGTCCTGTAACCCTTCGTGGCTTGCAGTCCTATCGACCACATCTTGTGCTTCCGCTAACGGCTCGTCAGAGACAGTAACGTTTGGAATGGTGTACCTTGTGACTGGATTGGGACGTGGAATGGCATAGGTTGGTTTTCAGTGAACATCCCCATTCTGCTTGGAAATACACGATGGTCGCATGATGGTCAGACGTAGACGTGGAGAACTTCGTGATGTGCAGTTTTCTGTTGATCGGCATGTGCACCACACTATGGGGGTTATGGTAGGGGGTGCTCTTGTTTATGGAAGCAGGTCTCAGTTGGTATTCATCTGAGGCAATATGAATGCCCACCGATATGTTGATGAAGTGGTAGAACCCCACATCCTTCCATTCGTTCAGGAGCTGGTGGACCAGATTTTCCAACAGGATAATGCCCGTCTCCACATTGCAATGAATTCTATGGAGCGGTTCGAAGAGGCTAACGTCAATATCTAACCGTGGCAACTCCAACCTTCCGCCTATCGAACATGTGTGGTACATGATGGGTAGAAGACTCAAGCAATTAGCCAATTCTCCACAGACATAAGAAGCTCTCCGGTATGAATTACAGATTGCCTGCGATGCAATATATCAGGATGAAATCGACCACCTGGTTTTGTTTAATTTCTTTGAAATTGTAACCTTTGTGACTAATTAAACATTTCTGCCAAAGTTAGTCCAAAAATTCCAATGGTGTTGCATTTTTTAATTCAACGGCCACAAAGGTTACCGTTCTTCCAGTATCGAAGATGTTCTCAAGTGTGTTGCTTTGAGTCGACCATCACCTGGGAAGTACTTATTGTTTAACCACTGTTCGCCTTGTGGTAACTCTATCTTCTGTCCGCTCCTTTGTGGTCGGTTTGCTGATGCCTTGTTTGCTGGCTGGCCTCCTGGGAATGTTTGAGATCCGAACATTTCTTTGCTCTTACTAGTTTCTATAGTAAATTCATCTCTTCCAAAGACATTCGTCTCTTGCTTCTTCTCTTCCATTTTGGCAACTACGTATTTCTGGTTTCCTTTCGTTTTTATTCGACCTAGTGTCTCACCATATCATTCTAAACCTTTATTCGCACATTGCTGGTTTATCCTCAGCAATTATATCGTATACGTGAAAAAAACTTCCACTTGGGAAAAGCGACAATGTGTATTGAATTATGTTAATCAATTTATAGATTCCGTACTCTATAATTAAAAGCCAAAGAGGCCATTAGTGAATAAAAATAAACGTTTAATTAACTATCGTAATTTATTTCGATTAATTACTTAATCAAAATAAATTAGATAATAGATATAGACGTTGACACTTCAAAATTGAAATTTGATTAAACAAGCTGTTTATTCGATTGTGAACTTGTACATCTCCATTTTAGTATTCAGAGTGACATCATTAAAATTGTCAATTTGAGTCATTGCAGATATTCAAAATGGATTAATTAAATGCTTCCCCATTTGCATACTTGTTACATGTAACGTAGGTACCTTGCACACAGTCCGTATTAATGAACCACTTTGCAATGCAATCCGCCACTGGGGGTTTGTTAATTATTTATTTTTTTTTTCGTTTTTGGAAGGAAAGTCTTCCCCTTCCACGTCAGTTTGGTTATTAACTAAATTAGGGAGAACGAGACGATTGGGGATTCTAATTTCAATGAGTATAATTCCGTCGAAAAGTTTTCGAGTATTTTCCACTCGATTTTCGTCCATCGAATACGTAAAACATTGAGGATTGAAGTAATTTATAAATGAGGTTGCGGTACCTACGTAATTAAAGAACGAGTTTTCATATAACAATGTTAAAGTCATAAATTAAAAATTCAATTTTGATTAACCGCCGATCGTCGAATAATAACAAAAACCGAACTTGGATCATTTAATTGCGCAACGAACATAATTAATGGCATTACTTGTACGTACACGGTACACGTAACCAATTAGTTAATAACTATGGCACAGCGTGCTATAAATTATCATATTTTTTCGACGAAAGTCTCCATTTTGTATGTATCTATAAATTTCATCGACCGACACCTCGACGTTGGTCTTTTCGGTTTATTACTACATATTTAAAAATCCCTACCGGTTTCCTTCGGATCACCATCTTAATAGTCCATCAAACTAGTTTTGTTAATTAAATTCGATCAAATTTAAATATTACTAGATCTAGTTTTTTTTTTAATTTTCGATTTAATGGGATCGCCGATCTTCCTTCCATGTACAGTTACTAGGGCATTAAAATTTCCATTTAGTACCATTAAATTGAGTGGTAGAAAAAAATTAACTTAAATAATGTCGTGATCTGCATTCTTTAAACTAATTTATAGGGCGATTAATACAAAATTAAGATTAATAAATACATTCCTTGTAAATTAGTTATAACAGTAAAAACCAAAAATTGAATAATTTATAAATTTACTAGAAATTTTTACAGTCAAAGAAGTGCGTTTTATTTCTTTAAATTTGCCTCTTGTGGTCTTAAAATGTGATACTTCGCAAATTTTTAAGATTATTTGCAGTGGTTCTTTGAGAAAACCAGAAAGTTACTTTTATAGCAAGACGTTGCACCACCTCACTATTATGTACCTAAGTAGGTTACAAATGCATCAATAAATAGTCTCCAAAGAGACGAAATCTGTAAGGATATCATCTCTTTTCTAACAAAACCGAAATCGAAAGTCTTCCCACCACTTTTCCAAAATTAAAATTAAAATAATTGTCCATTAAGTCCCCTTCTCCGCAGATTTTTTGAAACCTGTATCATAAGTTTGTGCTGAAAAAATTTGCCATTTGGTTGGATACCTACTACCTAGACACAAGAACGTTATATAAATGAAACGGCTAACACAGTGATTCCCAAAGTGTGCGCCGCGGCTCCCCAGGGAGCCGCGTTGTCGTCATAAGGGCGCCGCGAAATATTCAATTAAACAATTCGGCAATTTTCATGGAATTTCCAATTCTCGAATTTTTGCGCCAACAATCATGTATGCTGACAAAATTCCAGGAATTAGCAACTTTCGAATCTTTTATTGTTTTTTTTTCCATTCCACAATTTTTTGAAACGGCTAGTGCGTAAGCACGGCTTGCCCACACATGCTTTAGTAATCGTTTTTAAAAACGAAAGTTTTCCAATTTTTCAAGAAAGAAAGTCAAAAATTTAGAAAAAAATCTGATGTATTAAGGGCGCCACGGAAAAAATTCGATTATTTAGAGAGCCGCAAACCGAAAAAGATTGGGAACCTCTGGGCTAACAAACTAGGTTAGAGAAGAATAGAGAAGTTCACCTTGGCAATCAGAATAGATGGATCATGGCAGAACAGTGGGAAAACTGAAACCTGGCTGAGGGTATAAGTAAAACCTGAGGAAACCTTCCTTGAGACTACATCAGAGAGCCACTAACACGCCTAGATGGCAACTGAGAACAATCAGTGGCCACCTTACTGATCCTATTCCCTCGGACTTCTATAAGATTCTATTGCGAAGATAAATCCTCTGCTCAGCGCCGCAGCTACCAGTGTTCCGCGGAACACGGGCGCGTTGAAAAAATTTCTCATCTTTTGTGGTGATCCAAGAATCGACCCAATTTTTGGTTTCTTCTTAAGAAGTGAACGGCTGCTCGGCCAGACCATGAATCATCAACCGTAACAAGTGGTAGTCGGAAGGAGCAATTGTTGTTGGTAACGTTCCCCAATGATGGTTACGTTAGACTGGAGTAGCTCATAGTAGATCACTCCAAAGTGATCCCATCAGATGCACAGCATTATTTTCTTGCCACGAATATCCGGTTTTGTTGTTGAAGTTGGTGCATGGTCGGCCTTACCCTACCATTTTCTGCGCTTTTGGTTGTCGTAATGGATCCACTTTTTGCCCCTCGTCACGATTCGATGCAAAAAACCCTTCCGATTTTGCCTTTGGAGCAGTTGTCCGCGTTTGAAAAAACGGCGTTCGGCATTCTTTGGATTGAGTTCATATCTAAAAATCGTTTCTGCCGGTTTTAATTAAATTTTAAACGTCGATCGTAACTTTATGAGGCATCTTTGGATTTATTACAGTTGATACAGTAATTCCATGGGCGTGCTCACGGGGCAACTTGTTAGTTTTTTTTTACAAACAAATAATAATCCCAATGTTTTTTGCAATTTTTTTTAGATAAAGCAATTAAAATACAACTTTTTTCTACTTGAGTGGTTTGCGTATCTTGCATCGTTTTCGAGACAAAAAATTTGAACCATACAATAAATAATAAATTATCTAACATGTAAATTTATTTGCCATATTTATGAAACACACTGTATATATCATGTTCCTTAGTTTATTATTTGTATTATTGTGAAACCCTGAGCCCCCCTCCACCTGGGAGTAAGGCCCGCTAGTAAGTTGGTGAACACAGGCCCGTAATTACATCGCTACGGCACTGCCTCTGCTCATAGGCAACTTAACCTCTTCGAGAATAGTACTGGATCGATCCACTCAGTCGAGAGCGAAAGTGAAGGGATTCGTTGACTGGTAAGATCAGATCTGATCTGGTGAATCCTACTACGCCCTGGCCTAAACACTGGAGGAAAAGCCTAACTTTCTCAAATTTGAGTTTCCAAGAAATGTGCACAATTTGGAATTAAAATATTAAACTCTAAATCTTCCCCCTTATGATTTTCTTAAAAGTTGATTCACTAATTATTGTTTCAAGTGAAAATGAGATAACAGTTGTTAAGACGGTAATAACGAAAGTTTCGACGAAAGTCATCATCAGATTGTCAACGAAAATTACCTTTAAAAGAATGGATAAATAGATTTAAATTTCTTACATGTTGCTCATTAGTCGAAACATGAGACTTCAGTGAAATTTTGAGGTTATCTTCCCCTCATTTTTCCAACCTGCTTCTCCTCAAACTTCTTGGCATTTTAGGACCACACCTTAGTTCTGAAGATTTCAGATTCTTATATGGACAAGCTCTTGTGTATTTTGATGTCTGTTCCTCTCTCTACGACCCCACTTCTGATTTTCACATCCCTCACACCAAATCTGATCTGATCGACTTTCTCCCGTTTCTGCTCTTCATCACTCTTCTCCTTATGTTAAAAAGAGTACACGCTACCAGTAGACTGTTAAGGTTTCTTCACTCTGTCATAATCAAATTTTGAACTTCATCACTCTTTTGCTGCAATTCTTCTCAGAGTTTCTGTTTCTTCATTTTCATTTCATACCCTACTATCGTATAATAAAGGACGCATTGAAAAATACACAATTTCTCAAAACTTGGGGGGCTTTGGTCTCCAGACATTTTACGCAAAATTTAAAGTTCAACTCTCCAGGTTTCAGCTTTAAAACAGGTGATTATTACAAATTTAATTTATAACTGTTCAAAGTAGCTTCTTCTCGTGTAGAGGGCGTTACCTTAATTTTAAAAGTCAGGTCATTTATAATAACCGACCACGTTTCCTTCTCAGTGGCAGTCGCAGTGGGCGTAGGTATATAATATACATACCATAATTATTTCTTAGTTAATTTAATAGCGTGGATTCTGTAACGATTTAAATTTACGGTCATTCAATTTTGTAATAATAAGATTACAGGAAGTCGTCTCTAATACGAATCGTAATCACAAAAAAAAAAGGAGAGATAATTGAGTAGCAATTAAGTTTCTGGTCTGGTCCGTACATAGAAGCGATTCCGTAATTAATCTGGATGTAATTCGAAATAAAAGTAGAAGGTTGAAGACTTAAATCGATAGATACAAGATGAATCGTCAAACTAATAAGAACGTTCGCCGTTCTGGTTACATTAAATTACATCCTGTGGATTGTAATTGATCTATCTCTTAGTCGTGTCTTGGCTCTTAATGTTACTTTACGTTTAAATGAAATTTTATTTGTAAATATAGATACCGTTACTTACATAATTTAATTTGTGATTTCCTTTTTTGTTTATATTCTATTCGATTTCCATGCTTTTTTTTAATATTCTTGGATGTAATTTACTAAGGGGCCAAAATCAAAATCAAAATTAAAATATAAATTAAAATTAAATTTCAAAAAATATATATAACCAAAAAAAAAAACTTCTGACCTTACAATTTAAAAAAAAAAGTATAATAATAGTTTAGTAATATAACCGCATAGTGACAATATACCATTAGCAACCAGTATATAGGGTTAAGTGGAAGAGCAAATCGCTAATGAATTGTTTTGTTAGGATCTGAACTTCGCCCAGTTAGGTTGCGCACTGGTGTACTTATACTTTTTTGTTTCATTTCTAATCTTATTGTACTTTTTCTTTTAAATTAGTTTAGTTCTGTTTTAGAAATGAGGCTTATAGTTTAATTATTATTGTACACGTGCGTAAGCTAATAAAAGTCATTATTATTATTATTAATTTCTTTAGCCAAAGGACATCTATTGCAGTGCCACAGTATATGGAGCGGTGTTTCTTCCTCCTCCTCACAACACACAGGCCCATTTTGTGATATGAAGATGTTTTGTCGACGTAGACTCGCCTTCCTTATACCAAATTTCAGCAGATTCTTTGGTTGGACGGCACCTCTGTCAGGATCCTCGGTTTGTCTTAGGAATCTTACAATTTTCCTTCAGTACCGTTTCGTGCGCAATTCCACACAACAGTTGGGCTTTAGCCTTCTATGCCTAGTCGACGGACTATTGGACTCCCCGTTACTGCAGAATGCCAAAATACCAATATTAACTTTACTTTATTGTGTTTTACCAGGTGGCTAGACTTTTGGGTGCACTACCACTAGCTAAGAGTTCCTAAAGTCTGTCAGCAATAGAATTTACCCGTAGGCGTTCATTGTAAATATTTGTGCCCTTACGTAGTGGCCTCAACTAGCCGAAAATCTGCATCCTTCACCCCTATATGGTATATATGTTTCGATTCCTAGTCCCTCTTCTGTATGAGAACCGTGTAATACACAACTACAATGAGTTTTATCATTTTCCCACTCGCTCTTTGAATTTATCCGGTCTGAAATAATTTCTGTGGCATACTCATCTAAAATACTCCTCTTCTTCTGAATCACCCTTCATCTTCACTACCAAGTGCGCAACTGTAGACATCGCTCTGTATATCTAGTGGGTCAACCATAGAAAGCAATATGACACCATCTGTAGGAATTTCTGAGCATTAACTAATAAAATTGAGCAATAAAAATCAACATAGCAACACATTGTACTCAGCAATGAACCTGAGCCATATAAATGAATACAGCACGACTCCTAGTAATTTTTGAGTCAAGAGTAATAAGGGTGAACCATAGAAGCCAGTGTTGAACCATTCTTCGTAATGTATGCGCCTCGGGTAGTAACATTCAACCACCAAAACCGACACCCACCATTCCTAGGAATTTAAGAATATTGAGTAATAAAATTGAGCCATAGCATCACTTCCAGTCATTTTTGAGTACTCAACAATAAAATTGGGCCATGGAAACGAATACGTTACCATTCATAATAATACATAAATGAAGAATAACTTTGAGAAAAACAAAGAGCAAATTGAGTCGAGGGTAGATTACTGGAATACAGAAATGTTTTTTTATACCAAAGAGTAGGTATACCTATAATATAATACTATTTGATGCTTATACCAAAAATCGTCTTTCATAACATAACGTTGATTTGCTTCTAAGTTTGAATGTCCATATTGGGAAACTTCGTTTTTTTTTTGAAAATTTTTAGAAAGTAAAAAAAGAAGACGCGCATTTCTCTGATTGGCCTCATGTGCAAAGTTCCTTTCTTATATCTTTCTCGTAAAATCAAATACATACTATAGTAGGACAAGGACAAAGAACAAGATGTGCAGAAGATATTTTTTTTTTATTTGCGAATAACGTACTGTTTAGCTATTCATAAATTTTGTTTGCAATTTTCGAATTTTTTATTAATTATTTATGACCTATGCACACATACTGCTTACTGGAAGTTTTCCGTCACAAATTTGTAATTTATTGTAGGTACTACTTTATCTTGCTCGCTTTCTGCATATTTTTGCTTCAAAACGATCTTTGGTGACTGATAAAGTATTCATTTTAGATCATTAAACTAATAAATAAATAATGATTTATTGACGGATGTAGGTACTTAATTCGGTTACAGTTTATAAATAAATAACCCCATACATAAATAATCTTTTTTAAATAAATACCGGAAATGTCATTAATTAAAGTGGTAATATATTCAAAATACCAATACCACATTTGGTTTGTAATAAATGGATGAGCAAGAAACTTAATTAATAGCGAATATCTTAACCGGAAACGAATTAAAAAAAAAACTGGAAGAGAAGGACAATTTTTGGACGCATTAAGGACACCAAAAAGATGCCAACGAAAATTAGTAGTGTTGCCGTTTTGGTTTTATGGCTCAATTTTACTATGCGAGATTCAAAAATTACAAGAAATAGCATCGTATTAGTTTCTATGGCACCATTTTTTACTCGGAACCAAAAATCTACTAAAAGTGTTGTTCCTATAGCTCAATTTTATTTACTCGGGATTCAAAAGCATTATGAATGGTCTCTAGGTTTCACGCTCAGGATATAAAAATTACTAGTTTGTGTGGCTCAATTATTACTCGAGGCTGAAAACTAGGAATGGTATTGATCTGTATGGTTCACTCATAATAATTACTTAAGATCAATTATTACAACTGTCGCCATATTGGTTTCTACACCTCCATTTTATTACTTGGGATTCAAAAACTAATATAAACAGTGCCGTATTGATTTGTATCGCTCAATACTGTTACTCAAGATTCAATCATTACTAACATTGATGTCGCATTGATATCTATGATTCCATTTTATTACTCAGACTCATTAATACTAGAAATGTTACCCATTATTGGCTTATATATCCCAATTTCAAAAGATACCGTATTAGTTCCTGTGCCTCTATTTTATTACTTGCAGCTCAAAAACTAGTATGACAGGTGCCGTATTGATTTTTGTGGCACAATTTTATTACTTGAGTCGAAATAATTACTTGAAGTGTTGCCATACTGATTTGTATGGGTCAATTTTATTATTTGGGGCTCAACAGTTACTAGGAATGATACCGTATTAGTATCTATGCCTCTATTTTATTACTCGCAGCTCAAAAACTAGTATGAAAGGTGCCGTATTGATTTTTATGGCACAATTTTATTACGTGAGTCGAAATAATTACTTGAAGTGTCGCCATACTGATTTCTATGGGTCAATTTTATTATTTGGGGCTCAACAGTTACTAGGAATGATACCGTATTAGTATCTATGCCTCTATTTTATTACTTGCAGCTCAAAAACTAGTATGAAAGGTGCCGTATTGATTTTTCTGGCACAATATTATTACTTGAGTCGAAATAATTACTTGAAGTGTGGCCATACTGATTTCTATGGGTCAATTTTATTATTTGGAGCTCAACAGTTACTAGGAATGACACCATATTAGTGTCTATCCCTCTATTTTATTACTCGCAGCTCAAAAACTAGTATGAAAGGTGCCGTATTGATTTTTATGGCACAATTTTATTACTTGAGTCGAAATAATTACTTGAAGTGTGGCCATACTGATTTCTATGGGTCAATTTTATTATTTGGGGCTCAACAGTTACTAGGAATGATACCGTATTAGTATCTATGCCTCTATTTTATTACTGGCAGCTCAAAAACTAGTATGAAAGGTGCCGTATTGATTTTTATGGCACAATTTTTTTACTTGAGTCGAAATAATTACTTAAAGTGTCGGATACTGATTTTTATGGGTCACTTTTACTATTTGGGGCTCAACAGTTACTAGAAATGATACCATATTAGTATCTATGCCTCTATTTTATTACTTGCAGCTCAAAAACTAGTATGAATGGTGCTGTATTGATTTTTATGGCACAATGTTATTACTTGAGTCGAAATAATTACTTAAAGTGTCGGATACTGATTTTTATGGGTCACTTTTACTATTTGGGGCTCAACAGTTACTAGGAATGACACCATATTAGTGTCTATGCCTCTATTTTATTACTCGGAGCTCAAAAACTAGTATGAAAGGTGCCGTATTGATTTTTATGGCACAATTTTATTACTTGAGTCGAAATAATTACTTGAAGTGTGGCCATACTGATTTCCATGGGTCAATTTTATTATTTGGGGCTCAACAGTTACTAGGAATGATACCGTATTAGTATCTATGCCTCTATTTTATTACTCGCAGCTCAAAAACTAGTATGAAAGGTGCCGTATTGATTTTTATGGCACAATTTTTTTACTTGAGTCGAAATAATTACTTAAAGTGTCGGATACTGATTTTTATGGGTCACTTTTACTATTTGGGGCTCAACAGTTACTAGGAATGATACCATATTAGTATCTATGCCTCTATTTTATTACTTGCAGCTCAAAAACTAGTATGAACGGTGCTGTATTGATTTTTATGGCACAATGTTATTACTTGAGTCGAAATAATTACTTAAAGTGTCGGATACTGATTTTTATGGGTCACTTTTACTATTTGGGGCTCAACAGTTACTAGGAATGACACCATATTAGTGTCTATGCCTCTATTTTATTACTCGGAGCTCAAAAACTAGTATGAAAGGTGCCGTATTGATTTTTATGGCACAATTTTATTACGTGAGTCGAAATAATTACTTGAAGTGTCGCCATACTGATTTCTATGGGTCAATTTTATTATTTGGGGCTCAACAGTTACTTGGAATGATACCATATTAGTATCTATGCCTCTATTTTATTACTTGCAGCTCAAAACCTAGTATGAAAGGTGCCGTATTGATTTTTATGGCACAATATTATTACTTGAGTCGAAATAATTACTTGAAGTGTGGCCATACTGATTTCTATGGGTCAATTTTATTATTTGGAGCTCAACAGTTACTAGGAATGACACCATATTAGTGTCTATGCCTCTATTTTATTACTCGGAGCTCAAAAACTAGTATGAAAGGTGCCGTATTGATTTTTATGGCACAATTTTATTACTTGAGTCGAAATAATTACTTGAAGTGTGGCCATACTGATTTCTATGGGTCAATTTTATTATTTGGGGCTCAACAGTTACTAGGAATGATACCGTATTAGTATCTATGCCTCTATTTTATTACTGGCAGCTCAAAAACTAGTATGAAAGGTGCCGTATTGATTTTTATGGCACAATTTTTTTACTTGAGTCGAAATAATTACTTAAAGTGTCGGATACTGATTTTTATGGGTCACTTTTACTATTTGGGGCTCAACAGTTACTAGGAATGACACCATATTAGTGTCTATCCCTCTATTTTATTACTCGCAGCTCAAAAACTAGTATGAAAGGTGCCGTATTGATTTTTATGGCACAATTTTATTACTTGAGTCGAAATAATTACTTAAAGTGTCGGATACTGATTTTTATGGGTCACTTTTACTATTTGGGGCTCAACAGTTACTAGGAATGACACCATATTAGTGTCTATGCCTCTATTTTATTACTCGGAGCTCAAAAACTAGTATGAAAGGTGCCGTATTGATTTTTATGGCACAATTTTATTACGTGAGTCGAAATAATTACTTGAAGTGTCGCCATACTGATTTCTATGGGTCAATTTTATTATTTGGGGCTCAACAGTTACTTGGAATGATACCATATTAGTATCTATGCCTCTATTTTATTACTTGCAGCTCAAAACCTAGTATGAAAGGTGCCGTATTGATTTTTATGGCACAATATTATTACTTGAGTCGAAATAATTACTTGAAGTGTGGCCATACTGATTTCTATGGGTCAATTTTATTATTTGGAGCTCAACAGTTACTAGGAATGACACCATATTAGTGTCTATGCCTCTATTTTATTACTCGGAGCTCAAAAACTAGTATGAAAGGTGCCGTATTGATTTTTATGGCACAATTTTATTACTTGAGTCGAAATAATTACTTGAAGTGTGGCCATACTGATTTCTATGGGTCAATTTTATTATTTGGGGCTCAACAGTTACTAGGAATGATACCGTATTAGTATCTATGCCTCTATTTTATTACTGGCAGCTCAAAAACTAGTATGAAAGGTGCCGTATTGATTTTTATGGCACAATTTTTTTACTTGAGTCGAAATAATTACTTAAAGTGTCGGATACTGATTTTTATGGGTCACTTTTACTATTTGGGGCTCAACAGTTACTAGGAATGACACCATATTAGTGTCTATCCCTCTATTTTATTACTCGCAGCTCAAAAACTAGTATGAAAGGTGCCGTATTGATTTTTATGGCACAATTTTATTACTTGAGTCGAAATAATTACTTAAAGTGTCGGATACTGATTTTTATGGGTCACTTTTACTATTTGGGGCTCAACAGTTACTAGGAATGACACCATATTAGTGTCTATGCCTCTATTTTATTACTCGGAGCTCAAAAACTAGTATGAAAGGTGCCGTATTGATTTTTATGGCACAATTTTATTACGTGAGTCGAAATAATTACTTGAAGTGTCGCCATACTGATTTCTATGGGTCAATTTTATTATTTGGGGCTCAACAGTTACTTGGAATGATACCATATTAGTATCTATGCCTCTATTTTATTACTTGCAGCTCAAAACCTAGTATGAAAGGTGCCGTATTGATTTTTATGGCACAATATTATTACTTGAGTCGAAATAATTACTTGAAGTGTGGCCATACTGATTTCTATGGGTCAATTTTATTATTTGGAGCTCAACAGTTACTAGGAATGACACCATATTAGTGTCTATGCCTCTATTTTATTACTCGGAGCTCAAAAACTAGTATGAAAGGTGCCGTATTGATTTTTATGGCACAATTTTATTACTTGAGTCGAAATAATTACTTGAAGTGTGGCCATACTGATTTCTATGGGTCAATTTTATTATTTGGGGCTCAACAGTTACTAGGAATGATACCGTATTAGTATCTATGCCTCTATTTTATTACTGGCAGCTCAAAAACTAGTATGAAAGGTGCCGTATTGATTTTTATGGCACAATTTTTTTACTTGAGTCGAAATAATTACTTAAAGTGTCGGATACTGATTTTTATGGGTCACTTTTACTATTTGGGGCTCAACAGTTACTAGGAATGACACCATATTAGTGTCTATCCCTCTATTTTATTACTCGCAGCTCAAAAACTAGTATGAAAGGTGCCGTATTGATTTTTATGGCACAATTTTATTACTTGAGTCGAAATAATTACTTAAAGTGTCGGATACTGATTTTTATGGGTCACTTTTACTATTTGGGGCTCAACAGTTACTAGGAATGACACCATATTAGTGTCTATGCCTCTATTTTATTACTCGGAGCTCAAAAACTAGTATGAAAGGTGCCGTATTGATTTTTATGGCACAATTTTATTACGTGAGTCGAAATAATTACTTGAAGTGTCGCCATACTGATTTCTATGGGTCAATTTTATTATTTGGAGCTCAACAGTTACTAGGAATGACACCATATTAGTGTCTATCCCTCTATTTTATTACTCGCAGCTCAAAAACTAGTATGAAAGGTGCCGTATTGATTTTTATGGCACAATTTTATTACTTGAGTCGAAATAATTACTTGAAGTGTCGCCATACTGATTTCTATGGGTCAATTTTATTATTTGGAGCTCAACAGTTACTAGGAATGACACCATATTAGTGTCTATGCCTCTATTTTATTACTCGGAGCTCAAAAACTAGTATGAAAGGTGCCGTATTGATTTTTATGGCACAATTTTATTACGTGAGTCGAAATAATTACTTGAAGTGTCGCCATACTGATTTCTATGGGTCAATTTTATTATTTGGAGCTCAACAGTTACTAGGAATGACACCATATTAGTGTCTATCCCTCTATTTTATTACTCGCAGCTCAAAAACTAGTATGAAAGGTGCCGTATTGATTTTTATGGCACAATTTTATTACTTGAGTCGAAATAATTACTTGAAGTGTCGCCATACTGATTTCTATGGGTCAATTTTATTATTTGGGGCTCAACAGTTACTAGGAATGATACCATATTAGTATCTATGCCTCTATTTTATTACTCGCAGCTCAAAAACTAGTATGAAATGTGCCGTATTGATTTTTATGGCACAATTTTATTACTTGAGTCGAAATAATTACTTGAAGTGTCGCCATACTGATTTCTATGGGTCAATTTTATTATTTGGGGCTCAACAGTTACTAGGAATGACACCATATTAGTGTCTATGCCTCTATTTTATTACTCGCAGCTCAAAAACTAGTATGAAATGTGCCGTATTGATTTTTGTGGCACAATTTTATTACTTGAGTCGAAATAATTACTTGAAGTGTCGCCATACTGATTTCTATGGGTCAATTTTATTATTTGGGGCTCAACAGTTACTAGGAATGACACCATATTAGTGTCTATGCCTCTATTTTATTACTCGCAGCTCAAAAACTAGTATGAAAGGTGCCGTATTGATTTCTATGACTCAATTTAATTACTCGAGACTGAAGAATTACTAAGAACAGGGCCGTGTTGATTTTGTGGCAGTAGTGGGTGCGTGTAAGGAGATCCCTTGGACAATATGCATTCTTATATATATTTCTACCTTACCTTATCTTCGTTCCTATACTTCCCCACTATATTTCCCTCTGATTTTCCAAAAATTGCTCTTACGATGCTTTCTGGTGTCTTGTATCTACCTCTTTTCGAACATGATGACAAGGTTAGGATTCTCATAGCACTGTGACAGAAATTGGGCCAAATAGTAGTTCTATCCATTCTCTTCCTTGAGCACCCAATTTACCTCCTATTTCTCTAGTCTACGTTCCATCCTACTAGTACGCTTTTGCGCGACTCCATCATGAGCTCATGACCATATTATCTATACTTTAAAGGCTTTTTATCCTTGAAGATTTCCAAAGGATAGATCAGACGAATCTATATCTAATGTAGCTGGTGCTGGACAACCATCACTTAAAACAGTGAGTATTCTTGACCGTCACCCCCATATTAGTATTTAAATCTGATTACATTGATTCTCCCTACCCCTCAAGTTGGGCAGTCCGTAAATAGCGATTAGTCAAGTATTTCGTACTGTGAGCAGAGATCTTGGACCATCCAAGTATCTCTAAGCAATTTGGTTCTTAGCGCCACTCTTGCTAGAAACTTACCGGGCAAAACGTAAACACGCTCACCTTTGGACCACCGAGGTGAAAGTCACCGTGTCGTATTATAATACCTTGATGAATTTAATTAATTGCCATTAACACACGGCGCACAATAGTACAATTATTCCACAACCCTTCAATCAATTAGTGAAGACGACTTACACCACAGTGTTATAAAATGCGTTGTACATATTTTCAACGAGGTTTAATAAGGAACTCCATATGTGGGCAAATATTAAATTTTGTAATGCACATTCATTAATTTTTATAATTAACTTCTTAATTTCATCGTTAATTAAACGCAGTAAGGATCATAAAAAATGTTTATTAACCTCCCGTTAAGAAATTGATAGCTACCCAAAATAAATAAAATAATTTACAATCTGTTAATAAACCGTTTGTAATTACACAACCGTGGTGGGTCCCTCGCGGTAATTTAATCCGCCATTAAAAAGCTCCGAAGAAACTTTAAACGTTTAGATCTAATTTCATCGTATTGTACACCTGTTTTCATCCATTGTTTCCTTAAAGAGAAAACAAACTGGACGATTTGGTTATTTGTAATTTCTAGTTTTTCATTAGTTTTATTAGTCTAAAACACAGAGAGAAGCAATGTCGCTTTGTCCTAGTTTTAGTCATTGTTTCAATTTTCATTTGTATATGTATTCGCGCATTTCAATTTCTGCCACTAATTAAGGACAATAATTAAAATGTACAGCGGTTCATCATTTTGACGTTCATTTTGAGAATTATTAGAAACAAGATGTGCTAATTATCCTTGTAAACGTTGGATATGCAAGTTTAATTGCCTTTAATTAGAATACTACCAAATTTGGATGAAAAGAGTATCAAGTGTGCGAGGAAAATATTTTTGAGTTTCTATTAAATTACGAGTTCGTTAAAGCGTACGTGACGCTATTATACAGGGTGATTCGTTAAGAATGTCCAATCTCCGAATTGTAGATTCCAGACCTCAAAATATGATGATTCTGTCCAACATGCCTTATACAAATATTGCTAGTTTCCGAGATACCGGGTGTTTAAAGTTTAAATATAAATTTTGATTTTCGCAATAACAATTAATTAATGTAATTAAAAATAATAGACAAGGGTTATTTGATATGAAGAGATCTTTGCGAAAACGGATCATAAAGTGTATTGAAGTAAATGGTGGACATTTTGAACATTTACTTTGAAGTTTTTTATTTTTGTTTTTTAATTAATTATAATTTTAATTAATTGGCAATCCTCATGCAAAAAAAAGGTAAAACTGCCAATTTTCATAAACAATCAAAATTCATATTTAAACTTTAAACACCCGGTATCTCGGAAACTAGGAATATTTGTTAAAGTATGTTGGGCAGAATCATCATATTTTGAGGTCTGGAATCTACAATTCAGAAATTGGACATTCTTAATGAATCACTCTGTAGATACATTTATTACTGAAAAATTATAGAGAATCGCCCTTCCCAACACAGTACGCTAGAATAATAGAAAGAAAGCAATTATAGAGCAAATTCAAAAGACTCATAATGCTGGTTCAGAACAAGTAGAGGAACAATGGACGCTATAAACTCTTCTTACGCTTCTTATCACATATTTCAGGAAGTCATTTCTTCTCTTGTGCTCATTTTGGCTTTTGAGTATCGATGTGATCTTCGTCAGCTGCTTTCTCACTCTTCAAATTTACATAAACTCCCAGGGCGCAGGGCCCCTTCAATTTCTTCAATTGCGATTTCTGCCTGCGTCTTCTTCTTTTTCTTAATCTTCTACTGTTTTTATTGCCTCCTATCTACACTTTTATTGCTGTTCCCTCATTGAGCTCTTCTTAGAGCATTTTTCTTCCATCATGATTTATAGTCACTTTATTCATCATCATAATAAAGTTTATGGTATCCTTCTTACAAATAAATAAATACAATATTCTTATTTAAATTAACAAAACATCTTATTTCTAATACCATCTGTCTTTCCCCCTTTTCCCTCCTTTCTAACACTTCCTTCATCCATCCAAATCCTTCCCCCTTCTCTCTTAGTATCACCCTTCTTTCCCTTCTCTCTTATCTCAACTCCTCGCATTCCCGCCCCATCCTTTCCCTCCCTTCCCTGCACATTCTACAAACGCTTTTCTCATCCTCCCACCAATATCTATTTTCATTCTCCTCATTTCCGCATCTAAATCTCGCCACAATTCTTTTCTCCTTCAATCCCATCTCCCCCAAACAGGTACTTGGCCTTTCCATCTACCACATTCTCCCCGTATCCCTCATTATACCTCCCCCCAGCTATCCTCTCTCTTCTTTCCTGACCTTGCACATCCTTATTCCTCCTAACCACCTCCTCTACCATCTCTCTTCCTTTATCTTGTTTATATTATCTTCATCGCTCTCTTTCCCGCCTGCACAATAGTTACTTTATTGAAAATGTTCGTTTTTTCTCTTTCCTTTTGCCCCCTTTCTTCTTGGCTCATGATCAATTCATTTTCTTGCATCCTTATCCTTTACAGACTTCGTATTATCGTCCCTTGTATGTGCTCATTTTCGTAAGGTTGTTAACTTATGGCTATCCTTCAAGTACTTCTAAGTCCATTTATCTTTCAACCTCTGGCACCAGTTCCTCGCGCCGGCAGTACGGCAGAATGTGTAGGCACAATCCATGCAAGCTGGTGAGTACTTGGATGAGTGACCCGTTCATTCTGTGGCTCGGTGTGTCCGGCAGGGGGTAGTACAAACGGCCCGAACTTCCATGGTAATTTACATTTACCAGCTCCTCGCCCTCTCCGGCATTCAAATCGCCCATTATTATTACTTTCACGGGTCATCCCTCGTATCATCCACTTTGTGTAGTTCATTCTTATCAAAATTTTTATTTTTAATTCCCAATTTAACTGAGAAATGGCATTGTAATTCAGTGATGTTAATGCTATTTCTGGTCTTAATTGCGATATAATTTATGTCGGTCAAACTTCTCAAACGGCTAAAAAATTGATTATGAACGCAAGACAGTTACTGACGTCTCGCTTTTTGTTGTAATTAATCAAACCAAAAACGATGTTTTGTTTTTTGACTGATTAAAGGATCAATTTAAACCGTTTTTCATTTTGCCTAGCAGCTAATACTTTTCGATTACTTTTTTTTGTATTGTGGACGTGAGATTTTCTATAACGAAAATATAGAATTTAGTCGCTTTTCACGTTGTGCATTTCCTAAACGCGCGACACAATTTCCGTCACGTCACCAACCATTAAACTCGTCCGTGTTATTTTTACACCCTTAATAGAAATATCGTCCTATTTCCTTTTTGAAAATTAATAACCTCGCGTAGAGAAATCGTATTTTTAATGGGCACGCTTGTTAACGTTTATCATAATATAAATACTTGAATGGCATGATTGATTTTCAATAAGTAATATGAAATGTTGTCAAAATTATTTACGATTTTGATTGTGACGGTGATTAATCTTATTTGAAATGATGTTAGATTGGGATTAGAATCCTGGGGTTTGCGTATTTTCGGTTTAATTAATCTCCGCTTGTCATACTGTAAATATCGGGGAATTTAAAATGTTCATTTTCGTCATTATTTAAACAATCATTAATTTTGGATGCCTTATACAATATACGAGTATACCATACAAATGGTATGAAATAAAAAGAATGTAAATTTGACGTCTCCGTGTGCGCTTATAAATCGTATATAATGCTCTTGTAAGCACCTGTGAGTTTATGGCACAATGGCGACTCTGTCCAGAGAATCCTTCATAAAAGATTAAGGTTCCAAAAGGTTTAAAACTAATATAGTCAAAGCACCACCACCCTTTCATTGAAGTTGAAGATTTATTTAGGAGATTAAATGTACCCGCATATCCTTATTGCATTATATCTCAGGTTTCTCTATAGAGCGTGTGTAGAAAATCAAGCTTAAATATCTACTAATTACGTCTAAGTTGACGGTATAAAGGTGGTGAAGGGAGGTTGTTGGGCTGCCTTCTTAAGAAATCTAACGTCTTAATTATGATGTAGATAATAAAAAGGAACAAAATTTTACAATGGAACAAGACGAAAAAGCTAAAAATTTTCGATATTGTAAATAATTAGTACTTTTATTATAGCTTTATTCCACTTAGTTATTCAACTTCAAAAAATGTCAAATTTACATTGGAGGTCAGCGCGGTAATGCTGTAATTACGAAATTTTTCGCGATCGTTTACCTATAGGTACATTTCAAAAAGATTGAAAGAGGCTGTATCTAGTACGAAAAGAAAAAAAGTACTAATGGAAAAAGGAAATGAGATGATGAACGAAATAAAATCTAAGAGGAATGATCAACGGAAGAAAAGTGAAAAATAGAACAGAAAACACACAAATAGAATATTAGAAAGATAAAAAGGCTAATAATAATTACTATAAGACGAATTTCATAGAAATTTCATTGATTAATACAATTGAACGTAAGAAATAAGGAAAAAATAGAAGACAAGATCAAAATGAAAATGAAGACGAAACCAAAACTAGTCAAGAAGCTAGAATAATAAAAAAACACAAAGGGAACTAGAGGAACCAACAAACAACAGGAAGAAGAAATAGACAAAGAAAAAGAAACCTACGAAAAAAAGTGGTACATAAAACTTAAGAAAGGAAGAAGAAATGATTGAACTTGAAGAGAAATTAAAGAGGAATCGTGAAAACAAAAAGGAAACGACAGTTATTCTGGTCAGGAATAGCTGAAGAGGTAAATGCAAAAGGAGTAGAATGGCTAATAGAACCAAATACACTTAAGAGGCACAGTTAAAGCAGATTAATAAACGAACGAAAAATGAAAGTAAAAATAAAACTATGAAATGATGAAATATGGACAATAATACGAAATAAATGGAGGTCCAAGAAAAGATCAATTTTATGAAGGATTACAAAAAGCAATTGATCAAGGGGAACATATTAACAGATTTTGGAAGTAGAGGAAATGATCACAAAGATTACAATAAGTGGGCGTTGTGAATGTAAATCAAAAGAGGCCGTTGTAACAAACAAACTTTGAAAGTAGGAGTTATACAGGGTGGCCCATTGAAAAGGTAACACGCCTGTTTTGGGACACTTAGACCAGTTTCTTAAAAAACGCTCGGACACGTCGATTTTCTATTTTTGGGGGACAACTTTTAATGTCAAATTTGACTTTGTCAGGTCAACCCCTAGCCCCAGGAACTAACTCAAGAATTTAAATAGGGAAGGGTGTCGAGCGACCCCTCATTTGAAGCGTCTTTTAATTCTCTATTTGACAGTATAAATGAAAATTAGATTTACTCAATTTTTTTTTCGCCCCCATGAAAAGCACCCTCTAGATTAACTAAGGTGGGGGTGTTGTTTAGGAAAAATCCTGAAACACGCCACCTTTGACCTTCAACCTCACCTTAGTTAATCTAGAGGGTGCTTTTCATGGGGGTGGAAAAAAATTGAATAAAACTAATTTCGGTCATACTGTCGAATAGAGAATTAAAAAACGCTTCAAATGAGGGGTCGCTCGACACCCTTTCCCTATTTAAATTCTTGAGTTAGGGGTTGCTGGGGTTAGGGGGTTGACCTGATAAGGTCAAATTTGACATCAAAATGTGCCGTTCAAAAGGTCAAAAGTGACGTGATTCAGGATTTTTCCTAAACAACACCCCCACCTTAGTTAATCTGGAGGGTGCTTTTCATCAGGGCAAAAAAAAAATTGAATAAAACTAATTTTCATTTGTACTGTCAAATAGAGAATTAAAAGACGCTTCAAATGAGGGGTCGCTCGACTCTTTCTCCCTATTTAAATTATTGAGTTAGGGGTTGCTGGGGCTAGGGGGTTGACCTGAGAAAGTCAAATTTGACATCAAAAGTTGTCCCCCAAAAATAGAAAATCGAGTCCGAGCGTTTTTTTAAGAAACTGGTGTGTCCCAAAACAGGCGTGTTACCTTTTCAATGGGCCACCATGTATAAAAAATATGTGGGAAATGATCTCAAGGAAGGTAGGGGTTGTGTAAAAAGGGGGCGTTTTGAACGGTATCCATTCGTGTTCATTATGAACAAAGTCGGTAAAATAATCACAAAAAAAAAGACGGAAGTAGTGCAAAATTGGAAATTATAACGTAGATGGATCAAAGGTGACAGTTACGAAGATAGACTTTGAAAGTAGGCGTTATGAGAAAGTGGTAGAATGACCCCGACAAAAGGAGGACGTTTTGCAAAACTAGGCGTTATAAACGTAGAGCGAACATTCTAAATGAATTATAAAAAATATGAACAATGTGAACAATCTTTAAACATGACCGTTATGAACAAAAGGGGAAAAATGACCATGAAGAAAGGTTGTGAAAACTGTGAATATGGGAATTAAGTAAAAAATGTGCAGACCAAAAGTGGGCGCTATGAACAAAGAAAAATGAACGAAGTGGACATTATGAACGTAGATTAAATGTGGCTCTTATGAAATGTTGAACTCTGAATGTGGGTGTTATGTAAAGAATGGGCGTTAAGGGGACCAAAAGTGGGCACTATGAACAAAGTGTACATTACCATGAAACAGACGTCGTGGCTCGCGAAATGATCACGAAGTGGACATTACCAACTTTGATTAAATGTGGCTCTTATGAACTTGTGAACTCTAAATGTGGGCGTTATGTAAAAATGGGCGTCATAAACATAGAGCGAACATTCCAAATGACTTATAAAAAATATGAACAAAGTGAACAATCTTTAAAAATGACCGTTATGAACAAAAGGGGAAAAATGACCACGAAGAAAGGTTGTGCAAACTGTAAAAATGGGAATTATGTAAAAAATGTGCAGACCAAAAGTGGGCGCTATTATGAATAAAGAAAAATGAACGAAGTGGACATTATGAACGCAGATTAAATGTGGCTCTTATGAACTTGTGAACTCTGAATGTGGCTGTTATGTAAATAATGGGCGTTAAGGGGACCAAAAGTGGGCACTATGAACTAAGTGTACATTACATGAAATAGACGTCGTGGCTCGGCGAAATGATCACGAACTGGACATTACCAACTTTGATTAAATGTGGCTCTTATGAACTTGTGAACTCTGAATGTGGGCGTTATGTAAAAATGGGCGTTATAAACATAGTGCGAACATTCCAAATGACTTATAAAAAATATGAACAATGTGAACAATCTTTAAACATGACCGTTATGAACAACAGGGGGAAAATGACCACGAAGAAAGGTTGTGAAAACTGTGAATATGGGAATTAAGTAAAAAATGTGCAGACCAAAAGTGGGCGCTATTATGAATAAAGAAAAATGAACGAAGTGGACATTATGAACGCAGATTAAATGTGGCTCTTATGAACTGTTGAACTCTGAATGTGGCTGTTATGTAAATAATGGGCGTTAAGGGGACCAAAAGTGGGCACTATGAACAAAGTGTACATTACATGAAATAGACGTCATGGTTCGGCGAAATGATCACGAAGTGGACATTACCAACTTAGATTAAATGTGGCTCTTATGAACTTGTGAACTCTGAATGTGGGCGTTATGTAAAAATGGGCGTTATAAACATAGTGCGAACATTCCAAATGACTTATAAAAAATATGAACAAAGTGAACAATATTTAAAAATGACCGTTATGAACAACAGGGGAAAAATGACCACAAAGAAAGGTTGTGCAAACTGTAAAAATGGGAATTATGTAAAAAATGTGCAGACCAAAAGTGGGCGCTATTATGAATAAAGAAAAATGAACGAAGTGGACATTATGAACGCAGATTAAATGTGGCTCTTATGAACTTGTGAACTCTGAATGTGGCTGTTATGTAAATAATGGGCGTTAAGGGGACCAAAAGTGGGCACTATGAACTAAGTGTACATTACATGAAATAGACGTCGTGGCTCGGCGAAATGATCACGAACTGGACATTACCAACTTTGATTAAATGTGGCTCTTATGAACTTGTGAACTCTGAATGTGGGCGTTATGTAAAAATGGGCGTTATAAACATAGTGCGAACATTCCAAATGACTTATAAAAAATATGAACAATGTGAACAATCTTTAAACATGACCGTTATGAACAACAGGGGGAAAATGACCACGAAGAAAGGTTGTGAAAACTGTGAATATGGGAATTAAGTAAAAAATGTGCAGACCAAAAGTGGGCGCTATTATGAATAAAGAAAAATGAACGAAGTGGACATTATGAACGCAGATTAAATGTGGCTCTTATGAACTGTTGAACTCTGAATGTGGCTGTTATGTAAATAATGGGCGTTAAGGGGACCAAAAGTGGGCACTATGAACAAAGTGTACATTACATGAAATAGACGTCATGGTTCGGCGAAATGATCACGAAGTGGACATTACCAACTTAGATTAAATGTGGCTCTTATGAACTTGTGAACTCTGAATGTGGGCGTTATGTAAAAATGGGCGTTATAAACATAGTGCGAACATTCCAAATGACTTATAAAAAATATGAACAAAGTGAACAATATTTAAAAATGACCGTTATGATCAACAGGGGAAAAATGACCACAAAGAAAGGTTGTGCAAACTGTAAAAATGGGAATTATGTAAAAAATGTGCAGACCAAAAGTGGGCACTATTATGAATAAAGAAAAATGAACGAAGTGGACATTATGAACGTAGATTAAATGTGGCTCTTATGAACTTGTGAACTCTGAATGTGGCTGTTATGTAAATAATGGACGTTAAGGGGACCAAAAGTGGGCACTATGAACAAAGTGTACATTACATGAAATAGACGTCGTGGCTCGGCGAAATGATCACGAAGTGGACATTACCAACTTAGATTAAATGTGGCTCTTATGAACTTGTGAACTCTGAATGTGGGCGTTATGTAAAAATGGGCGTTATAAACATAGTGCGAACATTCCAAATGACTTATAAAAAATATGAACAAAGTGAACAATATTTAAAAATGACCGTTATGATCAACAGGGGAAAAATGACCACAAAGAAAGGTTGTGCAAACTGTAAAAATGGGAATTATGTAAAAAATGTGCAGACCAAAAGTGGGCACTATTATGAATTACGAAAAATGAACGAAGTGGACATTATGAACGTAGATTAAATGTGGCTCTTATGAACTGTTGAACTCTGAATGTGGCTGTTATGTAAATAATGAGCGTTAAGGGGACCAAAAGTGGGCACTATGAACAAAGTGTACATTACATGAAATAGACGTCGTGGCTCGGCGAAATGATCACGAACTGGACATTACCAACTTTGATTAAATGTGACTCTTATGAACTTGTGAACTCTAAATGTGGGCGTTATGTAAAAATGGGCGTTATAAACATAGTGCGAACATTCCAAATGACTTATAAAAAATATGAACAAAGTGAACAATATTTAAAAATGACCGTTATGATCAACAGGGGAAAAATGACCACAAAGAAAGGTTGTGCAAACTGTAAAAATGGGAATTATGTAAAAAATGTGCAGACCAAAAGTGGGCACTATTATGAATAAAGAAAAATGAACGAAGTGGACATTATGAACGTAGATTAAATGTGGCTCTTATGAACTGTTGAACTCTGAATGTGGCTGTTATGTAAATAATGAGCGTTAAGGGGACCAAAAGTGGCCACTATGAACAAAGTGTACATTACATGAAACAGACGTCGTGGCTCGGCGAAATGATCACGAATTACCAACTGAGATTAAATGTGACTCTTATGAACTTGTGAACTCTGAATGTGGGCGTTATGTAAAAATGCGCGTCAAAGGTGTAAATCAAAAGTGGGTACTATGAACAAAGTGACGAATTGTTAGTAGGAGCTCGTAATCTGTGGCCCAAGAAGTCGATTATATGACGCTCGTACAGTGTAAGTGGTTGATACCTTTTTAAACGTCTTTTTTTATTGGTGTCCTATTTTAGCCTTTTAAACCACGCCCCAGCGTGTTTAAATCGCGCTTTCAAAAACGCGCGTGTTTTAAAGTTGCCATGGCATCATCATCAAATTTAAAAAAAACGTGAATTCTTATTGGTTATTGATCTGACAGGAGTAGGTACTATGTTACGTCAAAGATTGCAAATTAATTTCCGTTTTTCTCATTTCCATGACAAAGAAAGGTATACTGATTTCACATTAGGAATTCAACCATTTCACATTATTAGTTCTTATTTCCATTTTAATACCAGATTTCAAAGTGAACCAATAAAAAAAATAGCGTAAAGTATTCGTGGATAAACAGGTCTTTAAAACACTTGCTCTATTTCAAGCACTCCGGCTGCGCCGTCGCGCTTGAAAACTCGCACGTGTTTTAAAGACCTGTTTATCCACTTATTGTGTTTGTGGTTTTTTTGTCAAGAAACCGTTTCAAGTTAAAGTTTGGTGCCTCACCAATAGAAGGGGCTGGCATTTTATGATCTCCTACTTATTGTGGTATCACCTTCTGCTATCTGAAAGTTCACCGAGTATAAACATTATAAGTAAGTTGTAAACTCGCTTCATGCTATATAACACTAAAGAAATAATAAATTTTACGACTTGATTGAAATTTTGCAAGTATTTTAGGAGCCGATTAAAATTTTCGTGGCGTGTGCACGTCAACTATAATCAAAAGTACCTAATTTTGAAATAAAACGTTCGGAGTAGAAAAAATGTAGAATAACGGTAGGTGCTCGGTTGGAGGGAAAAAAAAAAGAAAAAATCGAGCAGGTCAACACGCCTATAAATGGAAAGAATTTGTTTTTTAATTAATATACTGAAAAGATATCTCGATTTTAATTATCGAATAAAACACGAAATTTTGTAATTTCAAGGTTATAACACGGACTGAAAGCAGATCACATGTCGATAAACAACATATGGCATCCGGTGGCTTCGGGCCAACTTTTGATTGTTTAACTTAGCCAAAAAAAAAAGAAGTGACGTGTTTAAGGCGAGTGCGAATGATGGCCCAAATTTTAAAGTGTGTGTTTAATTATAACAATTTATGAAATGGGAAAGGTAGATGACGTTGACGAATGGTCCAGTCGTGTCATGTTTAACGGTCTTAAGATGTATTTACGATTTTGAAAGTTGACAGATATTGGTATGCCGTCTTCATTTGCATTTCTAGACAACTAAAATTTATGTGCCAAGAATCTTTTCTCCGCTTCAAGTTACTCATTATTTGATACTTTACAACTTGTATAATTTACGAGGACAATTTAGAATGTCAATCACCGACATCACGGCCATTTTTCGTCATTTTTTTTTAATATTTCGTTACATTACAAAAAATACTGAGGAAGAAGTGTCGGAAATGCCAAGACTACTATTTAGTAGTTGGAAAATTTGATATATTTACAATAACCGAAGAAAAGCAAGTAAAATAAAACCAGGGAGTCATTACCAAAGAAGTCATAAAGACATACAAACTCCAAGAAATGAATGTGGCAGAGGAATTACGCGAGGAAATAGAAGACAATATAGAACAAGGGAAACGCTCGTGAATAAACTTGGATCTACGAGGGGAGATTTTTATATTATCTACCTAGCTATGAAAGAAAAGAGTTGGAAGAAAAGTAATATTTCATTTTTCAATGATCCATTAACGGTCATGCATTTATGCCAACGTTTTCCCAAAAAGGCTATGCCTTCCAAAAAAAATTCTTTTCAAGTCCTCAAAAAACTCCTCCACCGCTTTCTTCACGTCTTTATCCGCAGCAAAACGGCGTCCCCTCAAGTGATTTTTTAATTTGGGAAAGAGATAGTAGTCACACAGTTGACACAGTGCCAAGTCTGGGCTGTAGGCTGGATGTTCCATCTCTACAAAACCGAATTCGTCAATTACTTCAGGGACTTTGCGAGCTTTGTGGACTCTGCAATTGTCATGAAGCTGAGACCTTATTCATCCCTAAATCTTCATGCAACATTTTTAAGACTGTAGTTTCCGATATCCCTACTTCAGCATCGATTATTGCAGCTCTTATTCTTCGATCTGCTAGGACCATAACCTCAACTTTCTTGATGTTTTCGTTGGTTTTTGCTTCAACAGGCCTTTCGCATCTTGGGTCATCTTGAATTGATTCCCTACCTACCCCATTGAAATTGTTTGGACCAAAATTTTAGTGCAAAATAAGACGGCGCATCTTCCCCATACACATTAATCATCCTTTGGAGAATATCCTTTTTTCTTCCTTCGTCAAGTATTTAATTACGCTTCTATGTTCTAGCTGAATTTCACTCATTTTTTGTCAGTTATGGCACCACAAAAACAACAAAACTTATTGGATGTGAACCAAATTTGGTTAGTAACCGTCAAAATGTCACAAGAACTTGACAACAAAAATTTGCGATCGTCACATGTTTTCGTCATGGCTAGGTAGATAATATAAAAATCTCCCCTCGTAGAACAAATATGGAGTCGATTTAAAGGAATTGTTATTACTGCAGCAAAAGAAGGGTGCGGTAGTGGTATAACCCAAAAAGGGAAGAAACAAACAAGGAAAAAAAAAGCTAATGTGTGTCCGGCAATCTTAGATCTAGCAAAGACGATACGGCTACTTTGTGCAGTCTCATGCAATCAGCTCTCAGAGTAGCGGAAGAATGGTGTGAGGAACACTGTCTGTCAATAAACCCGACAAAAACGGAGGTAGTTCTCTTCACAAGGAAAAGGAAGATTGGCGGCCCTCGAGCTCCTCTACTCTTCCAAAAACATCTCCATTTTTCAGTCAGTGAAGTATCTAGATATTACATTTGAAAATAAACTGAACTGGAGCAAACACACCCAGTTTAAAGCGGAGGAAGCAAACAGGGCTTTCTGGCAATGTCACCATGCTATGGAAGACTTTATGGTCCATCCCCAAAGGTTGTACACCGCTGTGATAAGACCTATGTTTTGTTATGGAGCAATTGTCTGGTGGCCTAGAACCAGACTATCCACAACCAAAGCATTTTTCAACCATGTGCAAAGACTAACGTGCCTTGCGTGCACGGGCGCAATACGAACAACCCCCACAGCCGTTATGGAAGCCATCCTGGGTCTGCCTCCACTGGATCTCCACGTGAGAGCCTTGCGTCTGAAAAATAAAGAGTTGTTGAACAGAAAATGCATTGAGGTGGGCAATTCTCGAATTCTGGGCGAGGCAGTCAAACGATTATCTATACTGGAAGGACGATCTAACTCACTCATCCCTCGATTTATACTACGGAAAAACTACCATATTTTCCATGATGTGGAAGTGGCATACCAACCAGACATATCCATCTTCACGGATGGATCTAAAACAATGGAAGGAACAGGTACAGGCGTTTACTCCAAAGAACTGAACTTCCATATCAGCCAACCACTAGGGAAAATTTCGACTGTCTTTCAGGCAGAACTAACAGGAATCCATCCATGCTAAGTTCAAAAATAATTCTCATGTCACCAAGTACTAGAGCAAGTGACAGACAGCAATACCCTTGAGCTTGTATGTGTTAAAGTGGATGCTGGAACAATAGGCAATGAAAAAGCGGATCAGTTAGCCCGACTGACCTCAAAATAACCGTTTTATGGTCCAGAGCCGACCCTTCCACTTACAGTATCAACTGTAAACAACTTAATAACCCAAGATACCCAACCCAGCACAAGGCTAGGTGGAACTTGATGTTAGACGGCCGCCACGCGAGAGAGGCCTTTAGAGGACCATCTCGTAGCCTGGCGCGGTTCTGTACAGGGCTATCCAGAGGAGACCTGCGGCTACTCGTAGGTATCTACACTTTCTGGGCACTGCAAACTTAACAAGCCGGTCATGGCTACGATTAGAGCCGCTTCCCCGTCCAGGATCCTCAGGTTTACCTCACGTGTGGGATGGCTTGAGTGACGTTGCGGGGTCGAATGACTCTAATCAGGAAGTTAGCACAACGGCCTATGCGCGCGTGGATTTTTCCACCCTCCCATCGAAATCCAGAAATCCAGATGCAGCTACACAAAACGAAATACGGCGAAGCTTGAAAAGGAGATACGTAAACCGAATATTAATAAGGGCAATAAAAAGCTTCTATCATAACAATACAAATTATGTAAAAGTGACAATCTGCAATCAAAAACATTTGCAATAAATAATGAACTTCGACAAGAAGGAGAGCATGACACTACTCAACATTTTAATAGATGATGTTCTTTATAGTTCGAAAGGAACAAAGTCTCCATGGGACACTACAAAATGAACCCTGCATGTGCTTTTGAGGACGACTTCATGATGAGTCGCCAATGAAACTCAATTACAACAAAATCTAAATATTTGGAATCAAGCTTCTGCTCTTACCCACCTGGGGAACGTTAATTGTGTAGTGCAATTCATCACATCGCATCGACACGACAAACACCTTAACATTACCGGTTACAGGGAAAGAATAAAGGATTTAATGGAAGAGAAATAGTGACTTAGGAAGATCGAGGATGGATATGTTTTATTGTTTGGACAGATGCTCCAGTTAGTCGCCTCGTACGACAGGCAGGAGGTTCCCTGGGCCAATTCTATTCCGGGACCCAGACGGATTTCTTTTTTTATTTGTTGTTTACTTGTCATGATGAAGCGCCCCTTACGAAAGTGGGAGAAACATTGACTTTTAGTTCAACTTTTACACGGTTCCACCCCGTAAGTTGATTTTATTGTACTCTGGCCGTAGAAGCCTCCGTAGGTAGATCTTCCTGCATCTGACAAATCAATCATTTATGAAGGTGTTATAAGGGCGATGATAAGTTAAGAGACTCAACTCAACTAGAAACGATATGGTTGTACCTATACTTTGAATCATATTATGACAGTATACTCTCTAAGGTCGTGCTGTAAGGGATAATGAGGAGCAAGTGTACACGGAGTGGGAACAAAAGTCTACTTTTTACAGGATTTATTTAGAGATGGGAAGAGATAGTACTGAGGGCATTAAAAGTGAAGAGTAACAACATGGTGGTTGCTGACGGGAGGGGAATACCATCCTCCAAACACGCTAGTGAGGGAACAGAACACCTCCAACGCTTTTCTATGACTTAGGATGGGAAGCCGGAGTAGGCAATTGGATTCTTTCAAAGTGAGCCTTACTGGAACTGTTTAAGGAACCATCTTTCCTTTCTGTTACAAGATTCGAATACAATGTGCAGCGTGGCTGCTTGCTACGAACGAGTTCTCATCAATTGAAGAACTGAGGTAACGGTGAGGTAATTAGATAAAAGAAGATTAGACAAAGACAAAACTTCCAAAGAAGAATTAACTGATTCTTTAATGTGGAATTTAGTGCGACCTTTAAACCTAAATATTTGAACTGCCACTGCGGAAAATAACGTCTGGTAATAGTCGAGACGGAAACTAACGAGGTGCTCAGCAGTAAACCTACCAACCCTGATTGATACCGACCAAAAGAATGAGGAATCAAATTACCAACCGGACTGTTTAAAATATTGTATGTAAGAACACTATAACATATTAATAAATAAATGAATTAAGGACCATTCGGTTTGGATGATAAATATTTATTTGCGTTGACACCTCGTAATTTTCTCATCGTCCATACCACTGAAAACAATGCCCTACATACACATTACCATTACACTACACTGACGCGACAAACCAAAATAAAATTTTTAAAGCAATGATTGAAAAGATCCAACATTTTTCCAAGTGCTCGGCTCTTTATACAATACCCCATTGTGGCGAGTAAATAAACGTAAGTACTTACGCGATTGAGTAAAAAGTGAAATTTTCTCACGAAATTTCTTTTGACGTAAACAGTAAAGTAAAAAAATCCACTTACTTTTTGTCGGTGTCCATAAAGGCATCGAATTCGACCGACATTTTACAGCAGAGAGCCTTTCGGTGATGTGACGCTGGGCATTTGGTGTTAATCACATGTCCGTCTGTAAAAAATACGAAAATTTCAGTTGTATGTTTATTATCCTACGTTCTAATGCAAATAAGATGCACGTATTTTCTTGCAAGGAAAAAATACTAAAACTAAACAAAGCGAATATGGTAAATTTATTTAAATAAGGGTGGCCAGTGAGGCATGTACGAGATCACCTGCATTCTCGCCATTTCCCTTCGTTCCGCTAGGATTATTACGGCAAGGAAATGTCCTGATTAGTGATCTTCTTTATTGTTTCTAGTTTCCATTTTATCCTTTTATCTCTTTGTTAATATCGGTTTAAGGGCGTTGTTCTTGTAATTGCACCTGGGTTCGCCAATAAGATGAATTATTCATTTCACATATTATTGATTTCGTTACGTACAGATATTTATTTTCTCAACACAAAAGCTACATCTCGCACATTAAATGCAAATTTCTGCCGGGGAAGTTTAAAATACGACGATCATTAAGGGATATAGGATGAAATTACGGAGGTGTTTTGAAAAATACCAAGTTCCCATTAATATAGGTAGGTGGCGCTACCTTCAGCTGTAGGTAAATTTAGTCCTACAGTCTTCTTCGCATGATCTGTGATCATCGAGTGAATAATGGATAACATTGCACTTCGTGCTTGAATTTTTCTGGAAGGGAAAAAGGCGAGGGAAATTTATGAAGGGATTGTTTGATTCATGCCCTTGTTTAGGAACTGTCCAACTATAAGTAAATAAGTTCAAGTGTGAGGGACCAAGCACCCCACCCCGAATTCCCGAAATCATCTGTTTGGTTTTGGTAAACGGGAGAGTGGAGGTTCACTTTTGCATAATAAATTAATGTTTACTCGCTCCAGAATAGAAGCTATTTCGCTTAAGGCGACAATTTCCATGATTTCTGGACAAACTCAGTGAATGGGAACATAGACATGGAATAACACATGGTAAAAAGAACACCTCCGGGTACAAACGGAATGGTAATGGTCACAGGTGCATATTTTTGTACAAAAAACGGCAGAGCTGCGATTTCCATACCTAGTCTTCTCATCAAATCTAGCTCCTTCGGATTAAAATTTGTTCCCAAAATTCATCATTTTCTGGCCGAATAAAAACTGAAACTGAAATTAAACTATCATACAGGAAATTGTTTTCTCCTGCATCACCATGGAAAACCTAAGTTTCTCTGATCATAACCATGTTGGTCATATGGAAAGGTCAGAAGACCAGTACTGAACAGTTAATATGGTACACTGGGAACCGTGAATTGGAATATGATCAACAGAAAGAACAAACACCAGATGGTATTATGAGTTAAGGGAATTGCCGGTTTTAAAAGACGCAAAAGAGATAACATGGGAGCCATCAAGCCATAGAAGAAGAAGAATAGTACAACGACTGAAATAATTTAAAAGCTTAAATAATTTTACGGTGTCAAAAAGCTCAATACATTTCTACTAAAGGTGCTTTACGCTTCTATCCTTCTATTCAATCAAAAGGGGCACTGAGAATGCTTAGATTGAGAAGATGGAAGTGACTTACAATTATTATTGACCCATCATACAAGAGAAAACTTATTCAAGTATTTTTCGAGCTAATCATATGACTTTTCTCAAGTAACTGGCAGCTTCATCAATCGAAAAAGTTAAATAGTGCAGAGAGCTTCACCTTTACCACGTTTGCTCATTACAGAACAAAAATCTGCAAGTTTTCGAGAAAAATCCATGAAATTTCTACATTGTAGTCCCTGTAGCTTCCTTCCTATTAATCCATTGTACCATAATCTCTTTCGGATAGAAAAAGGGAAATTGGTGAATATGTCTCCAAGTCTGGGAGGTTTTGGTAAATCAAGGATCATTATTCCCCCTTTTTCTGGTTCAAGTGCGATGTCGTGATGCAACCAGATGATGGAAGATACGGCGACTCTAAGGATTTTGAGTAGATCGGCTCAGCGTTTTAGAATTATAGCCGAGAACGTATCCAATAGTTGACATAAACGGTAATAGCTAGATCCTTTTGGATGTCGGTGAGAGGATTGGTCTTGTGCAATCTTACACGTGACAGGCGACATTGGTCGCATGAAAGAATTCGTCATTTTCTAATTCGAGCCCAAACAAATACTTCGTACTCCACAATTTGAATATTTCATGTAATGGAAAACATTACGACCGATACATTCAAGGGCCTAGGTTCAAATCCCAGGTAAGTAATAGATGTGCTGTCATTGTATAGTGTGTGGATCAAATTAAAGGAGAAGAGAATTAAAGAGCCTTTGAAGGATTTCTCTTCCAACGCAAATGACGTCGTAAGTCTTTTACAACAGTATCCTTTTGGCTACATCAACTGAAAAACGATAACAAAATGGACGAAACTAAATAGAGTTTTTCGAATAGGGGAAGATTCTGTAATATTTTATTTTCACATGATTAAAATGCGAAACTTGAACCGTACAAAGTAGAGGAAGCGTTTTACTAACGGATCCAATTAATATGCAATGAATAAATTACAATACAATAGCTAGTCACTATACGTAATTTAAACATTAAAAAAAAGGGATACAAGAAATGTTTGCCCATTTTTTTTTCACGAGCTGCATCATAGTCAATTTAAATTAAGTAGGTCATACATAATTAATTGTACATGATAGGCCTAAAAATAACAATTTGGTCTAGCTAATAAAACGCAGCCAATTGTCTAAAAGGGACATAATTAACGTTATAAAGTAACCGGAAACGGATCTTTGTAATTCAATAAGCGTCGGTAACTACTTTTTCTGATCTCATTTAGATCAATTACGTTTATATCTAAATATCCTTTGTAGAGTCCCTATGTCTATATAGGGACTCTAATCCTTTGTGACTGTTAATGCCATCTGTTTAAAGGTCTTGAAACTTAAAGTTACATATGATTTAATTAGTAGATTTTTTGGCTCTTTTACGTAAAATGGGGTAATTGTATTGGAAATTTGGTGCCAAAAATTCGAATTCGAACTTATTAGATCTCCTGTTATACTTTCTTCTGCCACTTTAGCCTTATATTGTTTTTCTCATTTCTTCTTGCATTCCAACATGTTTGTCCTGTGATGTTACTTTTAAAGTACTCATTTCCGTTATTTGAGTAATCCTTTTCTTTGCTCTTGTTTCGCCAGCGTACGACATTTTCGAAAAATGGCTGTCTGTTGTGAATGTAAAAAGTTCATATAGGAAAATGGCTGAACCAAATTCCATTTCAATTCAGAAAAACGAACAATATCAACAAATTTCATGCCAGAAGATCAAACCGTGTATATTACAACAAAAGCGAGATAACTTGAAGCAAAAGAACCCGGAGAAAGTTTGAATTCTAAAGTGCGAAATAAGAATCACTAATAGAAAAACCAAACCAATCTTTTTCATTCCAAAAAAGTTCATGCCAGAACACGGGACACACGCTACTGCATTATGTTATAAGTACATATAACATTTTTATTATGAAAGTACGACCTTTAATAAAAGGAGCTGAACACACAGAAGAATCGAGTCAGGTTTCTTCTAACGGAATCTTTCAATTCCAAAGAAATTCCTGTCACAAAATCAAACAATGTACACAAGTCACTACGACATATTACTGATGATGAGAACGCTTGGAGTTAGAAGCACTCAGACAATTGGAATCTCAAAATCCCTCAAAAAAGGTACATGAACAGAAGAACCAAGCCAAAAAGGTCAAAACGTTGTATGCTGGAATTAGAATTCGTTGATGACATTCAAATTTACCCTCTCCAAAATGTACCAAATTTGACATCGCGCCTGCCTTAAAGTAACTTTTACCTCTCATCTAAAATCCGCACTATAACTTCCTCCTTACATTTGGAAATACCTCAATATGCTTAATTTTTTGAAGATGGGGTTCTCTAAAAAATTATCATTCATGAACGCCCAGTTAATTTTTCCTTCGTTCAGGAAACTATCGCAAAATAAGGAAAAGTAACTATATATCCTTTTTGGCAAAGTTTCGATGGGAAAGGGCAATTATGAGTCGTGAGCTTTGGAAAAACGGAAGCTTTTTCGCTTCTTTTAGTGTTCGATTGTGATCTCATTCATCGACAATCTAAAGACGATTAAATCAGGATAGGTCACTTCTTAAGTCTTGCAGAATGCTAAGAGAAGTTCCGGAAGCTCCTTCCTGAATCGACTATACACCAGAATGTTTCCAACTAGATCAATAGTGCGCATGATCTCTGTGGAACTTCCAAAAACAAACAAAAATCCCTCGGTACATATATAGAACATTCCAGGACAATCACGGGCCTGTAATACGTAAGTAACAGAAAATGATTTGAGTCCATGAAGTGGTGAATAAAGTAAATGGAGCAGGAATGGAAAAGGCATAGAAGTTTGGACACAGGGAATATATAAGGTAAAGGTATGGACAACCACGAAGGCATAGAGCAACAAAGGATTTTTTTATCAGATTGTTCTCAGTTTAGTAAAGAGTGTTGCCTCCTCTTGTCCCTCGGAAAATTAAAAGCTTATTTTGTGGTTCATTGTACCATAAGCAGGTAACTGTACCTTAAATTCGTATGTTGAACGAATATGTAAAGATCAATTGCTGCCTGCAATGTAACGGTGAATCATCGACCCCCTCCATTTAATGGTAGAAAACCTATTATCATTTTATATTACACAGGAAGAAGTCCAGTTGCCAAATCCATAGAAGAAGTCCAGTTGCCAAATCCATAGAAGAAGCCCATTGAACAGGAGTTTCCAGTGCTATATTGAAATTGGGGTTGATGAACTAGAGTTCGCTCCTTTACTCTGGATTATTAAAAGTTATTGGTTATTAAACTCTATTACACTTGGGGTCATTCAACTAGAGGTCTCATTCAACCCAAAGCTTAATTTTCCTACATAGTTCATAAAAGTGCCGCCTGATCAGATGACCCACTTTGGGTTACCTTGGACATACCTTTACTACTGTCTATAACGTGAGCATACTCACGCACCCTTTTGCAAGGATTACAATGGCTTCAACCACACTCAAAAAACTCGTCTTAAACTCGAAATAAAATTGAGAAAAGTTAGCGATCACTCGGTAGGTATACTTTTGCATTTGTTTTCTTATTTACTCCTTTACTCTACACGTCAGCTTCCCTTCTTCTCATAACATTCCGAAAGATCTACTGTCAATAAACAGCGATACCGAAAATGAAATAAAACGTTTAAGTTAAGTTTCTCTTAACTTGATCTCCTGTTATCCTAAAAGGAAATTTCTTCCCCTAAAACTCGCTTAAATCTCACCACTGATAAAAGAAACCTATAAAATTTGCACGAGTATTTTTTTATCTATAAATCGAAGGTGAAACGCATTTAAAATAGAGAGAAAGCAGGAGAAAAAGGAAAAAACCCATCAATTACGTAGACGTGTGCCGAGTTCTCTTTTGTGATACTTTACAATTTCCCTCTTTCTATAAGTAAAAGTCCGATCATTTATCAATTTGATCGCATACATTGCCGCTCATTGATATATGTTTTTTTTTTTTTTTGCAAAACCCAGAAAGATCCATAATTAACAGAAACCGGGCACAATTCGATCGACCTTTTCAGTACTTCGGTTTTTATTACGAAAGTCCATAACGTATAATAATAATAAAAAAAAGAAAAGTAAATAAAGTGAAACGTGGAATGTAACAAAAAGTAATAATTTAACCCGCCATTAAAATTTGGTAGGTAGTAAAACATTATTTCCCAAAGGAATTTGCGTATTTTCTAAAATATTAGATACTTGTAGCGTATTTTGAATATTTGTCTTTATTTAAAACGTCAGATTTTCAATCTAATAATTTTCGTAATGGAATTACCAGAGCTTTCCTTCATTATATTAATGAGCCTTAAGACATCGACATATTTTCTTCTTAAAGAGAATTACTGTCTTTAATAATGCAATAATTAGCGCTTCCATTCAATCCTAGCCCTAATTTTCTATGACACCAAATCCTATGAAAGTTTGTATATTTAGTCCACCATAAGGATCCGCAAATTCCTACGAAATAAAGCCAAGAAACTTCTTAGACACCAATCGTATGGGCACGTTAAATGAGGAAAATGTAATATACAGGGTGTCCAGAAATGAAGGTGCCAAACGAAAATCCCAGTTAGTAGACATTATTTTATGTCGATTTAACTCAAATTACCTTAGTCCAAAAATCCTTCTTAAGCGAGCTGGAGCTCCTCATAGATGGTGCCATGAAGTACTTTTTTTTGTAATAGGTATCTTAAAAACGTTTCGATCGAAAATGTCCAAACTTTGCACAATGACTTACCTTCTGATCACACATCGGTCGCTGTAAATAATACTTCCTTGCTGCGGCCATTAGCGTCCCATGTGGGAGGGGCCGCAGACATTTTGGATTGTATTTTTTTACATTTATTTTTTTGACATTTTTTGTGTCAAATTCGAATTCTCTAGGGTCTTTTTAAAAAATAATGTGCTCTTGTTTCAAATCGTTAGGATGCACCCTTCTCGAGAAAAATAAATTTAAATAAATTACTAATTTATTAATTTCTAAAATAACTAAATTACTCTTATATCAAGTTATATCAAAAACAACAAATTTTACAGTAAGTGCTCTACATGACGGCCGCCTGTTTCAATACATATTACAAAAAAAAGTACTTCATGGCATCATCTATAAGGAGCTCCAGCTCGCTTAAGAAGCATTTTTGGACTAAGGTAATTTGGGTTAAATTGATATAAAATAATGTCTACTAACTGGGATTTTCGTTTGGCACCTTCATTTCTGGACACCATGTATAAAGGAAAAAGTGAAACTGAATTAAAGCCGTATAGGAAAGTACAGGGAAAGAAGATTTGGAGGTTAGAATTCGAGAAAAGGTCATAGGCAAAAATAAACGAATGAAAGGTTAAGAATTTTTGTTGCCGAACCATTAGAAGACAATAAAAGCGATGAACTATAGTCACAATATTAACAAAATAAACAAAAAATCATTGTTGAGGGTCATTGTTTCATTAGAAGAAATGGCTCAAAGTTACTCAGAGAACTTATCAAATTTGAGAAATTGTAATTGGGTATTTTTAATTACAAAAAAGTTGTTCGAAATTGCCCAAAAAGATTATTATATCTGAAAGCTATTATTCTCCCACATTTTTAGTTTATTTTCTATTTTCCTAAAAATAGGCCTAGAACGAATTTATAGACAATTAGTCGATCCATACATCAATTCCAAAATAAACAAGTGTCAAAAGGCGCGAATTCTCGTAGAATTCTAATTTCAACCAACTTCAAATCTGTAGCTAATTACAATATATATGTATATAACTAACCCCCCCCCCCCCCACCTCCGGCACAAGCACCACGGATTCTGCACAAATGAGTCATTGTTTTTCTTTCCACCCTTAAGGGAGATGGCTGTGGAAAGAGTGACGGGACAATTTGTAAATAAGGAAAAAATGGGGTTGCAGTTGGGGATGAAATTTGCAATTTGAGAATAGTTTTTTATGGAAAATCCAAAAGTGCAATAAAAAATAGGTGTTCCCATTTAAGTTTTCAAAACCACGCTCCACCCCACAGAGGGGCGAAGGTGATGTTTACGTATCATGACTCAATAGGTTTCAAAAAATAAAGGAAATGTGTTTTTTTCCTTTTTGTAATTGGATGTGTCGTTCTCGAGATATTCAAGGGTGTATTATGACTTTAATGGCGTCTCGACGGCGAACCGGTGATCCGATCAAAAAATTTACCAGAGATTTTTGGAATCAGTAAAGAATTTCCTATAAGAGGACACCACTTTCTAAACCCTGTATCATCGACCAACTCACAGACACACAGACATCCGGACGAATTTAAATAACCAACTTTTTGAAGTTGGTTGAAAAACAATAATATTATTTATCATAAAAATTTATTGTTTGAATATTGAATCCCATAAGACGAATTTAGTAACCAACTTTTTGAAATTGGTTGAAGACAAATGTAACTTGTAGAAATTTTATTTTTTTATTGTTATCCTAATTCGTTCAAAATTATTTCTAGAAGTCACTTGTACACAATTTATTATAACCCCTGTACAGCCATCTAAGATTCAAAAATAAATGAAATCCTCAAAGTCATTCGAAATTGCTCAGAGAGATTATTAATTTCCAAAAGTATTTCATTTCATAGGCTTAGAATCAACTGATAGACCATCATTTGGGGATTTTTTAATTAGAAAATGTTGATCGGAGTTGCCGAAAGAGTTTTCAAATTTGGAAAATTTTACTTCCTTTAATTTTTTGAATATCGACGTATAAAAATCTATTCACATCATAAACCCTTCCTTCCACCATTCCAATATAAACAAAAATTCATTGTTACTCACTTTTTAATCAAAAAAAGTATATTTCGTGGTTTCAAAAAGGAATTACCAAATTTGAAAACTTACCTTTCCTTCAATTTTGCGTTTCTATCTGGTAAGTTGACGACAAAGAAACCCTCAAAAATCACTTTAGTGAATTAGAAAGAATGATGGCACACAGAGACCTAGGAATGGCACGGAATGACAAGGAACTGTTTAGAGGAGATTCCAGTAGAAGTTCCCATGCACCTACACACGTCTCGATCAGTATATCAGACAGAAGGGAACACTGAAAAGCAAGCGTTTGGGAAGAAAATACGCGAGAAGAGCAGGAAACAGAGGAGCTAGAAGACGCTAGGGGCAGGGCGTATGGGAGCCAAGAACATAGAAGAGATCCCGTGATTGAGTAGGATGAGAAAACTCTTTCTTCTACAGGATAGGACAGGAACATACACTACGAAGATCAGAGAGGCAATAAGGTTCTCAAGTCTGGATGGCACGAACATATCCAAAAAATGGAAAAGAGAATTTTAGCAGCCAGGCAGACATTTCCTCCAAATAATTTGGATTAAGAAGATGCCCAGCAACGAGGGAGGCCCCGCAATGTATCAGAAACGGTGAAGAAATGACGCCAAAACGCTTTCAGTTGAATCTCGGGTCCAGATCCAAGAAGACGTTAGATAGGAAGAAAAAGGCAGGAACCTAACCTAACAAAATACTTTAAACCTGTAAGTGAGCCGCGGACTGATACAGTTTGGGAACCCCTGAGCTCCATTTTCCCTCGATGACCTTTTTCGAATTGATTCACATACAAAGGAGATCCCATTTAACTGAATGTTTTAAACTTCTGGTTCTAATAACAAACCATTTCAGTTTCCCTTAATTAGTATTTCGTCAAAAAGTTTGTGAAGGTTTTGGTAGATACTAATTGCGTACATCCTGACTTTGTACGACCAAAAACTTGTAATTAGAGACAGTTACGTCGAATACAAACATACGTAACAATTAACGAACAATAAAAAACACTCTGGCCCAAATTCACATAATGAATAGCTAACTGTATCGAATTTCGTCTACATAAGCATTAACAGGGTGAATAGACTAAGACAAACGGCTAGAAAACTTACATGTTTTGTTCTGCAAATCCTTATCATCGCTATCAGTAAAGAACCAAGTCTGAAACAAAGGAATTTAATTAGTCTCATCAAAATCGTACATTACAATTCATCAAAAAATGTTTAATTACCACGACATTCGTAATAAGAAAAACATAAAACTCATCCGGCTAAGATAAAAAAAAAATTATAAAGATGAACTTCCGTTTGTTACATTACAGTCTGTTTCTTGTAGATAAACTCAAGGATGGGATAATAAACTCATTGTCGTTAACGAAAGCGAGGGGTGCAAAAAAAAAGGGAGAAAACTTAATCGAGTTTTCGCGTTATTTATATAGCAAGTTTTCAAATTCTTAATTGATTTTACATAAATTAAAGGTATTAATGGATCTTTACCGGTTATTTACTATTTACAAACACTCATAATCCAATTAAAGAATAAAATTTCCCTTTAATTCATTAGGTTCAGGCTTCCTCAAAAACTTTGCGACGTGTTTTTGATTGATGGATTTTTTTAGTTAGGTACTTAAATGTGTATTGAATTTAAAAAAAAGTTAATACGTAATTTCGTATTCTCTCTTCAAGGAGGGTGTTCGTAAATGATGCGTCCCAATTTTTCAAATTTAATCTTTGGAGAGCATTCGAGTATTTAATCGCAAATTCGCAAAGATACTTGGGTAGTTCAAATGAGATTTTTAATTCGTTTCGATCGAATTCCCCGGTGACAATTTAGAAAAGGAATCAAAGGCAGATTTTAATCTTCTAATCTGTTTAATAAAGATCTGGAATTGTGTGAGATATTGCTATACTAGCGGTGCCATCTATCAGGAACGATACTAAGGCTCACGCGATTTTCGAATGCAAACTGTTCATATGGATACTAAGATTAAGTGAACAGTAAACTAAGAAAATTTTTTTAACTTGACGCAATACCTCTAATAACGTATCAGAAGATACCCCCCCACAATCAGCAATTAGGAAAATTCCTATCTAATAATTAAGGAACAATTAAAGACTAATTTTTGGACACAATAAAAAATGGAAATGCGATTTTTGGTTGGGGGTGGTAGCTTGACGTCAAGCCAACGACCTTTTCTTTGAAATTTGAAGAAAAACGAAAGATTTCGATGCCATAATTAAGACGCAATTATAGACTAATTTTGGGACACAATAAAAATGTAGGAACACAAAAATATAGTCAGCAAACCAAGTTTTTGGTTGGGGGTGGTAGCTTGACCTCAAGCCTACGACCTTTTCCTTGAAATTTGAAGAAAAACGAAAGATTTCGATGCCATAATTAAGGCGCAATTATAGACTAATTTTGGGACACAATAAAAAAATTTGTAACGCAAAAATATAGTCAGGAAATCAAGTTTTCGGTTGGGGGTGGTAGCTTGACGTCAAGCCAACGACCTTATCTTTGAAATTTGAAAAAAACGAAAGATTTCGATGCCATAATTAAGGCGCAATTATAGACTAATTTTGGAACACAGTAGAAAATTTTGGAACGCAAAAATATATAGTCAGGAAACGAAGTTTTTCGTAGGGGTGCTAGCTTGACGTCACACCAGCGACCTTTTTTTGGGAACTTAAAAAAAAGTCCTATGTAATAATTAAGGAACAATCAGTGGCGTATTTAACGGGCGTGCGAGTCGTGGGCCGCACGACTAGGCGCACGGCTAGGCCCTCGCAAAACGAGGCCCTCAGGCCCTCTAAAAAATAACATTAATGATAATAAATTATACATAATATGTAAGAGACATTAAATTTTGTGTTTTTTCCATAATATAATAACTAGACCTTTTTTTACCACCTATATAATGTGGCCCTCCCTACTTTTGCACGACGAGGCCCTGGACCTTAAATACGCCACTGGGAACAATTAAGGACTAATTTTGGAACTCAATAAAAAATGTTGTCAGCAAACTAAGTTTTTGGTTGGAAGTGGTAGCTTGGCGTCAAACCAGCGACTTTTCTTTGAAATTTGAAGAAAAACGAAAGATTTTGATGCCATAATTAAGGTGCAATTATAGACTAATTTTGGAACACAGTAGAAAATTTTGGAACGCAAAAATATATAGTCAGGAAACGAAGTTTTTCGTAGGGGTGCTAGCTTGACGTCACACCAGCGACCTTTTTTTTGGGAACTTAAAAAAAAGTCCTATGTAATAATTAAGGAACAAGAACAATTAAGGACTAATTTTGGAACACAATAAAAAATGTAGTCGGCAAACTAAGTTTTTGGTTGGGAGTGGTAGCTTGGCGTCAAACCAGCGACCTTTTCTTTGAAATTTGAAGAAAAACGAAAGATTTTGATGCCATAATTAAGACGCATTTATAGACTAAGTTTAGGACACGCAAAAACATAGTCAGGAAACCAAATTTTTCGTGTGGATGCTAGCTTGACGTCACATCAGCGACACAAATAAATAAAAAGGTAAGGTGCAACTGCGATCCTCCCATGTGTAATTAATTTATTTCACAACGAAACAACCGTTACACCCAGTAGCTCTTTATGTTTATGGTCGAAATATTTTTATTGTGTTCCAAAATTAGTCTTTCATTGTTCCTTAATTATTAGATAGGATTTTTCCGAATTTCTAATTGTGGGGGGGGGGGGCGACTTTTTGTGCATCAGAAGTCTAGAAAAATCCAAGTGCAGGAATGCCGCCATATTAGGCAGCCATTTTGTATTCACTCTGTTGCTCCAATTACTTAACTTCAATTTTATATCAAAAATAAGTTTTTTGAACCAGAAATATTATTTGAAGCCACGAACGGCATTGGGACAAGAAGTAATTTGGTAAACAAAGAAAGTAAATCAAAAGGAAATCATTCAAAATGTAGGAAAACCGGTGAAATCTACTTCTGGGAAAGCCTAATTTTTTAACCTGTTTCAAGTTGTCCTAAAAGCTTATAAAAGTTTAAAATTATGAGTGTTCCTTCATGCTATTTTTCTCAAAAATGGACCATTTTCCACTCCCATAAAACCGTCATCCCAAAATCAATAAAAAAATCTTTTAATTAAAAAAAGTTGTGTGTGGTAGTGTTACTCAAAGGGATTATCAAATTTGAAAAACTATTACCTTTGTTTTTATTTTCAGTTTCCTGAAAGCCACAAACTCATTCATGCATAAAGCCACCTACCATCCCAAAGTGGAGGTACATAAAAAAAGCCATAATTAGGGTTTTTTAATTAAAAAGAGATGTTCGGGATTATACAAGGAGATTCTTTAGTTTCAATCCAATTTTCCTCAAAAATTGGCTTATAGACAATTATTCACTCTGTACAGCCATCTACCATTCAAAAATAAATTGGATTTTAATTTTTTTAATTAAAAAGCAGTTATTGTATTTGAAAAATATTACATTTGTCCCCATTTCTCAAGTTTTTATCGCCTTCTTCTCAAAAGTAAACCCACTATCTACTTATATACAACTATTCGTCCCATAAATACTTACATTCAAAAATTACTGAAATCTGAGTTTTTCAGCAATTTCTTTCATTTATCCATTTCTATGCTATTTTTATCAAAAGTAAGTTTAGAATTCACTTATAGGCATTATTCGTCCAAAAAAAAACCCAAATCCACCAAAAAACCCCACTCCAAAGTAAATACAAATTTTAATCAAAAAAATAGCCCGGTTGCTCAGAGAACTTAGCAAATTTCAAAAATTACTTTTCTTTTTTTCTCAAAAGTCAAACTACTTACTTCATTTCTTGCAAATTTCAAATTTGAAAGTAGTTCTTTTTATGGAACGCCATTTGAGATTCTTTCCGAAAAAATGTGACGAAATAGAGTACTGGGTGGTCCAAATTCGACACTTTCTTATGGAAACACCCTTTATTTTAAGAGATAGAAGAAAATAGACCTAGGTGTCTGGAGCTCAATTTTAATGAGAAAATCGCTGGTCTAAACAGAATTCAGCTATCTCTAATCGTTTAGCTGCTAGGGGGCGTTTCTCGTAGTTGGTCGATTTCTTTAATGCTCCATAACTTTCTTATTATTAAAGGTAATTGACTTTGGCAAAATGTTTCTTAGAGTACTTTTTTACGTAGTATCCATCACGATAGACAGTTTTCATACATGGTGTTTGGTTTTTGTGTACGACCTTAAACTACATTTTTTCATACGGACCACCCTATATATTTTGGGGTTTATGAAAAGAGAGTAAAATTTCCTAAATCACTTGTTTATTTTCTTCTTTACATTCACTTTTAAGATTCATAACTACTTTAACCGTCTGTAACGTAACGATAAAATATTGGCTTTCATGACTGGTAAATAAAGCAGCTCAGCACTCATGGCTAAATTATCTGTCAATAACACAAAGAGGCATTTGAAGTAACGTAACTCTTTCTAGTCTTCGAATAAGAGTGGGACGGAAGACAACCGATGCTGATTTTCTAACACATAACTTAAACTTGTAGAAGCAAAGTGGCTTTTGTTTTAGTTTACAACCCCTAAATTCCTCTCGAAGTATTTAGCAAGACAGGTGCAGGGTAGGGGTTTCGGTCTTAACAAACCCTTCGTATGTCCCCCTCTTTGTGTGCGTTGGATTCGAAATGTGATATTTTTTTTCGGTTCGTGAATGTCTAAATATTTTAGTGGAGGGTGAGGTTGTGATACTGTATTTCCGTATTACATAAAAAGGCTTTTAGTTACACAAACTTTGTCGTAGTTTAAATACCGCTCTTAGATATAATACCATAGGCTAATAAATACATAGACGTCTGACCAATGTATTCATTTTTTTGGTTAGTGTGGGGTGCGGACTATGTACGGCGCCACCGTCGCTCACAATGTTGTAATAATCAACGTGCTACGTCCTGCTAGGGTGACTAACTAAGTGAGAACGCTGCCGTCTAAGTAGGTCTTTTCTCAGCCCGGTATCTTAGCATTAGCCTGTTGTAATAACATTTAAGAAGGAAGAGATGTATTCAATGGTAATAGATAATCGCACAAAAGCTACGTATATCGGCAACAGCTTTTAAGGGTTTACCTACCTTTAAATTTACAGTTACAGAAACTGGTTGTTATGGTTGTATACAAAGCAACTTAAAGATATTTTATTTCTGACCGTGATATTATAAGCTTATATCGTCATAGTAACGATATCAATAAAGAGTGTCATAACTCCCTTGGGATATAAAGACGCTATAATTCCCTCTACGTCTCTTTATGAACAAGTAACCTAGCAATTACAAGCAACAACCAAAACTGCAATCGACGATACCTGAATCAAATACATATACCGGAAATGAACAAATTTTATTAAACTCGGTCAGAAATAAAATTATCTATGTATCACGGGAATTAATAGGTCTCAATTACCTCGGGCAATTGCTGTCCCTCGGTCCATGCCCTCGTTAATTAAGACCCTTATAATTCCCTTGATACATAAATAAAAAATAACTATTAAATTGTCTATGCGAAGGCCTTAGTTTCATCTGTGACTTCTCTACGGATTGTTACATAATTTTAAATGAAATGTTAATAAAAATATATGTTCTTATGAAGTTTGCATATTGTATTGTGATATACCTACTTCAAAATTAACCTTACAATCAGCTCAACAACAATAATTTTATATAGTACCTACCTATTATAGTACCTATATGATTATCATAAATTCATATCTCGTATCTGCCCTTAACTCATGGTGTTCTACCGCTTAGGTAGAACCCCTCAACTGGGTGACAACCCCATTATCCTAAATACTAATAATAATATTAATGGGCACTACAAAGTATGTACCTAACCATATTTCTTATATCGGTCTTTGTGGGTAGCCGAATTTAATAACTTTTGAGTGATTAGTTTTATTAAATTAATGATAAATAAAGATGTAACACATCTAAAACTTAAATAAGAAACTACTATTTTTTTTAAACAAAGCACACTCGTTCATGTTACAAGTAATCATACTTCATCATACTATGCAAAAATGTATTCTTGAAGAAACCGACGGTACTTTCAAGTGCGTTCATTGTTGTGTTAGTAGGATCCTTGTTTATAAACAAGGGTAGGATTAACTTGGGACTTTCCTACCTGCTTAATCTATTGTGTCCCAGATAATTGATGCAGTGATTTGTATTTAAACGCGTTTGGTCCACTGTGGACCGCAATAATAATAACTTGTGGCGCCATCTTTTGCCGCCACCTCAGCTGGTTAAAAGTGAAACGGCTTTCTCATTCACGTGAGAGGTCTATGTATTTATTAGCCTATGATAATACGTAGGTTGTCGTTTTTACGAGAGATGCTCATTTAATTACAAGGCACTTTATCATTTTTCCTTACGTTAATAATGGGGGAATAAATCCACTAAATTTAGGCATAAAAAGAATAATAAAATTACGTTAAATATCTTTTATGGTGAAATTTATTTACCAAAACTTCACAAGCAGAGCGCAGATAAAATGGTCAATTTCTTCCCGTTTTCGAATATTTCGAATACACCATTCCAGTTGCACGCCACAACTTTCAATGGGAAAGGTAGGACTTGCTACACAAACGATGTCCCAGAGTTTCGGTGCAAGGAAAACGGTTGCTTGCAATGTGATCATAATTTTTTAGTTCGTCACGAATGCATTGCTCTAACGTCTTCTATTCAGTAGCGCACTCGGGGGGGGGGGGGTCAAACCCCTCCCGAAATTTTAAACAATGAAGTTATTTTGCCGACAAATACCTTCGCCTTCAAAATTTAGCAATATTGCTGTAGGTAGGTATACAAAAAAGTGGTTGGATACGCACCACGCACCACTTTGTTTCTTCGATGAAGTTAGATAGTCCGTTTAACTTTTCTTAAATATTTGTGGACCCCCCCCCCCCCCCCCCCCCCCCGAAATAATAACCTGGGTGCGCCCCTGCTTCTATTTCACAATTTACATTTCTAAAGAAGGTAGTGGTTCTTCAGTCACCTTCTCTTCGGTAAATTAGAGGAAGAGGTCGACAAGCGTGTGATAAACAAGATAAAACAATGAAGAATGAAGAAAATAGTAACTAACAGAAACGAAACTAGACGAAGCAAGGATTGTGGAAGAGGTAATTGAAGAACTCAACTACGAGTAATGTTCATAATGATTCGGAAAAACGGATAATGAACAAAACGAACACAGTTATAAAAAAAATTGAAACAAAACATACCCATACCCACCCAACCCATTACAGTGGTCTCATGTTACCAATTCGTTTTCGTTCCCTTTCCAACCCTCAAAAAGTTCTAATAATGTCTTAATTTTGACATTTTTAGTTTGATTTAAAGTATGTATTGTTAATGTAGGTACCTCACGTTGAAGTAAAAAGTCCTAATCTACACAGTCCATGGGTCGTCCTGAAATGTAGCAGTACGTTTCCTGTAAGTCCTGAAATACATATTTAATGAAAGTGATCTTATGAACTGATTAAAAATGCTTTTGAATACTACCTTTTGTCATTAAAAATAGTCACGATAACCTTCGGAAGTGAGATGTAAAAATAATATTATAGCGATCTAAGGGGGACGTAAAATGATAACCCTTATCACACGATAAAACATCAATGGACCCCATTATTCAATCCTTTCTCGCGTGTGTGAAAAACGGTAAAAAGTAACAAATATGTTTGATAATCAAATTTTGTGCTGATCGGGAGAAAATCGTTTTTCCAATGAAGTGCAGAATTAAAAGTTTCGTAAGCACTTTTTATATGTATATACGAGTTAGAGGCGAATCGGAAAAAAAGGATTATTGTACAGAGAGAAAGAATAAATAAATAAAAGTTAACGCGGCGAATGAGGATAATAATTGAATCGTTGAATATTAATATTTGGGGACCGTATCATTTTTCAGTTTCAAATTAATTTTCAGTTTAAAGCTTAAAGAGGATATGCATTTGTTACTGAATAAGATTTGCATAAATAACCATTTCTAACACAAATTATGGAAATTAAATAATATTTATATCCGAAATGTGTACGAAATTTTAAGGGTTTAATTCCGTTTTATTTTTGAACTTGAAACTTTAATTAGTGCGGCCACGAACTATATTCACGTTTCAAAGTGTCGTGTTGTGTTTACCTGTTTTTTTGGCATTTCCTCTGACTTATTTCATTAAAATTTTAAATCTAATTGCATCTAATTAGCTTTAATATTGTCTGATGTGAGTCACTCTAAAATTCTTGAATGTTAATTGGTCATTTTACTTCAAATAGATATACCTAATCAAATTAGGCAAAACTACCAGAAATTTTTAACTAGAAATGATCAGATTGTGGTTTAGAAACGACAATAATTGGAAAATGCTAAAAAATGGAACAATATGGACTCGTTCTCATTCTCAATTTTGATACGTTCCCTTAAAGTTACAAAAATGCCACGTTGAAACAAGTGGTGAACAAGGTTTTTGAATATAAAGGCAGCCTTCGATAATGTTAATAGGAAAAAAATGTGGGAGATAATGAGGAAATGTGGGGTGGGAGAAGATTTGGTGAGAACGGTAGAAGAGGTGTACGAGGAGACAAGGTGCGTGACGAGAGTGCGCGAAGAAAAAGGAGAAAGATTTTGGACGGAGAAAGGATTAAGAGAGGGATGCCCGTTGAGCCCGAGGGGAGGAGCGGTGCTGGGAGGATAAAAGTGTGGGTGTTAGCATATGCAGACGACGTGGTCGTGATGGCGTACAGTGAGGAAGAAATAAGGGGATTAATGGGAATGATGAAGGGATATTTAGAGAGGAAGGGATTGAGCGTGAATGTGAAAAAGACAAAGGTGATGGTATTTCAAAACAGAAGAGAGAGCAGTGTAAAGAAAAAGTGGTGGTGGGGGGAAGAGGAGATAGAAAGTGTGAATGAGTGCAAATATCTAGGGTATGTTTCACGGTACGATAACAAGGATGTGGAGGTTGTTTTATGAGAGAGTGGGATATGCGAGGGAGGAGATAGAAAGGAGAAAAGAGGGATGAAGGGATATGGTAGGGGAATTAGTAACAAGAGTAACAGATGTCCAAGGCCAGAAAAGGAGAGAGAGGATAGCAGAGGGAAGATATAATGAGGGTGAACGATATACCGACATAATGGGTTTAAAGGAGAAAAGAATTGTGGCAAGGTTCAGGTGCGAGAACAAGGAAAACGAAAACAGATACTGGTGGGAGGATGAGAAAAGGATGTGTAGAATGTGTAGGGAAGGGAGGGAAAATATATGACATATGAGGAGGCAATGTGAGGAGCTAAGGGAAGAGGAGAGAGAAAGAAAGGTGATTTTGGGAGGGAAGGGGGAAGGGATGGAGTGGATGAAGGGGGTGCTGGAGAGAATGGGACAAGAGTAGGAAGTGTAAATGTAAGTAGGTACCTAATTAGTTAGTTAGTTTTCTAGTTTTTTAGTAGAAATAAGAATCTTTTGTCAAAATTGTGGATAAAAATAGTTCGATGTCCAAAAAAAAGATGAAATGTTGAACTTCCCAAGCGGACAAAAAGGTGGACAAAAAGACGAAAGAAAAACACATAATAAGAATGTAATGCAACTGAATCGGCAGTAATGGAGAGAGTTTCGAAAAAATTGAACATTTTTGGGTGTCGAAACTCATCCGCTAAACAAAATTTCAGCACAAGTTCTTTGAGCGGCAGTTTAGTTCTTTTTGAATAGGGCTACATGTAGTTTTTGGGGGAAACATTTAATAAGTTCTGTGGGCAACACCGAGTAATGTCTTTTGGCCAAATTCGATTTTTTAGTTGATTAGTAAAAGTAATAGTAGGTACAACTAGTTGGACCAATTTGGCGTATGAGAAAGGAGAAGGGAGAAGGTGATAACAACAAAGGAAAAAAAAGAAAAGAAAAGACCAGGAAGCAAACTCAACGATGAATACGAACGAAGAAACAAATCACGAAAGACGAGAAGTCGGAAATCTGTGAAACGAGTAAAAATGCAAATAAAAAAACGAAGAGGAAGAACTTGGAGCAGAAATAATTAAAGTAAACAAGATGACGGATACAAACGTTGGTGAAAACGTCATATTTAGCAAAGAAAGTCAAGAAATCGTAGAAATTTCACAAACTGAAATAAAAAAAAATGGATGCATCGATTTTAGAATATATAGACAAAAGCAAAAGACAAAAACTTCTTCAAGAAGAAATGAGAGCAACACAAAGAAAAATTGTCAGGAAGAATTAAAAATGACATTAAGACAAGAAATGAAGGACCAAGTAAGTAGAGCGAATTAAAAAAAATCTAAAACAAAGTCAAAATGAATTACCAAATGTGAGGAAGAAATTAGAAAAAGAAAACACAAAGAAGATACCTACTGAACAACAAATTCAGAGGAATGTACTGAATCTATAAATTAATGTGTAGAAGTCGGAACGAAGATGAGAACAAATAGAAAAAAAAAGGAGACCTAGAGAAAGAAAAATAATAAATAGAATCGCCAACAAAAATTACATTTATAGAGCGTTACACGATGAATGCTTTGACAAACAAAATTAGCAAAAGAACAAATAAACTAGAGAGCAAAATCCAATGTGAAATGAAAATATTGCGAAAGATAGAAGGAGTGATAATAAGGAAAGACCGATTAAGAAACGAAAAAGAGTTAAAATAAAGAGCCTAGCAGATAAAATTATGTGGGAAACAAATTTGGAAGGGAAGAACGAAAATAACTTTCTATAAAAAATTCAATGTGTGGGAAATTTATGAAAAGGCTTAAATGGAAGCGCTCGTTTCCCTAAAATTGCACACCTCGACCAGACATTACGTCAATAACATAAAGCAATGAAACGTATGTTTAACACGTGTCACCCGCGGTACCCGTGGGAAAGATTAACCCTCAATGGCACACCCCAATGCATACGCTCTTTACAATAACCGAACTATACAGCGTGAACAATATGTTACCGATCTAATTATACAAATACTTAACAAAATCATCCCCTCGCACCCAGTCAATTATAATACATATTAACAAAAAAAAAAGTGACAACATTCTTGCTACCTGTCTTTTTTGGCACGCGACTTACTTACCTGTTCTTTCGCTAGCTGGAACCAGGTCTTCAGGATAACGTACAACCTACTCTTGTGATAACGTTTCGTCGTTTTAACACTAATAAATACATCATCTAAAGTAATCGTAGGAGGTCTTAAGGTAGTAGTTATAGCCGGCGGTATTTCGCTCATCACTTTATTAGCTGCCACCATCTCATCGTGATCCTCCGATATATAGTTGAACTCGAACCGGTAATCCTTGCCGCCTTTACCGTTCAAAATGCCCTGTAAAAAAGGGATACAAATCAGTTAAGTTACCGAAATAAATATTTAAGAAACGTTTCAGCGACGTCAAATATGTGGGGAACGAGTGTTGCCATTTAAATTACAAAACATTTTATTATCCTCCAGTCCTTTATTTACTTAATATGGCGCGAGTCTTTATTAATCAAATAAAGCTAAGCTGAGCGCCATGAATTTCGGGAAGTTTGAATGAGGAAATTAATTAAAAGCGATTAAAATGATCATTAAATTTCTATTTAGGTAAGTACGTGAGCGTAACAAGGACAAGGAAATTTCCGTAAATCCCTAATTTTTTTAAATATATCGCTGTACATAAATAAGCTTAGTGCTAAAGTAACAAGTATGTGGCAGTTCTGGCAGTTCTTCAAAATTGCTTGCGCCTGGGGCATTATGATTATGATCGAAGAGCTGTCTCAGCTAAGAAGAGCACTCCTTACAGTGGAACAGTGTAACGACATATAAGAGTTCTCCTAGGAGTTCTCAGAAATGGAAAATTTGGCAGTAAGTTCCCACTCATAGGAAAAAAACACTATCCCTGGACTTCAGCAGTGCAAGAGATTCATTTCCTTCCCGGAGAATATAGTCCTCGGACTGATCTGCAGCTAGTGTTGCCTTGGGTACCAATACCTCAATAAAATCAAACACCCGCCAACTACGTCTTGAAGCAAAAAATCATATCCTGTAGAGCTTGTTCATTTCCTTGTGGCGAAAACGTTGTATGCGCAGTAGACTAAGTGGGCTGTCCTAAGATACTTACGGGCAACTGAACCCGTTTAAAATCAAATCTAATGCCCAGATTACAAATGAAGGGCGGAGTTATTAGGTAAACTAACCGCCATGTCTGACATTGGTTTCGCCACAAGGAAATGAACAAGCTCTACTTATATAAGGTAAAGGCACTTCCATTTTTTCGAGTGAGTAAGTTAGGACTACTAAAGTCTCGTCACCACGCGTCAGGTCTAAAAGCTCGGTAGAGGAAAAAACTAACGTCCCTCAAGCTAGCAGAGCCACTTTAGAAAAATGAAAGGAAAAGCGCATTAAAATTAAATACTCATTATAGCTTTTTTTTAGACTCCACAATAGATTTTCAGGCGGCATTCTTTAAACAAAAAACTAAGGCTCTGCTGGCTAAAATGAATCTAGCCGATCACCTGTGATTAGCTTTGAAAACGAGTAATTCGGATCGCAAAATTATAGGCTATTTATAGGCTTTTTACGGCTTTTTATTTATAACAAGGATAATGATAGTTATCCTAACAAAGTTATTGTTTTGTCAAAGGGCAATTCCTGGAGTGCAGGAGTGAAAAAAATTGGACAGGATCAGATGGCCTCCTCAAAACCATTTTTGTAGGTACGACACATATTTGTCAAGATATTCAAGTGGGTAAATTAAAATGGGCCACCCTGTATAATGATTACAGTGAGAATTATACTTATTTAATTTAAACTTAAACAATTGTTAATTTACATTTGAATAACACAATGATGCGAATACTGTTTAATTTATTTATTGCAAATCATTGCGAGGTAGTCATTATTACCCCTATTGCAAGTATACGCGGTCGGCGCGAAATCTTCCCCTCAAATGCCCAGTTCTGTTTTAAAGCTAAAGTTTAACATTTTTAAAATACAAAGATTCAAGTCTTTGAGTTTTTGATTCAAGTTTTTCCCATCTGGACACACACAAACGCCAAACGCGCTACACTGAGCCGATTGAAATATAAACAATAAATTTGTTGGGATGACAATCAATTCCCTGTTAATTTTTTGAAGAGCCTAGGAATATCCTATAATGTTGAGACTCTAATTATTAGTCTAATTACTCGCCGTCGCCGTAGACGTGAACGTCTAGCTCAATCTGAAGCCAACAGAACCTGTTTTTTTAAAAAGGTTGCAGGTGAGAGTTATTTGCTTATCTGAAATATGCCTATAAATAGCCTATAATTTTAGGACCCCAATTACTCGTTTTCAAAGCGAATCACAGGTGGCCAGCTAGATTCATCTTTAGCTAGCAAGGCCTTATGGTTTTTTTGTTTAAAGAATGCCGCCTGAAAATGTGTTGTTGTATCTAAAAAAAGCCTATAACAGCCTATAATTCTGATGTACCTATTTCTTCTTTCATTCTTCTAAAACGGCTGTGCAAGCTTGAGATAGGTAAAAAAAACTATGAGGGGAGGAAATCTACAGTTTCAAATAATAATGAAGTTGAGCGTTATACTTTATGATCGATGGACCTACTAAATAGGACGATGCTCCCACTCTGAAAATATTTCCGCAGGGAAGTAGTGACAAATTTTGAATCCATATTTGGCGACTGAAAATACAATTGAGTACTTTTTGGCAAACTTAAAGCAGACACGATAAAGGCGAACTCGCCCCCATCCGCCATTGGTATACCAACGGTACATCCACTACAGTGTGGCCTACACGGTGGCCGTCTATGGCCGCCTATGGTGTAGTGACTACACCATAGACGGCCACCGTGCTATTGTTTGTTGCTTCCTTTAATTTTATTTTCAGAATTGGGCGATAAAACAAAATAATTCAAACTAAGGTTACTATCTCGAAAACTATTACCTTTAGATATAGGACATATTTAACAAAAAGCTAACTTAAAAATCAGTTCATTCATGAAAAAATATACAGGGTGTTCCATTTAAAATAGTCGACTTTTGTCATTTCTTCTGTGGTCGTTAGAAAAAATTTAGTACGGCCCTTTTGTAACAAATTTCTTTCAAAATCAGCATATCGAGAAATAAAACGCTCTTTTGTTTATGATAATCTCCAATTTTGTTGCTCTGCTGCCAATGATTGAATAGTTATGATTTTTTTACTGAAAGTTGATTTCGGCGACAATTTTTTAAAAACATTTCTTTTCTCCTAAATGAGTTGACTTAAGTAGGTGGAAGCCAAACAAACTTGGTCTAAAATCCAATATGGATTTCAAAAATATAAAAATCTATAGGGCGTTCCCCAATAGAAGAAGAAAATCGCGTAACCTTCTCCATGTATGTTTTAATATAATAATGAATTAATTAATTACAGGCGACTAGTTTCGATACATAGTATCATCATCAGGCTTCCTAAGATACATAAAAATTAAGAGATAAAATGCTTAGTACTTAAGTTACTTACTAATTTAAAATTGGTGACATGATGGTACAAATTAAAAGTTGAAATGATCAACGGTGAAATTAACGACGACGTCAGACAATCATCACTACGGTGTAAAAAATGGAGGTGAAACCCATGGATAACCAAGCTGAAAAAACTAAAGTAAAACCTAAAGAGTAAAATAACTGTACTTACGGGATACTCTAATTAAAAGGGAAATTGAGGAAAAAATATACGGCGCTAATGACGCACACAACTATGGATTATTAAAATAAATAAAAACCAAGCCGAAAGGACGTCTCCAATATGAAGAATGCAACAAGTGTAAAAGCTGAAGTCCATGGGCATACGTAATATAAAAGGTCACAAGGTGTTTAATACTTCGTTAAGCGAAGCAGTAGGGTTATTGTTAAAATGGGCAAGGATTTCCATGTTTTCTAAGAGGTGCAAGCGGGTGCCTTTGTCGCAAACGTGTAATATTTGGTAATTGATTTTGGGGTTGAAATCATGGCCAAAATTAAGAATATGGTTGGAGAAAGAGGACTTTGAGTACAAGTTATTGTATTATTTTTTTTTTATTTTCTGCCAGTTTGGCCTATATAATGGGCGTTACAAGTATCGCAAATGAGCTTATATACCCCGGATTTGTCCAGTAAATCAATTCTGTCCTATAGTGTGGACCAAGAGTGTTTAAATTCGGTTTAGAATTGAATGAAATGTGTATGTCTAATTTTTTGAATAGTTTTTTGAAAAAGTATGATGGGGGTCCGATGAAAGGAAGAGGGAAGTACTTCGACTGAGGGGGGGGGGGGGGTCGCTTTCAGTTGTAAAGTAGTTCGGTTTTTTTCTGGTGAAGTTACGATGGAGGTGAGTGTAGAGTTTATGAATCAATCTCGTGGGGTAACCATTACAAGAAGCGAGGTGATAGATTAAGTAGTAGGAAGCCTGATGATGATACTATGTATCGAAACTAGTCGCCTGTAATTAATTAATTCATTATTATATTAAAACATACATGGGGAAGGTTGCGTGATTTTCTTCTTCTATTGAGTAACACTACACCCCATTTCAAGCCTTCAACATCTTTACAACCACTATGGACCCGATCAATTTACAGAGTGTTCCAATTAAAATAATAGAGTACGATCCTGTACAGACGAAACCGAGAGCAGTGCGGGCCTCAAAATATATTTAGGTTGTAAACAAGAAACGTCTAAATAAGAAATGTCTCTTGACCTTTCAACCTAAAATTAATATTAAAGGTACCATCGAAGAACGGAGGGCAAGTAGGCAACCCTGTAGACGTCCTGTTTCTTGACTTTTTTTTTAATGAATATTAAAGTTACTTAACCTCGTAAATTATTTGCGTCCAGACACTTAATTTTTTACTTCATGTTATTGGTGGTGTTATATTGCTCCACGGCATAAGAGGCCGAGTATTGCCAACAATATCTGTACCTAACAAAAGAAATGGGAGGATTTTATACTATCCACTCTATAACCCAAACTTATCACCTTGTGATTCTTACATTTTTGGGCCACTGAAAAAGTTGTTACGAGACACGAGGTAAACGTTTTCATTTTCAAGCAAACGCAGAAATGCTGTCATCCATGTGCCTTAAATTGCCGTGGTGGAAATTATAAGTTGTAGACACCTGAATCATTATGTATTTTACGATAAATGGAGAGGTGGTTTTGTTTCTTCTATCATTACCTACATGAGAAATTTCATTTTTCAAAAGCAAGCGGGGGAGGGTAATTCGGAAATATTTACATAAGAGGCCCAAAGTCGTTTTACACCACCACTGATGGGAAGAGGGTGGCAAAGTTACTTGCAGCCCCATGACAAAAGTTGGAGATCCGGCCTCCTGAGCCATGGGCGCCGCTACTAAAGGGCGAGCCCCCCCCCTGGAATTTCATAAATTGCGTAAATCCATTTTAGAAAATGTTAAAAACTCACAATTTAACCACTTTTGGAATATAATGTTCTATTCTATCGGTGACTCTGCATAGCCAATTGGATTACTAATTTAAAAATGTGTAAAAATTTTCAAGCATTCTACTTGAAAAAATGTAAGCCCCCCCCCCCCCCAACAAATTTTCTTCCTGCGCCCTTGTCCTGAGCTTATGAACAATTTTATACAGAAAATGGTGTGAAATGTAGTGAACTATTTGCAAAATTTTATATTCAAGAAGTCTTTGCAATGAATAACATTCTGCAAAAGTTTTAAAAATTTGGCAAAACCCAATGTGGAGACTTTCACATTCATGAACGGAATAAATTATGAATAAATAATCAAAGTAGTGAGTGAACAGCCCATTGTTTATAATAATAAGTTAATAACAATCCATACTTCCTTAAGATAACGTACCGAATATCAAAGTACAATTTCCGCCACATTAATTAATTATAATTGTTTATTTACCTGCTCATTAAATCCCCCACGTAAAAACGATTGGTAAAGTAACAAAGTACAATAAGCAACAAGTAGCGCCACAAAAAATGTCTGAAACACACGTCTTCCGTACATATTTAAAGGTCGATTCACTAATTGTTTATAACACAACGCGAACACATGTTTATGTAATAAATAAAAAGAAACGGGAGACACGATCTATGATCCACTCATATTGAACACTTCATACATACTAAACAGTAAATAACAAGAACTGTCTACTGGTACGACCTGTTGTAACTTCCTCTCACTCACACACTTACGCTACACTAAAACGGGGGCTCCCCCTTCACTCTCTAACTCACGTGCACGCTTAAGTCTAAAAGAAAAAAAAAGGTCTATATAATTTTGCCTGTTTTGTCTATTATTATACCTGTTGTGATCATCTCGACCATGCAGACGTACCCCAGCACCTGCGATTTTTTTTTTCTTAATTTCGCCACCCTTAAAGCAGGTGGTTCCCTATTTTTATTAGCATGTAATGCACCGTAAAGGAAAACAAGGTCAAGTCGTTTATTTATTACTCAATTTGTTGACCTTTTATTCATACAACTCTCGATTTCTATATGCAAGTAACTCTTGTGTACAATATCGCCAAAAAAAAATGGAAATCCTTCCAGAATTTTACTAAATTTAAATTGTGGAATACTTGTACCGCACAGTACATATTGTTAGCTTCACGTAATTTTAGGGCTTGACCGCTTCAAGGAAGCGTGTAACGTGAAGGGGCGCGCGTGGGGGTGGGAATGTGACCTGAAGACAACCCCCTTCGTATTTGTGACGTGAGATGGGAGGCCACCCGTAATAGTGGATAATCCGATACTGATAGGTGAGCCACTAGAAACCCTAGCTAAAAGGACCAAATTTTGTACAACCAATGGATATTACAACTTTAAAAATTAATACGGAGAGAGCGTCTCACAACTAAAAAAAGGCAATCTCATGACAGCCGCAGGGCAAAAGAGAGAGAACAAAATCTGGCCGGTCCAACGCCATCCTCCAACCTAACCATTTTCCGCGACTCAACTTTGACCTAGAGACAGGCTCTTAACTATAGCCAACTTGGGTGAAGTAGACAAACGGGCGAGCAAAGACAAGTGGAATGCAGCGGTTAGATTCCGACCCAGTGTTGGACAAAGAAGGGTCCATCACAACCTCGACCATTAGCACGAAGCAGCAAAGCTGCCGAAAGAGACTAGCAATACTAGGTACCAAGGGGATCCTGAAGATCCTGAAGTCAACATCGATGACTTTCAATTACCTAATAACTCACAGCTTCATATACTAGAATCTTTCCAATATTAGAATTTTTCTGATTCTTTTGAAGTAGAACAATTTCAGTTTATTTTGGTAGACCCCAAATCTCAAGTCATTCCAATAAATTTGGTATTTGGTGGTCTCAAGGTACGCCGTTTGTGCTGCTATTCCAGAATGTTCTAACAAATTCTAGTCAAGATACCTATGAATCTACGACAAAGTAGGTATGTAGGTATCACGTAGGTATAATAGTGATCAATTTATTTTTCATTGATATGAATTTTGTTGGCATTCATTAGGAAAAAGCCTGAAGATGATATTATTCCTAATATCGAAACATGTCGCTCTGATCATGCCCTAATTTAATTAATCTATCAATAAACAAACATATGGGGAAGGTTTTTTGGGATTTTAATTCGTTAACTTTAATTGGCTTAGCCTATTTCGAGTTCAATTGTCAAGAGAATTCATAGAATTCATCGTTACTTCCTTCTAATATGGACCAAACCTATCTTTTTGCTGAAGTTATTACCACCTCACCGCGCTGTTCCATCGTTGCTACAACGAAGGCATCTTCCCGAACACATAGAAGCTTGGCTCCGTGAAACTCCTCCCGAAAGGTACTGCGTCTAAACCAAATACAACGTTCCGTCCTATCACCCTTCTGCCGGCTCTGGGCAAAATACTTGAACGTACCATTTTGGACAAATTAGCCCCCCACCTGGAAACTAAAGCCACACCGGCCCCAAAAACCAGTTCGGGTTTAGAAAGGGGACAGGGACAATTAATGCACTTCTCGACATAGTCAACACCGCCCACAGTACGCACCATAAATACTTACTAATTACATATCTCGATATCGCTGGCGCATTTAACTCTGCGTGGTGGTCAGCCATCCTTTAGCGACTAATAGATGCGGAGTGCCCCACGGCGCTTTACAACCTAATACGATCGTACCTCACGGACAGAGCGGTCGAGCTTACGATGGGAAAGTCAAATGTGCAACGAGAAATCAACCAAGGATGTCCACAGGGCAGCATTTTGGGTCCTCTGCTATGGAATGTACTCATAGACCCCCTATTGTCCATCCCACTTGTGCGTACGCTGACGACATTTGGATCCTGGCACCTGGTGGATCGAGGGCAATGATAGAAAACAATACCACGCTTGCACTAGACCTCATACAAACATGGTGCGGACACAACAGACTCACAATCGCTCCTGAGAAAAGCGCTTGAACCCTCATCCGGAGGAAACTACAGCGGAGGCCCCTTGTCAAAATGAACAACCGCCGAATCCCCTATTCCGCAATCCGTAAACACCTCGGAGTCATCATCGGGGAACAACTGAAGTTCGAACCCCACGTAAAGACTGCGGCGGACCTGGCGACGAAGACCTTTTACAGATGTGCAAACATCGCAGGAAGACGCACCCCATTCACACCACGGATCCTTAAGTTACTGTACGAGCAGGTATTCGAAGGCACCCTACTCTACGGAGTCCAGGTATGTGGGCGACTATTTTATACCTCCAGCGAATACTTACTAAGAGCTCAAAGACTTGGGCTGCTCCAAGTGACAAGGGCATACAGGACCACATCCAGTCATGCCCTCCAGGTAATATCCGCCACCCCGCCCATGGACCTTACAGCTAAAAGAATGGCGGACAACTGGAAAGTGTCGAAGAGCCGGAAACTGGACAACTGGGATGCAATGATAGCGTCTTGGCAGGAGCAGTGGACGACCTCCAATAAAGGCAGACTCACATTCCGGATTTTCCCATCGATACGTGCAAGACTCAGGTCGACCTTCATTCCCAACACCGCATCATCCCAGGCACTCACTGGCCACGGTGCTTTTAGGGCATACTTGTTACGGCACGCGAGGGCGAGCACGCAAGGGTGCATAGACTGTGGAGACGACGATGACGTGGCACATGCGCTCCTCTTGTACCCAGCCATCCAACCTCCGCCACCGCATCTCACAGAGCTGTTCTACAATTGCCGCATGGAGTACGAGGGCTCCTCCGACGACATCCTCACGGAACTCAGAGCCCACGCCAACCAGACCATGAACAGAAGAAAAGAACTCGGGGTGTAGGCCAGGAGACGCACTTCCAGACGATCGGGACGCACACCACCCAGAAGATCGACACGTTCTTATGTTATTGTATTATTGTATTGTATACTATATAAGTTGTTCTGTACTTTTTCTTTGTGATTTGAAAGCTGTAAAACACAATAAAGACCAGGAAGCATAACCCGCTGGCAGGATTTCCCGGTTATTAGCTCCTGCTATCCGGGAATGGTGACTGGTTAAAACATGAAGTTATTAAAGTATTAAAATAGTGGAAAAGCATATCATCTTAATTTCGGAGTGAGTTTTTACTCCCAAAACCTCCTAACCTACCTTTAAGAGATGGAGGTACTCGGGCAAGATCCTAGAGATCTCATGTGAGAACAACCATATTCCTTTGAATGGTTAAAAAAGGAGCATACCTAGAGGTAATGTAGGAAGACTTCGTAAGGCTAACAATTCGGTTCCAAGGGAATCCGAACACCTGATGGCAAGGAAGCAGCGCTTGGAGATACAGAAATCTAGCCAAAAGTAAGCAGCCAGTGTTCTCTCCACGTAGACGTGAAAAATCAATCTTAAATGCAACTTAAATTCATACCGTCGGTCGCTCCGGGGGTAGTAAAATTCACGTTCGTAATTACCCGAAGTCAGGCCTATTAAATGCGTTCTTACGGGATTTTTTCTTCGTGGTGGTTGATTTCTTCACCTCAGCTCCATCCACTGATCTTCGCGCGTGAGCTGCAATTAGTGCACCGCGGGATTGACCATTTCCCGTCATTTATAGAACTGCAGTTTTTACATGATTTAGGTTGCTTCTACTTCTCCAAGCATTTCTTCCACCTCCTTAATTCTCATCATGGTTCAACTAGCCAAGTTTCGTATCATTATTATTAATTCTTGCCATTTGCGTATTTTAGCGCTTGCTCGATGGTTTGTCTTTTAATTGCCTTGGCCAATCATCTTTATTTTCCATGCAAATTCAAGTTCTTTTACTTCAACTTTCGTGTTGGAGACATCTTTATATTTCTAAATTTGGATTATCGGCGTCCTTAGTTAATATATCTACCGTTTCGAATCATTGTTTATTTATTTATTTAACTGTTTGGTTTTAGCTAGGTATGTTACTCAAAAAAACATTATGCGGCACAAATATTGTACAAAAGATGAAACTAATAACCATTCTACCAAATCTGTGGTTCTAGACAATTTTCGACTTTTTCATCTCCGAGCAAAAGTCGACTTTTGGATATATGGCGCAATGTAGAGACATGAATCTGAAAATCTGACATTTTCTCACAAAACCAAGGCGCAGTAGTTAACTTACCTAGTGGGATCGCTTTTTTTATCGAATCCTTCTATCTTAATAGTATTTTTCCCCTTATAACTCAATGAGATCTACAATTTGATGTCATAAGCTCAGAGCTGAATGTTCGTATCTCAATTGAAGATAGACTCACCTGGTCTTCAATTGTTTCCAATTTAAATGGTTTCTGGTTTTCAAGATGGGAATGAAATTGTTGCACCTCAGTAAATGAAGAATTCACCAAATGTTCTAGAAAAAAACAAGTAGCTAAGTTCTACTCACAACCAAGGGCGGATCCACGAAGGAGGCTATGAGAGCCATGGGTCATTTTTTGTAGTGGGGATTTTATATAAGTTTCATGATGTCATTCGACTTCAGGAAAAATTAAAAATAGTAATAATTTTATTATTTCTACAGAGCTTTGAGTAAAAACAAATTTATACACGATTTGTGTCAATAGGTACCTATACAATAATTTTAACATTCAATATTTTTCAAAAAATTGATTTATGAAACCAAATGATCAGTGGTGGATTTCCGAATAGGCCGAATAGGCCGAGGCCTACGGCGGCAAATTTTGGACGGCGGCAAATTTTAGACGGTGTCAAATGTTTTAACTCTAATGAGTTTTTACGTGTGTATATTTAAGTACAAGGTGGACACTTTCTTATGGAAACATCCTTTATCTTAAGAGAGAGAAAAAAATGAACCTAGGTGCCTTGAGCTCAATTTTAATGAGAAAATCACTGGCGTAAACAGAATTTAGTTATCTCTTATCGTTTCGCCACTAGGGGGCGTTTCTCGAATTTAATCGATTTCTTTAATCCTCCATAACTTTCTTCTTATTAAAGATAATTGATTTTGGCAAAATATGTCTTTTTACGTAGAATCCATTGCAATGGACAATTTTTATACAGGGTGTTTGGTTTTTTGTGTACGACCCTAAACTACATTTTTTCGTACGGACCACCCTATATATTTTGGGTTTTTGAAAAGAGAGTAAAATTTCCTAAATTTCGATGTATCACTTGTTATATTTATGTTAAATATTATTTGCAATATTGCATTTATACATTGTTATTTCAAATTAAAAATATTTGGAGCCAATTAAAATTTCCAGATAACTAAGACATTGTCGTTTTAGATCATGCTGCCGTTTTTTGTTAACCATGGAAACCTAGTAGATGTCTGCAAACAAAATATTTTAATGCATAAAAATAATATTTAACATAAACATAACAAATGATACATCAAAATTTAGAAAATTTTACTCTCTTTTCGAAAACCCCAAAATATATAGGGTGGTCCGTATGAAAAAATGCAGTTTAGGGTCGTACACAAAAAACCAAACACCCTGTATCAAAATTCTCCATCACAATAGATTCTACGTAAAAAAGTGCTCTAAGAAATATTTGGCCACAATCAATTATCTTTACCTAATAATAAGAAAGTTATGGAGTATTAAAGAAATCCACTTAATTCGAGAAACGCCCTAGTGGCCAAACCATTAGAGATAACTGAATTCTGTTTACACCAGTGATTTTCTCATTAAAATTGAGCTCAAGACAGCTAGGTCCATTTTTTCTATCTCTTAAGATAAATGATATATACCCTAAAAGTGTCCAATTTGGCCCACTCGGTACAGTGTGTTCTAGGCGGCATACGAAGTTCGCCTACAGGCGGCAAAACCTTAAATCCGTCTCTGCAAATGATACAGAATTTTAAAAAACTGTACGTGAGGGATGATGCAAGTAACGTTTGGACAAAAAAAGAGGTTATCACCCCCCCCCCCCTCCCATAGAATTTCTGGGTTCGTCCTTAGTCACAACATTTAATATACTAACCAATTATATAACCGACAACGACGTCATCAGGTCTTGATATACTTTCACCAATAGTCATGAATCTGTTGTCACTGTAACAATTCGTGTGTATTTCAAGAACTAATATTTCTAAATGTAATACTTACATCGTAAAAGGCCTCATTTTGATCATTAAAGGTCTACTGATGCAAATTCCGGCACCTCCAGTCCCAAACCGGAACTTGACCTCTTTCTGGAAATGAAAATTCCTTTTTAAGTAGAAAAGGAGACACTCTGAAAGTCACTTATTGTTTTTCAATCAGATTTGGTGACTTGCTGACTTCCACAAGTGGAAGTGGCTGAAAGTTACGTCAGCTCATCTACCATCTACTAACGTAAATCGAAATATAGTTACCTTCTCCTCTTTAACTGTGATTTTTACACCATTTTATAACTCTGCTTGCCCAAATACCATTCCCTTTGGCAGTCATAATCATTTAGAACGTCTAGTAATGTTGGAACGTTAACGTAGTTATCATCATCAAAATGACAAAACCATCTATTAGCCCAAATGTAATTGTGCCACATTCTTCCTTTATGTTGAATACTTACGTTTTGTTCGTGGTCAAGTAGGTGTTTATTTCTACCCCCATTTTGCAATTCAGGTCATATTGGGAATGCGACGATGGGCATTTGGTATTAATAGCGTGGCCGTCTATAACCAATAAGGATTATACAATTTCTAGAAAGGTGCGATGGGTAAATATGGAAATAGAATTATACCACACTTATGAAACTGCAACAGACAAATGAACAAAACTGTTTTTTGATCACCTTTCCAAATGCATGAGGGCATTGAAGACCATTTACACATTCATCTCAAGCATTTGCCCAGGTAATGATGATTTTACGGTTATATAGCAAGGTAACTTACCTGTCATCCTTTGAAATTCTTCATCGTCATCATCAGTAAAAAACCAAGTCTGAAATGATAAAAAAAGATCACCTAGTGCATAGATTACACAACCGAAACACTTCCAAAGAAAGGTTTCGTCCTATGACCTCAACAAATTTGCGATAAGGAATGGAAGGAGGGGACATTTTTTCGAAAACACTAAAGTTTTGCTTATATTTCATCTTCATCAAAACCTTCCAGACCTCCTCGCTCCCTCACGCGTAATACAATTCATCCTGGGACAACCGTGGGTAAGAAGATACAAAACAGGACGGAATAGGTATCTATTGGAATCGAATTTACCTCGAACAACGCCCTTCGGATGTATCATACTTCACTTAGCATACTTACTAGTCACTATGGTTAGATTACGGTATTAGTTACATCGAGCTCACCTGTTCTTTCGCCAACGCGACCCAAGTCTTGAGAATAATTGGTATTCTTGACTTATAATTTCGGTGCGATGTTTTCACTGCGATGTACACGTCATCCAACGTTATAATGGTAGTATCTTCAATCTCTTTCAACTTTACGACGCTCTGTAAACAATGTAATTAAGTATATTTGAATGAAAGAAATAAGAGAAAAATACGAAATTGAAAGAAGTGATGGTAAAGCTGAAAGAAAAGATTTTTTTAAAAACCAGGGAAAGAGAATACACTTATAAAAGACGTTGTAGATATGGAAGGAAAAGGTTCCCTTATACTGAAGGGAAAATATAGAAGTAGAGTAGAATACATGGGAGAGATATTGTAGATATTAAAAGAAAAATTCGGCCGAGAAAAGAAAAGAGCAAAAATTAAAAAGTAATAAAATACGGAAGAAGATTATAGAAAGCAATTACTATTATCGAGCATGTATAAGATACAGCAAACTAATATTATAATAACAAGTAAAGAAGCAGAAGAGAGTGAATCAAGAACCGAACGTAGCAAAGGACAAGAAGAAAGTACCTACCAATCAAAGAAATATGGTATCTGAAAGACTGGATGGATGAAAAGATAAAATGACAAAAAATAAGATAGGTAGTTGATTAAATAAATTAAAATAAAGTGAAAGAGAAAATTAACGATAACTTGTTATAAACTCAAAATAAATGACTGACCAATCTGTCGTTAACATTAGGTACGGGATCTAGGATGATCTGAGGGGAATGAGCGTAAGGAACGATCCTCACCAACATAGGTGCACGAACACCATCATACATGCTCTCCACAAGCAAGAATACGATGGCTCGGAGTATCGGAAACACCATACGTAGGATGTAGGACGTAGGTCGTCCTCAGAACCGCCAATACGCTTCAGATGACATCAAAATCCACCGTGCGAAGATTTTGGGATGTTCGGGATTAATAAATAGGTGTTGCCTCCTTTCTCGGGTGCATCCCACAACCTCCGCCACTCACCTAAGACCAAGGCCTTAATGTGACAACGAGCGGCCGAAAAGGAAGGATAGTCATACGCAGTGGATTTCCTGCAGAATAAGATGAAGCGGAGGATGTTTGGCAATTATGCACAGACTATCTACGGGTACCGTTCCGCATGGCCCAAGGTAGGTCTTAAGGGGTAAGAACTGAAGTATGGCCAGTTTCCTGACCACGTGTGAATGTCTCAGTCGGTGGTACCAAATATCTAGACCATAGGTAAGTACTGCACAGTTAAAAATGATCTCTAGTAATTTTTAGGTAGATTCCATTTAAGACGTGAGTATCTGTAGTAGATGAAGCAGAGTCTTACCTTTTTTGACTATATTGGAGCAATGCTTGATGAAGTATAGCTTGGCGTCCAAGTACAGCCCGGGATACTTAAAACTCGAAAACTCTGCGAACTGCCTGGTTGTATAAATGCAAGGTTGGATTTCGGGATACCTTGCGACCAAAAAAAAATGTACAATTTAGTTTTGTCAACTGAGACGGACAATTTGTTATTTCCCACCCAGGTCGTCAGTCTATTGAGGCAAAGGGAGGCTTGAACTTCTAGATCCCGTCTGTCGTTTGCAGAGGTAGTGAAAACAATATCATCCGCATAAGCGAAACAGTCAATGATGTTCATTCAGTAATACCACACTTACTGGTCACTATGGTTAGATTAAAATATTAGTAACATGGAACTCACCTGTTCCTTTTCCAACGGGGCCCAGGTCTTGAGAATAATTGGCATTCTTGATTTATAATTAGGGCGCGATGTTTTCACTGAGATGTGCACGTCATCCAATGTTATACTAGTAGCATCTTCTCTCTTTTTCAACTTTACGACGCCGACGCTCTGTAAACAATGCAATTATATTTGAATGAAAGAAAGAAGGGAAAAATACGAAATTGGAAGAATTGATGGTAAAGCAGAAAGAAAAATTTTTAAACAAAGCCAGGGAAAGAGAATACGCTTATAAAAAATATTGTAGCTGTGGAAGGAAAAGGTTCCCTTATGTCGCAGGAAAAACATGAAAATAGAGTATGGAAGTAGTATACGTGGGAGAGATAGATATAAAAAGAAAAATTCGGCCGAGAGAAAGATAACAGTAAAGAGAAGGTTGTGGGAGAAGGCAAATACTTGGGAATAACGCTTGACCAAGGGCTAACCTTCAAACCGCACCTAGAGAAGACAACGAACAAAGCCACAAAGTCCTTGTGGGCTTGTAGACGAGCGTTCGGAAGCAAGTGGGGCTTATCTCCAATGATGACCCACTGGATATACACCAGAATGATCAGACCGATCATTACGTATGGCTCACTGTTGTGGTGGCATAAAACCTCCACCCAGACGAACATACAGAAACTTAGCAAGGTGCAGCGTAGGGCTTGCCTTGGAATCACGGGGGCAATGATAACCACCCCTACGGCAGCTATGGAGACCCTCCTGAACTTACCGCCCCTAACCCTAGCAATTAGGGCAGAGGCGCTCAGAGGGGCATACCGGCTGAGAGTTAACGGCGAGGAGGGATCGTCAAGGGCGGGGCACTCGCTCATTTTTGACGAAATCTCCAAAGACAAAACCCTTAGTATGAATACTGAGAGGATACCCAAGACAGTTTGTCCCATCAAACTGTTTAAGACAACAATCCCCACTCGGCAAGACTGAGAGAGCAATTCCAGTAAAGCGAAGCTGAATGGAATCGTGTATTACACAGACGGCTCGAAAACCACAAAGGGCACCGGCTCGGGAGTATACGGGAGCAATGGACGGGGCTGCAGAATTTCTGTAAGCCTAGGACAACAAGCGACCGTATTCCAAGCCGAGGTATATGCAATCCTGACGGCAGCTGCTCAACTATTAAAAGAGAACCTTATCAAAAGGAAAATCTTTATAGTGACAGACAGCAAAGCAGCGATTGCAGCAATATGTGGTAAATTCAGGGCTAGTCCTTGAATGCACACAAATGCTAAACGCACTAGGTAGGTGCAACTCAGTCACACTAGTGTGGGCACATGGGCATGCGGGAATCGCAGGTAACCAGGTTGCTGACGAGCTTGCGAGAATGGCAAGCGCAAAACCATTCATAGGACCCGAACCGGCTTGTGGGATTACTTATAACACAGTCAAAAAGGAGATTCAAGCAATACTCACGAAAGAGCATTGCAGACATTGGTCGAAAATCCCAGGACAGAGTCATTCCAAGATCTTCCTGGAAACCCCAAACGGGGACCTAGCTACGTCCATCTTAAAGTTAAGCAGGACGAAGATAAAACTTGCGACAGAAATGGTCACTAGCCACTGTCGCATGAACAAACACCTGCACAACATGGGACTGACTGAAAGCCCGACGTGCAGGGGTTGTGGTGAGGCAGATGAAACGCCCTATCACGTCATTTGCCAATGTGAAGCATTCATAAAGGCAAGGGAACTCCTACTTGGAAATGAAAAAATTACACAAGAGGAAGTAACGAAGATTCGCCCTACTAAAATCCTGGACTTTGTGAAAGATACAGGCATTCTTGAAGGGTAGACAACACCGGGGAGCACAATAGACCAAAAGGTCGCAGTGCGGGAACCTATTGGGACCACCCACAGAGAATAATAATAAAAAAAAAAGAGAAGGGTAAAACTTAAAAGATAGTAAAATACGGAAGAAGATTATAGAAAGCAAATACTAATATCGATCATTTATAAGATACAGTAAACTAATAAATAATAACAAGTAATAAAGAACCAGACGAGATGGCCATAGAGAGTGAATCAAGAACCGAACGTAGCAAAGGACAAGAAGAAAGTACTAACCGAAAAAATATGGTCGCTGAAAAGCTGGAGGGACGAAAAAACAAAGAGACAAAAAATAAGATGTAACTGGCTATTATTAAATGGGCGAAAAGCAAAACCTATGGAAAAGTCCAACAGAAAATTTCAAAACGGGAAATGTTTTAAGGTAAAGGCTAGATATGGAGAGCAGACATTTATGTAATTATGTATACAGGTATGTACGCACCTACAGATCAAGGCTTTTGCAACAGACGACCTTAGAGTTGTACACTGTATGCAGACTCCGCCATTAACAAGTTCGTGGAATCTTCAAAAGGAGCTGAAAATAAGCCAAGAAATTAGCGAAACCTACCAATCCAAGAAGAAGATGCCAGTATAGTGGGTCTATTGCAAAAGTATAGGCCACATCACAGTAGATTAGTAGAACATATAAAACTAAACCAGAGGAGGAAATACCACCAAAGGGGAGGTGACATTCTACCACCCTCACTCACTACCTCGGCCATCTACCACCTTATCCTGCTTGGACAAGCGTGATGTGATTAGAGGCCAGTGTAGGAACTGTTGAAAAACCTACAGATTATAACGACAAATATTCCACGACTGCCATCGGGAGCGCATATCTTCTATAACGAAGCTCTCACACGTGTATGGTGATATCTCGGTGGGCACTGCTACATTACACTGAATAAAATAGTGCATCAGGGCAACTGAGACATAAAAGAACCAAATAGGTGGTTGCATGACAAGAACAAGCTTACATACTTTAATAACACCACGATTTATCCAAAGAAGAACACACAAATGTATGCAAAAAAGGTATAATAATCTGAGCCGATTTGAGCACCCATTGCTTGGGAACAAGCCAATCCATTCTACCAACCTTTGAAGGGTGAAAAACAATATTTGAGCGTTGAACACTACACGTGTACGAACTTACCTCTTGTATGCGATGGATAAAAATCTTACCCTACTCTAATTAATTAATTTTCATTCAATTCATATTGAATCGTTGCCTCGCATTTTTTTAATTTTTAACATTTCAAATCTCAACACTTTGATGTGTTGCATTGATAACAATTTCAGTTCCTGAAGATGACAACTTAGACTGTCGAAACTTGTAGCACGCACATATCAATTCTTGCATTCGACGCTTTTCTTAAACATTAAATATTAATTAGATGGGAAATTGGTCTCAATTTAGTTTACTTCGTACATATCAATTCTACCGGTCTACCCCATTAAGAGGAATTAATCAACTGACCTGGAAGATGGATTCAACGAATAATTATTAAAAAAAACTATGTGGAAACAAATAAAAACAAGTTTCAGAAATTTCAGAGATGGTTGGTTGAAGCGAGATAAAGATAGAATTCAACTCCTGAGCCTCGTGCACTAATTTATTTATTTATTTATTTATTTATTTTACCGCTCCACAACAGATGCCCAATTACAGTGGAGCAGTTCAGTAACAAACATAATAAATATTCCATTTATAACAAACGAGTTATTCTACAAACCTACATAATATAATAAAGAAAAACAAAAGATATGTAAAAAAAAAGTCTAAAGTAACAAAAGTGACAATACCTGCAAAATTCCTAGGTTGAACAGTTGTACGATGCCAGTAATAATGGCTACTCCAAACAACACTTTCAGTGTTTTTCTTTTGTACATATTTTTAATCCACATAAATGAAGAATGGCTCTTTTCATGAAACCAAAGTGTTTTGTTATAATTATTATAATAGGTGCTGTAAGAAAGAATGGTTCTTAACTATCGATAATACAGAGAGAAACTGTTATCATGGCACTATCTAATCTAGAAATAATATTACTCTGTTTATTTATCTAACATTAATCAGTGGCGTATATGGGGGGGGGGGGGGGGGGGGGTGAACTCTCCCCCAAATAAGTTAACATTCTTGCACTAAATTCTGAATCACATGGTCAACCGTAAATTCTCTCATTACTGAATTGGGGATAGTTGACTCGACCTAACGAACTCTCACGCAGCCCCCCCCCCCCCCCCTAATTATCTACAGCTCCGCTAATAACACGTATTCCAATTTTCATTTAGATATTATATACAAAATCCGACAAAATAATAACAATTTTGGAACTCGACAACGTAACAACAGTACCTACCTACTGTAGGCAAGTTAGTGAAGTTGACCCCACATTGAAACTGACTCCATGAATGTCTTAATACTCATCAAACTCTGATCGAAACTGCAGTGACGCCAGTGACGGTGACGATTTATAAAATGGAAATATAAAATATAATCAAATATTTGAAACTTGGTTCTGTAATCAGATGAATACATTTCGAATTATTCTGTTCTTTGAACTTGATTCTATATCAATACGTTCATAATTTTTGGAAAGTAGGTAATGCGACGTAAATAATTAATAATGATCATAACGAAATAAAAATAAGTACCTAACCTTCAATTTTATCAAAGTATTAAGCACAACCCGAAATGTAAGCCAAGCTTTCGTATTTTAATTTACTTAGAAAGTAATAAATTTTGATAACTTTAAACAAATACTGTTCGCATAAATACGCGCTAGGTTGTTTTCATTTTTTATCAACTTACAAATAAGCAGATTAAAGAATCAGGAGCGTGCGATTGTTTCGAATTTTGCAAATTTACTAATATTGGGCATGTATTTATTACTAACTAGATCGCCGACGTTTTCGCATCACACGTCGGTTTTTTATTTAAAAAAAAAAAGAAAATTTTCGATTCCGATGAAAAGGCCAAAAAATTGTGCCCGAAATTGTGCATTTGGTGTTTGTGAAAACGCTTCGCATTTCAAGTCTCCCCTAGAATCCTTCGATTTCTTTTCAAAATTATTTAAAAGAAAGATTTCTCTTTTATTCGCAGAGAGGTGACGTAAGGGTGGTCCTAAAAACCAGGCCATCTAACCGAAAAAAATAACGGTTCGGTTACGGTTTTCGGTTAGCTGAAAATAACGATTTCGGTTTTCATTTCGGTTTCGTTCTTTACATTTTTATTGGTAACGGTTTCCGTTCTTGAATACTACTAACCCGTTCGTTTTTCGGTTAGGAAAACCGTTTAGAAACCGGTTGTAAACCGGTTAAGAAAACCAGAACAATGAAGTTTGCAAACTATAACAACTGCTTCAGATAACTTTATGATTTTATTTATTTAGCTGAAATTTTGCTTCAAAAGTTGAAGTGATCATATTTTAAATTTTGACAAAAATTTAAATAATTCAAATAAGACAAATGGAGAGTTGGGAAATATGTAGTAATAAAATTATTATTCAGAACTTTTTTCAATTTCAATGTCGGAGATAATAAATAGGTTCTTTAAATAAAAAAGTGCAACAATGACGGAAGCTGATAAACACCCATCCACGTTCCACGCTTGTGAGTAACTGAGTATGCTGAACTGACAACTCCCACGCTTTTGACGGCAGACAGGAGGATTGAACATGATGAACGAAATTTAACCGCTATTCAACCGGTTAATTGATATTGAAGTAGCGGTTACGGTTTCGGTTTTCGGTTATTACAAGAGACCGGTTTCGGTTAAATAACGGTTTTCGGTTTGCATAAAATAGCGGTTTTCTCCGGTTTTCGGTTACGGTTTCGTTCTGGTTAGATGCCCTGCTAAAAACACATCGAATTCATTTAAGTTGACGGAAATGAGTGTGAGACGATATGCGACATGTCATGTAGAAAACAAAATCTATTAGAAGGGTTGGCGGGGGTGATTTGATACTTTGCGGTAATTTGAAAACCGAAATTTCGTCTTCTAAAGTCGACAAATACCTTCCATTAATTCCGTCGTTGAAATTTGATGAGGCATGTCACGTGAAGATTATTTTAAGAGGGGCTTATAGGGGTGTGGGGGTGTATATGTGAATATGGGGGAAAGTTGCTTCTAAAATCTATATAGATACTATTGATTTGTATTGAAGAAAATTAACTGAAAACGGTATGCGACATGATATTGACATAATGTATAATGCGAAAGGGTGAGGATATACATATTAGTGGTTGGAGGGGGGATGGACATGGTAACATTATTCGAGTGTAAAAATCCCACAATCCTAACTAATCGTATTCGCTCACAGGAAGACAGTCGTACAATGAGACTATGGTAACTGCTATTGTTGCAATTTGATTAGGTAGGTATGTGAAGTAGTTCAAATGATTGAAACCTATATTGACAAAAGATTGAACCATTGAACCATGCTTTCAAAAAAATTAATCGAGACAATGAAAATCTCTAGGAGTTCGTATATCTTCATAAATTATGAACCGATTATTGTAATGTTTATACCAAACGAAAGCAAATTTAGTCCTTTATTTTACGTACGTTAATTAGCTACCACATTAGAAGAAGCATCTAACGGTGGAAAAATGAAAAACTGCTCAAAAACGTAAATTTTTGTAGTTATATGGCCTAAATATGAATTATTTTTTAAAACAATCGTCAGAATCAAATTCTACGGGAAAAATGAATGGAATTTGATGTGCCGCTCGACAAATTTGTTTTCGATCGAAAAAAGTGAGAGTTTGGTCGGAAATTTGCCGTTTTTGGAAAAATGTTATTTCGACGCATTTAGAGGGAATTTGACGCAACAAAAACTATCGAAACAATAGTCGTTTCAAATATCTATCTTTTAAGGAAAAAAAAGCGACAAAATTCCTTCGGAAAGTGGCTCATTGTGGCACTCCTTTTCAAATTTTTGAAAATCGACTTTGACTCCTATTTTTAAACGACGTGTGTAATTATCCGTCGCGACAATCGCAATTTCAGAAACTCACGTTGTTTGTCTTTGTACTGCAAAAAGATCTCATTTTTAACTCTCTTATCTTCGAAGATACGAATTTTTCTATGAAAACGCGCGAAAAATTGTATTACGAAAAGGACCGATATCTACGAAACGGAAAATGCTTTCTTCATATGTTCTAGTTGGCATAAGAAATGGAAGATTCTGGAAAAACAATTTGACGCCAAATAGTATAATGGACAACGAGTAAAATAGTGACAAGGTCAGCTGTAGCAAAATTGATCGAATGAAGAAAACCGAAGAACGGTAGGAAAGAAAACTGTGATCGACATCTACAGCAATATTTAAATTTTCTATATTTTGTAAATGAAACGGTGGAAAATATAGACCAAAGTCGACGTGAAAAACGGTTCCTGTCGACCAAGACTGGAATCTGTAGTGGTTGTAGGGGATAGGTTCGGAAGGGGAACCCCGTACCATCTTTCGCCGATAGACGTATGAACTTTGATTCCAGGATTTCCACTCCGTGTGATTAAATTTCTCTTTGATATTGAATTGACACGGGATACCACTATTCTCCATGGAAAGATCCAAGGTCACTTACGTAATCAATTTTGGGCAGATACATATTTTTAATTTATATTGAGTTGCAGAAGGATTAATAGGTTCCAGGTTCGAATCCAAGAATGAAAAAAAGCTTTTAGATTTCGCAAATTATCATTTAAAAAAACTGGTAGTATACTTTTTTTACAGATTTGGCGTACTTTTCAACTCAGAGCAAAAGTCCGCATTTGGAAATAGAATGCAGTGTATGGACAAGAACCTAGAAATTGAAACTTTCTCCAAAAAACCGAGGTAGGTATACCAATCAACTTACCTTGTGGGATCGCGTATCTTATCGAATCCTTCCACCTGAATAATATTCGTCTTCCAGTAACAAAACGAGACCTGCAATTTGATCTGATCAGTTAGAGTCTCTCAATTGAAGATTAACTCACCTGCTCCTTGAGTGTCCTCCTGCTAACAAATGGGAGATTTTCTTGGTGGGAATGAAATTGATTTATTACAGTCATTGACGTGTTCAGTAAATGTTCTAGAAGATGGTAAGTAGGTTAAGTGCTATTCTACTCACAACACTATCTACTAACCAATTATATAACCCACAGCGACGTCGTCGTTGTCAAATATATTAACAGCGGTAGCCAAAAATCTGTCGCCACTGTAAAAATTTACATTTCAGCTACAAAATGGCACATTACAATCGGACATTTTTGAAACGAGTAGTACATTGGAGAGGAGAGGCGTATATTGTCACCCCAACCCTCATCGCGTACGTAACAGCTGGAATTTTGATGGATTTGGTGAGGTGATACTTTGAATACGTTGGTTAAGCGACCAAAACCGTCTCCTATTCTAACACGAAGGCCGTCACCTTTCTGACATAATTTTCATAATTGTCGATCTTATGTCTCTTGCTTTTGGGACCAATTTCAACTATCGCCACCAAAATTGACAATTTGAAAAATGTCCGATTCTATTGCACCACTTTGTATACCTAATACTTACAACGTAAAAGGCTTCATCTTCATCATTAGTGGTTTACTAATGCAAATTCCCGCATTTCCAGTTCCAAACCAGAAATGGACTCTTTTCTAAAAATTAACGCATTACTACCATTCCTCTCAACGGAAGCAAAATGAAAACGCTCTGACGTCACAACAAATTGCTATGATATTAACACTGAAGATGTTTTCAAATTAGTGCATAAACCGTTTACTAACCCTCTCTTTTCTTTGAAATACTGAATAACGATGTGGATAACTGGGTTTACCCAAATACCAGTCACCTTGTGCATCATATCTCTTAAGAAGGTCTACCAATTTTGGAACGTTAACGTAGTTGTCGTCGTCAAAATGACAAAACCATCTGTAACGACGAAAATATAACTTTTTTCTCCGTTGCGAATACCTACGTTTTGTTCGTGGTCATATAAGTGTTAATTTCTACTCCCATTTTGCAACTAAGATCTGTTTTGGAATGTGTCGGCCCGCATCCGGTGTTAATTGCATGTCCGTCTATAATCAATCAGTATAATACAATTGTTGGAAAGTTGGAATGGGTAAATTTTGAAACAGAAACACTTACGAAAGTGCTACCAACAAATGAATAAAACTGTTTCTTGATCACCTTTCCAAATGCATGAGGACATTGAAGACCATTTACACTTTCATCTCAAGCATTTGTCGAGGTAATCATGATTTTAGCGTTATATAGCAAGGTAACTTACCTGTCATCCTTTGAAATTCTTCATCGTCATCATCAGTAAAAAACCAAGTCTGAAATGATAAAAAAGATCACCTAATAGTGCATAGATTACACAACCGAAACACTTCCAAAGAAAGGTTTCGTCCTATAACCTCAACAAATTTGCGATAAGGAATGGGAGGGGGCATTTTTTCGAAAAATTGTGGGGAAAACACTAAAATTTTGCTTTTATTTCATCTTCACCAAGACCTTCGAGACCTCATCGCTCCCTCACGCGTAATAGAGTTCATCCTGGGACAACCATGGGTAAGAAGATACAAGTCAGGGCGGAGTAGGTATCTATTGGAACGGAATTTACCGCGAACAACGCCCTTCGGATGTATCATACTTCACTCAGTATTACCTACCACAATTACTGGTCACTACGGTTCGATTAAAGTATTAGTTAAGTACATGGAACTCACCTGTTCTTTCGCCAACGGGACCCACGTTTTGAGAATAATTGGCATTCTTGACTTATAATTACGGTGCGAAGTTTTCACTGAAATGTACACATCATCCAATGTTAGAATGGTAGTGTTCTCTACCCCTTTCAACTTAAGGGCTCTCTGTAAACAATGTAATTACACATATATTTGCATGAATAAAATACGGGAAAAATACGAAATTATGGTGAAATAGAGTATCTGTAGATCAATGATGTTCACTCAGTATTACCACACTTACTATGGTCACTATAGTTAGATTAAAATATTAGTTATATGGAACTCACCTGTTCCTTTTCCAACGGGGGCCAAGTCTTAAGGATAATTGGCATTCTTGACTTATAATTAGGGTGGGATGTTTTCACTGAGATGTGCACGTCATCCAATGTTATACTGGTAGCATCTTCTCTCTTTTTCAGCTTTACGACGCTCTGTAAACAATGTAATTATATTTGAATGGAATAAATAAGGGAAACATACGAAATTGAAAGAATTGATGGTAAAGCTGAAAGAAAAGATTTAAAAAAGCCAGGGATGCTTATAAAAAATATTGTAGCTGTGGAAGGAAAAGGTTCCCTTATGTCGCAGGGAAAATATGAAAATAGAGTATGGGAGTAGTATACATGTGAGAGATAGATATAAAAAGAAAAATTCCGCCGAGAGAAAGATAACTTATAGTAAAGAGAAGGGCAAAACTTAAAAGATAGTAAAATACCGAAGAAGATTATAGAAATCAAATATACTAATATCGAGCATTTATAAGATACAGCAAACTAATATATAATAACAAGTAATAAAGAACCAGACGAGGTGGCCATAGAGAGTGAATCAAGAACCGAACGGAGCAAGGACAAGAAAGAAGTAGCAATCAAAATAATAATGATAGCTGAAAGACTGGACGGATGAAAAGAAAAAGTAACAAAAAATAAGATAGAACTGGTTATTAAATGGAGGGAAAGCTATACATATAGAGTATCAGTGTGTGTGGGGGGGGGGGGGGGGGGGGGGTATCTTGAACCTTTTTGTACTAGGGGCGGCTACCATCTGGTTAGCTCCGGGCGCCAAGTAGCCTTGGTACGCCACTGTGCAGTAGTGCGATAAAAAATTTCAAAACGGGAAGTGTTTTAAAGTAAAGCTACATCTACATGTGGGAATCTGCTATCTTCCTGAAGAGTGTTACGTTACAACCCTAAACAGCGTCTAACGAAATGCAAGTCGCAATACAGATAGGTACACATACACACCTAACTACATTATGAAGGCTTTGCCACAGACCACGTTAGAACTCCAGCCTTAACAAGTTTGAAAAGAAGTGTCGCGTGGAAACTACGAAAGGAGCTGAGGAAGGGCGAAGAGATCAGCGCCCACTGGAGCAAAACCAGTGAACCGTAATAGAGTTCACTGAGCGAAACTCACCAATCCAAGCAGAAGAAGTCTATTATATACAATGAACTGTATACTACGTACCTAGTATACAGTTCATTGATTATATACACCACAGTAGAGCATATAAAACTAAACCAGAGACATAAAGTGCCACCAAAGAAGACTTCCAAATTAAATAGCAAGTTTCTAGATCAGATGGTCGAAGCTTGATCAAGACACATGATTCAAATCACGATGGTCTCGTGCACTAATTTAAAGTAACTAACAAAAGTGACAATACCTGCAAATGTATTCCTCTCGATTGGATCACTAGATAGAGCACTAGTGCGCTGTTACCAATGATTGCTCCAAGTAAAATCTTCAGTACTGTTTTTCTGTGCATATTTTGTTCACAAAAATGAAAATATGTCATAAAATCATCTACTTTTTGATGAAACTAAATTATTTTTTTCAACAGAGTATGATCGACTGGGTACACAATTACAGTGGGGGAAAAATAACTCTTAAATAAAATATAGAAATAAAGTGTTACTATGACGCTATCTAATCTAGAAATAACATTACGTACCTCTTTTCTCGTATTTAATTAACAAATTATTTTGCTCAACGTCATCCACTGTAGACAAGGTTATATAGACGATCCAAATTAAAAATCTATAAAAAATAATCAAATTTCTTTTAGAAATTTTCATTCAAAACGCGAAATTAGTCCTTTACAGAAGAACGTCAGTAAAACGTAAATAACGATTGGCAAAACTGAAATATAATTAAATCTATCTTTCTTGTACTGCAACAGATTCTTGAAATTTGATTCGGTTTTAATCAGTTAAAATGTACCTACATACAGTTCAAATAGCAAAAACCATAACCTTTGGTAACCGTTTGTAACAACTGTAACAGAATTGATTACTAAGTATCACTAGGAAAATGAATCTGTCCAACTGATTCTGTGACAATCGTAATAGAATAAAATGTGATTCTGTTTCACTTTTGATGATTTTTGAACGGTTATGTTCCATGAAACAATAACGTTCATTTTTTATAAATGTAATTCAACTTTATCTTTAAACAAGAGCCAAAAGAGACAATTTAAATGGAAAAAAAACGATGATGGTTCAAGCCTAAATAATAAAACAAAAGAAAACAAAAATAACTTTTATTTTTATAAAAATCACGATTGTGTAACCTGAAATAGGTATACATATGTCGCAGGAATGTTGTAATATTCGTAAACTTACAAGTTTCCTAGGAAACTTGAGCGCCTGGATCTCAAACTTAACCTTAACCTTAAGCTTTTCCTAGGAAACTTGTAAGATTACGGATATTACAACATTCCTGCGACACATAGGTATAAGCTTTCGTATTTTAAGTTTAACGTACCAACATACTTATTATGTATAATAAATTTGGATAAGTTTAAACAAATTAATACTGTTCACACAAACGACACGTCCTCTGTTTTTTTTATCAATTTACAAATAAGCAGATTAAAGAATAAGGGGCGAACGACCCCTTTTCTTTTTTGGAATTTTCCGATACGGAGCCAACGTTGATACTTGGTAAGTTAAGTAGCGGATGTTGATTTATATTTTACGTAGGCTTGTGGTTTTATGCCTTATACGTGCTTTAAACTCGGCAGAATGAATATTAATGATGAACAATTGAGTGGGAGTCGATTACCTAATCGTAACTGATGAGATAGTGAACAAGATCGATTCGTGTAAAACGTCGACGATTGATTTTGAACGAGATGTTTGCAGATCCCTTTCCTCCTGAAATCGTTACTGTAACATTTGGTTTACGAAAACTGTGTCCAAAGAGCTCGCAAATCAACACAATGTCAAAAGACTCTCATCTTCACAAAAATTCCTCGAGAGCTTCGAAATGGAATTACTGAACTCCATTGTGACTGGCGAGGAAAAAAAGTTTGTGCCCCGCTGCAAAAAAGACAAAACCAGAATCAATGGAGTGGCGGTAGTCCTCACAATTTGTAAAGGTATTTGCTTCTTTCGACCCGAACAGTTATGGCCTCTGTGTTTTAAGACTTATAAAGGAATTCTCCTCATTGAACTTTACCCCAGAGAAACCAATGACACCCTGTAATGTAAAACTTTCAAAAAGATACAGAAAAAACGAGTCGAGTTTGTTGTATGGCACTGTCCATGGGAATATCTTCAACGACTCCACTCACAGTCTTGATCTGGTACCTTCGACTTTTCACCTTTCCAAAGATGTTTATTGGAGAAAAAAGATCTTCGACCGACGATGAGGTCAAGAATACCGTTAAACAATAGGGGCGAAGGGAGACTTTTTTAGTAAAATTATAAGAAAGTGTATAGTAGGTACTTACTTATGTTATATGGTAAAATTTTCAAAAATGTATGGCTTTCGATTTTAAAAAAATGGAGTACTCTACGGTTGTGGACGTACAACGATGCAACTGAGGATTCTGAAAGTGAAAACGGCTCTAATGAATTATCTGTTGGACAAGTGGAGCACGGTCTGTGTTGCATCCTCTACAAGACGTTGAGCCGACCAAGTTCAAGCAGTGCCCAGAAAGTATGGCCACAAGCAAGCGCAAGTTCTTTCTCTATAGCCCTGTGCACCAGACTACCAAATGATATACTGTAACGGAGTCCAAGTCCCTATGGTATAAAAAACCGTAAGATGTCCAGCTAGGTCCGAACATTCAGCTATTGATAAATAAAATTAAAAAGACCTTTCTCATAATAATACTCACACAGTCACGTTGAGACAAGACCAAATGATCGTCTAAACATCGGAAGCCATAGGAACTAAATAAAACATAGATCACCTGAGATGAACACAATCCGAGCACGAGTACTAAATGTGGGAGGGATAGTTGACATAACAGCATGCAGCATGACCCTCAAACCAGCATGTGGCCGATTTCAGGTACAGTACTTCAAATAAGAAAACTGTTACGCGAAAACCTACAGAGATACGAGAAAGACCGACTGGGCCCTGTATAAGGAGTCGCTGGAGTAAAACTTCAAGGAAAGTCAAGGAATCCGCAGGAAATTAAAGGTTTTGAGAAGTACCTTCCAATGATCATAAAGCAACTGCCTCGTAACCTCCACAGAAATACTGTGCTGTGGTGGCACGAGGAATTCACCTCTAAAGAAATTAAATATTTATTTACAAGAACATGCATCTCCCATTCAGGAAACGCCTTCCTACCCTTATTAGTACATTATACAATAGTCGACTGAATCTTGGGCTATTGGCTGCATTAAAAATTGTAACCCCCTGCTGTCCTCTTCGTTTTAACCAAAGGAACTATAGATAAATTACAAGTCGAAGATCTCCGGTGGAGAATGGAAAAACTTGTTGGCGCATGGTTGCCGACTCTAAAAACCAAGGAGTTGTGGACTCTGTGCGACAAGACGCGAGGAGCAAGGACCTCCAAGATTTAAGTCATCTGAGGCTCAGCACTGGAAAGAAAAGCCGTGTAAAACGGTGAGTCCAGGTTACTAACCATCAACAAAATTCCTAAGCCCAGCACTCCGACGCGACGGTAGTAATCCCATAGGAGAAAAGAAAACCTGTTATATAGGTTAAAACTGCGGCCAATATGAGAACCAAAGGACAGTCGCCAATGCCGCTGCAACTATATTTCCTGATGATATTTGTTCATCAAAATCCGAAAGAAGTGTTGACGCCTTCAAAAGAGGTACACGAATATCGGGAGGAGAACATACTCTATCAGTCAAAATTAAGCAAGGAAGGCATAAATCGGACACTGTCGAACGAAAAGAGACCCTGATAGAATGAGCCCTGCAGCAGACCTAATGTGCAGCGGTTATAAAGAGGGGAAAGAAACGCTTTAATCAAAGAGTACCTATCTAAACTCTTTGCTTTAATATACATATATCGCGTCATTACAAGGACATGCATTATACCGATTCTTTGACAAAAGGATATTACAAAAAGCCTACGTCAGGAGGATCCTGAGATTTTTTATGGACACATGCATCCCACGGGAGTAAATTTAAACCTGGAGAGTAGAATAGGTCGCAGAACCGCAGTCCGCGAACCTACAGAGACACCCTCTGAGAGAATAATAATCTCCTCCATAAGGATTGACGGCACAGATTCGAACCTAAGAACGGAAAAAGTGTTTACAATATTAAACTGAGTAATATGAATTTATCAATAAAAAACTGATGATTATTTGCACTATTTACTTCTATAGATAATCAATAAATAATTGTAGCATGTGGATCGGTTGTCAACTAGCGATGTATGAAAGTGAGAAACACCATAAGCTCGAGCTCCCATTTACTCATTTAGGGGACCTTCTAAAGCTTCCATTTGATTTAATGGCGTATCACAGATGTTGTTCCATATCTTTCAACAGAGCGGCAAATTAAGCGCTACTTTTACCACCCTTGTCCAACGTTTCCGGATTTGGCGCCCTGGTCATCTTAGAACAAAAGTCGACTTTTGGGAATAGGATGCAATGTACAGACATGAATCTGGAAATCTAACATTTTCTCCTCAAACCAAGGCACAGTAGTTAACTTACCTAGTAGGATCGCTTTTCTTATCGAATCCTTCTATCTCAATAGTATTTTTGCCCTTATAACTCAATGAGATCTGTAATTTGATGTCATGAGCTCAGAGATGAATGTTCGTATCTCAATTGAAGATAGACTCACCTGCTCTTCAATTGTGTCCAATTTAATCTCTTTGTGGTTTTCATAGTGGGAATGAAATTGTTTCACTTCGGTAAATGAAATATTCAGCAAAACTTCTAGAAGACAAGTAGTTAAGTGCTACTCACAACATTTAATTAGTTACTAACCAATTATATAACCTACAACGACGTCATCGCCTTTTGATATACTTTCACCATGAGTTACGAATTTGTTGTCACTGTAACAATTCGATTTTCAAGAACTAATGTTTCTAAAAGTAATACTTACATCGTAAAAGGCTTCATTTTGATCATTAAAGGTCTACTGATGCAAATTCCGGCACCTCCAGTCCCAAACCAGAACTTGACTTTCTTCTGGAAATGAATGTATTAATACTACAATTCCTTTTTAAGCAGAATGGAGACACTCTGACGTCACTTATTCTTTTGCAATCAGATCTGGTGACACTAAGTGGAAGTGGGTGAAAATTACGTCAGATCATCTGCCATTTACTGACGTAAATCGAAATATAGTTACCTTGTCCTCTTTTACTGTGGCTTTTACGCCTTTTTTTAAACTCAATTTGCCCAAATACCATTCGCCTTGGCTGTCATATTTCTTCAGAACGTCTAGCAATTTTGGAACGTTAACGTAGTTATCATCATCAAAATGACAAAACCATCTGTAAACACAAAATGTAATTGTACCGCATTCTTCCTTTATGATGAGTACTTACGTTTTGTTCGTGGTCATGTAAGTGTTGATTTCTACCCCCATTTTGCAATTCAGGCCATCTCGGGAATGCGACGATGGGCATTTGGTGTTAATAGCGTGGCCGTCTATAATCATTCCCATTAATACAATTAGTACAAAGATGAGGAGGGTAAACACCACCCTTTTTGAAGCTATACAGACAAACGAACAAGTACACGAAACGCTGATCTCAGTGATTTTAGGCAAGACACGCAAAAAATAACGTTACATATCGCTATAACTTACGTGTTAAATTTTGAAGGTCTTTATCATCAGTGTCAGTAAAAAACCAAGTCTGAAATAATAACGAAAAGATTAAATAACGAAGAGGTAGTAGTCTAGTGGTTAAAGGACGAGACTGCAGCGATGGTGGTTCGAGTTGATTCCCGTACTCTCTAGAAGAGTTTTGGCACCTTTCTCCTCGTTCCTCGGGATTTACTCAGTGTGCGTAATATGATAATCTAGGAGTACAGTAGTATGCTGTTAAGAAGCGTAATGATAACCACCTGTAGATATAATATCGTGTAATGCTCGCGTTGAACTGAGCAGTGCGATAATTTTGTGGAGGAAATATAGCTTAAAAGTTAACCTAAGAGAAAGAACTCCGAGTAAAGAAATGGTGATGATATGCAAAGAATGAAAGAGTTTTGAAAACAGTAATAAATAATAGTACAGAAATTATAAAAGAATTGAAGGAAATAAAAAAAGACCAAAACCTATGTCGCAAAGAAATGGAAAAATGATGAAAAAGCTAACCAAGGGTACGGAACAAATAGACAGAGGGGAACTAAAGGAAAAATAATATAGTGAATCCTATAAAGACAGACAGGAAACTAAAAGAAATGGGAAGTTCGTGGAAAAGGAGGTAAAGCATCAAAAATAAAATCAATAAAGAAAATACCCATATAAAAATTGGTAAAATTAAAAAAAACTGTACTGAAAGAAAAAAACGCACTAAGAAATAATAGTATCTATATATTCATAAATGACGAACTTACAAAAAAGACATCGATACAAAAACATATTTGAAAAGCGGTACGTGAAGAAACAAAGAAAGAAAGGTAAGACGAGAATAGGATATCGGAAGGACGTGGAAGTCTAAAAATGGGAAAATAAAAACGAGACGACTAGAGCAATCTAGTAAATAAATCACACAAAAAGGAAAAAAACAAAGCAATCCAAAAATAAAAACAAAAAAGGAAGGAAAAATAAAAAATAAAACTAGGGATGTGGAATGTTAGAAGAAGAATTAGTAGAGTAGATGGAAAAATTCCAAATAGATTATTTTAAGAATAACAGAAACGAAAAAAAAACAAGATGGGATGCGTAAAGAAACTGCAAATAAACAACCTGATTCATACAAATACATACTACATTTAGACATTAAGAAGATCACTTGAAAAAGGAAGTTCATAATGGAGTATTTTTGACAAACAAGAGAAATTGGGATTATATAAGAAACGCTATTGAGATAAATAAAGAGAAGAAGCAGATAAGAACTTATAAACTAAACGAGGAACAATACAGAATACAGTGTTCCGGGATAAGAATAACGAATGTCGAAGAATAACTGAAAAAGAAACTAAATGGCGATGGATAAATAAGAGCGTATTAGAAAGGTTGCGAAAGTGCCTGAAAAGAAACAAGGTGGTGAAGCACCGAAGTGAAGGAGAAGGTAAAGGAAAAAAGCAATGAGGCAAAATTTTGAAAAACAACTTACTTCTTTTGGGCAAAGTGAAGGTGTGATAAGGGGTAAAGTGGATTGGAAGGTAGAGAATGAGATAAAATATAAAAACATAGAGAGAGTGTAAACACATGACTTATACTATCAAAGTTGGTACCAAGGAACAAGGGCGGGAAATAGATTGCCGAAAAAGATGGGCTTGGCCTTACTTACCTGCTCTTGGGCCAACTGGTACCAAGTTTTGAGAATAACTGGTATTCTTGACTTATGGTTACGTTTTGATGTTTTAACAGAGATATAGACATCGTCCAATGTTAGTGTTTTGGAGTTTGCGGCGGTAGCATCTTCTTCATCGCCACCTAACTGGAAGTTGTAGAGAGCGACCCCTTTCTTGTTCAAAATAATCTGTAGACAATGTGATTATAGGTATATTTATAATCTTCGCATTGAAAAAAGTTACTAATTTGTACATGTAATAATAATACACATTAAATATTTTTCTAATTCTAGGAGTTTCAGGTGTGGCGGCAGAATTTTCTTATATTGATCTACCTACTACCGGCTTTTTCATTTATGCTTGGAATTGTGTGAAGTTGTAATGGGGCACTAAGGATTGGATTCAATTCTTCTTTATTGTGCTTGTTAATAAGTATGTACCTACTTATGCGAAGTAGTTTCACATAAAATGCTTGTCATCATTCAATATCCCCTGTTTATCCCTCCTTACACTCCTGTTTTGGAAGTACTTACACTCCAAACCCCACATACCGACCCTATTTTTACTTTCCCGTGTAATGTAATAAAAAAAAAATCGATCTCGAGGTTATAATGAATCTCAACATTTTGGGTCCTCCTGAGTCCAAAACCACCATCTTTGAAAAATATTTGTCTGTGGGAGCGTGGGTGCGTACGTTATGGCTGTGAAGCCCAAACTGTTAGACCGATTTTGATGAAATTTTATCAAAAAACTTCATCGGTAAAACAAGCTTCTCATCAAAATCGGCCCAAAGGGGTTCAAACTAGGAGGGTTATTTTGGGGAAAAACATTCAAATTTTAACCCAAACTAATTTCCTTTGGTGAAAAGTTAGTAGACATGGTTACAAGTAAAACGCCGTTTTCGTGTGTTTCCAAATTCAAAATGGCGGCCAATACAGCAATTTTCCAAGTTTTTACTTTTTAGGTTGTAGCTCAAGAATCGCGTTTAACTTAATTAAACTTTGAAAATTGAAAATTTTAGCGAAGGGATCGCTAGAACTATTACCTACTTATAATTGGTAAAGAACAAAAATTAAACGTTATAAACGTATCCAATTTATTGGTGCCCAAAATTGGTCAAAATTTAAAAATCGATTTTCTCAAAATCTACTACAAGCTATTTTTTTATTTTTTGAAATGTAATACATATAGTTCATGAAAAACTATTGGCACTAGATTTATTTCTTTATTTCCCATAGGGGAGGGGGGATGAATGTTTGAAGATGATAATTTTATATTTTCATATCTCTTTGCTAACAAATAGAAATAAAATTGTACAGTGAAGTAGAGGACATACGACTTTTTTAATCGAGTATAATAAGTATACCAATTTACTTCCGGTCTAGCCGGAAATGAACAAAATATTAAAAACATTTATGACATATCCTGTGTATTATTTCAAGAGAAAATCAGAAAACTATACTACACACTATTGTAACGCCTCATATAATTAAATCATGTTAGTGATGGTTGTTATGAAGAGGGATGTTTAATTTAAAAAAAAATAGTGAGTGTAGAAAAAATTATTCAACAAGCTTTATAATTGTATTACTTAATAAAAATTGAATAGAAAAGATAATTAAAAGTTTTAATATAAAGAAGAAAGAAGAGAAGGTAGAAGAAAAAACCCCAGAAGTCCTGAAGAGAAAGATAAAAATAGTCGTGGCCGACATAAATAGAATAAAACGAAATTGTTTTTATTAATCATTGACACTTATAAAAGTGACAGGATAAGATATGTAATTTAAATAGTCGTTACACTACTATATATTAATTTTTTTATTTTTTTGAGTTATTACGCAAAAACTAGTTTATTTTGAGTTCTTATGCAAAAATAGTGTAAATAAATTAAAAATAGACAGCCTGTAAGCGGGATTTGTACTATGGATTTTTTCCTTCTTTCCACATGCAACTGAGTTAACGTCGACAAATCTAGTGAAAGAACATGGCCGTAGATATGGGAGGGGTTTAGGGGGTTCAAACCCCCTATGACAAAACCTACTCTGCTACTATAACATACTCGCAAATAAAAAAAATGAATGTTTCAGTTCAGTTTCATATTCTTTTACCTCGAACCCCCCCCCTATCGCCAACACCTAGCTACGGCCCTGTGAAAGAACGTTATTTACTGCTGTAGATGGATGAGGTAAAGATCTAAGATTTAAATCCCGGTGGCATTCACTTACAAGTAGGTAACAAAAGTGACGATACCTGCAAATTTATTCCTTTCGTTAAAATCGCTGTGTATAACAATACCATGCAACTGAGACAAATGATTATTCCAACAAACGTCTTCAGTAGTGCCGTTCTTTTCATATTTATCACTTATCTTGATTCACAAATTAATGAAGATATACATATAATAAAACCATCTACCTAATTGGTAAGTTATTGTGAGTTAAATTATGGTGGATGATGCTCTCTACTGCAATGGAGGAAAGTCGATTTTTAAATAGATAGATTATTGGCACTTACCGTACGTTCAAAGATAAAACCATTACTGTGAGACTATCTAATCTAGAGATAACATTAGCCCTAATTAATATTTAAACAGTTTACTCATCGTCATCGCCGAAATTAATCCGTTTTCCGATTATTGAAAAATGTTCAAAAAAAATAATCAAATTCTATTCAGAACTCTTCATCCACAAAACCCAACGAAGAAATATTTTATCATCAATTTCATTATTATCTATTCGTACCTAAACATTTTTAGGTAATGTAAAAAATAAGCTATTCCGGCCATTTTGTCCATATGTAGTTTCTGCTTGTTGTGCCTCCCTTAAGTTCTTTAGTAATGATCCTTCCAGTTCCACTTGGTAAAAAGAGGATACACAAAAAAAACGCCACACATTCCTTGATCAACGTTCCATTGGTTGGAAGACCTGGGCGTGACGAACGGCGTAGTACACGATGGTGGTGTGAATAAAAAACCTTAATTATGCAGCAGGCATATCAGGATTTTGAAACTATTTTCACTGTGAAAACTTCTTGAAAGGTGAACTAATGATTAGAGGTTGTACACCCTTCATTATGATGTGTCCTTGTCCGCTTCCTTTTTTGTTTTTTTCTTGATATCAAATATGGCCTGGAAAAGTCTGAAAGGGAACCTGAGGAATGTTCATAGATTTATATACAACAGCTGCAGAGAAGGATTCAGTTATAATTTTTTATTCCTTGTTCCATATTGAACAAGGTTAGAGCAATTCAATTTTGAGTTTTTCGATTAAAATTATTCCACCCCCATATTTTTTCTTCAACTTTGACTTCATAATACGCTCATGGTAAATTGACTTATTGATGCGACAGAACTGTTGGTCACTATTGTTTAAAAAATCCTGGTCTCTTCTATAATAGTCATCAGGTATGAAGGCCGTCCCCTTTTTCTGGAACTGTAAAAAAATGAAAGGTAGAACTCTTTGTGATAAATTGTCTCGGTAAACGTAAGTTTACTTCGGTCTGCTTTCCCTTATGTTACTAATGTGTCTCTTCATTTCTTTCTTCAAAACATATCATCTTAATTTCAGGGCGAGTTTTACCCCCAAAACCTCCTAACCTACCTTTAAGAGATGGAGGTATTCGGGCGAGATCCTAGAGATCTCATGTGAGAACAACCATATTCCTTTGAGTGGTTAAAAAGGAACATACCTAGAGGTAATGTAGGAAGACTTCGTAAAGCTAACAATTCGGTTCCAAAGGAATCCGAACACCTGATGGCAAGGAAGCAGCGCTTGGAGATACAGAAATCTAGCCAAAAGTAAGCAGCCAGTGTTCTCTCCATGTAGACGTGAAAAATTAATCTCAAATGCAACTTAAATACATACCTTCGCTGCGGGGCAGTAAATTCACGTTCGTAACTACCCGAAGTCAGACCTATTAAACGCGTTCTTACGCGATTTTTTCTTCGTGGTGGTTGATTTCTTCACCTGAGCTCTTCTTCGCGCATGAGCTGCAATTAGTATACCGCGGGATGACCATTTCCCGTCATTTATAGAACTGCAGTTTTTACATGTAGTCCATTTGCTGACAATGCTTCTGTATGTCAGTCATTTAACAGAGATTCACCCATTTGGATATTGTTGGTAATCGTGTAATGATTGAAAAAAAGTCGGGTGATGGTCTGTGCGAGTGGCCATTTTGGAAAATGGACGCCATCTTTGATGTCTATTGAAAATGCAGTACGTTGGCAAGTGAGGTGTCATTTTACATGTTTTAGGGTGCTTAAGACTATTGTTTGATAGTAAAAGGATTAGGATGCCCCCACTCCCATCCCCGGGGGGTGGAGAGGGGGTAACTTTGTAATGTAAAAGGATAATGAACAATTAAATTCCTTTCCCACTGTAAATGAATTTAATTGTTTTTTTAGTAACATTGCAAATGTGATTCACTCGTCTATAACACCCAGTAGCAATACGTCATGCAAAGATCTATTAAGAAATAAAAACATTGACAGTAAGGGATTTAGGGATTTCAAAAAGTTACTTACATTCAAACACGTGATGCAATTATAAGCTTATCTAATAGTTCCGCATTAGATATATATGGATTAAACTCAAGAATAATTAAGAGTGTGATTAATACTATAACAACTCCTCTCGTGAATTTAATTAATGCATCAATTGACTCCTGCGATTATCCTTCCTGTTTTAAAATATCGCTAGTAACACCTATTTTTAAAGGAGGTGAATCAAAACACCCGTCTAATTATAGGCCTATATCAATTAATCCAGTCTTATCAAAGGTATATGAAAAAATGTTTAAAAGATCAAATAGTAAACTACTTTGAAAACAATAATATATTTAATGAATTCCAATATGGATTTAGAAAAAATAAAAATACGGTAGCCGCTATAATCGAATACATAAAAGAGATTTTAAACGCGTTTGAAGAGGGAATGTATGCTAAGGGTACCATGTGGGACCTAGCGAAGGCCTTTGACTGCGTGGATCCTAAATTACTGTTACAAAAACTTGATCATTACCGATTTGACAAAAAATCAATTAAACTAATTGATTCATATCTCACGGATAGATGTCAGATTGTGAAGCACAATGGTAACTATTCTGAAAGCAAGAGGATTGACAAAGGCTTACCGCAAGGTTCCATATTGGGCCCAATTCTCTTTATAGTCTTCATAAATGATATATTTAACAATACCGATCGTAAAACAATCCTATATGCCGATGATTCAACGACAATTGATGTAGCGCCTACAGTTACAGAACTTCAAGCTAAAGCACAAACAGGAGATAACGAAATTCAAAGGTGGTTTGATACCAACATGCTTTCAATAAACGACTCAAAAACTCAAATAATATGGCACGGTTTGCGTGATTTAGATTTAGATGATATACAAAACCCTAAAAAAGGTATTAAACTATTAGGTATACTAATAGATCCTACGTTAAATTGGAACATACACACAAACAATCTAGCAAATAAATTAAATAAAATTGTTTATTTAATTAAAATTAAATAAAATTGTTTATTTAATTAAAATGCTAAAGAGAAATGTATCCACGAGTACTCTGGAAACGGCATACTTCGGCCACTTCTATAGTCAATTGTCATATGGAGTTATCTTATGGGGTAATAGTTACGGGGCTAAAAGAATATTTGGTATTCAGCGCCGTATTGTGAGGATTATAGATAATCTAGGTTATCGCCAGGATTGCAAAAATTCCTTTATTCAATTAAAAATGTTAACACTACCATGCCTTTACATTTTAGAGAACTTAATATTTACACATAAAAATGCTATGGAGATTTCTAATGCAGCGGATGTTCATGAACACGACACACGCAATAAAGAAAAACTGTATTTGCCATTTAAACGACTTAGTAAAACTCACTCAAGCTTTCAATACTTATCACTCAAGTTATATAACCATATTGGCAAGGATTGGAAACTTCTAAACGAATCTAAATTCAAACACTTAATGAAAAAATTATTACTCGCGAAAGCCTACTACAGTTGCGACGAATTCCTTTGTGACAATATAAACCATAAATCTACTGTAATGGATTAACTCTATGTATGTTTGTTATCACTAATTATTGACGTTTGTATACACATGTGTGTTAGTAACAAATAAATATTATTATTATTATTATTATTATTATTAATCTCAAATAGCACCCCCCAGTTTATTATGCAAATTTGAATTCTGCGTTAAAAAATAGGAACTTTTTGTTTGAAACATTTTTTGAAGTTCGTGACAGATGGCGCTATGATCGCCGAAAGAAGTTTTTCCGATTATTTGATGTCAGTTTTGTTAAGTGACAATCAAAAATGTTAATGCTTTGTAAAAGGGAAGAGGGGGAGCTTTATTAACCCCCCTCCTTCCCCGCACCGCCACTTCACCCCCACGGCCCATAACCTAGGACGGGAAAACGCAACCATTTTAGATTTAAAAATATGTACATTTGTTTGTTTATTAGAGTCAGAATAATGATCTTTGTATATTTTTTGGTAAGAATACAGTAAATTGAATTGAATTGAAAAATATTCAACAACGTGACAACGAAACTGATGGATTTCAAACAGGAATAATAGTCTGTAACACAAGTCAACACGAATTTTGAGTCTGGGTTCTGAATGTCTGATTTTGGTTTCTTCTAATGAAAGAAAATTATATTATATTCTTGGTAGTTCTTCTGTGTGTGTACGAACTTTCTTCTATTGTCCTCCAAATGTCATCACCCATCATGTTCTGATTATATTGTCCTTGATAACATTACTCAAAGTTCACCACATCTTGGTAAAAACATTCCCCTTGCTCTTCTGAATATACCTCAAAGTAGGGGGGGAGGGGGGTAAATAAAGCTCCCCTTCTTCGCTTTTACAAAGTATTAACATTTTTGATTGTCACTTAACAAAACTGACATCAAATTAGCATAGGTAATCGGAAAAACTTCATTCGGCGATCATAGCGCCATCTGTCACGAACTTCAAAAAATGTTTCAAATAAAAAGTTCCTATTTGTTAACGCAGAATTCAAATCTGCATAATAAACTGGGGGGTGCTATTTAAGATTACGAAGTTACCCCCTCTCCATCCCCCGGGGGTGGGAGTGGGGGCATCCTAATCCTATTACTATCAAACAATAGTCTTAAAAAATTTTTAGGCGTATTTTTTCTTTTGTCAATGGGTTTTGCATTTCGCGAGATATTTGGGCGGTACGGGTGGTCTGAAACACCCTGTATATTATATATTTACATTTTTGTTAAAAATGTTTTTTATGTCTATAGCGTGTTCACTGTTCAGCACCCTAAAACATGTAAAATGACACCTCACTTGCCAACGCACTGCATTTTCAATAGACATCAAAGATGGTGTCCATTTTCCAAAATGGCCACTCGCACAGACCATCACCCGACTTTTTTTCAATCACTACGCGATTACCAACAATATCCAAATGGGTGAATCTCTGGTAAATGACATACAGAAGTATGCTCAGCTGTTGTATTAATGATTTAGGTTGCTTCTCCTCCAAGTATTTCTTTCATCTCCTTAGGTCTCATCCTGGTGCAACTAGCCAAGTTTGGTATCATTATTATTAATTCTTGCCATTTGCGTTTTTTAGCCCTTGCTCGATGGTTTGTCTTTTAATTGCCTTGGCCATTCATCTTTACTTTCCATGTAAATTCGATTTCTTTTACTTCAGCTTTCGTGTTGGGGGACATTTTTATATTTCTAATTTTGGATCATCGGCGCCTTTAGTTAATATATCTACCGTTTCGAATCATTGTTTATTTATTTATTTAACTGTTTGGTTTTTAGCTAGCTATGTTACTCAAAAAACATTATGCGGCAAATATTGTACAAAAGATGGAACTAATATAAAGATACCATTCTACAAAATCGGTTGTTCTAGACAATTTTCGATTTTTTCATCTCCGAGCAAAAGTCGACTTTTGGATATATGGCGCAATGTAGAGACATGAATCTGGAAATCTAACATTTTCTCCCAAAACCAAGGCGCAGTAGTTAACTTACCTAGTGGGATCGCTTTTTTTATCGAATCCTTCTATCTCAATAGTATTTTCCCCCGTATAACTCAATGAGACCTACAATTTGATGTCATGAGCTCAGAGCTGAATGTTCGTATCTCAATTGAAGATACACTCACCTGGTCTTCAATTGTTTCCAATTTAAATAGTCTATGGTTTTCATAATGGGAATGAAATTGTTCCACCTCAGTAAATGAAGAATTCAGCAAATGTTCTAGAAAAAGACAAGTAGCCAAGTTCTACTAACAACCAAAGGCGGATCCATGAAGGACGCCATGAGGGCCATGGGGCCCAAGGGGGCCATGCTTCCCCCCTTGGGTCATTTTTTGTAGTGGGGATTTTATATACGTTTCATGATGTCATTAGACTTCAGGAAACAATAAAAATAGTAATAATTTTATTATTTCGACAGAACTTGGACTGCGAAAATGTAATTATTCTGTTTTATTTGATGTTATCATTTTATTTTAATTTACACTTCTGTACAGCTACAGATAAACAGATTTATTTGAATTTGTGGCAATAGGTACCTATTCAATATACAATAATTTGAACATTCAATATTTTTCAAAAAATTGATTTAAAAAACCAAACGATACTGAATTTTAAAAAACTGTACGTAAGGGACGCAAGTCACGTTTGGATTAAAAAAAGAGGTTATTGCCCCCCCCCCCACAATTTCTGGGTCCGCCCTTTGCTCACAACATTTAATACCTATATACTAACCAATTATATAACCTACAACGACGTCATCGCCTTTTGTTATACTTTCACCAATAGTTGGGAATGTGTTGTCACTGTAACAATTCGTATTTCAAGAACTAATGTTTCTAAATGTAATACTTACATCGTAAAAGGCTTCATTTTGATCATTAAAGGTCTACTGATGCAAATTCCGGCACCTCCAGTCCCAAACCGGATCATGACCTCTTTCTGGAAATGAAAATTCCTTTTTAAGTAGAATGGAGACACTCTGACGTCACTTATTCTTTTGCAATCAGATCTGGTGACTTCCATCACTAAGTGGAAGTGGCTGGAAGTTACGTCAGCTCATCTACCATCTACTAACGTAAATCGATATACCTATAGTTACCTTCTCCGCTTTTATTGTAACTTGCATTCCATTTACACTCTGTTTGCCCAAATACCATTCGCTTTGGCCGTCATAATCATTTAGAACGTCTACTAATGTTGGAACGTTAACGTAGTTATCATCATCAAAATGACAAAACCATCTATTAGCCCAAATGTAATTGTGCCGCATTCTTCCTTTATGGTGAATACTTACGTTTTGTTTGTGGTCAAGTAAGTGTTCATTTCTACCCCCATTTTGCAATTCAGGTCATAGTTTGAATGCGACGATGGGCATTTGGTATTAATAGCGTGGCCGTCTATAACCAATAAGGATAATACAATTTCTAAGAAAGTTGCGATGGGTAAATATGGAAATAGAATTACACCACACTTATGAAACTGCAACAGACAAATGAACAAAACTGTTTTTGATCACCTTTCAAATTCATGAGGACATTGAAGATCATCTACACTTTCATCTCAAGCATTGGTCGAAGTAGTCATGATTTTAGCGTTATATAGCAAGGTAACTTACCTGTCATCCTTTGAAATTCTTCATCGTCATCATCCGTAAAAAACCAAGTCTGAAATGATAATAAAGATCACCTAGTGCATAGATTATACTCGTACAACCGAAACACTTCCAAAGAAAGGTTTCGCCTTATGACCTCAACAAATTTGCTTTTTTCGAAAAATTGTAGCGAAAACACTAAAATTTTGCTTTTATTTCATCTTCATCAAGACCTTCGAGGTTCGAGACCTCATCGCTCCCTCATACGTAATACAGTCCATCCTAGGACAACCGTGGGTAAGAAGATACAAAACAGGACGGAGTAGGTATCTATTGGAACCGAATTTACCGCGAACAACACCCTTCGGATGTATCATTACCATACTTAATAGTCACTATGGTTGGATTACGGTATTAGTTACATCGAACTCACCTGTTCTTTCGCCAACGTGGCCCAAGTCTTGAGAATAATTGACATTCTTGACTTATAATTATGATGCGATGTTTTCACTGCGATGTACACGTCATCCAACGTTATAATCGTAGTATCTTCTATCTCTTTCAACTTTACGACGCTCTGTAAACAATGTAATTAAGTATATTTGAATGAAAGAAATAAGGGAAAAATACGAAATTGAAAGAATTAATGGTAAAACTGAAAGAAAAGATTTAAAAAAACAGGGAAAGAGAATACACTTATAAAAGGTGTTGTAGATGTGGAAGGAAGAGGTTCCCTTATGCCGAAGGGAAAATAAAGACGTAACTGTAGGTGGAGTACAGACGACTCTTGGTTAAGAGTTTGCTACGTATAGGGCGCCTACCTTTCGGTTTATCGATTATCCCCATAAGCTAAGCTAGGTGAGGCTTGACTTTCTTGGGCAGGATTAACTGTGTAGTTGAAAAGTAAGTAAACTCAAACATAGGTTGTTGATTAAAGAAATTAAAATATAATTAAAATAAAATGAAAGCGAAAATAAACTTAAAATAAATGACTGGCCTACTACAGCAGAGGCAACTAAAACTTGGAAAATTCAGAAATAATAACTTTGCTAAAAATGTAAAGGGAAAATTCTGCGTTGACTCTGAGTTCGACGATGCTGAATAAATCGTTAGAACGTAAACACGCTTAGGTCGTTAACATTAAGTACGAGATCTAGGATGATCTGAGGGGAATCAGGGTAAGGAACGATCCTCACCAACAGAGATGCACGAACACCATCATACATACTCTCCACAAGCAAGAATACGATGGCTCGGAGTATCGGAAACATCACACGTAGGACAAAGGTCGTCCTCAGAAGCGCTAATACGCTTCAGATGGCACCAAAATCCACCATGCGAAGATTTCGGGTTGTTCGAAGAAATAGGTGTTGCATTCTTTCTCGAACGCATCCCAAAACTTCCGCCACTCACCTAAGACCAAGCGGCCGAAAAGGAAGGAAAGTCTTCCGCAGTAGAATTCCGCATGGCCCAAGGTAAGCCTGAAGGAGTAGGGACTGAAGCATGGCCAGTTTCTTGACCACGTGTAATTGTCTCAGTCGGTGGTATCAAATGTCCAGACCATAGGTAAGTGTCGAAAGTGCTACACAGTTAAAGATGACCTCTAGTAATTTTTAGGTAGATTCCATTTAAGACGTGAGTATCTGTAGAATAAATGAAGCAGAGTCTTACATACCTCTTTGGTTCCCAAGTACGAAGTAAAAGGGAAGTATTATGTATTAGTGATCCAAAAAAAAATTGACCTATGCAAATTCACTTCCGGTATAAGCTACAATGGCGGCTCCCATTTTTAAATAAGATAAAGTTACAGTTCTTTTATGTAGAAGAGTATTTTTTTCTGAATTCAGCAATATATATTGTACTATAATTATTTTTTGGAAACAGTGTTAATACGAGGGAAGTCTCGTGGTAACTTGCCAGAATTTTTTGACTATATTGGAGCAATGTTTGATGAAGGATAGCTTTTGCCATCTAAGTACAGCCCGAGATACTTAAAGCTCGAAAACTCTGTGAACTGTGAACTGCCCGGTTGTATAAAATCAAGGTTGGATTTTGGGATACCTTGCGACCAAAAACCAAGTACAATTTATATTAGTTTTGTCAACGAGTAATATACTTTTTGGTTTTGTCAACTGAGACGGACAATTTGTTATTGCCCACTCAGGTCGTCAGTCTATTGAGGCAGAGGGAGGCTTGAACTTATAGATCCCTCCTGTCGATTGCAGAGACAGTGAAAACAATATCATCCGCATAAGCGAAACAGTCAATGATGTTCACTCAGTATTACCTACTGTCCTACCACACTTACTGGTCACTACGGTTCGATTAAAATTTTAGTTAAGTACATGGAACTCACCTGTTTCTTTTCCAACGGGACCCAAGTCTTGAGAGTAATTGGCATTCTTGACTTATTATAATTAGGGTGCGATGCTTCCACTGAGATGTACACGTCATCCAATGTTATACTAGTAGCATCTTCTCTCTTTTTCAACTTTACGACGCCGACGCTCTGTAAACAATATAATTATATTTGAATGAAAGAAATAAGGAAAAAATACGAAATTGAAAGAATTGATGGTAAAGCTGAAAGAAAAGATTTTAAAAAAAGCTAGGGAAAGAAAATACGCTTATAAAAAATATTGTAGCTGTGGACGGAAAAGGTTCCCTTATGTCACAAGGAAAATATGAAAATAGAGTATGGGAGTAGTATACATGTGAAAGATAGATATAAAAAGAAAAATTCGGCCGAGAGAAAGATAACTTATAGTAAAGAGAAGGGCAAAACTTAAAAGATAGTAAAATACGAAAGAAGATTATAGAAAGAAAATACTAATATCGAGCATTTATAAGATACAGCAAACTAATAAATAACAACAAGTAATAAAGAACCAGACGAAGTGGCCATAGAGAGTGAATCAAGAACCGAACGTAGCAAAGGACAAGAAGAAAGTACTAACCGAAAAAATATGGTAGCTGAAAAGCTGGGGCGACGACAAAACAAAGAGACAAAAAATAAGATGTAACTGGCTACTAATTGGGCGGAAAGCAAAACCTATGGAAAAGTTCAACAGAAAATTTCAAAACGGGAAATGTTTTAAGATAAAGCTGGATATGGAGAGCAGACATCTATGTTAGAACCCTAAATACTGTCTAACAGTATCCATCTCGCAATACAGATACGCACCTAACTACAAATCAAGGTTTATGCTACAGAAGATGACCTTAGAGTTGAAAGCTGTATGCAGACTCCGCCATTAAAAAGTTCGTGGAAACTTCGAAAGGAGCTGAAAATGAGTCAAGAGATCAGCGAAACCTACCAATCCAAGAAGAATATGCGAGTATAGTGTGTCTATTGTAAAAGTATAGGCCACATCACAGTAGATTAGTCGAACATATAAAACTAAACCAGTGGAGAAAATACCACCAAAGGGGAGGTCACATTCTACCACCCTCACTCACTACCTCGGCCATCTACCACCTTATCCTGCTTGGACAAGCGTGATGTGATTAGAGACCAGTGTACGAACTGTTGAAAAACCTAGAGATTATAACGACGAATATTCCGCAACTGCCATCGGGAGGCGCATATCTTGTATAAACCTAGTTGTTATATAGGTGATACACTATACTCAGCGCTTCGCGTCTCGAATCACCACTTCCACCTTTTAGTACTGATTACCATTTCTGAAAACATGCCTATATATGAAAAAACCATGCTTACCCAATCGCCGATACTATGAGAAGATGATCTAAAGCCACTCTTTACCATTAGAACAACCGCTAATCTTCAGATTATGAAAGTGTGAAAGAAGGGAGGCTTTGTGTCTTATTTTTGGAGTTTCTTACCCCCTTGTTGTGAGCCCCGAACCACTCGGTTAAGAATGTTAAGATGTCCAAAGTGTAGAATGCCAATCAGTGGTCCTAACTCAAGGAGAATAAAACGGTGAAACACCCCGTTGGTTACTCTAACCACCTTCTCGCCCTTGTGATGCGGAATTACTGTACTACAGAATTGGGAGCTCCCACACGTCTATGGTGATATCACGGTGGGCACTGCGCTACATACATACCTAATTATAGAATGTGGTCGTACCCACGCTTCTTATGGCTTCTTTACATTGAATAAAATAGTTTTTCATGCATCAGGGCAACTGAGACATAGAAGAACCACAATAGGTGGTTGCATGACAAGAACAAGCTTGGATACTTTAGTAACACCACGATTTACCCAAAGAAGGGCACACAAGTCAAGTGTATACAAAAAAGGTATAATCATCTGAGCCGATTTGAGCATCCATTGCTTGGGAACAAGCCAATCCATTCTACCAACCTCTGAAGGGTCCCTACACTATATCCTTAGTTCTATTAGCTCAATTTTATTGTTACATATTTTAGTGCCTGAAGATGACAACTTAGATTGTCGAAACTTGTAACACGCACAGTCGCACATATCAATTCTTGCATTCAACGCTTTTCTTAAACATTAAATATTATATGGCAAATTGGTCTCAATTTATTTCACTTTATAGGTGCATATCAATTCTACCTCTAATAATTGATCATTAAAAATAGGTATTGAATACATAACTAAGCAAGTTAGAGTTAAGTTTCAATTTCAGGTTTAGTTTTAGTTTTTCTTTGTCTCTTTTTGCCATTCTTTTTCTTATTTTTCTTTTGTTATTAGTATACTAAGCATTTTTCTTTTTTTATTATTATATTGGTAACTATTTTATTTGTACCTTACTATGTTATATTACTTTAATGTTGTTCGTTATTGGACACCTGTCTGTAGAACAATAAAGTTAATATTATTATTATTATTAATATTAATTATTAATTATTAATATTATTATTATTACCCCATTAAGAGGAATTAAAGGCCCTACAGACGCTACGATTTGTCGTACAACGTGTAGTACGAGAAGTATCGTTTTAACTTGTCGTACGGCGTAATTCCCTACAAAGATAAGTCAAACGACAAATGTCGCAAACCATAAAATAATATTATTGATCTTATTTTTCAAAATATCTAGTTGGGGCATATTTCCTTGTACATACTTTTTCAGCAACTCTTCGAACTGTAGTTACGTTTAATTTTATTCGTACAGTCCATAGATTTTATATTCCACAAGCAACTATGGTTGCTTGTACAAGTTTATAAATTCTTCCCAAAAATCTTTATGTTTAAAATCCATTAATAAAAGTAGGTATAAACTAATTGGTATAAACGATATACACAAAACAATCGCCTCTTTTTCCTTGAAATCCTACTAAAGTTTGTCAGATATCGCAAAACTGCATACACACGATACGATCTGGAAGTCCCAAATCGAGTAGTACACCAAGTTTTATGGCAGGTCCATACTACCATCCCATATACGATACGACGCGACGCACGACAAGACTACACATACACACGGTACGATTATCGTTCAGACTGTAGTTATCGATCCCAGTCGTATGACAAATCGTACCGTCTGTAAAGCCTTTTAATCAACTGACCTGGGGCTCCACTTCACTGAAATTCACCCAATAATTATCAAAAAACTATGTGGAAATAAATAAAAAACATAACTTTTAACATTAAAAGTAATTTTCGGAAATTCCAGAGATGGAGATCGTTTGGTTGAAGCGAGGTAAAGATAGAATCCTGGGTCTCGTGCACTAATTTAAAGTAGCAAAATTGACAATACCTGCAAATTCATTCCTAGGTTGAATAGTAGTGCGATGCTACTAATAATGGTTGCTCCACATAACACTTTCAGTGTTTTTCTTTTGTACATATTGATTCGCATAAATAAAGAATGGCTCTTTTGATGAAACCAAACTGTTTTGTTATACAATAGGTGCTCTATTGCAACGCAAGAAAGATGGTTCTTAAATAAGTACGTTAATGGCACTAGCGAGAGAAACTACAGAGAGAAACTGTTATCATGACACTATCTAATCTAGAAATAACATTACCTACTCTTTTTATTTAATTAACATGAATCAGTGGCGTATATGTTTGGGGGGGGGGGCTCTCCACCAAATAAGTTGAGGGGGGGGGGGGGGTAAACTCTCCCCCAAATAAGTTAACATTCTGCACTAAATTCTAAATCACATGGTCAGCCGTAAATTTTCTCATTACTGAATTGGGGATAGTTGACTCGACCTGACGAACTCTCATGCAACCCCCCCCCATTATCTATGGCTACGCCTCTGACATTAATATATTTTGCTTATCATCATGTCTGCAGTAAAGATTTAATAACACGTATTACAATTTTCATTTAGAAATCTTTATACAAAATCCGACAAAATAATAACAATTTTGGAACTTGACAACGCAACAATTGTACTGTAGGTAGGTACAATAATTGACCCCACATTGAAACTGACTCCGATGTTCCATGAATGTCTCAAACTTTGATCGAAACTGCTGCAGTCACGGTGACGATTTATAAAATGGAAATATAATCAAATATTTGAAACTTGGTTCTGTAATCAGATGAATATATTTCGAATTATTCTGTTCCTTGAACTTGATTCTATGTCAATACGTTCATAATTTTTGGAAAATAGGTATTCGACTTAAATAATAATAATATAATTAATAATGATCGTAACGAAATAAAAATAAGTACCTAACCTTCAGTTTTATCAAAGTATTATGTACAACCCGAAATGTACGTATTTTAATTTACTTAGAAAGTAATAAATTTTGATAACTCTAAACAAATGCGTGCTAGGTTGTTTTCATTTTTTATCAATTTACAAATAAGCAGATTAAAGAATCAGGAGCGTGCGACTGTTTAAAATTTTGCCATACAGGACCCACCTCAGCAAGTTAGAGAATGTTGACTACTATTTACGAAGATAAGCTTCTTGGTCATTAGTTTATTTTTGCCGTTCAATACCCCCCCCCCCCCCTCCTCAGCCAATGTCACTCAAGCCATCGCACACGTAAAATCTACTAACACTGGGCATGTATTATTATGGGTAGACGGGAAAAAAAACCGTAAAAAAACCCCGGAAAAAACCCCCAGGAACAAAAAACCGGAAGAAAAACCCCCCGAAAAATAATTATAGATGGCTGTGAATAAATATATAAATATACAAAGTTTGGAAATAAAAGTAATGCCAAACTTAAACGTAGATTGCCACTAAAGCGCCTAGGTTATTTGCAGGTTTAGTATATTTTTTTTTCAATTGATACTTTTTCATTCTTTGATACCTTGTATATTATGTATGATTTTGTAATATTGATGTAAGATATAATGCAGTATAAATCTAAAGTATATGTTATACCATTTATTCAACGTTTATGTTTCATTCGGCGCAAATGACAATCTTCATCAACAACAAAATTTATTCACAGCCATCTATAATTATTTTTCGGGGGTTTTTTCTCCTGGGGATTTTTTTCCGGGGTTTTTTTTTTCCGGGGTTTTTTTTCCAGGGGGTTTTTCCCTATATTCGTTATTAGGATCTTTATATGTATTATTTTATTATTAATAAATAAATAAAAAAAAATGCCCACAACAGTGTGTTCCAAAACAGCTCGCAAGTCGATACAAAGTCAACAGAATGGAATCCATTGTGTCTGGTGACGAAACGTAGGTGGCCCACTTTAGCCCTGAGATAAATGTCAATGCAGTGGCGGTATTCCTTCTACCTGAATCCTGGCCTACCTGAAAAACGTTGATATTCAACAGATCTTTATAAAGTCGCCCAGTTTTAGTTTACTTCTTAAACACGTTGATGTTTTCTTTATTATTTCAATTAATTATAGTACTATAAATATTTTTTATAGTAACCTCAGCCCTTATCGAAGCTCATAATTGGCGTCATTTTTCAAAAAAATACCTTACCTATTATAGTAAGTATTGGCTAGGTATATGTATACAGGGTGACCCAGGGCTGTGTGATTGGTCCGTAACTTTTTTGCTATTCAAGATATCGACATGCGGTTTTCACCGCCAAGTATGCACACTTATATTGCACATTATAAAAATATTTTGATTATATGCAGAATGTTCCTATACAGGGTGGTAAACCAAAGTTATGTTTTTTTAAATGGGACACCCTGTATATTTCTACATTATTAGTTTTTACATGAAAAAATAATGGCACTTTGTACAGGTCATTATGGGTCTCGCTCTCTCCGTTTCGGCGTTATTCAACGTTTTGTTCGAAAAAAGACTCATATTTAATGGATCACTGCCCAACAGGCCATGGATGTTTTTCGAAAAACTTGCCACAGAAAATTTTAGAATAACTTGGAATTTTAATAAATAGTCAACTTTTGGTCCATGTATGCACACACTATACAGGGTGTGCTGAAACGCAAAAAGTCGAATAACTCTTTTTTTATAAATGGAACACCCTGTATTTCTGTTCAAGAGTCGATTAAGTTTTTTATAAGCTTTCCACTGATATGCAATTTGTATGGTCAATTCTGAATAGTTATTGAGATTTTCCGGAAAAACTATTGTAATTATGAAGAAGTTGTTGATTTTTGCAAGTAGGCTGCTGTCAGCGAATATCACAAGTGATATGACAGTTAATTTAGATTTCTTGCAACACGAGTAAAACATCCACATCACCCTGTAGTCATATGAAGGTCAGTTCTCCATACAAAGCGTCAACCCTGTGGGCAATAGAGATATACTGTAACGAAAAAAGCATGGTGTGAAGATTCCAAAGTCCAAGATGGACGTCATCAATCGCCTGATAGTATAAAAGTCATAATGATACATTAGTCATTACTCATTTTAAGACTATGTAATTGTTTCCTTAATCTCCTATCATTAATTTAAGTTTGTGTATTACCCCCGCGTGCAGATCATCCAATCCTTAGCTCACCGCATCTATCGAAGTCTTCACTTACATGCTGTATTATGAAGTAATCTCACTTCGTCTTTATGGACAAACAAAATCAAATGGTAATAATACTAATGAATGGTACAAGCAACGAAAACCACCTTATTAGAAAGGGTCTACATAACACTACACTATGGTAAAAAACCCAAGCGTGACTAATAAAAGTTGAAGACAATAAAAAGGTAAAAGTTAGTTATCTTGATGGATTAAACTTCCAGGGACAAGCCAGGGAAAGTCCGTGGTCATTCTCCGAGGCAATCTTCAAAACCATTGGGAGACGAGAAAGGCGATACGGGCGAGAAGATGGAGGTAGGAGAACCAGCAAAAATGCCTTAAACTAGAAATGGTAAATGTGAGGTGAGTAAGTACCGTTATTGAGGTTATTCAGACATACTCACACAACTTAAAGGTGACCATGGCACTGTACCAAATATTGGAATATCGGAATGTGCTATTTTTTATATAGCACAATATACATATATTGCTGAATTCAGAAAAAAATACTGTTTTAAACTAAGTACATAAAAAACTGCAACTTTATCTAATAAAAAATTAGTGTCGCCATTTTAGCTTATACCGGAAGTGACCTCATCAAAGGTAATATTAGCATTTTCGCCCTTGGCCCGAATGCAATCGATTCGCGAAAACCGCATTTCGATAACTTTAATAGTTTGTTGCAAGGACAGACAGACAGACTACAGACTACACACGACAGACGGAAATTTTTTTTCATTTTTTGAATCTACGTATTCAGAGACGCAAAGATATGTAAAAATTTGCATAGGTCAATTTTTTTTTGGAACACTAATACAATACTTCCCGTTTACTTGGTACACTCGCGGAGTAAAAACTGGTTATACTATACAAATGATTTTTGCGATTTACATGATTTATTTCAGTGGAACGTTGTTTGCTATGATGTTCAACATTATACAAAAAATGGTACTATTATAAAGATACCACTCAACCAAAGTTCTTGTTCTAGATATTTAGACAATGTACAGATTTGGCGTACTTTTCATCTCAGAGCAAAAATCCGCATTTGGAAATAGAATGCAATGTATGGACAAGAACCTGGAAATTTAAACTTTCTTCAAAAAAACCGAGGTAGGTAGAAATATAGGTACCATTCAATTTACCTTGAGGGATCGCGTTTCTGATCGAATCCTTCCACCTGAATAATATTCGTGTTCTTGTAACAAAACGAGACCTGCAATTTGATCTGATCAGTGTTGGACTCTCGTATTTCAATTGAAGGTTGACTCACCTCCTCCTCAAGGGTTCTCCTGCTAACCAATGTGAGATTTTCTTCGTGGGAATGAAATTGATTTATTACAGTCATTGACGTGTTCAGTAAATGTTCTGAAAGAGGGTAAGTAGGTTAAGTGCTACTCACAACACTACTAACCAATTATATAACCCACAGCGACGTCGTCGTTGTCAAATATATTAACAGCGGTAGCCAAAAATCTCTCGCCACTGTAAAAATTTACATTTCAGCTATAAAATGGCACATTACAATCGGACATTTTTGAAACGAGTAGTACATTGGAGAGGAGAGGCGTATATTGTCACCCTAACCCTCATTGCGTACGCAACAACTGTAATTTTGATGGATTTGGTGAGGTGATACTTTGAATACGTTGGTTAAGCGACCAAAACCGTCTCCTATCCTAATACGAAAGGCGTCACCTTTCTAACACAATTTTTGTCGATCATATATCCAACTTCAACTTCCGCCACCAAAATTGACAATTTGAAAAATGTCCGATTCTATTGCACCACTTTGTATAATACTTACAACGTAAAAGGCTTCATCTTCATCATTAGTGGTTTACTAATGCAAATTCCCGCATTTCCAGTTCCAAACCAGAAATGGACTCTTTTCTAAAAATTAACGCATTACTACCATTCCTCTCAACGGAAGCAAAATGAAAACGCTCTGAGCAGCTCACAACAAATTGCTATGATATTAACACTGAAAATGTTTTCAAATTAGTGCATAAACAGTTTACTAACCCTCTCTTTGCTTTGAAATACTGAATAACGATTTGTATAACTCGGTTTACCCAAATACCAGTGACCTTGTGCATCATATCTCTTCAGAAGGTCTACCAATTTTGGAACGTTAACGTAGTTGTCGTCGTCAAAATGACAAAACCATCTGTAACGACGAAGATATAATTTTTTCTTCGTTGCGAATACCTACGTTTTGTTCGTGGTCATATAAGTGTTAATTTCTACTCCCATTTTGCAACTAAGATCCGTTTTGGAATGTGTCGGCCCACATCCGGTGTTAATTGCATGTCCGTCTATAATCAATCAGTACAATACAATTATTGGAAAGTTGGTAAATGTTGAAACAGAAACACTTACGAAAGTGCTACGAACAAATGAACAAAATTGTTTCTTGATCACCTTTCCAAATGCATGAGGACATTGAAAACCATTTACATTTTCATCTCAAGCACTTGTCGAGATCATGATTTTAGCGTTATATATCAAGGTAACTTACCACTTACCTGTCATCCTTTGAAATTCTTCATCGTCATCATCAGTAAAAAACCAAGTCTGAAATGATAAAAAAGTAGTGCATAGATTATACTCGTACAACCGAAACACTTCCAAAGAAAGGTTTCGTCCTATGACCTCAACAAATTTGCGATAACGAATGGAAGGAGGGGGCATTTTTCGAAAAATTGTGGCCAAAACACTAAAATTTTGCTTTTATTTCATCTTCACCAAGACCTTCGAGACCTCATCGCTCCCTCACGCGTAATAGAGTTCATCCTGGGGCAACCGTGGGTAAGAAGATACAAAACAGGGTGGAGTAGGTATCTATTGGAACCGAATTTAGCGCGAACAACGCCCTTCGGATGTATCATACTTCACTCAGTATTACCTACCACAATTACTGGTCACTACGGTTTGATTAAAATATTAGTTAAGTACATGGAACTCACCTGTTCTTTTGCCAACGGGACCCACGTTTTGAGAATAATTGGCATTCTTGACTTATAATTACGGTGCGATGTTTTCACTGAAATGTATACATCATCCAATGTTAGAATGGTAGTGTTCTCTATCCCTTTCAACTTAAAAGCTGTCTGTAAACAATGTAATAATTATACATATTTGCATGAATGAAATATGGGAAAAATACGAAATTATGGTGAAATAGATGGTGAAGCTCAAGGAAAAAATATAAAAAAAGTCATCAAGAGTGAATCAAGAACCGAACGGAGTAAAGGACAAGAAAAAGTACCAATCAAAATACATAATATGATAGCTGAAAGACTGTATGTGTTAGTCAAATGTTTATTACTTTGTTAAATACTGCAGTAATATTATTTAGAAATGAAATAAACGTTACGTTGTAAATTATTTATTGCCAATGTTAAAGTAACATATTACTTATTAACAATGAATAAAACTTTATTCTAAGCATTAAACTGTGTTTAAATTAAACTAATTGAATCTTGAACCTTTTTGTGCTACCATCTAGTTAGCCCCGGTCGCCAAGTAGCCTTTGTACGCCACTGTGAAGTAGTGCGATAAAAAATTTCAAAACAGGAAGTGTTTTAAAGTAAAGCTAGATGTGGTAATCTGCTATCTTTCTGAAGAGTGTTACGTTACAACCCTAAACAGCGTCTAACGAAATGCAAGTCGCAATACAGATAGGTACACATACACACCTAACTACATATGAAGGCTTTGCCACAGACCACCTTAGAACGCCAGCCTTAAAAAGTTCGAAAAGAAGTGTGGCGTACGTGGTTAAACGTGTTCAGGAAACTACGAATGGAGGCTGAGGAAGGGCGAAGAGATCAGCGCCTACCCGAGTGAAACTCACCAATCCAAGCAGAAGAAGTCTATTACAAAAGTATAAGCAAAGATTATTATATACTCTTGATATAAGCTACACCACAGTAGAGCATGTAAACTAAACTAGGGACAAAGTGCCACCAAAGAAGACTTCCAAATGTATAGTCTGTAAAATGAATGTTTGCGATTTTCGGCTTAGCGCTTTATTTGGCGTACACATTCGTAGTTTGTATCTATTTCGTTCTAACACACAATATTTGGAAATAGAGAGAATGGATTGCTACATTATCGTCGCCACGGGTGGTGAACTAACACAGACACTATGCGTTTAAAAACATCTGTATTTGTGTCAGGTGTGTTAGAAGGAGATAATAATGTTTATTTTAGGCGTCTCTTTAAAGACTGAATTGCCTGTTGTAATCCCTTGACAGTGGTATTCAATAGTTATTTTCGCGTGTTTGTAACAAGTACTGAAAATATGTTATATTCCTTCAATTTTGTATAATAATAAATTATATTATTATATTTTCAATTACGTTTTAATTTCTTTATATAAATTGAAGAAATATAACGTATTTTCAGTACTTGTTACAAACACGCGAAAATAACTATTGAATACTACCACTGTCAAAGGATTACAACAGGCAATTCAGTCTTTAAAGAGGCGCCTAAAATAAACATTACTATCTCCTTCTAACACACCTGACACAAATACAGATGTTTTAAACGTACCTATAGCGTCTTTGCTAGTTCACCACCCGTGGCGACAATAATATAGCATTCCATTCTGTCTATTTCCAAATATTGTGTGTTAGAACGAAATAGATACAAACTACGAATGTGTACGCCAAATAAAGCGCTAAGCCGAAAATCGCAAACATAATTCATTTTACAGACTATAGTAGAAAGTTTCTAGATCAGATGGTCGAAGCTTGATCAAGACACATGATTCAAATCACGATGGTCTCGTGCACTCAGAGAAATAATAATAATAATAATAATAATAATAATAATGGTGTTTATTGACCTTAAACAAATACATTTTGCCCGGTCAATGGGAAGTAATCAGCTAAGCTGGTTTTCATTACTCCCATTTAACATAAGTACAGCTTTTTTCTTACAATAATTTATTTTTAACCTTTAACTTAAACGTATGTAACGAACTTGTGTTCAATATTGTGTAATATTTATTGAACATAAAAGCGCTTAAGTATTGAAAAGATCCCTTAAATTTTTGACAGTGGTGCCTAGGGATTCGCGCGGTTAGTTTTCGTTGCCCATGTTCGCGTTTTATGAAGTCGATGGTACAATATAAATACGCTGGTGTTTTTGACACAAGAACTTTATACAAAAGTGTCAGAAATAACAAAATGTACCTATCACTTATTCGAAGTATTTTGAATTCATTATAATATGGGGTAATATGATTATGCTTGGGTATCAAAAAAGAAAACCTGAGACAATTATTTTGAACAACTTGCAACTTGTTTTTAAGCTCATTTGTCAAGTGACCGTAGTATGTTATTAATCCATACTCGATTTGGCTGAGGACTAAACTGCATGTTAAGTTATATTTAATATGTGACGGTAAGCAATTTTTAAATTCATATAAAAGTTTCAATTTGCCATAGCTTAAACGACATTTTGATATTACTTGTTCAGTAAAGGTAAGGTCTTGATCAATTATGATTCCCAATATTTTAACTGACTCCGAAAATGTTAACTCGTGTCTCTTTATGGTGATGCTGGATTTAATAGTATCATAACATTTTTTCCGAACCGATGCTTTGCCGATACAAAGAACTTTAGTCTTTTTTTCATTTAAAGTTAAACCATTCTCATTCGACACTGTAATCATTCTGTGAAGATTCTCGTTCATTTCCTCAATAGCTTCGTTGAAATTAGAGACCGATGAGTGTATATATAATTGGGTGTCATCAGCATACGTACTGATTTTGCAATTCATTGTGAGTATTTTGTCAAATTCTGCAGTGAATATTATAAACAAAAGTGGCCCTAAAATACTGCCTTGCGGTACGCCATTATCATTGATTATTATGTTGGAACATATTGTTTTCTTATTCAACGAAAGTTTCACAAATTGCTTTCTATTATGCAAGTATGATTCTAGCCAATTTAAAGCTTGAGATGAAAAACCATAATAGTGTAATTTAGCAACAAGTAAAGGTCTGTTTAAAACATCGAAAGCTTTGGAGAAATCAAGTGCAGCAAATATAGTAACTTCATTATTATCCCAAGCGTTTGTAAAGTCATTGATGATTTTTAGAATATTGGTATTTGTACTATGCCTAGGTCGGAAACCGGACTGGGAAATAGGTAGAATATTGTTTTTTTCAACAAAATCTGAAATCTGCTTATAAATCCACTTTTCAAGAACTTTGCTTACAGCTGGTAAAATAGATATCGGCCTTAATAAACTATAGTCATCTGCTTGATTAACTTTGGGTAACGGTATAACACAAGCAGTTTTCCACTTGTCTGGAAATGTATTTGTATCAATAGAAAAATTTATTATATGTGTAATAATATCGGAACACACTGTACCAACTAATTTCAACATAACGATGCTAATATTATCATTCCCTACAGCATTGGATTTAAGACAATTAATTATTTTATTTACTTCGGTACTAGAAATGTGTTTGAACTTTAATTTTTCCGTAGTGTTATCGTAGCTGTTTTTATAATAAAATTCAATTAATTTATTTGGAATATCTTTGAGGGGAAGAGACTTAACAAAATGGTTATTTATCTCATTCGGATCGGTAATACTTAATGAAGTGGTTTTTTGAGTTTGTTTGTGCAACGAGTTATGTTTAAAGAAACGCCACAATTTTTTACTATTATTTTTTATTTCATTAATTTGATGTCTAAAGTAAGCTTTCTTTTCATGCTTTATTGCCGTACTTACAAAGTTTCGCATTTCCTTGTAGGCTACGAAATCAGCCTGCAGACCGAAATTTTTGAATTTATTATAGATTTTATTTCTTTCTTTGATCATGATTTGAATAACTGGGGTTATGTAGGGGGGCCTCCGTTTTTTAGGAGTAAAAGTTACTACAGGGGCGTGTAAGTCAAACAGGTATGCGAAAGCTTCGTTAAAGAAATGAATTTTATCGTCTATTTGAGGTATAGTTACTATATCATACCATGGAAAATTATTGACATCTACCATAAATGCATTACAGTCAAAATGACGAAATGATCTGCATGTAATTTGCATAGGTTTGGAGATTATGTACGAAATATCAAGAGTACACGACGTTAACATATGATCACTTATATTAACATCTTCACAAACGACATTTAAGCTGGGCAAATTATCTGACACACAAATTATATCTAGTAATGACTTAGAATTATTACAGATTCTCGTAGGTTCCTTGACTAATTGCTTAACAGCAAATATTGAAAAAATAGTTTCTAATTTAAATGCGTCATTGCTATTGTTCAAAAGATTCACGTTCAGGTCACCCATAATAATAAGCCTATCCACTTGAAGAGCAACATATGACAAAATGTTTTCAAAGTCTTGAAACCATTTACAACATAAATCCGGTGGCCTATAAAACACACCAATACCATAAGATATTTTCTTAATACTAACTTTGATGAAAAGATATTCCAGTTTAGTTACGCTTGTGTATTCAATTATCATAACCTTATACCTAAAATTGCAAGAAATGTACATTGCCAAACCGCCTCCCCTAGTTGTACGATCTGCTCGAACTAAATTGAAGTTAGTTACAGCCAGCAAATTATCATCAATTTTAGAATCTAACCAGGTTTCTGAAATGGCAAAAATGCTAAAGTTATTAGATACTAATAAAGAGGACATTTCGCTGAAGGATGATGATAAGGACCTTATATTAATGTGCCCTACTCTAAAATCTGACACCGAAATGTATGAACTATTGTCTATTTCTATTTGAGAACAGTGTTCATCACATGTTAGCTTAATTGAGTTATTTACAAGTTTTTTGAATTGAGATTATTACTAGAGTTATGTTTCGTTACATCAAGTCCGAACACATTTTGTTTTAATGTGTTAAGCATTTGTGTATAAGCAGTGCAGTTATTGCGATCCCACGCAGCATGATTGAAACTACATTCAATTTTTTTCACATTATTATAATAGACACAATTCGAACATTTATATTTGTGAACGTCCTTTACTTTGCAGTCGCGTACAGAGTGGAAATCTGCACAGAGTGGGCAAACAGGGGAATTTTTACGTGGACAGGTTGCCGAGGGATAACATTTCTCTGCGTGCACTAATTTAAAGTAACAAAAGTGACGATACCTGCAAATGTATTCCTCTCGATTGGATCACTAGATAGAGCACTAGTGCGCTGTTACCAATAATTGCTCCAAGTAAAATCTTCAGTACTGTTTTTCTGTGCATATTTTATTCACAAAAATGAAGATATGTCATAAAATCATCTAGTTTTTGATGAAACTAAATTATTCTTTTCAACAGAGTGTGATCAACTGGATACACAATCACAGTGGGGGAAAAAATTACTCTTAAATGAAATATAGGAATAAAGTGTTCTATGACGCTATCTAATCTAGAAATAACATTAGCTTTTTTCTCGTATTTAATTAACAAATTATTTTGCTCAACGTCATCCATTGTAGGCAAGGTTATATAGACGATCCAAATTAAAAATCTATAAAAAATAATCAAATTTCTTATATAAAGCGCGAAATTACTCCTTTACAGAAGAACGTAAATAACGATTGGCAAAACTGAAATATAATTAAATCTGTCTTTCTTGTACTGCAACAGACTCTTGAAATTTGATTTGGTTTTAATCAGTTAAAATGTACATGTTTCGAATAGCAAAAACGGTAACCGTTTCATTACCTTTGGTAACCGTTTATAAATAAACGTTTCATTTTGTTGTAACAAATGTAACAGAATTGATTACTAAGTATCATTACAAAAATGAATCTGTTCAACTGATTCTGTGACGATTATAATAGAATAAAATGTGATTCTGTTTCACTTTTGATGATTTTTGAACGGTTATGTTCCATGAAACAATAACGTTCGTTTATAAATGTAATTTAACTTTATCTTTAAACAAGAGCCAAAAGAAACAATTCAAATGGAAAAAAACGAAATTCGGATTTCATCCGAAAGTCATCTTCTCGATGATGGTTCAAACCTAAATAATAAAACAAAAGAAAACAAAAATAACTTTCATTTTTATAAAAATCACGATTGTGTAACCTGAAATAGATATAAATTATATTGTAAGCTTTCGTATTTTAACGTACCAACCTACTTATTATAATAAATTTGGATAAGTTTAAATAAATTAATACTGTTCACACAAACACGCCCTCTGTTTTTTTTATCAATTTACAAATAAGCAGATTAAAGAATAAAGGGCGAACGACCCCTTTTCTTTTTTGGAATTTTTCGATACAGAGCCAATACATTGATACTTGGTAAGTTAAGTAGCGGATGTTGATTTATATTTTACGTAGGCTTGTGCTTTTATACCTTATACGTGCTTTAAACTCCGCAGAAGGAATATTAATGATGAACAGATGAGTGGGAGTCGATTACCTAATCGTAACTGATGAGATAGTGAACAAGATCGATTCGTGTAAACAAACAGTCGATTGATTTTGAACGAGATGTTTGCAGATTCCTTTCCTCCTGAAATCGTTACTGTAACATTTGGTTTACGAAAACTGTGTCCAAAGAGCTCGCAACACAATGTCAAATGACTCTCATCTTCACAAAAATATTCCTCGAGCGCTTCGAAATGGAATTACTGAACTCCATTGTGACTGGGGAGGAAAAAAAATTGTGCGCCGCGCGCCGCTACAAAAAAAACAGAACGAGAATCAATGCAATGGCCGTAGTCCTCCTCATAATTTGTAAAGATATTTGCTTTTTTCGACCCGAACCGTTATGGCCCCTGTGTCTTAATACTACTGATACGTTGCGATTAAGGCTCTTTCTTCTCTCCTCGCGTCCATTTTATCCTAAAATAGAAATTTCCACTTTAATTCTAAGTCCGCTTTTCTCCTCGCGTCCATTTTATCCTAAAATAGAAATTTCCACATTAATTCTAAGTCCGCTTTTCTCCTCGGGTCCATTTTATCCTAAAATAGAAATTTCCACTTTAATTCTAAGTCCGCTTTTCTCCTCGCGTCCATTTTATCCTAAAATAGAAATTTCCACTTTAATTCTAAGTCCGCTTTTCTCCTCGCGTCCATTTTATCCTAAAATAGAAATTTCCACTTTAATTCTAAGTCCGCTTTTCTCCTCGCGTCCATTTTATCCTAAAATAGAAATTTCCACTTTAATTCTAAGTCCGCGTTTCTCCTCGCGTCCATTTTATCCTAAAATAGAAATTTCCACTTTAATTCTAAGTCCGCTTTTCTCCTCGCGTCCATTTTATCCTAAAATAGAAATTTCCACATTAATTCTAAGTCCGCTTTTCTCCTCGCGTCCATTTTATCCTAAAATAGAAATTTCCACTTTAATTCTAAGTCCGCTTTTCTCCTCGCGTCCATTTTATCCTAAAATAGAAATTTCCACTTTAATTCTAAGTCCGCTTTTCTCCTCGCGTCCATTTTATCCTAAAATAGAAATTTCCACTTTAATTCTAAGTCCGCTTTTCTCCTCGCGTCCATTTTATCCTAAAATAGAAATTTCCACTTTAATTCTAAGTCCGCTTTTCTCCTCGCGTCCATTTTATCCTAAAATAGAAATTTCCACTTTAATTCTAAGTCCGCTTTTCTCCTCGCGTCCATTTTATCCTAAAATAGAAATTTCCACTTTAATTCTAAGTCCGCGTTTCTCCTCGCGTCCATTTTATCCTAAAATAGAAATTTCCACTTTAATTCTAAGTCCGCTTTTCTCCTCGCGTCCATTTTATCCTAAAATAGAAATTTCCACTTTAATTCTAAGTCCGCTTTTCTCCTCGCGTCCATTTTATCCTAAAATAGAAATTTCCACTTTAATTCTAAGTCCGCTTTTCTCCTCGCGTCCATTTTATCCTAAAATAGAAATTTCCACTTTAATTCTAAGTCCGCTTTTCTCCTCGCGTCCATTTTATCCTAAAATAGAAATTTCCACTTTAATTCTAAGTCCGCTTTTCTCCTCGCGTCCATTTTATCCTAAAATAGAAATTTCCACTTTAATTCTAAGTCCGCTTTTCTCCTCGCGTCCATTTTATCCTAAAATAGAAATTTCCACTTTAATTCTAAGTCCGCTTTTCTCCTCGCGTCCATTTTATCCTAAAATAGAAATTTCCACTTTAATTCTAAGTCCGCTTTTCTCCTCGCGTCCATTTTATCCTAAAATAGAAATTTCCACTTTAATTCTAAGTCCGCTTTTCTCCTCGCGTCCATTTTATCCTAAAATAGAAATTTCCACTTTAATTCTAAGTCCGCTTTTCTCCTCGCGTCCATTTTATCCTAAAATAGAAATTTCCACTTTAATTCTAAGTCCGCTTTTCTCCTCGCGTCCATTTTATCCTAAAATAGAAATTTCCACTTTAATTCTAAGTCCGCTTTTCTCCTCGCGTCCATTTTATCCTAAAATAGAAATTTCCACTTTAATTCTAAGTCCGCTTTTCTCCTCGCGTCCATTTTATCCTAAAATAGAAATTTCCACTTTAATTCTAAGTCCGCTTTTCTCCTCGCGTCCATTTTATCCTAAAATAGAAATTTCCACTTTAATTCTAAGTCCGCTTTTCTCCTCGCGTCCATTTTATCCTAAAATAGAAATTTCCACTTTAATTCTAAGTCCGCTTTTCTCCTCGCGTCCATTTTATCCTAAAATAGAAATTTCCACTTTAATTCTAAGTCCGCTTTTCTCCTCGCGTCCATTTTATCCTAAAATAGAATTTCCACTTTATTCTAAGTCCGCTTTTCTCCTCGCGTCCATTTTATCCTAAAATAGAAATTTCCACTTTAATTCTAAGTCCGCTTTTCTCCTCGCGTCCATTTTATCTAAAATAGAAATTTCCACTTTAATTCTAAGTCCGCTTTTCTCCTCGCGTCCATTTTATCCTAAAATAGAAATTTCCACTTAATTCTAAGTCCGCTTTTCTCCTCGCGTCCATTTTATCCTAAAATAGAAATTTCCACTTATCTAAGTCCTTCTCCGTCTTATCTATAGATTCACTTATTCTAGTCCTTCGCGTCCATTTTATCCTAAAATAGAAATTTCCACTTTAATTCTAAGTCCGCTTTTCTCCTCGCGTCCATTTTATCCTAAATAGAAATTTCCACATTAATTCTAAGTCCGCTTTTCTCCTCGCGTCATTTTATCCTAAAATAGAAATTTCCACTTTAATTCTAAGTCCGGCTTTTCTCCTCGCGTCCATTTTATCCTAAAATAGAAATTTCCACTTTAATTCTAAGTCCGCTTTTCTCCTCGCGTCCATTTTATCCTAAAATAGAAATTTCCACTTTGATTCTAAGTCCGCTTTTCTCCTCGCGTCCATTTTATCCTAAAATAGACATTTCCACTTTAATTCTAAGTCCGCTTTCTCCTCGCGTCCATTTTATCCTAAAATAGAAATTTCCACTTTAATTCTAAGTCCGCTTTTCTCCTCGCGTCCATTTTATCCTAAAATAGAAATTTCCACTTTAATTCTAAGTCCGCTTTTCTACTCGCGTCCATTTTATCCTAAAATAGAAATTTCCACTTTAATTCTAAGTCCGCTTTTCTCCTCGCGTCCATTTTATCCTAAAATAGAAATTTCCACTTTAATTCTAAGTCCGCTTTTCTCCTCGCGTCCATTTTATCCTAAAATAGAAATTTCCACTTTAATTCTAAGTCCGCTTTTCTCCTCGCGTCCATTTTATCCTAAAATAGAAATTTCCACTTTAATTCTAAGTCCGCTTTTCTCCTCGCGTCCATTTTATCCTAAAATAGAAATTTCCACTTTGATTCTAAGTCCGCTTTTCTCCTCGCGTCCATTTTATCCTAAAATAGAAATTTCCACATTAATTCTAAGTCCGCTTTTCTCCTCGCGTCCATTTTATCCTAAAATAGAAATTTCCACTTTAATTCTAAGTCCGCTTTTCTCCTCGCGTCCATTTTATCCTAAAATAGAAATTTCCACTTTAATTCTAAGTCCGCTTTTCTCCTCGCGTCCATTTTATCCTAAAATAGAAATTTCCACTTTGATTCTAAGTCCGCTTTTCTCCTCGCGTCCATTTTATCCTAAAATAGAAATTTCCACTTTAATTCTAAGTCCGCTTTTCTCCTCGCGTCCATTTTATCCTAAAATAGAAATTTCCACTTTAATTCTAAGTCCGCTTTTCTCCTCGCGTCCATTTTATCCTAAAATAGAAATTTCCACTTTGATTCTAAGTCCGCTTTTCTCCTCGCGTCCATTTTATTCTAAAATAGACATTTCCACTTTAATTCTAAGTCCGCTTTTCTCCTCGCGTCCATTTTATCCTAAAATAGAAATTTCCACTTTAATTCTAAGTCCGCTTTTCTCCTCGCGTCCATTTTATCCTAAAATAGAAATTTCCACTTTAATTCTAAGTCCGCTTTTCTCCTCGCGTCCATTTTATCCTAAAATAGAAATTTCCACTTTAATTCTAAGTCCGCTTTTCTCCTCGCGTCCATTTTATCCTAAAATAGAAATTTCCACTTTAATTCTAAGTCCGCTTTTCTCCTCGCGTCCATTTTATCCTAAAATAGAAATTTCCACTTTAATTCTAAGTCCGCTTTTCTCCTCGCGTCCATTTTATCCTAAAATAGAAATTTCCACTTTGATTCTAAGTCCGCTTTTCTCCTCGCGTCCATTTTATCCTAAAATAGAAATTTCCACATTAATTCTAAGTCCGCTTTTCTCCTCGCGTCCATTTTATCCTAAATAGAAATTTCCACTTTAATTCTAAGTCCGCTTTTCTCCTCGCGTCCATTTTATCCTAAAATAGAAATTTCCACTTTAATTCTAAGTCCGCTTTCTCCTCGCGTCCATTTTATCCTAAAATAGAAATTTCCACTTTGATTCTAAGTCCGCTTTTCTCCTCGCGTCCATTTTATCCTAAAATAGAAATTTCCACTTTGATTCTAAGTCCGCTTTTCTCCTCGCGTCCATTTTATCCTAAAATAGAAATTTCCACATTAATTCTAAGTCCGCTTTTCTCCTCGCGTCCATTTTATCCTAAAATAGAAATTTCCACTTTAATTCTAAGTCCGCTTTTCTCCTCGCGTCCATTTTATCCTAAAATAGAAATTTCCACTTTAATTCTAAGTCCGCTTTTCTCCTCGCGTCCATTTTATCCTAAAATAGAAATTTCCACTTTGATTCTAAGTCCGCTTTTCTCCTCGCGTCCATTTTATCCTAAAATAGAAATTTCCACTTTGATTCTAAGTCCGCTTTTCTCCTCGCGTCCATTTTATCCTAAAATAGAAATTTCCACATTAATTCTAAGTCCGCTTTTCTCCTCGCGTCCATTTTATCCTAAAATAGAAATTTCCACTTTAATTCTAAGTCCGCTTTTCTCCTCGCGTCCATTTTATCCTAAAATAGAAATTTCCACATTAATTCTAAGTCCGCTTTTCTCCTCGCGTCCATTTTATCCTAAAATAGAAATTTCCACTTTAATTCTAAGTCCGCTTTTCTCCTCGCGTCCATTTTATCCTAAAATAGAAATTTCCACTTTAATTCTAAGTCCGCTTTTCTCCTCGCGTCCATTTTATCCTAAAATAGAAATTTCCACTTTGATTCTAAGTCCGCTTTTCTCCTCGCGTCCATTTTATCCTAAAATAGAAATTTCCACTTTGATTCTAAGTCCGCTTTTCTCCTCGCGTCCATTTTATCCTAAAATAGAAATTTCCACATTAATTCTAAGTCCGCTTTTCTCCTCGCGTCCATTTTATCCTAAAATAGAAATTTCCACTTTAATTCTAAGTCCGCTTTTCTCCTCGCGTCCATTTTATCCTAAAATAGAAATTTCCACTTTAATTCTAAGTCCGCTTTTCTCCTCGCGTCCATTTTATCCTAAAATAGAAATTTCCACTTTAATTCTAAGTCCGCTTTTCTCCTCGCGTCCATTTTATCCTAAAATAGAAATTTCCACTTTAATTCTAAGTCCGCTTTTCTCCTCGCGTCCATTTTATCCTAAAATAGAAATTTCCACTTTAATTCTAAGTCCGCTTTTCTCCTCGCGTCCATTTTATCCTAAAATAGAAATTTCCACTTTAATTCTAAGTCCGCTTTTCTCCTCGCGTCCATTTTATCCTAAAATAGAAATTTCCACTTTAATTCTAAGTCCGCTTTTCTCCTCGCGTCCATTTTATCCTAAAATAGAAATTTCCACATTAATTCTAAGTCCGCTTTTCTCCTCGCGTCCATTTTATCCTAAAATAGAAATTTCCACTTTAATTCTAAGTCCGCTTTTCTCCTCGCGTCCATTTTATCCTAAAATAGAAATTTCCACTTTAATTCTAAGTCCGCTTTTCTCCTCGCGTCCATTTTATCCTAAAATAGAAATTTCCACTTTAATTCTAAGTCCGCTTTTCTCCTCGCGTCCATTTTATCCTAAAATAGAAATTTCCACTTTAATTCTAAGTCCGCTTTTCTCCTCGCGTCCATTTTATCCTAAAATAGAAATTTCCACTTTAATTCTAAGTCCGCTTTTCTCCTCGCGTCCATTTTATCCTAAAATAGACATTTCCACTTTAATTCTAAGTCCGCTTTTCTCCTCGCGTCCATTTTATCCTAAAATAGAAATTTCCACTTTAATTCTAAGTCCGCTTTTCTCCTCGCGTCCATTTTATCCTAAAATAGAAATTTCCACTTTAATTCTAAGTCCGCTTTTCTCCTCGCGTCCATTTTATCCTAAAATAGAAATTTCCACTTTAATTCTAAGTCCGCTTTTCTCCTCGCGTCCATTTATCCTAAAATAGAAATTTCCACTTTAATTCTAAGTCCGCTTTTCTCCTCGCGTCCATTTTATCCTAAAATAGAAATTTCCACTTTAATTCTAAGTCCGCTTTTCTCCTCGCGTCCATTTTATCCTAAAATAGAAATTTCCACTTTAATTCTAAGTCCGCTTTTCTCCTCGCGTCCATTTTATCCTAAAATAGAAATTTCCACTTTAATTCTAAGTCCGCTTTTCTCCTCGCGTCCATTTTATCCTAAAATAGAAATTTCCACTTTAATTCTAAGTCCGCTTTTCTCCTCGCGTCCATTTTATCCTAAAATAGAAATTTCCACTTTAATTCTAAGTCCGCTTTTCTCCTCGCGTCCATTTTATCCTAAAATAGAAATTTCCACATTAATTCTAAGTCCGCTTTTCTCCTCGCGTCCATTTTTTCCTAAAATAGAAATTTCCACATTAATTCTAAGTCCGCTTTTCTCCTCGCGTCCATTTTATCCTAAAATAGAAATTTCCACTTTAATTCTAAGTCCGCTTTTCTCCTCGCGTCCATTTTATCCTAAAATAGAAATTTCCACTTTGATTCTAAGTCCGCTTTTCTCCTCGCGTCCATTTTATCCTAAAATAGAAATTTCCACATTAATTCTAAGTCCGCTTTTCTCCTCGCGTCCATTTTATCCTAAAATAGAAATTTCCACTTTAATTCTAAGTCCGCTTTTCTCCTCGCGTCCATTTTATCCTAAAATAGAAATTTCCACTTTAATTCTAAGTCCGCTTTTCTCCTCGCGTCCATTTTATCCTAAAATAGAAATTTCCACTTTAATTCTAAGTCCGCTTTTCTCCTCGCGTCCATTTTATCCTAAAATAGAAATTTCCACTTTAATTCTAAGTCCGCTTTTCTCCTCGCGTCCATTTTATCCTAAAATAGAAATTTCCACTTTGATTCTAAGTCCGCTTTTCTCCTCGCGTCCATTTTATCCTAAAATAGACATTTCCACTTTAATTCTAAGTCCGCTTTTCTCCTCGCGTCCATTTTATCCTAAAATAGAAATTTCCACTTTAATTCTAAGTCCGCTTTTCTCCTCGCGTCCATTTTATCCTAAATAGAAATTTCCACTTTAATTCTAAGTCCGCTTTTCTCCTCGCGTCCATTTTATCCTAAAATAGAAATTTCCACTTTAATTCTAAGTCCGCTTTTCTCCTCGCGTCCATTTTATCCTAAAATAGAAATTTCCACTTTAATTCTAAGTCCGCTTTTCTCCTCGCGTCCATTTTATCCTAAAATAGAAATTTCCACTTTAATTCTAAGTCCGCTTTTCTCCTCGCGTCCATTTTATCCTAAAATAGAAATTTCCACTTTGATTCTAAGTCCGCTTTTCTCCTCGCGTCCATTTTATCCTAAAATAGAAATTTCCACATTAATTCTAAGTCCGCTTTTCTCCTCGCGTCCATTTTATCCTAAAATAGAAATTTCCACTTTAATTCTAAGTCCGCTTTTCTCCTCGCGTCCATTTTATCCTAAAATAGAAATTTCCACTTTAATTCTAAGTCCGCTTTTCTCCTCGCGTCCATTTTATCCTAAAATAGAAATTTCCACATTAATTCTAAGTCCGCTTTTCTCCTCGCGTCCATTTTTTCCTAAAATAGAAATTTCCACATTAATTCTAAGTCCGCTTTTCTCCTCGCGTCCATTTTATCCTAAAATAGAAATTTCCACTTTAATTCTAAGTCCGCTTTTCTCCTCGCGTCCATTTTATCCTAAAATAGAAATTTCCACTTTAATTCTAAGTCCGCTTTTCTCCTCGCGTCCATTTTATCCTAAAATAGAAATTTCCACTTTAATTCTAAGTCCGCTTTTCTCCTCGCGTCCATTTTATCCTAAAATAGAAATTTCCACTTTAATTCTAAGTCCGCTTTTCTCCTCGCGTCCATTTTATCCTAAAATAGAAATTTCCACATTAATTCTAAGTCCGCTTTTCTCCTCGCGTCCATTTTATCCTAAAATAGAAATTTCCACTTTAATTCTAAGTCCGCTTTTCTCCTCGCGTCCATTTTATCCTAAAATAGAAATTTCCACTTTAATTCTAAGTCCGCTTTTCTCCTCGCGTCCATTTTATCCTAAAATAGAAATTTCCACTTTGATTCTAAGTCCGCTTTTCTCCTCGCGTCCATTTTATCCTAAAATAGAAATTTCCACTTTGATTCTAAGTCCGCTTTTCTCCTTGTTATGACGTCGATACGCACTTGTAACACGTCATGTCTTTGAGTCACACTCGGGTGAGAAAATGATTATGAAATAAAAGATAAACTTGGTTTTTTAATATAGTTTACTTTTAACTTGTCGACATCTCGACGCAGACTTACTACTTCTACTGAAAATACAAAACCTTTACAAAACAGGGTTCTCTTGAAAAGACCCCTTCTCATTCCTTTACTTAACGTCACGACTTAACTCGTGTTCCATTAACCCTCGTCTTAACACAGCCGCCGCCCTTGAAATTATCCAACTATATAATTTCAAAATGTACACTTAATCTAAATACAAACTTAAACAATTCAAGATTTAAACCTAATCTAAATACAAACAATTCAAGATTTAAACCTAATCTAAATACAAACAATTCAAGATTTAAACCTAATCTAAATACAAACAATTCTAAAATGTGATCCTAATGTGACTATAAACACAAACACCAATATTCGTTTACAATGCACTAAATTCACATAACACTGTTCATATTCATATGCACTGGCAGGACACTTATACGTACTACGGGCCTTTGCACTACCCCATTTGCCGTTTTCAGAGTGACTGATCTTACAATACCATCAGCTCCAGGATGTACAGCGGTAACTACTGCCATCTTCCATAGTCTTGACGGGACATTATCTTCCGATATTAAAACTACGTCACCGCTTGAAACTACGGAACCCTTCGAAAGTTGCCATTTTGACCTTCTTTGAAGTTCTTGCAGATAATCTTTGCTCCATCTCGACCAAAATTGAGAATGTAGATACTGCGTGTACTGCCATCGTGATAAGGTATTAAGAGGCTCATGAATTAAATTGACTTCAGGTAGAGCCTTCATGTAATCTCCAATCAAGAAATGACCAGGTGTCAAATAGGTCAGATCGTTTGGGTCTGTGGAAAGTGGGGTTAAAGGTCGGGAGTTTAGGGTACATTCGACTTCAGTTATGAGAGTGTAAAGTTCTAAATAAGTTAAGTGCGCATTACTAACTAATTTATAAATGTGGCGTTTAAAAGATTTAACGGCCGCCTCCCATAAACCACCTTGGTGGGGAGCTCGAGGAGTAATAAAATTCCATTTAATATTTTGAGTGGCTAATTCCTTAAAGACACTTCCTTGAACGTCATCCCCCTTTAAAAATTGAGAGATATCATGGACTTCGTTTTTTGCTCCCACAAAATTTGTAGCGTTATCGCAAAATATTTCCTCAGGTAAACCACGTCTGGCAATAAACCTCTTGAGCGAAGCTATAAATGCTTCCGTCGTCAGTTGTTCAACCAATTCGCAATGGACAGCTTTCACTGCCATACAAATGAATACGCAACCGTAAACCTTTACTATTTTGCGCGATCTACGAGAACCCTCCTTTACGTAAAAGGGGCCAAAAAAATCAATACCAATCTTTGAAAAGGGTCGCGAAACAGTCGACCTACTTGACGGTAAATCAGCCATTTTTGGATTACACAGTTGCGCGTTGTGTTTGCAGCATATTAAACACCGCTTAATTATTTTCCTTACTAGGTTTTTGCCAGAAATTGGCCAATATTTCAGACGTACAGTCGCCAATGTACCTTGGGTTCCACTATGTAATGATACTTTATGAGTATATTCAATTAATAAGTCACAAAATAGACCCTTCGGTAGTAATACGGGATGTTTGCTATTAAATTTTAAATCAGAGTTTTTCAAACGTCCACCCACACGTAATATATTTTCATGATCTAGAAATGGGCTTAAACATAAAATTTTTGATTTTGAATTTAATGGCTTAAGTTTCACTAAATTTGCAATGTCATCTTTGAAATTGATTCCTTGTTCCAGCATTATTAAAGACCTTTCTGCATTGTTCAATTCTTCAATTGATACTTCACCCAAAGTTTTTTGCGTTTTATTTTTACAATTGTGATAAAATCTCAAGCAAAGAGCAGTGATTCTAATCAGTTTCGGAAACGAAGAGAATTTTGAAAAAATATAATTTCCGAATTCCCTTATTATTTCGGTCGATCCCGTATTTTGTGCAACTAGAACCTTAACCTCTGGACTTGTTTCACCATCGATTGGTTTAAAGGGTGTTGGTTTGAAATTTATGTTATGCAGAAAGCATGGTCCCTTCCACCACAACTCATTGGAACTAATTTCCATTGGAGTAGATCCCCTAGAGATTATATCTGCGGGATTTTCTTTACCGCTAACGTGATACCATGACGCTGCGTTTGATTTGGATTGAATTTCAGCTACTCGGTGCGAAACAAAACCTTTCCATTTACTAGGACATGAATGAATCCAAGATAACGTAATCGTGGAATCGGAATAATAACTAACCGATGAGATATTGAAATCCGTTGTAATCATTAACACCTTGTGCATTAAATCATTTAACAACAAGGCTGCACACAATTCCAGACGAGGCAGACTCAATGTTTTTAACGGTGCCACTCGCGATTTGGCACAAAAAATTCCACAATTTACTCTGCCATCTACCCTTATTTCCCTAAGGAACACACAAGCCCCGTAAGCTCTCTCGCTTGCGTCCGCAAAGCCGTGTAATTCTAACCTTGATTTTTTATCAAAGACCAGTTTTCTAGGTACATCTAACGTAGATAACTCATTCAACCCGTTACAAAAGTGTCTCCATTTAGTTTGTAAATCTAACGGTACAAACTCATCCCAACCACTATTAATTTTCCATAAGTCTTGTATGATTAATTTCGCGACAAGTACTACTGGTCCCAACAGACCTAGTGGATCGAATATTGAAGCAATTTGACTTAAAATATACCGTTTGCTTATTCTATCACCCATGAAATCAATTTTCCAGCTGTATTGAATTTTATCAATTACCGGTGACCAATAAATACCTAAAGTTTTTAACCTTTCTGAATTTTCACCTACAAGTACTATCCTTTCTTTATTTGACTGCAAGTTCTTTAATATACTTTCGCTATTGGACGCCCATTTGCGCAACAAAAACCCGGCACTATTTAATGATTTCATTAATTTATCACGAATTGATCTAAGCTCCTTTTCATTGTCACAACCTGTAATCAAGTCGTCCATATAGAAATCGTTACAAATTATGCGGTAAAGTGAAGGATCACTGTCTTGCACTTTGGAAGCAAGTTCCTTTAGACAACGAGTTGCAATAAATGATGATGGTCGAAGTCCATACGTCAAAGTTTGCAGTTCAAAAATTTTTATGGGCTCAGTCGTATCAAATCTGTATAATATTTTTTGATAATTTCTATCCCTCTCCGAGATTAATATCTGTCGATACATTTTGCTAATGTCCGCAGTCATAACAAATTTATGTAATCGAAATTTTAATAAAATACTAAACAAATCGTTTTGTAGTACGGGCCCTAACATTAATAACTCGTTCAATGACCTTCCCGAAGTTGTTTTACAAGAACCATCGAAAACAACCCGAACCCTTGAGGTAACGCTTTCTTCTTTATAAACCGCGTGATGAGGTAAAAAATATCCATCGTCACTGCAATTATCTAGTAAACCTATTTCTTGCATGTGACCGAGGTCTAAATATTCCTTCATAAATAAATTATAATCCCCTTTAGCAACGGAATTTCGCGTTAGCTTCCGCTCTAAATTTAAAAAACGTCTTTTAGCAATTTGTAATGATTCCCCGAGTAAACTTGGATCCGATTTCCAAGGTAACTCAACTACAAACCGCCCCGTACTATCCCGTTGTGTATTGTTCACAAAATGTTTCTCACATTCCATTTCTTCGCGCGACCTTACCTGATGCTCTGGAATTTGCTCGATTTGCCAAAATTTTACAACATTTTTATTTAATTCTTTGTACGTGATTAAATTGCACGATGCTACAGCATTGATGAAATAATTATTGGTACTGGATAAGGATAATTCCCCTGAAAGTAACCAACCGAATACTGATTTTTGCAGAATTAATCCGCTATGATTTGTGCGTACTTGTCCGATGCATAATAGTTTGAAAAACATTTGAGCGCCAATTAACAAATCGATTTCCTTTGCCTTATAAAACTCTGGATCCGCTAACGGTAAATTTTTCGGCAAGTTAATAATGCTTGGATTTATACATTTCGCAGGTATATTACCAGTTATGCGGTTTAACACAAAAACATTAAGATTTACGGAAAAGTTACAATATTTCGCTTTGACTTCGATCATCGTGTTTACGTTTGTATGTGTTAGATTATTATTAATTCCTGCTATGGGTAAACTAACCTGATGCGTGGGTAATTGGAGTAAATCGAGTAAACCCTTTGTTATAATGTTGATTTGAGACCCTGAATCTAACAAGGCACGTACTGTATGATAGCTGCCGTAAGTGTCTCTTACTTCAATTAAACAAGTGGCAAGAATAACATTTGATGGGCTCGGCGCTGTGAATAAAGAAGACACCGCTCCTTCCCCCAAGCTACTTGATTGCGGTTCCACGGTAACAATATTTGAACTTTCATTTTCTAAATGTAACACGGTATTATGAGCCCTTTTGCATTTTTGGCAGCGGGATGACTTACAAACGTAAGATGAATGACCTCGTCTCAGACAATTCAAACATAACTTTTTTGATCGAGCATTATCAATACGCGACTGAACATTCAATTTTAAAAAAGAGGCGCAACGACTAATGTAATGATCAGGTTGATCGCAGTAATTACAACTGACGTTATTCGAGACTAAATTGCAAGACGCTGTCTTGCCTTTAGGAAAATTTTGCTGTGGTTCGTTTGACTGTATTGCATTTAAAGTATGGCATTTATGTATGAGAAAATCTAATAATTCTTTCAAAGTGGGCAATTCGGTTGTGGTTAATTTAGCCTCCCATTCTTTCCGCGTTACAAATGGAACTTTCGACAAAACTATGAACACAACAATATCATCCCACTGATCAACTGGACGATCCATCGCCTTTAATGATCGCGTATGTTGAGAGACTAGATCAACAATGTTCCGAAACCCATGATAAGTCTCCTTTGCCAAAGTTTTGATATCGAACAGACCGCGGATATGGTTATTAACTATAACCCTCCTTTTGTTTTCAAACCTTTGTTTTAATAAATCTCGTGCATTTTTGTAATTTTGTTCCGTAACGTCTAGATATTTTATTACGTCTAAAGCTTCCCCTTTAATGCACGACAAAAGGTATTGAAGTTTTTGAATTTGTGACAAACTATTGTTTGTATCCACTAACGTATTAAATGTGTCTTTAAAGGATAGCCACTCTTCATATTTACCGGTAAAAACAGGTAGATTTACTGATGGCAATTTTAAACCGTTAGGGTTTATGGGTGGCTGGCTGCCTTGTGGATTATCTTTACAATAAGCATTGACCTTAATTTTAAGTTTTGAATACAAAGCGTCTATTTCTGATCGTTCTAAGAAAAATTCCTCAAACTGGTCGTCGTAATCCGCATCATAAACATTTTCAAATACTTCGTCGAAAGTGTTAATTGCTTTTTCGCATAATGCGTATTGTCTACTGATTTGAATTACGTTCTCAGATGCGTCAGTTTGCTCTAGGTATTGTTTCAAAATAGTACAATTGCGTTTTAAAAATGTGCGCTTATTTCTTAACAATTTTAAATTATCATGCAATAGTGACGATTCACTCTCATTTGTCGACATTTTTACGCTTTTGTGAAATTAGGATTAGGTAAATAAGGATAATGAAATAATGGAGTTCTGACCTTTTTAGTTGTCTTCGCTGGTAGCTTTGAACTTCTTACTCGTGTTGTTTTCTTTCGCGTAATTCTGATGCGCGATTCAGAATTTGTATTTTAATTTAATTATTGTTAATTAAATCCGGATTCGAAGGACCATATGTGTTATGACGTCGATACGCACTTGTAACACGTCATGTCTTTGAGTCACACTCGGGTGAGAAAATGATTATGAAATAAAAGATAAACTTGGTTTTTTAATATAGTTTACTTTTAACTTGTCGACATCTCGACGCAGACTTACTACTTCTACTGAAAATACAAAACCTTTACAAAACAGGGTTCTCTTGAAAAGACCCCTTCTCATTCCTTTACTTAACGTCACGACTTAACTCGTGTTCCATTAACCCTCGTCTTAACATACACGTTATTTTCAAATAAAGTGTGCGTGGTAAATGAACTTGAAGTGTTTGAACATAATTCGCAATGCATTCATAATTGGCATCGTATTTTTGGTCATCGGGATCCGAATGCAATTAAGGCTGCCTGTTCAAATAACTTGTTAAACGGTATAAAGATTGTCAATTGCGGTTTAAAAGTGAAGTGTGAAGTTTGCCTTAAAGCAAAAACTACGAGACTTCCATTTGCAAAGAACAGTACAAGCAAATACTCGGAGGTACTTGATCTGGTTCATACAGATATTTGCGGTCCGATGTCTACCGCTTCATCTAGTGGAAAACGTTACGTGCTAACATTAATTGATGATTTTTCGCGTTATACAGTTATTTATTTACTTAAAGAAAAATCGGAAGTTGAAAATAAAATTAAGGAGTACGTTGAAATGGTTAAGAATAAGTTTTCAAAGAAACCGAAAGTGATAAGGTCAGATCGAGGAGGAGAATATACAGGAAATAAAGTCGTAGAGTACTTAAAAAATGAAGGTATTGAAATTCAATATACAGCACCTTATACGCCACAGCAAAATGGTGTTGCTGAAAGAAAAAATCGTACATTGATTGAAATGGCAAGATGCATGTTGGTGGATGCAGATTTACCACATGTTTTTTGGGCTGAAGCAGTAACTACAGCAAATTATCTTCAGAACCGTTTACCAACAAAAGTAATCGAGACAACACCTTATGAAATTTGGAATAAAAAGAAAACAAGTGCAAATCATTTAAGAATATTTGGTTCAAAATGCTTTGTGCACATTCCAATGGAAAAGCGTCGCAAATTGGATAATACAGCTACAGAAATGACGTTTGTCGGTTACGATGAAAACTCAAAGGCATACAGGTGTTACGATGCAGTTAAGCATAAATTGGTAATAAGCCGTGATGTTCGTTTTATCGGCATAGATAAAAGTGAATCAAAGTTTAAATCAAGTTCATCAATAGATGTAGATGGAGAAAAACCAAGTGAAATGGAAGAAGAAGAATTCATTCTTGACCATTCATTAGAAACAAACTCTCATTCGGATGATGAAAATGATAAAAATAGAAAAAATGATGTTCAGGAGGAGCCAACAAGAAAAATGTCTCAACGAAGCAATAAGGGTGTGCCACCACACAGATTAACTTACGACGTGATGAAAGTTTTGGACGACAATGAAGATCCTAAATCATTACAAGAAGTTTTGTCAAGTAAAAATAAGTCGGAATGGGTTAATGCGATGAAAGATGAAATTAAATCATTACAGAAAAATGAAACATGGATATTATGTGAATTACCTGAAAATCGAACAGCGATCGGAAACAAATGGGTTTATAAAACAAAAACAGACGCTAAGGGAAATATTACTCGATTCAAGGCAAGATTAGTAGCTCAAGGATTTTCACAAAAATATGGTACGGATTATGATGAAGTGTTTGCACCAGTTGCAAGACAAGCAACGTTCAGGACATTATTGGCAATTGCTTCAAAAGAAGAAAGGAAAGGAAAACTTAGTTTACAAATTATTTAAAAGTTTGAATGGACTAAAAACAAGCAGCTAAATTATGGTATGAGGAGCTGAATAATTTGTTAATTAAAATTAATTTTCTACAAAGTGCAAGTTTGTGCAGAATTGTATAGAACGGAAGATTATATTCTGTGAGTACTGTCCAACAGAAAAAATGCTGGCAGATATACTGACAAAACCAGTGAATGAAAGACAAATACTTAAATTTAAAGAAACGACAGGTTTAAATTTATAAAATGAGGAGGAGTGTTGAAATATAACATTTTGTAAATTTAAAATTTAGTAGGCAGAAAAAAGAAGTAGTTGCTAAGTAGCATTAATAATAGTCGTTGTGTGTTAATTTTGATAGTTCCTAAAACATTTATATTTTTGTACATTAAAACGTTTTTCCTCATAAGATTTGTACGTTCATCCGCGTATAGTAAACTGCGCAAACAGCATTTTACAACAATCCTAAAATAGAAATTTCCACTTTGTAAAGTCTGTCCCACGAGAGCTCGAGTGTGACTCATACCTAAAAACTATCCGAATGAAATAAATTAAAACGTTTGTCTTAGCTATCTTCTATAGTGCACTTTAATCTTTCAACCTCAAATGTACCAAAATATAAATTTAGTGTATTCTTATTTACCTGAACTATTCATGTTAACGGTAAATTTCATCCACCGCGATCGCATTCGTTCTCAAAATATTTGAGTACGTTCATTAGCATAATCTACGATTGACTTTTTAACGATTTATTGCTAAGCGACATTATAAAGCAAATATAGGTTAACAATAACAATCAATTTGACAGCTAACAGCTGACACTACGATACAAACTCAACGTACGTTTATGTAATTTACAATGCCAATGTTAGAAGATATATTTTTTATATTCGCTCTCTTTTCCATTAGGTACTTTTTGTAAGTATGACAAAGACAGCCTAATAATTTGCGTTAATTCCACGGACGTAAAAAAACAAATGGACTGCTAATTGGTACGTACCGGCAACATTTATTTGTCCCCACCATGGGAGCCGCCATACTGTGCTCTTAGTTAGTTATTTTCTTGTAGAGATCGATTTTAGTTGGCAATTTCAAACGTCAAATCGAAAGTGGTCCAAACTTCAAAGTCTTTGACTTAACCTCAATGTTTTATATCTTACCTTTCGTTGCTTTCATATTTGACATTTTTATATACATAGTATGAATAGAGCGTGATGTTTCGTTGGAAACGATTGTTGCTATGTGTCGTGTGTAAATAAACAAGTTTTGTTGGTTAAATGGTTACACATAATTATGCCATTTTGGAATACATCGAAAACCACGTTCCAGAAGAAATTTTACAAATACTTTCAACAGCAGAATCGTCGTTGATACCAAGCAAGTGATGATGAAAATATAGTTACAGAATTGAAATTCAGAAATAATGAAATGACAAATTATAAATTGCAACTTTCAAATATAACCGCTAAATTTTCAGGGTTCATTATACTCGCTTTGATTATATATTACTCCACAGACCACTAATATTTTTAATGGTCTGTGCACAAATCACTTTTTTGTTAGTAGTTTGTGGGTCTGTGGATTACTCCTTTAGAAATACACCAATACAAAATTGAGCCACAGAATAAGGTCCCCTTACTTATTCTGTGATTGAGCACAGTATGGCGGCGCCCAGGCAGGGGACAATTATTTCAACATAATTAGCAGTCCATTTGTTTTTTATACGTCCGTGGTTAATTCACACACCAATAACTAATGAGTCACAATCGAGCTCTCGTGGGACAAACTATACGAAGATTTTCAAGCTACCTACTCATACGTTGTGATTAAGGGAAATCTTCTAAGTCGGCTTTTCTCCTCGCGTCCATTTTATCCTAAAATAGAAATTTCCACTTTGATCGACCATTTTAAAGCTACCTACCTATAAAACCTATAAAGGAATTCTCCTCATTGAACTTTGCCCCAGAGAAACCAATGACACCCTGTAGTGTAAAACTTTCAAAAAGATACAGGAAAAAAAGAAATAAAATGTTAACGAAGGGAGTGTCGAGTCGAGTGTTTGTTGTATGACACTGTTTGGAACATCTTCGACGACTATCCACTCACAGTCCTGAACTGGTACCTCGACTTTTCACCTTTCCAAAGATCTTTTATTGGGGAAAAAAGATTTTCGACCGGTGATGAGGTCAAGAATACCGTTAAACAATAGCGGGCGAAGGGAGACTATCTTTTAGTAAAGTTATAAGAAAGTTGTGGAGGTACAACGATGCAACTGAGGATTCTGAAAGTGAAAACGGATCACCTGAGATGAACAAAATCCGGCACAACTTCCCTCGTACCAAAAAACTGCAGCTTTTCTTATAAAAAAAATTAGTGCCGCCATTTTAGCTTATACCGAAAGTGACGTCATCAAAGGTAATATCAGCATTTTCATCCTTGGCCCGAATGCAATCAATTCGCGAAAACCGCATTTCGATAACATTAATAGTTTCTGAGTATAGAGCGTTGCAAGGAAATGTATACGGACAGACTATAGACGACAGACGGAAATTTTTTTTATATTTTGAATCTACGTATTCAGAAACGCAAAGATATGTCAAAATTTGCATAGGTCAATTTTTTTTGGGACACTAATACAATTAATACTTTCCTTTTATTTCGTACTCGGGAAGTAAAAGAGGATGTTAAGGGAACATACACAAAAAACCGCCATACATTCCTTGATTAACGTTCCAACGGTTGGAAGGCCATGAGCGTGATGAACGGCGTACCTAGTACACGATGTCGCGTGTCGGTGTGAATGGTGACGCTTGTGGATTGTTCCTCGCTGGGACACCGATCGTAATTCATTGTTCTTAGTTCTTGTCCATCCGGATCCAATAGGCGTTGGTATATCTGTCAGGGCGTGCGCTCTTATGTCTCGAGAACGTTATATTAAGTTTTAGCATTGCTTCCGGAACTGCTCCTGTAGCGGTGGTGGTTTCTGTGCACCAGTCAGACTGCCTCCTGCCATTCGTTTCCGCTGGGGACTCACCGAGTTTAGAAAGGTCGTACGTGAGCAGCGCTTAACTTGGTATGACCCCTGTTTCTGCGTTTATTCTTATACGGAAAGTGGACAGTATATGACCCATACGCTCGATTGCTTTCTCATTAGCGTAGTGTCGAAGTGATCTACTGGTGTCACCCATAATACACTTCCTAATACGCTCATCGTAAATTGATTTATTGATGCGACAGAACTGTTGGTCACTATTGTTTAAAAAATCCTGGTCTCTTCTATATAGTCATCAGGTTATGAAGGCCATCCCCTTTTTCTGGAACTGTAAAAAAAAGAAAGGTCGAACTCTTTGTGATAAATTGTCTCGCTAAACGTAAGTTTACTTCGGTCTGCTTTCCTTTATGTTACTAATGTGTCGCTTCATTTCACACTTTCTTCACAGTGACGTAAGGGAACCTTATTTTATTTGATCGTTTCACTCAATCACAATAAAGTTTACAGATTGATCTGCAGTTTTAGCCAATATCAGATCTAGTTGTTACAAAGGCCTTCTGAAATGTTGAATAAAAGAAAACGACTGCCAGTTGAGTTGAAATGAGTTTACTTTGCGCGTAACGTCTCTCAAGACTGGGGGGATAGCAGCTCATCTTTTCGACCTAATAACCACCCCCACCTTCAGCAGACAGCCCAACCCGATCCGCTACCTCCATAGCAATAGAGGATTACAATGAGCACCGACACCGACCACCCAAACAGGATCAGCAAGTGAACTCACAACTCCGGATAACATTGGGAAATCATTACATACAACATGGACAGCACCATCACTTCGATAACTTCATGGACAGTGACAGCAGCTTTCGCTTGATCCTATGGAATGAGATGAACACATGACTTTTGTGAAAATAAAAAGGACAATAAAAGTAGGATGTGAATATAGTACTAATTGAAACTTCACTTATTATTAACTTATTATACAAAAAAAAGTTACAACATTTCAGCACCAAGCGATTGTGAACTTGGGCTTGGTGTAGAGCTCACAGAGCTTAATGTCTCTTCCTTAATTTTTAATTTATTGGGATCCTTTTCTTTTTTATCCTTGTCTTTATTATGTTTATGATCATGTTTATGTTTGTGTTTGTGTTTATGTTTCTTTTTGTCCTTTTTCTTTTTCTTCAACTGAAAACATAACTACAGTATCTAAATAAAAAAAACGAAACCATGTACTTTGGCAGAAGGATCAAATTTGTGTTTTGCATCGGACTCCTTTTTAAACATACCAGGTTCAAAACCAACAGGTCCGGGTTGTCCCATACCCGGTAAAGACACCGAGTTATCTGAAAAGTACTCCTGCTTTGGTACAACAGGCTTAGCGGTCGGTTCAATTTTTAAATCCAGCGGCATATTTTCCTCCTAAAAATATGTACCACTCTACTACGACATTTAATACTGAAATAGTACCTTTATTTTTTCCTCTCGTGCGATTATTTCGACGTTAACGCATTCCAAAGTGTCATCTATGATAATATCTGAAGGTCCCTCCTTTGATACAACAGGTGAAGGGTTACGTTTAATGTCGACGGCAGTAAGCGGTAGAGGAGGTGGTGTTGGCGACGAAAATGTCTTCATTCGCTTAGGTTCGCCAAAAGAGGACTGCTTTTGAGGTTTGTATAGCGCTTCGGTTTCGGGATTGGGTAAACAAGTCGGTCGCCGAATACCATACAGTACAAAATATAAATCGACTAAATCGCAACGTAATCTTGCATCATGAGAAAGCATTCCACTGAAAGTATCATGAAAGGAGTTTAATAATTTAATAAGATACTGAACGATATTAATTACATGCCGGTAGAAAGTTAAAAAACTAATGCGATTAGTAACTGTAATTATCCCACACAACCTCTGGTGGTAATTTATGCAACTACTGTAAGTAGGTACTGTCTCTTTTTAAATTTAAATTTTGAAATGATTTGTCACCTTAATTTAGATGAAATGACAACTTACTTAATATTGCTCCAAATTCGATCCACCAGATCTGGAATATCCAGTCTTTGTCTGTGCGCTCTTTCAAATGGAGGATGTGCAATAAGTAAACCAACTAATTTGTGACGCACTCCCGGATCGGGATCATTTTCTACAATATCCAGTAAATGCTGTAAATCTGACCAACGTCCGTCGGCACGGACGAAATCGACTAAGCACTCCATGGCCGCTATTCGTACATCTACAACAGACTATTTTTAATACCGGCAAAATTTTCATCGACTTTTTACCAATAAATTGTCCATAAACTGCGTAACTTTTAAATAAATGCGGACTGCTAGGTAAATGGCCAAACTTTTGCAATTTCCTAATTGCTTTCAAGCACGCAACCGTCACCGTATACTTATAACAGGGCAGAGATTTTTCCAAATTGAGCATTCTAGTTATTTCCTCCAGCACCGACTTTGTATCGGCGCTCAAGCTTTCGAAGGTAATCGATGTGCCCTGTTGCACCACGGAAACTACCGGAGTGATCGTACAACCGAGAGCTTCGACCAAAACGGCCTTGTAATAATTGTCCGAGTATCTGTTTTTAGAATTGTCGTTGTATTTAAATAAATCGAGTAGAAAACGAATTACTTCGGGAGGACAAATTCCGTGAGCGTTACGTAAACCTGCCATAGCTTGCGGGATAGTTTTTTGAAGAAAATAATGCTGGAAGTTAATGAATGTGTTTTGTTTAATTATGTGGGGGGCGGCGAATGAACCGTAGAATTTTCGAAAAATTGCTAGCATCGCGGGCGGTCCGGCCCAGTTTGATACCATCGCGTTTGCAACCTAAAAATGTGTCTTTAGTAACTTAACTGACTTTCAAGGTCACACGCCATACTAGTGACCGGTTTTGAAACTAATTCCAGATGACAAAGAGGCCTGTCTTCAAGAAGAGACCCGCCTGGTTTGTTTCTTAAACAACTGAAATGAACTGTTTGACTTAGTTCCAAAACCGTGCACTAGCAGAGCGTGCGCCCCTGATTTGTTATAACAATAGACCTTTGTAAGACAATGAGCTGCTCGACATCGCACCTTGTGGAAACACTGTTCGTTTTCGATGGTGTCGGTCAAAGCGAGACGTGTTGGTGGGGTTGGGTAACGTTCCAAAGCGAGAATGGCCTCCATTTGTGCCGTTACGTCTCGTTCGTGCCTCAACTGAAATTGCCATTGGAAATCGGGCTGTTCAATTATCGTCGCTCTCAGTAGTGTCATTTCGGGATCAAGACGAATCCACAATACGGGCGAATCGCTGCATGTGCATTGTTTAAAAAACGATTATATGTAAATTTAAACTTACTCCATCGGACTGAGATCCATATCGACTTCCTCTCCGGTGCACAGTGGGATTTTCTTTTTCTTATTTCGTCGACTTTTCGAATGACAAGTGATATCCGCTTTCACAACTGTATTTTCGATTTGCAGTGTGTGCTTAAAGGTTCCGTCTAATTCTTGAAGTTGCACTAACAATGGGCCAACATATTTTCTGATACCGGTTTGAGTAGTTGCGTCTTGACGGATTTCGACTTCTATTGTGTTCCTGAAAAGAGAGAATGATGGTTAAACAAGAGGTCCATCCAGATATTAAGTTTCCCTATATTTATTTTTTTGAAAGTAAACGTATTTAGGCTGGAAACGTGAGTGTGAGCGTAGATCCGTGACATAGTAATCATATATTATACTGACACATATGTCCCACTTGGTGCTCTCTCAGATATGGATGCCGAAGATGAACTAAATCTCGGTATTGCAATGTTTATGTTACTGAGTAAGTACAGGGTGACCCAGGGCTGTGTGATCGGTCCATAACTTTTTTGCTATTCAAGATATCGACATGCGGTTTTCACCGCCAAGTAAGCACACTTATACTGCACATTATAAAAATATTTTGATTATATACAGAATGTTCCTATACAGGGTGGTAAACCAAAGTTATGTTTTTTTAAATGGGACACCCTGTATATTTGTACATTATTAGTTTTTACATGAAAAAATAATGGCACTTTGTATAGGTCATTATGGGTCTAGCTCTCTCCGTTTCGGCGTTATTCAACGTTTTGTTCGAAAAAAGGCTCATATTTGATGGATCACTGCCCAGTAGGCCATGGATGTTTTTCGAAAAACTTGCCACAGAAAATTTTAGAATAACTTGGAATTTTAATAAATAGTCGACTTTTGGTCCATGTATGCACACACTATACAGGGTGCGCTGAAACGCAAAAAGTCGAATAACTCTTTTTTTATAAATGGAACACCCTGTATTTCTGTTCACGAGTCGATTAAGTTTTTTATAAGCTTTCCACAGATATGAAATTTGTATGGTCAATTCTGAATAGTTACTGAGATTTTTCGGAAAACTATTGTAATTATGAAGAAGTTGTTGATTTTTGCAAGTAGGCTGCTGTTAACGAATATCGCAAGTGATATGAAAGTTAATTTAGATGCTAGTGTGATAATAATCTACATTGTTACTGTTGCACATTTTTGCTCGACACTACAATGAATTAATCAATATGGATTACTGTACAAGGGCGTCGCCAGAAAATTTTCCCAGGGGGGTGGGGGCAAGCACTATTGGGAGTTCGTGGCTCTGGCGTTTTTTCAAAATTTCGCACAAAATTTATTTTTATTTTTAATAACTTGCCTTTTTTCTTTTTCCCAGGGGGCGATGGCCCCCCTTGGCGGCGCCCTTGTGACTGTATTGGTGAAGCCGATCGAAATGTTTTGTTAGCCAGTAGAATATACCATCAAAAATCTCCCGATGCGAGAGTACCATGAGTCATTTCTTTTCAAAACTTAGAAACCGATTTGAAGAATCTGGCAGCATTAAATATGGAAAGAAGGAGATATTGGGAGGGAGGATTGATGAAGAATCTCAAGTGGATGTTTTACTCGTCTTGCAAGAAACCTAAATTAACTGTCATATCACTTGCGATATTCACGAACAGCAGCCTTGTTGCAAAAATCAACAACTTCATAATTACAATAGTTTTTCCGAAAAATCTCAGTAACTATTCAGAATTGACCATACAAATTTCATATCTGTGGAAAGCTTATAAAAAATTTAATCGACTCGTGAACAGAAATACAGGGTGTTCCATTTATAAAAAAAGAGTTATTCGACTTTTTGCGTTTCAGCGCACCCTGTATAGTGTGTGCATACATGGACCAAAAGTCGACTATTTATTAAAATTCCAAGTTATTCTAAAATTTTCTGTGGCAAGTTTTTCGAAAAACATCCATGGCCTACTGGGCAGTGATCCATCAAATATGAGCCTTTTTTCGAACAAAACGTTGAATAACGCCGAAACGGAGAGAGCTAGACCCATAATGACCTATACAAAGTGCCATTATTTTTTCATGTAAAAACTAATAATGTACAAATATACAGGGTGTCCCATTTAAAAAAACATAACTTTGGTTTACCACCCTGTATAGGAACATTCTGTATATAATCAAAATATTTTTATAATGTGCAGTATAAGTGTGCTTACTTGGCGGCGAAAACCGCATGTCGATATCTTGAATAGCAAAAAAGTTATGGACCGATCACACAGCCCTGGGTCACTCTGTATATCATTAATGTTTTCGAGCTTGTTTAAGTAATGCCTCAGTAAGGATTTGGCACAAACGACAAAAGTATTTTAAAATTTATGCACAAATGAAGAAGCTTATTTGATAAGAAATAGAGGGGGGGGGGGGGGCAGAAACGGATCCCCCTGTGAAATAAATTGTAAGAGGGGGCTAGATAGGGTTAGAATAGTAAAAATAAAGGAGGATGCGCACTGAATCGGCTCAGCTCGGCTCGGTACAGCTCAGCACAATCAGCAATTTGGCTATACATGGGAACAAATGAAGCCACACGCACTGAATCGGCTCGAAATGGTACGGTCCTTTTCATTCAGTTTGGCTCAGCACAGATTTTGCTCGAGGTATCAACTTTTCTGAACTGACTTTCAATAGTTTAGCCAGTGCAGTAGGTGCAAGAAAGTTCTAGTTAATTAATAACATTAAACATGGCTTTAAATTAATCGGGTGAATCCGAAATCTCGGGTGACGCTTTTCGATCTCGTGGCAAGCCAGACCTATCATTATATCTTCATCTGATTCGTCCGAAAAACTGCTCATTTTCACTATTAAGAAGAGGAAGAAGATGACCGTACGCCAATGCTTTTTGTAAATAAAGAATTCACAGATCTAAACGTTCCGAAAGGACTGAATCAGTGCGTGGTAGGGCGGGAATGCTCACTGTGCTGAGTCGCGCCGAGTCGAGCTGAGCCGATTCAGTGCGTGTCCTGCTTAAGAGAGTTATTGGAAAAATTATACATATAACTTAAGGGAAGAGGTAGACCAAAGAAAACATGGGAAGACACTGTGGTAAACGTATGGATTAACAAAGGGAGACAGTGGAAAAGTGCAGTTAAGGTAACCAAAGATAGAAAGGAATAGAAGAAATTTTTCAAAGATGATACAACCTCAATTCAATTGTTTACCCTTTAAGGTTCATCATTGTCTGGGCAGGAAAAATTAGTCAACGGGGGCTGATTAACCACCAGTGCTTTAAAAATTGTTAGTGCTTTTATGCACTGTTTGTTGGTACTATTTATCAGATATAAATATAACAGTTACATTTAACGTTAACAGTTAATAAGAGAACCTTTTTTAAATTACCTTTTTCGATTAAATATAGAACTTAAATGAAATTTCGCATGACCGCCAGTTCTAACCCACTGATCGATGAAAACCACCATATCCTTTCCGGTTACGGTAAAAATTGCCTTGGTAAATGTAATTGTACTTATAAGCATGTGACTCCACAGTCCGCTTCCGATTTTTTGTCCGGCCGCATTCATCGCCAACGATAGCTGCTTATTAAATACTTGCAACAGTAACTCCAAACCAATTCTATGTTCCAACATACGCATAATGAGCAAACCTTTCTTATACAAAGCGTCTATATACATCGGCGATAACGTGTGCAGATTACGAATTGAGAAATAGAATTGTGCCTCGTGATGTTTCGTATGACTCGATGGGGTGTTCAATGATGTCGGCAGAGGGGATGGCGGTTGACTGGGATCTGCAACGGAAATCTTAATACAAAACCTTCAAAATAAGAGTCACACCTAAAATTATTCCACCGTACTGTTCCTCGTATTTCACGACGTCCCTCAGTGTACTTTGTACATTTTCGCGGTACTCGTTATTACCGAAGCACTTTTTGCAATATAAACCGCATAGGTATTGACTAATCGATTTCGGTAACCACATATCGGACCAATTTTGCATGGAAATGAAACATCCGAAAAATTGTTCGGCAATCGCTTGCGCCATTATTCGTCTCGTAATGTAGCATTGATCAATAATAACGGCCGAATGTAAAAGATTTGTATTTAAAATACTCATCGTCGCATACGATTTGTAACTGTAAGCGACCTCGTCGACGAAAACTTGCTTGTAACACGAGTAAGGGTAGCGGTTCGATAAAGTCTCTTCGTAAAACTCAAACGCTTCGTGCATGTACCGTGTGGTCACCTTTAACAGCGGCAAGAGTTGAGGTAGGCAAAAATGCGTAACTTCGTGCATGAACGGATCTACGTATATTTCGAATGGGCCAACGGCGAGAGAAATGTTAGGTGCACATGTGGGGATGCTCAACATGTAGTGGAAGGTTCTCCGTCGCATATCTGGAGTAAATACAACTTCGATAAGATCACCATTGGAAACGGCGGTCATTCCTTCGTCGACTGTAAATTCGAGCTTCCATGTGCAAGGTTCGGCGTAGCTATCCACACAGGGGAACCATAAACGAGACGAATTCTCATGTCCGTACGTGTACAAATGTACACCTCTCTGCAATTAGCATATAAATATTCCTAAAGTTACATACATGATGGCCCATTAGTGCATCAAAGCTCTATAATCACTTTATTATTATGGAAATGAAATAGAAAAGTTGTAGGTATCGAAAGTCCAAATACCAATTTTTATGGATTTAACTTAAAAACTTACGGATTTCCATACAAACTTTCATCCCCTATTTTATTTTTGAAATCTGTTAAAATCATAATATGTAGGTAATAATTGTGAATGAGCCCTGTTTGTTCGTAACAAATTCGCATTAAAGTAGATATACTTTAATCTCATGCATTAAAGTAGACATGAGATTAAAGTAGATGTACATGTACTACATGTATATCTACTTTAATTATATAACTTATATTTTGTGTGATTAGGTATTTACAATGACTTGTTCTATCTATACCATTCTTTGGTCTTCTGGAACAATGTTTATTATTAGTATTATTAGTATTATTATTAATGAATGCGCTTCGACAAGGCGCCAAACGCCGAAAAACCGTCGGTGCGCATTCGCACGCGAAGCCTTCTGGTTGAAAACGTAAAAACAATAATTAAAAACCTAAATCTTAACAACTGTGCTGGATATGATCTTATAACGGCAAAAATATTAAAAGAACTACTTGACAAGGGATTCAAAGCTACACAACATCACTGATCAACGCCCTTCTCCGATTACAAATCTTGACAGAGCAATGAAAGGTTGCTCAAGTGGTAATGATTTTAAAAACGTGGCAAAGGGTCAACAGAAGTTACATAATGCAGACCGGTCGGTCTCCTTCCCACATTTGGCAAAAAGATCATACTTTCCTTGGAGAAGACAAACTTTTGCCAAAACATCAATTCGGTTTTCGCGAAGGTTATGGCACCATCGTACAGGTTAACAGAGTAATAACTAAAACTTAAAAAGATACTGCCCGGTAGCGTTTCTAGATATTACCAGGCTTTTCATAGTCTGGATAAATGGTCTGCTGTACAAAAACCAAAAGTCTATTACCAACGGGTTATTACAATATAATCAAGTTGTACATAAACAACAGATATTTCCAAGTGAAAGGACAAATTATCAACTCCGGACTCTGATTCATTCAGGTGTCTCCCAAAGAAGCGTACTGGGTCCCACATCTCCTTTACATCTCTGACATTCCAACTACCAGACAGACACATGATCGTCACATATGCAGATCATACAGTAGTGCTTGCTTCACATAAAGACTCACACGAACAGCATCACAGCTTCTCCAGCGCAACCTAGATAAAATCCAAACATGGTTATCAATGAAGTCAAATCGGTTCATGTCACATTCTCACTACGTAAGGAGACTTTCTCTCCAGATAAAATAAATAATAAACAACTTCTCCAAGTAAACAGTGCCAAGTAAATATTTGGGCATCCATCTAGACCGAAGACGGAAATGGGGAGAGGAAGAAATAGAGCAGGTGAAAGAATTTACGTACCTGAAGTATACGTTAAGACAGGAAAACAAGGATGGGGAACACATACAGGAAAGAGTGAGAAATGGGAATAAAGTGTGGAGTGTGGGGGAAGGGTTGTTGGGAATGGACTTAGGGAGAAGGAAGCTGTTGTTTGACAAGCTAATAAAAAGTGTGGTACTTTACGGGGTAAAATGTGGGGGTGTGAGGAGCAAAAAGAGGGGGAAGGGGTGCAGAAAAAAATTGGAAATGGGTTTTGGGACTGGACAAGAACACGCTAGGGTACACAGCAAGAGAGGAACTACACAGGTAGAAAAATAAGAGTAGAGGCGGGAGGAAGGGCAGTAAAATACGAGGAAGACATTAGAGGAAGAGTGGGTTGCAAAATACTACAGAAATGTTGGGAAAGGTAAAAGAAGAGAAGGTGAAATATGGACAAGGAGCAGGGAAGAGAAACAGGTACGCAAAGGAAGAAGTAGAGAGGTTAAGGGAGTAAGGGTTAGAGAGGATATAATAAGAAGGAACAGGAATGTACAAAAACAAGAAGGGTTGACGAAAATAAAGGAGGTGAGGTATAATGAGACCGACAAGAATATTAAAGGAGAAGGAAGGGATACCGGAATACTTGAAAGGGAAAGGAAAAAAATGATCGCGAGGTTTACATGTGGGAACGAGGAATGGGGCAACAAGTACTGGAGAAAGAAGGAAGAAACTACAGGTTATGTGGAGAAAGATTAGAAAACATGGCACATATGATAAAGGAGTGTAGGGAGTTAAGGGAAGAGAGGAGGGTTGAGGTAATATTAAAAGAGAAGGGAACAGGAGCGGAGTGGATAGAAGAAATATGGAAAAGGAGGAAACTGTTAATAGGGGAGGGGAAGTAAGTAAACATGAGGAGGAAAGTGTGAAGATAAATGTAAACAAAATTGTAAAGTGAAAATGAGATACAAGAAACATTGTAAGTTATGTGTAAATAAAGAGAAACTACTATAATACTAGTACAACTTTTCCATTTAAAATTTTTGTAGAGCTTTGACACACGAATGGACCACCCTATTATAAGCGCTTACCTCCGCATAGGTACCTTCCAATGGAGGCACAACAAAGTGCAAACCACCTTGCGGTTGCTCGAGAGAAAATTCAATACCAACTCGTAGGGCGGTCCCTTCTGCCACCAAATGAGCGGCATCTGGTGGGATAACTACCACAAGCTCACCGGCACTGTTATCGGGATCGACTTTTAATGCAGCCTGGTGATGGAGATTAGAGAATTGCTCTAATGAACGCCTACAACAATTATGAACGCACCTTTTACCAATTTTAAAGAAAACTTACGTATCCACATCACCTTGGCATATATCAAGGAAGGGATCAAAGTATTGAAACTGAGCTTCATAGCTCTCGTTCAACACGACTCTGTAAATTCGGCATTGTTTCGCATTCAGCTTGATATGTCTTAAGTTATCACGAAGTGGAACGACTGTTAGCTCGACAAAACCCTACAAAAATGAGCATTTGTAGAATTTAAGACACACAACCTGACTTACGATGACGCTTTTCCTTTCAAAGCTAATTCCGGTAAGGCTCAGTATTTGATGGGCTGTAAATATAACCTCGACTGTAATTTGCTATTAAATAAAAAGGATGATACTTATAATTTAAAAGGCCTGCAATTATCGGCGGTTCGGTCCCGCTGCTTCATTGTGTTGCACAATTTGGTGATTCGAACAGGATCACAGTTTGGCTCATCAAATGTTGAACATTTTTAGGTTAAAAGTGCACGAAGTGCACCTACTTCACATACTTATTTACAGCAATTTATATACAGCAATTTATAACAATTATATACAGATACTGCACTAATTTCATATAAATAATATTTACGGTAAATAAACAAACAGATAGGGAATCAGGATAGCCAATACCCTGCCAGTTTAAGTTAAAAAATGTTCCTATATTTAGTGCTTTTTGATGCACAAGGTGCTTCCTCGTTTTGTGTGCAAATTTAAAGAAATGCCTTAAAATTTAAACTACAACGTAAACTCCACACAATATAGTCGCGTCAACCGTTGCGGAAATGGGGATGATGCTGGGAAAGTGGTGCCAAAGGTCGGATCGGGATGCGGTTTTCTGCATTCTCTTCCAAAACGATTCGCGTGCACTTTGGCCTGCAGCGATGCAATTTTCGGTGGGAGGGGAAATTCTACCGAGGTACATTTCGTGATAATCGTTTTGGAAGAGAATGCAGAAAACCGGATCCCGATCCGACCTTTGGCACCACTTTCCCAGCATCATCCCCATTTCCGCAACGGTTGACTTGCGAACCCCTGGGAAAGTGGTGCCAAAGGTCGGATCGGGATGCGGTTTTCTGCATTCTCTTCCAAAACGATTATCACGAAATGTACCTCGGTAGAATTTCCCCTCCCACCGAAAATTGCATCGCTGCAGGCCAAAGTGCACGCGAAAAAAAAAAGAAAAATGGGAGGGAAAATTCTACCGAGGTACATTTCGTGATAATCGTTTTGGAAGAGAATGCAGAAAACCGCATCCCGATCCGACCTTTGGCACCACTTTCCCAGCATCATCCCCATTTCCGCAACGGTTGACGCGACTAATAACCCTGGCACTTGATCACGATTTTGTGAAAATCAATGAACTGTATACTATACAAATACGTAGGTACCTGGAAGGGATGCGTAAATCCATGAAAGTGAGGCAAAATGTGAAGTTAGGCAACCCGCATTGTGGACGTGAAATTATCTCTTTCTATCTTATTTAGATACATAAGTTGCACTCTATTTCTCACCATTTTAAAAGAATTATTTTGATGCTATTAAAGAAATTATAGTATAAAATTGGATTTTTATTTTTTAAAGTAAATTGTCCTTCACAAATAGAAGCTAAATAAGGAAAAAATTGTCAACGTAAAATTTTTGTTGAAAGGCAATATAAATAACCATATCGTCCGTTTTACACAATATAAATTCAACACAAGAAAAATCGCTACCCAATAATTATTTATTATACTTTATTCAAGCGACGGAGAATTTACCAAACTTATTACAACGAGATTGACAAAGATAGGTTACCGTCCTATTTTTCTGTTTGCCCCTGACACAAAAACTGATTGTTGAAATACGGCGTGGGTCCATTCCAGGTACGTATAGTATACAGTTCATTGGTGAAAATATACTTAAAGTTCAAAATCAGAAGCAAATGTTTGACAAGAAGAGCGAGGTAAAAATTACTTTTTCGAAAATTACCGATATTCAATAACGTATATCTCGAAAACCGTTGAAAATCCGACAAATATGTATCGAAACAATTTTATAGGAAATTTATGTAGGTTTCATTTTTATTTAAAGTATCTTGTTCTAGAGTGCACCGTTTCCGAGATATAATCCAAAAACCCAAAAATGCCTCGGTCTCTCTCCTCCCTCTTACCTACCTAAGTTCTCCACACAGGGGCGGTGACTTTTAGTATATTTACCTACTAACTACTCCTAACAAAGTCCTGAAGTCAAAAAGTTCCATGCACCCTACAATTTATATCCATTCACTAGACGTACAGTTTCGAGGTGGCAACACTGCAAAAGTGCATACAGTAGTTCCTAGATACTAGGCAGTAGTTTTGCTCTCTGGCAGTAGTTCAAATACTTTATTGACGTCCACTGTCGCTATTTTCACAAATCTTTTAATTATTACAACAGTAAATAATTAGTTTGATTTTGTTGTTAGTAATTAACATTTTATAATTAAAAATGTCCACAGAAGGTAACGTATGGGTGCAAATAATCAAAGATGAACCACAGTCAGAAGTAACAGAAATAAACTTAGTTTATGAAGAAACACTTACGAAAATTGAACCAAAGTGTGAGGAAAAGCTAACTTCTTTCCGTATAAAACAAGATTTCCAAATAAATAAAGATTGTTATGATGGTCATAATATATTAAAGCAAGAACCCAACGATTTTTCTGCTTCTAATGATATACTTTCAAGTCATGTGCAACCGTCCAACAATGAGGAAACTACTACAATTATCAAAAGTGAATCAGAAATAAGTGAAGTAACTTCCAAAATTGATCAGCTACCTACAGAAGAGGCCATTTTTACAAGTGATGGGAGTAAAGTGCAAAACGGAACTTCAAATGTTTCTTTTAAAACTTTAAATAGTGGATTACAGGATTTGAAATATACTTTACAGCATGTTTCTAAAGAATTTAAATGTCAGCAGTGTACCTATGCAACAAAATTTAAATCAAAGTTAGGAGTGCATTTGAAAAGATGTCATGGTTCAGAAAAATTTCAATGTTTTCACTGTCCTTATTTAACACAGTGTAGGATCAATATAATTAATCATTTGAAACATTGCCAACGCTCGAAGGAGTATAAATGTCATCGATGCAATTATGCAACAAATTGGAAGCGTGATTTATTGAAACATCTGAAAGGGAAACATGGTTCAGAGAACCTTAAATGCAATCAATGCAATTTCGTCACAAAGGCGAAACACTACTTATTACGACATATCAAAGTGAATCATAGTTCAGAACAGTTCAATTGTCAACAATGCAGTTTTGTAACCAAAGCAAAACACAGTTTGTTGCGACATATGAAAGTGAAACATGGTTTAGAGGATTTTAAATGTGGTCAATGCAGTTATGCAACAAAATGGAACCGCGGTTTATCAATACATATCGAAAGGAAACATGGTTCAGAGAAGTTTAAATGCCATCAATGCAGTTTTGTTACAAAAGCGAAAGACTATTTATTACGACATATAAAGATACATCTTGTTTCAAAAGATCTTAAATGTGATCAGTGCAATTACACAACAAATTGGAAACGTAATTTATTGATACATATGAATGTACAACATGGTTCAGAGGAGTTCAAATGTCAACAATGCGATTTCTTCACAAAAGCAAAACACTACTTATTGCGACATATGAAAGTGCAACATGGTTCAAGACAGTTGAAATGTGATCAATGCAATTTTTCCACAAAATGGAGAAGTAGTTTATTAAAACATGTAAAAGTGCATCGTACGATATAAGAATAATATAAATTTCATCAGTGTAGGTAGTTACACAACAAAATGACAAAGGAATAATGTAAATTATTTTTTTCCAGACAAATGGTGCAACCACAGTAGACTAACCAAGTCAGTAATGCCTCTCTGTGCACCTTTGATCTTACTGAGGGAAAATGTCGTCATATCCTCATGAGTGATGATATAGTCATTCTCATTCAATGCTTCAAGCAGCACGAGTTTTATGCCGAGATTACAACCACCTGTTTTTTATCTCCAACAATACCCATAATGGGTGTGGGTGCTTTTGCTGAGCGATAGTTCTCAAAATTAAAGATTTACTTACAAAACTCTATGAGTCAAAGCATTAATTCCCAGATCGAAAACAAAATTGGGCAATGTTCAAATTTGTACTATGTAAGTTGCTAAATAGACTGTGTAAGTGTTAATGTACCTCTAGTCTAGTTTAATATAAGGGTCGTAAACTATCTTACGTAAGGCTTAAGTTAAGAATATTTTGTAAGAAATGAAATGCCAACCTACATCTTGAATAGCACGTAAAAATATATCCGAAAACTTTGTTATCTCCAGAGATATAACAAGTTAAATATAAACCCTTCTTGTTACTTGTTATCACGATGTTTCGATAAACTTACTTGTTATTACGATATTTGTTAACTTGATTAATCGTTAGGTTACAATAAACATAAAAACCTGAAAATGTTTATCAAACCCATCAAGTGTATATGCAGCCATGATACTACCTACTTTTTCTTTTGTAGTGCATAGTGGAAGCACCTGTACACACATCCCCAACTCTCCTGTGAGAGCTTCGAATTACAAAGACAACACGTTGACTACCACAGCTAAGCCTACGAACACTCTCATTTATATGCATATGCAATATTATTTAAGTTAATTGTATGAAATAGCTAGTACTGTAAAATTCTTAATAAGGCCGGAAGAGAACACAAATGCTTAACAGACCACATAAACATACAACCCAAAATGTCTATGTAACAATAAATGTACTTCACTTGACTTGATTTGCACCATCGCCATTCTGATTCATGTTCTCCATAGCCAAATAAATATAATTTAAGGCAGCTACCCTCATCTGATACTGACAAGAATCAGTAAATCAATAACAGTTTATAGTACTGTAAATAGGCATTTGCTGACAGCCAATAGACATAAACCTGATGGACCAGAGACAATGTACAAATATGTAAAGAACCAGATGTCTTGGACTTCAAACCGATTCGAACTTATTTAATGAAGCAGTGCATTGAAAATGTGTCCGCCGAACCTGTTCAGGATACCACTACACAATGAATATAGTTGCCAAGGTGCAACGGCACCTGACTTTCGAGACAGGTTTTATACTGATATAAAATTATAACAAGGTTCTCGTATAATACGGTTAGTTCATTCTGAATTTATATAGGTACACCAACTAGTCGCAACCATCAGACGTGTTTTAGTAGTGTAAATCGGTTGAAGACGATTAAATGTGGATTGTGTGGATTAGTGATAAAGTGTAGAACCAGCAAAATTGGGATAGGAAACGTGTCAATTAATATTCACATGTGCATTTATTGTGGAGCGAATTTACGAACGATTTATTATTTATTTCAGTTTAACAGTTGAAATGCTGGAAGGTGCAAGTAGATAAGTAATGTCACTACTAACCCAATTTCTATTGTTTTCTCGTTCAAGGTCATGTCGCGTTTCCGGTTCGCCTAACCCAATTTCTATTGTTTTCTCGTTCAAGGTCATGTCGACTAGACGTTTCCGGTTCACCTAACTCAATTTCTTTTGTTTTCTTGTCAAGGTCACTTCTATCTGCGCTACTAATTCAATTTCTATTCTTGTCAAGGTCACTTCTATGTGCGCTACTCAATTTCTATTGTTTTCTTGTCAAGGTCACTTCTATGTGCGCTACTCAATTTCTATTGTTTTCTCGTTCAAGGTCATGTCGCGTTTCCGGTTCGCCTAACTCAATTTCTATTGTTGTCAAGGTCACTTCACTGTGCGCTACTAAATTTCTATTGTTTTCGTGTCAAGGTTACTTCTATGTGCGCTACTCAATTTCTATTGTTTTCTTGCTCAAGGTCGGCTATTCCTCTGGTTTTCCCGGTCGGTGTTTCCGGTTGGGAACTTGGCTAGATGTTTCCGGTTAAGAACTTCACTAGACGTTTCCGGTTATGAACTTGGCTAACTCGCTTCAAGGTCGCTCGTGGTTCTTATTTTGGATATATATCAAATAATTGGTGTGGCTCTTGGCTAATCAAGATCAAACGGGGAGGATGAAGGTCATATTTGACGAATCACGAAATAAAGTGCATGTAATGGTAGTGTGGTGTTTTGCTTATACGGAAGCAAGAAAAGGGCCGTGGCAAACTATGGCGCTGGATAGATATCGTTTTCATCGTAGAATAGAACAATTGAATAGAATTCTGTCGCCCGTCTTACAATCATCGCGCTGAAGTATATCGTAAGAGATTTCAAGGTCACCGAATAGCATCACAAAAATCTGGTTCTTGACTAAGGTGTTTTCAAGGACAACCGGTCACCCGATGGCAATATAAACGATGTCGAAGCGCTAGGACCTCAGTCTGTAACACGATACCGAAATGGATCTTACCAAGCTAAACGCCAGTACCTTCTGCAAGAACTTCAAGAACGTTAAAGATATGGAAGTGGGGGAGAAATATAAAATTATCGGGATCGATACAATTAATACTAAGTATGGTGACCGAATTGTGTTGGAAATGGAAAATTTCAAATGCGTGCTACCATTGAGATTTTACGAGTACTTCAACGAAGATAATCAACTTGAAACATTCAAGCAGTCCTTGGCACAAAAGGAGGTATTCATTGCAAGCGAGGGATTGGTTGGAAAAACTACTAATTTAAAATTTATTTAAATTGTAATAATAATAAGGTGGAGGGGGGAACTATGTAATGTTTAGAAAATAAATATAAATACTTGATATTGACCTCTCTCATTTCACATAAACAATGATCCCGACGATCTCAAATAAAAGCAGTTGCACAGCGATCGTCATTGCCATAGTCATCGCCGCCGTTGTTGTTATCGCTACTGCTGTCGCTGTCGCTGCCGTTGCTACTTTGATGAACTCATTAAGAAACATGGAAAAGAGTTATTGCATGTGCCTGTGGTGTAATGAAGACGACGACGAAACTCCTCCCAAGTTCAATGAAAGTTTAATCGATTGCACCGCTTATGATCTATGTGAGAATTATTCAAAATACGTTGAAATCGGATACAGTACACGCCATGACCTTGCACCAGTTGTACGAATTGTATGCGGTGGTGGTGATGCAATAGTGATGGAAAGAGAAGATTGGGAGACGCTTCTCAAAAGTCAAACGGAGATAGGAATGAAAGTTGAACGATCGCAAGAACTGGAAAGTTGGATTACTTGGTCCGATGTTAACGAAGACGAAGATATCGAATGGTCTCATACTGAGGAATCGCTTAGCAGCAAAATGATCACTTACTATACTTGGGAGTCTGTTAAGGGCATGGAGAAAATGCTAAAAAGTATAACAATACGAACAAAGGATGGCGACGATAAACATTTTTGTACGCTGAAAACAAATGAGATTGAAGAATTGTTTAATCTAAAAGATATAATTAATTATCGATTTGAATCATTGGACTCCTATAATCTTCCCGGTTTCTATCACGATCTCATCGAGCAGATAAAGAGCTATCGACGCTTTCGCAAGATGCAGTTTGACGAAGACGACTACGACGACGACATCTATAGTGACTTTGAAAATTGGCTAAATTATAAATACGATAGAAATTCACACAATACACTTTGCATGATGGAACTGTTACATTATAGACCTGCTTACATCATGTATCACATTTATGAATAAAAAAACCCATTAAAAACGTTTTTTTTCTCTCCTCCCGCCCAAAACCTATAAATATCGCGATTCTTCACCGATTCGCAGCAATGCTAATTCAGAAGCGGAAGAGTTCAGGTGGTAGTGGTCTGTTAAATAGACTTATCAATAACCTTCCATTCGAGATACATCTTCCGGGGTATCAGTATTGCGGTCCTGGTACTAAGTTAGGTGAAAGACTTGAACGCGGCGATCCGGGTATAAACCCCTTAGACGCTCATTGCAAAGAGCACGACATTAGCTATAGGGATAATAAGGATTTAGAGAGTAGACATAGGGCGGATAAAATTTTGGAACGAGGAGCTTGGGATCGTTTAAAAGCATCCGACGCAGCGATGGGAGAACGAGCGGCCGCTTTAACTATTGGCGCTATAATGAAAGCGAAAAGAAAAATGGGGATGGGCGTTAAGAGAAGGGGCAGCAGTTTATTAAATTTACGTAGAACAATTGCTAAAAAAATGGGAAAAAGCAAAAACATGCAAGAATCTATAAAGTCGGCTGTAATGGCTGCAAAACTGGCCGTGAAAAGTTTAGGTGGAAAGGCGCATGTCAATGTTCCGAGAATAATACCCGTACCGAAAGAAGGAGGCGTTTTACCATTTCTAATACCACTATTCGCCGGCTTATCGGCAGTTGGTGCTTTGGCCGGTGGTGCATCGGGAATTGCTAAAGCTGTTAATGCTTCGCGCGATGCCCAAAAGATGTTAGACGAGGCGTCGCGCCACAACCGCACGATGGAATCGATCGCTGTAGGAAAGAAGGCGAGCGGTGGCCTGCTATACATGAAACCGTATAAAACTGGCGGTGCTTTACACTTGAGTCCCGCAAAAAAAAAAAGAATTAGGAAAATTGCCAAATAGACCGCTGACGGATGTGGATCTGCGGAAATATGCCAGGGCGGTACCCTATTTCAGGGACGTATTCATGCGCGATAATTTGCCCAAATTGCCGTGGAAGAACGAGGCCGGTATAATTAATTTAGATAGTCGGCGGGGCGGAGGTACGCATTGGGTTTGTTACAAGAAACGTAATGACAAAGTGTGGTATTACGATAGCTTCGGAAATATTCGGCCACCGAAAGAGCTCGTAGACTACTTTCGCGGATGTAAAATATATTACAATTATGGGCAAGAACAGCAATTTGGGAGTATTAAGTGCGGACACTTGTGTCTTAAGTTTTTGCATAAATAACACGTAGGCGAGTTAGTCGTGCAGTCATGTCGACAACATTCAGCATAGAGGGTGTTGGTAACATAGCCAGTCACGATTTTTATCCGCCCATTGAACTTCCCTCGGAGAGACAGTACGTAATCGCGGTGGTGGGGTTTTACGGCTGTAACAGTATAAGAAACATTCACGCGGGGAACGACAAATTTTACTATATGAAGAAGGGGGAGGAGGGGGGATCAATTACCACATACATAATTCCAATCGAAATTCCTCATGGTGCATACGAATTGGAAGAACTGAGCGCCTATATAAAAGCACACATTCCTACACGCAAATTTAGTTTGAGGGCAAACAACAATACGCTCAAGTGCGAGCTTAGGTGCGAATTTGGTATAGATTTCACGCAAAGAGATTCCATTGGGCGCATGCTCGGATTCCAACCGCGAGTATTGGACGCTAACGTTTTACATAGCTCAGCGCTAGATATACAAATTGTTAAACATACAAACATACATATCGAGTGCAATCTCGTAAAGGGGTCGTATCGTAACGGGGAACCCGCCAAAGTTCTGTACGAAATAGACGTTTCCGTTCCCCCCGGCTACCGCTTAGACAAAATTCCCAGTCATCCCCAATACTTGCAACTAAACACAAACACCATTAGCAACATAACAATTAAGTTGACCGATCAAACGGGCGAACTCATCGATTTCGGAGAAGACGAGCCATTTACTGTACGATTGGAGTTGAAAGAGCATGGGATTAAGAATTAACCAACGTCCGCCTATAAATAAGGAAGACGATGACGACAAATGGCATACTATCAATAGCCAACCACGCTCGAGGACAGCTGCTGAAGAATTAACATCTGCAGAAAAACATTTCTTGAAATCTATTGGATTAGTAGCGTGCAATGACGGCCATCGATCAATCACTGAACATCTTTCAAAACGCACATTTTGACGAAACCATAATTAAATCGGATATTCACACCTACCTCCCGTACGGATCTTTCAATTACGGACTCTCCGATGAAATTCGTATACTAATACAGAGTCAAGATTTGATAACGGCCACATACGACAGTTTTCTGTATATCGAAGGAAAAATCCAGCGCAAAAATGAAGACGCGGGAAAATCGTGCGCTCTAACAAACAATTTCCCCGCTTTTCTTTTTGAAGAAATCCGCTACGAATTGGGTGGGCAGAAGGTGGACGTGTGTAGGAATCCCGGAATTACATCTGCACTAAAAGGATACATATCGTATACGTCTAGCGAAAGTAAAGGATTGCATCATTGCGGATGGGCACCGAACAACAACGATGATGAACCGCTGCAAGTGGAGTACATTAAGAAGGTGGGTGATTTGGAAAAATATTTTGCGGTGTGTATACCGCTAAAGCATATTTTTGGCAGTATGGAGGATTATCGACAAGTTATCGTAAACATGCGACAGGAATTAATTCTGATTCGGTCTAGAAGCGATGCTGATTGTTATGCGGGTCAAGCTGACGCTTCGATAACTTTAAGTAAAATTCAATGGAAAGTGCCGCACGTGACACTTAGCGATAGCGCTAAACTTGCTCTATTCGAGCGAATCAACAAAAATACCGCCATTACAATACCGTTCCGTCAATGGGAGCTGTACGAATTGCCCGCTTTGAAACAGGCACAGTCCGACGTATGGCAAATCAAAACTTCTACTCAACTGGAGAAACCTCGATGGGCGATCGTTGCGTTTCAACGCGGAGCGAAATTTTCAAAGGAGGCAAAAGCGGCGCACTTTCATAACGTTAAAATTCGCAATCTAAAATTGCATCTCAATTCCGAAAGTTACCCTTACGAAGCGATGCAGTTAGATTTTAATGCCAACAAGTATATAGTGGCCTATCAGAATTATATAAACTTTCGACGCGAATATTACGCCAAAGAGGAACAAGACGCTCTATTCGATTATTGGCAGTTCAAAACATGCCCAATATTCGTAATGGACTGTTCGAAGCAAAACGAAACGCTCAAATATTCAACGGTGGATGTCAAGCTGGAAATGGAGACGGTAGAAGCAGCGTTCGAACCTGGAATCGTCGCTTACTGTCTCATTCTTCACGATGCCTTAGTACAATATAATCCCCTTACCGGGGAAGTAAAGAAACTATAAGTTGTTAGTAGTAGTATTGTAGAATTTTTTCTATAAATAAAAGTACATTATTAAAATTTCGATAGTTTTACTCAAGACATGAAGGTAGTTGTTCAACAAGAGAAATTACCAATTCAAAATCATGATAATCTTGCGGGAGGGGGGGTTAACGACAAGCATGGCAAGTTGCTTCCCAATACTGTACGCGCTATACTATGCGGTCCATCGAATTGCGGAAAAACGAACGCTATGCTTAGTTTACTAACAGAACCTAACGGCCTTAGATTCGAGCATGTGTACGTCTACTCAAAATCTCTAACGCAAGATAAGTACAGACTGTTGGAGAAGATTTTACAGCCTATGAAGAATATAGGTTACTTTACCTTCACGCGCAATGAGGACATTATGGAACCGGCGCTCGCAAAACGAAATTCGGTTTTTATCTTTGACGATATCGCTTGCGAAAAGCAAGACAATATTCGATCGTACTTTTCAATGGGGCGCCATAACGACATCGATTGTTTCTACTTGGGCCAGACGTACACTAAAATTCCCAAGCAACTGATTAGAGACAATGTCAATTTAATTGCGCTATTCGAACAGGACGATCTGAACTTGAAACGCATTTACGACGATCACGTCAGCCCTATGATAAGCATGCAGTCGTTTCGCGAGATGTGCGCTGAATGTTGGAAGAATCGATATGGATTTCTGGTGATCAATAAGGATGCCGACGTAGAAAAGGGACGTTTTAGGAAAGGCTTCGACAACTATATAATACCCTAAACACGCGCTTGACATTTAGTAGCACGCACGCATCAGGAAACAGCTCATCAGCTTTTTAAACAGGGGTATAGCCGTTTTGCTGTTTATCTGTTTTTTTACCTGTTCAATACCTGTTTTTACCTGGTCAATACCTGTTTTTTACCAGTTCAAGACCTGTTTTTACCTGTTCAATACCTGTTTTTACCAGTTCAAGACCTGTTTTACCTGTTCAATACCTGTTTTTTACCTGTTCATTACCCCGTTCATATTGTTCACTTACAAGCAGCGCAAAAATGGATAACAAGGAAATGAAATTGAAAAGGCGTATAGTGCAGGCTCGTAAAGCTATACAGCAAAAGTATAACCTCCTTAAGGCGAATCGATTCACTAGAGAATTAGAGTTTGTACAAACTTATAAACCCCTAATCGAACCTTTGACTAACATTCAAAAAAAGTTTGAAACCAAGCGCAAAATTAAATCCGAGAAAATGGTGAAAGGGGAGGAGGAGGTCGAAAAAACACCAAAAAGACGTTCAACCCCAGCTGCTCGACCTGTATCCCCCCACATAATACCACCCCTTAGTCCTGTACTTCCGCAAAGAAGACCTTTCTTAGACACGACGGTAATCGGCGAACCGGAAGAAGAGGAGCCGCCAAGCAAAGATTCTTCCTTACTCGACGAGCCCGGTTCGGCAGCGTTCTTAGAACAATACGCACCACTTCCGCGTATATATGTTGAACGTATGATAAGAGATACTCGAAATACCATCGACACTACTTATGGCATTCATTACGACATTGACACGGATAAATGGACAATGGGTAATACGCCCGTAGACATACAAGGGGAAGATTTAATAATTAATGGCGTGCGGTACAAGGGTACGGAGGGCCTGTATGAGCTCATCATCATGAACGAGCCGGACCCCCACCTAATCACCGAACAAGACGAAGCGAATTATAGACAAATTGTAATTGGCACCAATGCGGCACGACGTTCCTATAACCCAGGCGAACAGCTAAGGGGTACTAGAAGCAGAAAATATACGCAGATAATTAAGCCCTTATTGGCAGCAGCTTCTGGAAGGGGCTTATTTAAGGAATTAGGTCGACCAGTTGAATTTAAGTATTGGAATAGTATTCATGAACTTATTCGCGAATTAGAAGTATTATGGGCGGAGAAGATGGCCGGTAATACCGGACTAGTGAACGATATAATATCAATCGTGGAGGAGCTATACGAGGACGGATACATAGAGAGACCTACTCGAAAGTTTTTAAGTAAACTATAAATAGTCATCTCCGTTACTAGCAGTTTATACCGAAAATGGCCATGGATAAGTTTGGTCATTCTCATATGCGCGTGCAGCTAAATAAAGTCGTTAGAACGCAATTGCCGCAATTCACGATCGACGAAGACGATTTAAACATGGGAAATAGGCGATTAAGTAATGTCGGCGACCCCGTTGAAGCTCAAGATGCTCTAACGTTACAATACTATCGTGCGACAAGGTTCAATCTAAAAGGAAATCGTCTAACTGAATTGGCCGATCCAGAGGACGATGACGATGCAATAAATAAAGGTTTCCTAACGTTTAGTCTTCAGATGGTACAGGCGCCTTTAGGCGATCTTCATAACAAAGTGCTGTTGCTAGAGGAGGACTTGAAAGCGACCAAAGAAGCTTTACAAGAATTGGCCAAGAAACGCGCAAGAAGAAAACTTGAGGGCAAAAAAGCTTTACAAGACGAAGAAGCAATAAATAAGGATGTCCAAGCAGCAGGTGGTGAACGAGTTACATAAATCGGCACGCAAGAATTTCCCCCGCAGACGCACTATTATTAAAGGTTACGATGATCTTTGGCAAGCTGATTTAGCGGAATTTATACCTTACGCTAAACTGAATAAAGGCTACAAGTACATACTGGTAGTTATCGACTGTTTCTCCAAGTATCTATGGACAAGGGGTTTGAAGACAAAGACTGGCGAAGAAGTCACAAAAGCTATGCAAACTATTTTTCGAGAGCGCATACCTAAAAATTTACAAACCGATGCGGGAAAGGAGTTCTACAATAGCCATTTCGAAAAGTTGATGAAGCAGCAGCAAATCAATCACTATTCAACGTTTAGTACGATAAAGGCGAGCGTTGTGGAGCGTGTGATCAGGACCCTTAAAAATGCTCTGTACAAAAACTTTAGTCTTCGCGGTAAATACGTGTGGATTGATATGCTCGAGAGTATAACAGAGGACTATAATAATCGTATACATCGAACGATTGGAATGAGGCCTAGCCAAGTGAATGCTAATACACAGCTCGACGCATACACTCACCTGGCACTGTTCAACAAAAAACGTCGCTTTAATGTCGGCGATGTGGTGCGAATTAGCAAATTTAAGAGCATTTTTGCAAAAGGATACACTCCTAACTGGTCTAGCGAATTGTTTAAAATTGTAAAAGTACGCATAACGAATCCTGTTACGTACCTATTGGAGGACACGAAGGGGAAACCGATATTGGGAGGATTTTACGAGCAAGAGCTACAAAAGGCCAAGTATCCCGATGTATATTTGGTGGAAAAGGTGTTGCAACGAAAAAATGGCAAGGTGTACGTGAAATGGTTAGGAATGACTGAAAAATCTTGGATCGACGAGAATAATATAGTTGTTTAATCATGATGTAGCTATAAAAGTATTGTAAACAGTGGTAAATAAAAGTCAACATAAATGATGCATATTGTTTTTATTTTATATAAAAATCACCATACAAATGCTTTCTTAACCCTATTTCCCCCCATCATTTTTGAAATTAGCGCAAAAGTTTTCTTATAGTCGCTTAGTAGCGTTGATGGCCAAAATTGGCCGTCTGGCCCACACCTCCAGCCAAGGACGGCAGTGGGGTCGTCGGCGCCTTTACGAATATTCTCCACAACCCAATCGTAGACTTCTTTATGGCGGATGTTTTGGTGTGGTTGAAAAGTGTACTTCACCGCTCTCTCAATACAAATATTATATACAATTTCTAGCGCCTTAAAATTAGCATATTCTATTGCAATACATACAGTTTCATCAATCATATACAAGAAATTCTTATAATTATTACAAACAGTATCTACATTAGGCTTAACTGCTAAATCGGCTATGTACATTTTGAAACGTAATGGTAAACTATCGATACAGCCGCCACTATTACATATATGCACAAATTGTTTTATTAAATTGTCCGTTTCCACTTTTTTATCAAATAACAAGTTCACGTTATTCGAACACACATTTGGCGATTGCGCGCACCAGTTGAAACATTCGTCGGGCACAATAATGTTTTGTAGTATGTTACTTATCGTAATATAATTGTCAATCGACGACGAAACATCCAATAAAGTACTTCGTAAATGTTTTATATACACGGGGTGAGTAGCGCGAAACAGTTCTTCCTCCAATTGGGTCTTTTTACTTGGTAGACTGCCGCCATTCATGACGCGCACTATCGACCTAACTACAACTAATATTTACAGTTTTAAATGCGCGCTTCAGAAAATTTAGGTAAAACCCCAGGGGCGAGTATTAGTTGAACCGAATTTTAGCATTCTCTTATCGTCGTACGGATTAAGAACCACTTTATTCAGTTTAATTGTATGTACTAAATGTTTCTTTGATCTGATTAACCGTTGGCTCCGCTTTGTAATTTTATAATTAAATAAGGTCTGCTTATAATCATCTATTGTGATTTGTTTGACGCTGGCCGCCGTTGACCCCTTAGACTTTTTTGTTACTTTCCCCTCAACCGAGTAAGCGTACATTTTAGCGCGCAGGCCGACGAATTCGAGCATGATCTTGCCATTGTTCTCGTCCTTCATCAAACCTGGTACTTTCTTATTGACTAAGGGGAGCCCATACACGTTATCACGCTCATAATCTGAGGTATCGAACCTATCGATATCTTCTTTCATGCAATCGTATATGTCGGGAACGGCGAAAGAATAAATGAGGCTATCGGTGTCCGTATACAAGAGTTGAGCATTGTTTTTGAATTTCTTTAAAATGTAGTTATAATGGAACTCGTAGAGAAATGTTTTTGAAAGATCTAATACTGAAAACCCCGCATATATTGGTTTGTTCATAAAAACTTCTAATTTGTTCATCTCAATAATGACCATATCTTTATCAAAAATTGTGCAGCTATGGAAATTGGGCTGGGCTATCAGAGCTCTAGCACCGAAACGACCACTCCACTTTGTAACTAAACGCACTTCCTTATACTTGCGAACATTTTCCATAAGTTTTCCGAATACGCTGTTTATCATCAATTTGTAAAAGTTTTTATCGAATTCGTTTTTCGCCGCTTGTCTGAACGTTGTATTCAAGTCTATATATTTTTTTAGCCACGGCGACTGTTTGAAACGCAAAACTTGATTTACTTTAACTAATTTTAAGCCCTGTTCTAAATATAATTTCAAATTCCTATAATGAAGAATGTAATTATGTTTTGAATATAATGTTAACAATAATTTCTTTAATTTAGAATTTGAGCTCGGGGGTGTCATATGTTCAGGTGCTAAAGGGAGATCGCTATGAGACTCGTGCAACTCTGGGGGATAGTCTAAATCGCAATCTACGATGTAACCGATGTCTGAATCGTCCGGATTATTTAATATAGAGTCAATATTCGGCTCGTCGACAAAGGAAAATTCGCCATATGGCAAAAATTCGCCCATACTTTTTCCATACAAGTTGTTAATGTCAAAATACATTAAATATGACGTTGGGGCACTAGGATCGTGGTCCATATATTTGTTATTTGCCCTTGCGTAACGGTTGGAGCATTGTGCAACTCCTCCCCTAATACCCCTTTCGATAAACATTGCCATATCAATATCGGTCAGCAATTCTAATTTTACTTCTGTAATTTTAAGCATGGCGTCAAACGCTAGTCCCGGGGCAGTGAAATAGTGAAGCGGATCCAATTGATACGCATTTAAACAGGTTAAACGGAAATTTTCAAAAATGTCTGCCAAAAGAAGCACGTCTGTTTTCAAATATAGATCAGAGTATTGCCCCAGTGTTTGTACATTGAATGTAGTCCAAACTTTATTGGCATGCGTATAGCTTTCATCGCTAATGCCTTCCTCATGAAGATGACTATAAAATGTCTCTTTTGGAGGTAAACTGGATTCGTTCAGTTTATCCCAAGAGTCGATATATTCGTAAGGGAAGATGCCTTTGCGCACCAACAAATTAAACTCCTCATCATTCCTACAATTCTGTTTAGTGATACTCTTTTTGTCGTTATCCAAATAACCAGATAATTTATCTATACTGCTAGCCATAAATCTAAATGAGTCGATAAATCTAAGTTTTACGCTTGTATTCTCCACTGACTTGGTAAATGAAATGTATTTCTCTTTATTGACGGGCAAAAGGGACATTTGGCCAGGTATATTCAAGGCTAACTGCCGTATGATAAAATGCGAATCGTATCCACTCAAATTGTGAAAAACAACAGGTATAACATGCGTATCTTTATAATTTAGATTACACGCATTGTGGCTAGCATTTCGAAATTTTGATGTAAAATGACAGTGGTCTCTAACTTTAATTTCGCCCGGTTGAAACGGTTTTTTGCAAATATGACAATGTGTGGCGTTTTCAAAACTTTCAATTTGCTCTTTACTGAAAGCTTCCATTGGCACAACTGTATTAAAGATCTCATTCGTCCAATTTGCTATACCTTGTAGTTCTTTAACAAACCACTGAATACAATCGTTACCTCTGTATAAACGGAATTTGGATAATGAATCATCATATGAGCATTTCAGGTAGTAGGCAATACTAAAAGGTACATGTTTGTCACATAAGCGCGTATTAGCGTTTTGATTATCCGGACATTTCTCTAGAATACTTTCTAAATCGGCATACAGTACAAAGGGCACTTTTTCCTGATATGAAAAATGCTTAAATTCTAAATACTTGTTCGTTTCGTTCGGTAATCTAGTAGCGCATTTGGTAATATCGTTACAATGCTTGAGATGCTTTTCTAGGTAAGCATTCGAGGAAAAGTGATTTAGACATCGGTTACAAATACATTTCTTATGACGATTTTTCGACAACTGCTTTGAAAACAATGCGGACATGTTCTTTATCCACGTGAAATGTAAATATGTGTCGTCTCTTGCGCTCTCATTACAAGCCAATGCTAACAAATTTATCGGTTCTCTATCCCGGTTCTCACTCAATAAAAATGGCACTACATTTTTACCCTTTAGGCAGTACAAGTTAATTCTAAGATTGTTCAATTTTTCAAACTTTTTAATATCGCTAATTTTAATTGGAAACTGAATTGAATCGTATTTTAAAACCTCACTATAATGGGGATAGCTTGAAGTTCTATCACCATGTTTTTGCGCAGGGTAAAGGGCTGAAACAACGGCCCACAGGAAACAGCAATTGTCATAGTTTCGGACGTTAATTACTGCGCGTTTGATTGCTATAAAATGTGGCACTTTAACGTACGTCGACAAGCCTCCTTTCAGAGGAATATAACTGTTGATATTAATTTTCAAGTGCATAATCTGGTATAAACTCCATCCGCTATCTTTTTCGGCAAATTCTTCCAATTTATTTTGAATCCGATTAATCACATGAGTATCGTACCACTGGTCAAGATCGGTGCCCGTATCGATAACCTGATTTTTTGTCGCAAAAGATTTCAAATCTATAATTTGGCTTTGGGGCTGAATAAACTGACATACTAACACTAAATTGGCCTTTATCATTGTCTCTCTCAGTATAGGTCTAACCTTTGTTGCAAAATTTTTAAATGCCTCCTTCAAAAACGATAGCGGTTCTAAAATATTCGTATTAATAACGACTCCGGTTAGGAGTCTATTGTTAAAGCAAGTATCAACGGTTTGCCAAACTAAATTACGACTAGTAGAGGTCCCACCACCTATTTTCTCTGAAACGCGCTTTAATTGTTTTAATTTAACCAAAAAAGATTTCAATAGAGCTAAATTACTTTCTAATTTTAATTTATTTTCGTTTCTATCTAAATCTGTTTTCATAAATTTCTCTAGCAGACGAATGTTCTTTCTAACTATACAAATATGTCGCACAATTTCTACTTTAGTTTTTAACAAGGGGATCGCCTTTGTTGTTACCTTTACAACTTCGCTAGTTAATGAAGAGAACGAGTTGGAATCCATTGTTAATCCTGTAATTAAATTGTTATCCAAAAATATCTAACGCCCACTCACAAAACGTACCGTAAAATAAAACGCACAATAAACGATAGCTTTAATTGCAGTTACAAAGGAAATTGTAGACTGTTCGATGCAGACTAATTAATTAGTTTAATGAGTTCGCTTTTTATATGAAAATTTCAAGGTAATATGTAAACAGATTCCTATAATCGACGGTTTGAAACAGAAGTTACATGCTTCCGGTTTAATCAAGGCCGGAAATGCCCAACCGGAAGGGGCTCCGTTATAAAACGAATGGTGTGTAAGAGCTGACAAAATGCAAAAAGAAATCACCTAATGAAGCCACGCCCCGAAATTTCAGTTACAGTTAGCGACAGTCTATTACAATCTGTTGAACCATCAACATCTACTGCAGTCTAAATGGACAAATAACGCTTAATTCTCTATTAAAACATATTCTATTTTTACGTGTGGTACGATTCCAATAATCTTTACAATCATTTTTTCTTTAAATGCATTTTACGATTTCTACTTCAAAAATTGTAAATATAAGACGGGAATGCGCGCGTGACTGCCGCTTTGGTTGCTCAAGTGTCGCCACACTTCAGTATCTTTTTAGGAAGCGACATGTTACCCTGGAGCTCGTCGAAATCTATTGTTTACATAATATGCTTACCTTTTAAATAAAGGATTGAAAGGAGTGTAGGTTCTATTTTTAGAGGCTAGTTAAACGCGTAAAAAATACAAATGATCCCAAAACCGGAGATGACGTCATGTTCATAAAACAACCCTGAATCTCTTATGTAGTTTCCGGTTAAAGTTATTTACGTAATCGCTGACGAAGCGGAGATGATGTCATACAAACTTGAAACCCTTTTTTTTTTTTAATCGGATATGGCGTTACTACACGTTTCCTTTAATCAAACCGAAATCACACGAGGTTCGTCTAGTTTTCGATGCAGACAAGGTCGGCTTTTTTATAAACTCTGCATTTACAACAGGAAACTGGGATCTCTCTCTGTCTATGCCGTTTTTATCTCAGAGGTACCTACTTTTTATTTTGAAGGAAACAGAATGCTTAGATAAAATTAGAGAGAGAGAGAGACGAGAACGTTCAAGCTTTTTACATTTCGTAGGTTTAGTAAACGTCAACCTATCAAAACGGAAACGTGCCTCGTAGATTTAATTCTCTTACGTGAATGTAACACATCTTTCAATAACATTTTATTTTATTAGTTAACGTACTAGATAATTATCACTACATTTTGTTTTTTACATATCTATTAAAAATTACTTAATTTCTCAATCTGAACGATTCTTTTCACTTCTTCAAATAGGTATCTCACTGATTGTAGTGGTAACGATTATGCAACAGGAAACTCTCTCTCTGTCTATGCCGTTTTTATCTCTTAATAGCTACTAATCAACGCCGTGATACTTTTGAAGGAAACATATGGTAGACATTTTTTTTTTCTATAATATTTTTTTAAATGGGGGTGAAAACTAACCAATCATAAAAACGGAAATGCTTTTTTTCTCGAGCATCATCCTTGACGGATTATATTGAAGTCGGCTTTTTTATACCTCTAATGAAATAGCATTTCCGTCCTGCGCAACAGGAAACTGGGATCTCTCTCTGTCTATGCCGTTTTTATCTCTTAATAGCTACTAATCAACGCCGTGATACTTTTTATGTTGAAGGAAACATATTATGGTAGAGATGTTTTTTCTATAATTTCCGTGTTTTTTTAAATTTAGAAATGAATTTATAACGCATATCTGCTTGACCTTTCACATTTAAGACACGCTTATGATACGGGAAAGGGGGTTGTCAAACTGATATTATAAATGAATTTATAACACATATCACTGCTTGATCTTTTACATTTAAGAAGAGCGTTTCCGTATCCGCTACATTTTTTACCACAGTGCTATATGTAAACAAACTTTTAGGTGAAGGGGTTGTCAAACAGATATTAGAAATGAATTTATAACGCATATCTGCTTGACCTTTCACATTTAAGGCACGCTTATGATACGGGAAAGGGGGTTGTCAAACTGATATTAGAAATGAATTTATAACACATATTATCACTGCTTGATCTTTTACATTTAAGAAGAGCGTTTCCGTATCCGCTACATTTTTTACCACAGTCCTATATGTAAACAAACTTTTAGGTGAAGGGGTCAAACAGATATTAGAAATGAGTTTATAACGCATATCACTGCTTGATCTTTTACATTTAAGAAGAGTGTTTCCGTATCCGGCCAAACTTTTTTTGTTTAAATTTCCGCTTAGAGTAATATGTAAACGCACGCTTATGATACGGGAAAGGGGGTTATCAAACTGGTATTAGAAATGAATTAAAATTTATCAATTTTTTAAGGCGGGGAAACTGTATTTCACATTTTTTTTTTGCTCTCATATAATTTTAAATGCTTCATGTTTTATATAAACATATATTTGATTAAGTTTAACAATTACACATACATTATTACAAGAGAGATGTGCATACAATTAGTAGATTTTGCGTCGTCCTGGAATTCTGTTTACTACGAGGAGTAGAAGGTTTGCGTATCCAAAATGCCTCCTAAAATTTTTTTGAAAAACGTGTTGTTATATAGTATTATACTTACCAATTATAGAGCATTTTTTAAATTTACGACTCAATTCAAGCATCTCTATTTCACATTTCAAATTTTTAATCTTTTTAATTAAATTATTTATTCTTTCGCGACGCATACTGTTTATATCTCTAGCGTTTTGGATAGTCTTAGTCATGACGTTGTTTCGCAATTGGATGTCTTTTGCATCTCATCGCTCTTTTTATAGCACATTTACTGACCTCGGTTTAACCGCCGGAAATGCCCAACCGGAAGGGGCGCTGTGACCTCGACAGTGGCGCCACCGGAAGTTGGAAACAGGAAGTGGTCCGCCGGAAGGGGGCCCGTGACCTCGACAGTGGCGCCACCGGAAGTTGCAAACAGGAAGTGGTCCACCGGAAGGGGGCCCGCGACCTCGACAGTGGCGCCACCGGAAGTTGCAAACAGGAAGTGGCCCGCCGGAAGGGGGCCCGTGACCTCGACAGTGGCGCCACCGGAAGTTGCAAACAGGAAGTGGTCTGCCGGAAGGGGGCCCGTGACCTCGACAGTGCTGCCACCGGAAGTTGCAAACAGGAAGTGGTCCGCCGGAAGGGGGCCCGTGACCTCGACAGTGGCGCCACCGGAAGTTGCAAACAGGAAGTGGTCCGCCGGAAGGGGGCCCGTGACCTCGACAGTGCTGCCACCGGAAGTTGCAAACAGGAAGTGGTCCGCCGGAAGTGCCCGGAAGGGGGCCCGTGACCTCGACAGTGCTGCCACCGGAAGTTGCAAACAGGAAGTGGTCCACCGGAAGTGCCCGGAAGGGGGCGCGCATGGAAGTGACCTTGACAACAATAGATATTTAGTAGCGCACGTGACCTTGACAACAATAGAAATTGAGTAGTGCACGTGACCTTGACAACAATAGAAATTGAGTAGCGCACGTGACCTTGACAACAATAGAAATTGAGTAGCGCACGTGACCTTGACAAGAAAACAATAGAAATTGGGTTAGTAGCGCACATAGAAGTGACCTTGACAAGAAAACAATAGAAATTGGGTTAGTAGTGACATTACTTATCTACTGGTGCAGACGTGTTTTTGATAGTTCGGGAATAAGATTGTTTTGGAGGAAGTGGTCTAAGCGGGATGAGCGAAGAATGGGGGAGGGCGAATAGTACAGGTTCGCCTGAAGAGTTCCTTAAAAAGAAAAAGGAAAAGATAGGGAAGAGAAAGAAGAAGAAGAAAAGAAGTAATGTGACGAGAAAGTCTCCACGGAGGATGGAAGATAAGGAATTGGCAAGGATGGAAAGGAAAGGAGATGGATAAGATAATGAGAACATGAATACATATAATAATAAGGGAAGCAGATGGAGAACGTGAGGAGAGAGTTGAAAGAGAAAAAGGAAGGAAGGAATATGAGGCTGGTGTGGGAGGAGATGCGAGATATGACCCAAATAGCGCATACAGCGCTTAGCTTAGAGTAAGTTTGTATTTTACTTGAAGTTGACTTGCAGCTGCAAGTTTGCTGAACAAGTTTGTGTTAACCCTCATGTAAGCTTGACCGTCTTCATGTGATACATTAATTTTACTTGAAACCTAAGTTTGCATAGGAACCTTTATAATGATTTGGGGAAGGAAATAAAAGATGTAAGGGAGAAAGAGGCAAGAAATGAATTGGAATGGGGTGAGGAAAGTAAAGGATGAGTGAGAGAAAAAATAAGACAGTTGAAAGATGAAGCTGAAGAAGGAACAACATAATAGTAAAAGAAAGCGGAGTCGGAGATCCAGAAAAGGAACTGGGAGAATATATAAAAGGGCAAAAGTCCAAGGGTTGTGAATAGGGGAACGGGTAGGGAATTCATTGGGGGGAGAAGATGGAGTTAATGGCGAGTAAAGGGAGGCTTAAGAGTACGAATATTTTCATCGACGAGGACCTGACAATAGAAGATAGACGAGTGCAGGAGAAGTTAGAAAAAATAGTGTGGGCTGGAAGAGATAAGGGGAGGAGGGCCAAAGTGGCATATAGAAAGGCGTGGATAGAGGTACGATTGGGATGAGTATAAATGAGGGAGCCGAGGAAAGTGCAAGGGGTAGGAGGGCAAAGAAGGGCTATAATACTAGATGAGAATGGTGGGAGGGTGGTTAACGGTGGACTCGTTATAAAAACTGCAAGCCAACTAACGGAAAGTTAACGAATCAATAGGTAACGTAAAATTATCACCCTCTTCGTCTTCTCACACTCGCGCGCTAGCATTTAGAGAAACGGAGATAGGGAATCGTAGGGAATATGCTCGGATCCGTGTGGGATCGCAACGTCCTAAAATTTGAATAAACCAAACTTATCCTTGCGGAGAAATTTGTTTTTTCTTGCATTTGTATTAAACTGTGAAGCGATTTGAAAGCTCGGAACACTAAGGAATTGAATCTGAATGTACAAAACTATTAAATATTGAAGACATGGCCGTTGACGACCAAAGAAAGAAGAAAACAACCAGTAAATCGAGCAGATTTACTTCCGGAACCCAAACAGAACAAAAAAAAATTAGAATAGCAACCGTAATCGATAATTATTATTTTAAAAAACGGAAACTGGAACCTAAACCTATATATGAAAAATGTTCAGATTCATGTAAGTCAGTAAGGCAGAATGGAACCTCTGTTCGAAAGTAGTTAAAATGTAACATAGTAGTTCTTTCTATTATAGATCATACGATCTAAAAGCTGTTCATCCACTTGTGTTTTCTAATAATTTTATCAGTTTAGCTTCTATTTTAAGTAATACATAATTAACATTTTAAAATTAAACATGTCCAGAAAAGGTAATATATTAATGCACATAATCAAAGACGAACCAAAACCAGAGGTAACAGAAATACATTCAGTTTGTGATGAAAGCGTTACAAAAATTGAACCAAAGTCTGAAGAAGAAGTAAATTCCTTCCTTGTAAAACAAGATTTCCAAATAAACGAAGATTGTTATAATGGTCATAATACATTAAAGCAAGAACCTAACGATTTTACTACTACAGAAGAGGCTTGTGATGAGACTAAAGTACTACAAAATGGAACTTCAATTGTATCCGTTAAAAAATTAAATAGTAGATTGCAAGAATTAGAACATAATTTACGTGTTTTTAAAGAATTTAAATGCCATCAGTGTCACTATGTGACAAAATGTAAATTAAATTTACAAGATCATGTGACACGGTGCCAAGGTTTGAAGGAGTATGAATGCAATCAGTGCAGTTTCGTCACAAAATGGAGAAGTAATTTGTTCAAACATACGAGATTGAAGCACGGTTCGGAAGAGTTTAAATGTCATCGATGCAGTTATGTCACAAAATCTAAATACTATTTATTGGATCATACGAAGGTGCATCTTGCTTCAAAAGATCTTAAATGTGATCAGTGCAATTATACAACAAATTGGAAACGTAATTTATTAACACATGTCAACGTGAAACACGGTTTAGAGGAGTTTAAGTGCCATCAATGTAATTATACAACAAAATTGAAAACTAATTTATTGAAACATACGAATGTGCAGCATGGTTCAGAGGAGTTTACATGTCATCAATGCAGTTACGTAACAAAGTGGAAACGTAATTTAATACGACATATAAAAGTACATCTTGGCTCAAAAAATCTTAAATGTAATCAATGCAATTACTCAACAAGTTGGAAACGTCATTTATTGATACATATGAATGTACAACACGGTTCAGAGGAGTTTAAATGCCATCAATGCAGTTTTGTCACAAAAGCGAAAGAGTATTTATTACGACATATAAAAGTACATCTCAGTTCAAAAGATCTGAAATGTAATCAGTGCAATTACGTATCGAAAAGGAAATGCGATTTATCGAAACATATGAATGTACAACACGGTTCTGAGGAGTTCAAATGCCATCAATGCAGTTTTGTCACAAAAGCGAAAGACTATTTATTACGACATATAAAAGTGCATCTCAGTTCAAAAGATCTGAAATGTAATCAGTGCAATTACGTATCGAAAACGAAACGTGATTTATTGATACATATGAATGTACAACATGGTTCGGAGGAGTTTAGATGTAATGAATGCAATTATGCGACAAATTGCAAACGTAAATTATTCATACATACGAAAGTGAAACATGGTTCAGAAAAACATAAATGTGATCGGTGCAGTTTTTCCACAAAATGGAGGCGTAGTTTATACAGACATATAACAGGGCAACATGGTTCAGAACAATTTAAATGCTACCAGTGTAGTTTTTCTACAAAATCTAGAAGTTGTTTATTGAGACATGTAAAAGTGCATCATACTTCATAAAAATTTGAATATCCATGGGTGCAGTTATGTAACAAAATGGCAAAGTAATCATTATTTGTTTTCAGGCAAATGGTGTAACTACAGTAGACTTACCAAGTCAGTAGGTAATTCCTCTCTGTTACTATACTTTGATCTTACTAAAGAAAAGCGCTGTTATATGGTTATGCTTATGATCATGATATACAGGGTGGCTCATTTGCCCTCCGTTTTTCGATTGTTCCTTTTGTTTGGCCTTTCACCTACTTAAGTCAAGTCATTTAGGAGAAAGTAAATGTTTTTTAAAAATCATCACCTAAATCAACAATCCGTAATAACAACTATTCAATAATTGGCAGCAGAGCAACAAAATTGGAGATTAAGAGAGAGATTAAATAAATATCTGATACAAATATTGTTATTGTTTGTTGGTTCCTTTAATTTTATTTTCAGAATTGGGCGAAAAAACAAAATAATTTAAACTAAGATTATTATCTCGAAAACTATTACCTTTAGATATAGGACATATTTAACAAAAATCAAAGCTAACTTAAAAAGCAGTTCATTCATGAAAAACTATACAGGGTGTTCTATTTAAAACAGTCCACTTTTAGCAGTTCTTCTGTGGTCGTTTGAAAAAATTCGGTACACCCCTCTTGCAACAAATTTCGTTCAAAATCAGCATATCGAGAAATAAAACGCCCTTGTGTTTATGATAATCTCCAATTTTGTTGCTCTGTTGTCAATTTTTAAAAAACATTTATTTTCTCTTAAATGAGTTGACTTAAGTAGGTGAAAGGTCAGACAAACTTGGTCTAGAATCGAATATGGATTTCAAAAATCTATAGGGTGTTCCATTTAAAATAATCGAGTACGATCCTGTACAGACGAAACCAAGAGCAGTGCGGTCCGGAAAATATTTTTAGGTTGTAAACAAGGAACATCTGAATAAGAAATATCTCTTGAGCTTTTGTCCTAAAATTAATACTAAAGGCACTATTGAAGAACGGAAGGCGAGTGGGCAACCCTGTATGTCAGAACCAGCATTGCGCTATAAAAAAATCAGGACAGCGCTTAAGTAATATTTTTCAGTGCACCAAACGGCTCTGCTCTTCCACTGTTCTTCTGTTGCAGAAATATTAAGTATTTATTTATTTATATATGTATGGTAAATGGTTGTATGTTTATAATGAACTATGAGTTGTTAATTGATGTTACATTGCCAATGAAAATTTGAGAGTGAGTTTATAAATGTATGCGTTACTACTTTCCGGAATTGGTTTAATCCTAGGGCTTTCCATTCTCATGGGATACTATTCCATAAAGTAGCCACATTCCAGCGTATGTAGGTGTGCCTAGTTCAAATGCATTATACAGTACATTTGTGAGTAGGTATTTATATCGAAAATGTCTAGAAATGCATAATTGTTTTGTTTGCACAAATTATTCAAAATTTAAAACATGTTGCGATGGCGCAACCTTATTTTGTGAAACTAACGCGTATGAAAATAAAAATAATTACAATTATGTATATTGAATTATTGGAAGAAGAGCTTGTACTGCACTTGGAAACATAATGTTGGCAAGATTGATGTTTCAGTGCTTGGAAAAGATTCCGTTTATCCCTCCTTGCAAAGACTTTCCTACTTTGTATTTACTGAAACTATTCATTAGATTAAGAATCTTTTATAAGTACATTAAAATATGCTAAGAGAGATATAAAAGGATCGCTATTAAACATTTAAAACTTATTAAGTTATCAAATTTGTAAAACTACGCATAGGTACAATAATACTCATTGTAAGTAGGTACCTTAAGCTTTCTACATATGCTTTGTAAATTACCTACATACTAATAATAAATACTGCTTTTTTGTGCATTATTGATTTGTAATAGGAATATAACGAATTAAAAATTCACCCAACGTGAGAGTAGTATATGTATACATATGTGATAGCACAGATCTGTGGTGGTAGTATGCTGGCCCGGGTTTCCTTCACTTTCAACTCTTATTGCAAGAATTATCGCAATTAATTTTACAGTGAACCACCTCTCACTTGCGAAAATTTATGGGAAATATTTTTAATTTATGATATTGTTGATACGATTTCAAATTTAGAACATAAATGAGAAAAACTACGAACGAGTCCTCTTTTTACTACCATTGCTAATGTAACGAACAAAGAAGGTTACACTACAATGGGCGTGCTTGCGTCGAGGAGACCGCCTTGTGACGGCATGATATAAGTCCAAAAGGTGACACTGTCTCTAAACCAGGACCATAGAGAAATTAATATATTCTCTATGACCAGGACCAAAACCGATACAATTTTATAATAATTTATTTATCTGAGGCATTTTGTTCGCTGCCGCCCTTTAAAATGGCGGATGATCTTATTTATATTATATTATATTTATTATATAAGAAAACATTATGGCAACGGTTTTTGTATTTCCACTTTCACTTCTGCATGCACATTGTTAATAGAAAAAATATAATTATAACATATCGAAAATTCTGAAGTTGAAATGGAAACGTGGAAGTAAATGTGTGTCCAGAAAGTTTATGATAATGAGAATGGAAGTTAGAACTTGTTGAACTGTGATTTTTTTCCAACGTAAAAAAAGCATTGAAAATTTTTCTGGCTCTGCCTCAAACAACTATTGAAAGATTATTTAGTACTTTGAGACCTAGTTGCGGTTCAAGGTTCAGACTCGGCTTTGATGCGCTCAGTGTGCATAGATTCTTTGTTAAAAAAGATAAAGTAATTTCAAAAACAAGAAGTAATATTTCATTGCTTTTTTCTAATCAGAAATAAGTGAACATGTTCAACTTAAAACTAATAGGTAATGAGCGTTGATTAGTCAATGGTAATAATGAGTCTGTATCTATGTCGAAATTAAATTTAGAACTCAGCGCCAATGTGCCCACCTATTATATAAATAATAGGTAGAGGTACAATTAACCCATTAACGGCGAAATTTTTTTTTGTCAAGTGCAAATGCATATGGGAATTGTATATGTTCAATGTTTATTATTCACGCAAAAAAAATTCAAATTTGATAGTAATATAATTTTTATTTACAAAAAACCAGCGTTACCATATGGTAACGCTAGCCAGATGAAGAGTCAAAGATATGAGATTCTCAAAAATCAATCTTTTATTTGGTATATGGAATATGAGGTTACATTCTATGCATAACCCAACGCCACATTTTATACACATGCTTCGGACACTTGATGAACAACCCTCCCCAGCACATCTGCGTCTCTTTTTACCTTCAGTATGGACCAGAAGGTGGTTTTTTTCATCACAGCGCACATCGTCAGACACTTTGTTGGCACTAACGCTGCTCCTACATGTAGATGGCCTCCCAGCACCGCATAGTTTAGAGTCCCTGCATAGTTGTTTTCCGAACATGGCCAGATAACTTTGGACGATTTCTTATATGCCTAAATTTATCCCTCCTCATTGAATTTATGACCATGATACCTATTTCCTAAATCATTTTTCGAATCCCAGTAGAAATCTCTGCCTAGCAGTGTATTGTAACCACTGAGAATCAGAATGGCTACAGCACATCGCATTTCATCAGGAGTAATTTTTGGGTCCGGTTGATTGCAAAATAATGCATATATTCGATTCTTCAACGAGGAATGAAATTATGTCGTCATCAATGAACTTTTCGAACAACTCACGAGGGGTTAGGTTTTTGAATTCACCATATAGTTACTAATCGGGAATACGTTTGCTCTAGGCATCACATCTCCGTCAACCCACGTAATGTCTTCTTCACCTGGTCGACCTGCAGCTGCATTTTCACCATCCTCACCATCACCGAAACGAACTTCAGCCAGTGCTGTAAGCTGCCTTCTGCTCAGGTTGTCTAGCAAACCACCTTCATCTTCATCCCCAGAGTCTTCGTCCGTCAAAACCTTTTTACGCAGCAGGTGGCTCTATGAAGAGTTCATCTGGGTCCAAATCAGTGCTTATTCTAGTATATATGTCCTCGCCTGTACAGGAAATTGCCATTTTTGATATCACATTACGCTAGCGTTACCGTACGGTAACAGTAAAAAATAAGGGCGATTTACCGGGAAACTATAAGAGGAACAACTAATTTGAAAACAAATACATGAAGATTAGAGTATATTCTACGGAATATACCGGGAGTTCGGTCTCAAAGTCGAACATAGGGATTTAACATGGTATTGAACGTTTTTGCCAATTGTTGCTCGCCTATTTAACTTAGAGACAAGGTAATGACATCATCAGAAAGAGAAAATTATTGCCATTCAAATAATGCTACTGGAAAGACTAAAAGTGCGATTTATTCTTTTATTTCTGACAGTGATATTATAAGCTTATATTGTCATAGTTACGATACCAATAAAGAGTGTCATAACTCCCTTGGGATATAAAGACGCTATAATTCCCTCTACGGCTCTTTTATGAACCAGTAACCTAGCAACAACCAAAACTGCAATCGACGATACCTGAATCAAATATACCGCAAATGAACAAATTTTATTAAACTCGGTCAGAAATAAAATTATCTATGTATCACGGGAATTAATAGGTCTCAATTACCTCGGGTAATTGCTGTCCCTCGGGCGCAAGGCCCTCGGGACGCAAACTTTACCCTCGGTAATTAAGACCCTTATAATTCCCTTGATACATAAATGTAAGGTATCGGGTTTACCAACCCCGACCGTAACGGTATTGCTAAAGGGTGAACGCTCTAAGAGACAAAAGAAAAGGTAAGGGTAGCGCAGCGGAGAGCAAAAAGATAGTTTAAGAACACTTGGCTAACTTGGCTTAGATCTGTCGAACGCAGAAGTAAACTTCGTAGTAATAAAATATATTAATAAGCGGTAGTTGTTTTATTAACAATAAATATCTAACATTGGCGACGAGGTTAAAAAAAAAAAAAAGAAATTAGCGAAGTGTAATACAACGGGTGTGTTAAAATTATTACGTTTAGAAGTTAAAAAGAGCGGCATTCTATTCAAAAATGGCGGTACTAATTGGAGTGATCGAGCGGTTCAATCATGTAGGTCAAGATTGGACAGTTTACCAAGAGAGACTCGAACAATTCCTGGAAGCCAACGGAATAGAAGATACAGGCGGATCAAAGAAACGATGTGCGGTTTTAATAAGCCAACTGACAGCAGATACGTATAATTTGTTGAGAGACTTATCGTACCCACATAAACCGAGTGAAAAAACGTATAAAGAGTTGTGCGAAATAATGACAAAACACTTCAGCCCTAAAATATCAGTATTTCGGGAACGCGCGGAATTTTATAACGCGATGAAAAAGACCGACGAAGTAATTACTGAGTGGCATGCGCGAATAAAAAACTTAGCGGTAAATTGTAAATTTGCAAATTTGGATAAGGTTTTGCGTGATAAATTTGTCACAGGCTTAGGGAAAGGGCCGATTTTGGACAAACTATGTGAACAAGAATACAAGGAGACGTTGACCTTAGAGAGTGTGGTGGAATTGGCGTTATCCAAGGAGGCAAGTTTAGCGTCCAGCGCTAAAAATCCAATTAATGGTTGTGGAACCGTAGGCGTCAATTGGGCTCAAAAGGGCAAACCACAAGAAAGGGCACAACGACACCAATCAACTGGTCAGGGCGGTAAGCAGTGTGACGGTTGCGGCAAAGTTCATTTACAAAATCAAACTTGTAAACAAAAAAAAGTTAAATGTTTTAAATGTAAAACGATGGGTCATTATGCCAACAAATGCACCAAAAATGTTAAACAGGCAGGTAGCAATTTTATTGATATTACAGGTCCAGAGGTCGAGGAACTCACTCTTTTTAATATTAAGTCAAATGTAGACAATCCAATTAAGGTAACTGTAAAAATTAACAGTAGGATTTTAGAGATGCAGGTCGATAGTGGAGCCGGTGTGAGTTTAATTTCAAATGATTTATTCACAAATAAATTCAGTGATTGTAACTTAAAACCCAGCAGGGTGGTTTTAAAAGAATACACAGGCAAAACTACCGTACCGGTAGGGTACTTTACTGCTAAAGTGGAGTAGGGAGTACAAAAATGAAATCAAAGACGTTAATTTGCACGTTGTCGACGGTGGGGGACCACCATTATTGGGTAGAGACTGGTTACATGCATTTAAATTGGGACTGACAAAATTGGGGAGCAAGGAGTGTAACATTTTTTTTGCTAAAACCATTAAGTTAGAACAGATCTTAAAGGAGTACGAAACCCTATTTGACAACACTTTAGGCACGTATAAGTACGGTACGGTTCATTTAAATTTAAAACCGGATGCTAAACCGATTTTTTGCAAACCGAGACCAATTCCATTCGCGTATAAAGAAAAAGTAGAAGTCGAATTAAACAAATTGCAAAGGGACGGCATAATTGAACCGGTAGAAACAAGCGATTGGGGGACACCTTTAGTTCCGGTGTTAAAACCCGACGGTTCCATACGTTTATGCGCGGATTATAAAACGACCGTAAATAAATATGTGGTGGAGGTTCGATATCCATTGCCACGCATAGAAGAAATTCTAGCAGCTTTACAAGGGGGAATTAGTTTTAGTAAAATCGATTTAACAATGGCGTACGCGCAATTAGTACTAAATGAGGAGAGTCAAAAAATTCTTGCGTGGAGTACTCGCAGGGGCATATTCAAAGTACTGAGACTACCATTCGGTATTTCTCCAGCGAGCGCGATTTTTCAAAAGAAAATCGAACAATTATTACAAGGTATACCTGGGGTAGCGAACTTCTTAGACGACATAGTAGTTACCGGGAAAGATGAAAAAACGCATTTCGAAAACTTAGCGGAGGTTTTCAAACGATTGTCAGAGGCCGGATTAAAAATTAAGCGCGACAAATGCGAATTCTTTAAAGCCGAAATAAATACATTAATTTGTAGATTTCTTTTAATATATCGGAGTACTGCACATTGCACAACGGGTGCATCGCCAGCAAAACTTTTTTTAGGTCGGGAATTAAGAACGCGGTTAGATTTAATACGCCCAAAACCGGTAGAAAGTCTAAATAGCAATCTTAAAAGGGAGGATAGTCGAGGGAAAAGACGCGAACAATTTAAAACGGGAGATTACGTGATGGCGCGAGACTATAGAACACCGAATAAAAAACTTTGGACGCCCGCGATTATTAAAGAACGGTTAGGGAAGAGAACGTACATATGTGAAGTAGTGGAAAATAAACAATCCTGGAAAAGACACTGAAACCAATTAATAAAACGGAATAACGGCGCAGAAAAATGCGATCAAACGCAAACGGCACCACAATATACACGATGTCTAATAGGGAGATCGGATTCTTCAGCAAATCAAACGAATGTAGGGGAAATTAATAAGGTACCAGTACCGGCAGTACCGGTTTCACCCAATAATGATGATCACATGAAGCTGCGTAGAAGTGAACGCACACGATCAATCCCAAAACGTTATAAGCAATAATATGTAAATTGTAATATAATAAGAGTAATTTTAAGGATCGATTATATTAGGATTGTAAATGATAGGTTAGCGTTAGATGCTTAAAAGGGAGGTGTAAGGTATCGGGTTTACCAACCCCGACCGTAACGGTATTGCTAAAGGGTGAACGCTCTAAGAGACAAAAGAAAAGGTAAGGGTAGCGCAGCGGAGAGCAAAAAGATAGTTTAAGAACACTTGCATTTCGTTCTTATATGAACACTTGGCTTAGATCTGTCGAACGCAGAAGTAAACTTCGTAGTAATAAAATATATTAATAAGCGGTAGTTGTTTTATTAACAATAAATATCTAACAATAAATAACTATTAAAATACCAACTTATGGCCGTTTGCACCGCTACCACTTATCTTGGCTTAACTATTAAGTTCCACTTAAGTGGATCTTAAATTTTTTAACGGTTTGCACCACAGACAAAGTACTACTTAAGTGTCACCAAAGTTAAGCCTCAGAAATCTTTGGCTTAAGGTCCACTTAAAGCGTTTTTAACCTAAAACGTAAAAGTCTGTAAATTATCAAGTCTTTTAGAACAATGTTCTAAGTCAAAAGTGTACTAAAATGGATTTTGCTTTTGATTCTGATGATGATGTAGATCTGGCTGCCTTAGAATTAGTAGTGTATGGCATTCCTGGTCAGGTTTATCCAAGAGCTGACAATTTTAATCGTTTTAAATGAACTTTCCTTTTTTCAACGATTTCGTCTTACAAAAAATAACATCTTTTCATCTCTTGTGAAATTCGCATTGCGTTTTCTTTTATTATCTGAATGATCCATTGATTAAACAAAATATACGTACGTAAATATATACAATAAATGGCGAATATAGGTTATATTTACAAATCACAACGGTTAAAAACGGTGTGAAGTTGGCCACAAATACTACTTATTTTAAAATAGTTCATTCTTCTCCTCAAACAGCGGCTTAGTTAAGAATCAGAATTCGTTGACACGCGCAACTCAATTTAAGATAAGGTGGACCTTATACTTAAGTAGAACTTAGTAAAGGGTAGGATAAGTGACACAACGGTGCAAACGGCCATTAAAGTATGACACTTTTGTATTGTAGTATTAAAATTAACGGCAAATAAATCTCGAACTCTTCTGAAATTAGCGCCACCATGAAAGGTTTTCACCATAAAAACCCTTTCTTCGTTGGTATAGGTATCCATTATTAGATAACATTGAACTATACGCTATACGCAACTGGAAGGGATACGGCCTATTCGAATGCATTGTAGGCGTTGAAGCCATGCTTGCCTGACAAGCACAGATGTCGACTGGGTATTTCTGTCACTTTCTAACTTGTTGCGTTAGTAGGGCAGACGTCTTTTAACCGCGTATTTTCCATAGTTTGAAAGGTGTAAAATAATATTTGAAAGTGATTGTGAAATGTATTAAATCAAAACACAATGGTGAATTGTTGTGTTGCATACCGATGTCCTAATTTAGCCGATAAACGCAGTATTAAAGAATTTCATGGGTGAATAATGCCCGTATTTATAGTCGATCCTTAGGTCTACCTACCCCTCAAGGTCGTCCTTTTCGTTGTATGTGTCATTAATAGTCGTTCCTTAAGGAGGTTAACGCCTACTTATCCTCAAGGGTGGTTGAAAGGTTCCTTAAGTGTTTTCATTTAACTTTTTGTGGGTACGTTTATTATTGCTATAAGACTTTCTATTATTATTGGAGAAGTTATAAATGTGGAAAACACGAAGATACGACTATAAAACACAACCTTTAAATTTACTTGAGGAATGCTTTAAGGTGCCCTTACATGCTTTCTTAAGGATCGACTATAAATACGGCCATAAGTCTCAAACTTTATCTAACATTATTATTTGCTATCGTTGTCAAATGTCAACGCAACTTATACGTTTTGTTTTTAATAAATAACGTAACGTGTAATTTTTCCGTGCACAATAAAAGGGCTAGGAATGAAGTGAAGAGAAATATAATAGTGCGCGTGTTTTTAGTTCTGTTCAGAATAGGCGGATTTTCGGAATAACGGGATTCTACGTATTTTCAAAGACAAGCAATGTAGAAATTGCATAATTTTTGTCTGGTGAACTCTTAGATCATACACATATACTCTAAGGGTGAATTAGTCAATTTAACAATTTAGTAGTTCATAACAATTAGTAGAAAATAGCACCAAATTTTATTTAACTTTTTTTTACTACAAACGAAATAACTGATTTAATTTTGTGATGTTCCTAAACGCGCCTATATTCTCAATGTATGTACAGCGTCACAAAAATTGTACGTATATCGCATAATAAAACATTGATTTATTTAATTGTAAACGTTTTATTGACTTTGGATCACAATGGATGTATGACTGGTGAAAGAGATAACCATCAACGTATTTTTACCTGACTTACTTACATTTTATTCCCCGTGTTATCGTTTATAGATATGGCGTTGCGTGCGAAAGAAAGAGACAGAAATACCCAGTCGTTGAGGGTTGCCTAACTTTGCTGTGGCTTCAGTGCCGCTTATGGACGTTTCCTTTCCAGTTGCGTATAGCGTACAGTTCAATGTTAGATAAATAAACTTTAATACGTGGTTTAACGTCAAATTCATATTGACAAACCAACAGCACAAAAAACAATTGCGGTAAAATTTTAAATCAAGGGAATGCTATTTACACAATTTCATACATTATGTTAGTATTTTAAAGGAATAAATCGCACTTTTAGTCTTGCCAGTAGCATTATTTGAATCGCAATAATTTTCTCTTTCTGTTGATGTCATTATCTTGTCTCTAAGTTAAATAGGCGAGCAACAATTGGCAAAAACGTTCAACACCATGTTAAATCCCTATGTTCGACTTTGAGAACGAACTCCCGGTAGAAGTAGCCCACGGAGAAAATTACTCGTACAAAAAATAATATGCTTACACAAATCTTATGTCCATGATTTTCTAGAAGTAGAAATTTGTCCTAAAACAACACACTTATAACAGATTTCTATGGTTTTTGTAGTATCCACAGTTGGGTTACCTATATTTTAGAGATCCGACAACATGTACGAAAAGCTGAAAAGTAGTGGCAACGTCGATATTTTTGTTTTACTGTAGGTCCCTCTGGCGGAAGAGTTGGTGTAAGGCGGCTTAATCTGAATTCTCAGCATCATTTGAATTGAAACCACGAAGTAGTAAAGTTCGTTTTCATTTGTTTTATTGTTGGTGACTCCATTTTAGTGCTATCTGCAGCCAGGTGATATGCTTTCGATTATTATGTTATCGTGTGTAGAATTATAGTAAATCTGTCTTATGTAATATCTATTTGTTTTCATTTTAAATATGTGTTTGAACTCATGGCATTTCCGACATTTAATCTAATGTGTGTAGTTAGTAAAAATATGAAACAACAAAACTTTAAAACCATACAGTCTAACGGCTGATCTGACTTCGATTTTTATTATGATTTTCTATTTATGTGTATGAAGTATTAATTGGGGGACATTCCAAATGAGTTCAAATTGAACATTATGTATTAAATATTTGTGGATAAACAGAAAAGATGGCTCTATTGTACTTGAAACCGTACCTAACGGTGTCCTTTGTGTATCTTTACCTGAATTTGAACCCTTTTGTAACTTGTACATATTTATCTTTTTAAACTCTCATGACCCTTTTATTTTGATATGCAATAATTACAATGTATTTTATTTGGTTTTGATTGTTTAATTTAATGTAATGTAATTTTCTTTGTCGCACCATGTGTACATGTCGTTTCTCAATAAGAGCCACACACTTGTTGGAAGCTTAAATTTAGTTGCAAACGTACTCCCTCATGTATGTAAGCGCCTTGATGGATGTATAACTAATGATGCCTTCTTTCTCCCGTGCAGAGTTGGATGTTGGTCTGTATTCACAAAAGCTAGCAACATCCTTCTCGAAATTCAACTTTAGCCGATTAAGTCCGAAACCAGGTCAGTCGGTACACTTCGGGGGGGGGGGGGGGGGGGGGGGGCCGAATAACTAACTTCTTACATGTGGTTTTATATGTTTTGTGTACGTGGTAGTTGACGAACCAGGGGGGAGTATAAGTAGTGGGTAGTTCCGTTTGTGGCCTTGAGTACCGAGTGTACATTGGTTTTGCTTTGTATTACCTATATAACTGAATTTGATCATTTATTGTGCCATATAAACCATTGTTGCATAAAGTATTTAAAGATGATCGAAAAGTATCAACAATGAAATTGTAAATGTCTTTGTCTTGATATTATTTAACAGTCTTGTTGCAATAATTTTGTATTTGAATTGATGTCATGTATGTAATTATGTCTAAGGAGGAGTTTTTTTAGTGTTCGCACTTTTTCTCCTCCGAATCGTCGAGTAACTGTCAATAAATGCATTATTTTGGTACAGTTAATGTTGGTTTTGTTTCTCCTTCCCGATCATAGTTCACGACCAGTGTTTCGAACCGATTATGCGATGGAGGGCCTGTTAGACGATCACGAGCTTATGTCATTTGGGTGTTGCTTTGTTTTGGAGGGAAAGTTTAAATTTTGTCGGCCATGTTTAGGGTTTCCCGCCACATTTGAATGTATTAACGTAAATGGGTGAAGTTAGCTCTTCTAGCTTCTTCGATTCGTAAAATGTAAAGTTAGTGTAGGGCTAGGGGGGTACATTACAGGTTTCTGATTACTTTGCAACAATATCACTTCACACTGCAATAAGGACCGGGCAGATGACGTCATTAACCTAATTTTTTACAGCTCTGAGGGCAACATTTTTCTATTCGTAATAGCACAGCCTATACTGCTCGCATGTACAGGTTGAGCGCGTTAAGAGAACGTGAGAGTTGCATTCACAATTGTAATTTTAGCCCGCGTAAACTGAAAATACGTGTTTTAAGTTAGCGTTTTTTGCCCTCAGAGCTGTCAAAGTCAGCTGCTGCCCGGACTCTATAAACTGCAAGAATGCAGTTCTTATTTGGAGTAAACAAAGTATAGCAAGTGAAAATACGTGCGCCTGTCGACCATTTGGGTACGCTAGCCGTTAAAGGGTAAGAAAGGAAAATCGGCACGACACGACAAGATAACATCGGAAATGGTAAAAAATGTAAGGAAGAGGGGGATGAAAATGTTAACTGACATCTTGAAAAAAGATTTCAAAACCAGGAAAAGTTCCCGATGACTGGAAAATCGAAATGATAGTTCCAATACATAACAAGGGACACACAAAAAGACTGCACGAAGTACAAAGGTATAACACTCTGCAAACTTATATGAATCTGCCTTAGATTATTGCCTTAGAATATTGATTCATAATTGTTATCACAAATGCGTTACGCTAAATAGATTTGGAATTATTCATAAAAAACAAATATGCAATTTCCCATAGCATGATTGGTTATATGCGTACTGGTACATAACGTTACACCGTCGCTATCTTCACACATATTTATATTTACCAAAATAATTTTATCGGGTATTTGTTTAAGCAGAAATTCTCGTATTTTAAGAACCTAATTATTAACATTTCAGAATCAAAAACATGTCCTCAAAAGTTAATATATTGATGGGAATAATAATCAAAGATGAACCACAGCCGGAAGTAACAGAAAGAAATTTAGTGTGTGATGAAAGGGTTACGAAAATTGAACCAAAATGTGAGGAAGAACTAACTTCTTTTCTTATAAAACAAGAGTTTCAAATAAATGAAGATTGTTATGAGGGTCATAATACATTAAAGCCAGAACCCAATGATTTTTCTACCTCTAATGATATACTTTCGAGTCATGTGCAAGTGCAACCGTTCAACAATGACGAAATTAGTACAATTATCATAAGTGAAGTAACTTCCAAAATTGATCAGCCACGTGCGGTACTTACAGAAGAGGCCATTTTCACAAGTGATGGGAGTAAAGTACAAAACAGAATGTCAAATGTTTCTATTAAAACAACTTTAAATAATCGGTTGCAGGAATTGAAATATAATTTACAGCATGTTTCTAAAGAATTTAAATGTCAGCAGTGTCCCTACGCAACAAAACTTAAATCAAAGTTAGGAGTTCATTTGAAGAGATGTCGTGGTTCAGAAAAATTTCAATGTTTTCACTGTCCTTATGTAACACAGTATAGGATCAATATAATTAAACATTTGAAACATTGCCAACGTTCGAAGGAGTATAAATGTCATCGATGCAATTATGCAACAAACACGAGAAATTATTTATTACGACATATGAAGGTGCATCATGGTTCAGCACAGTTCTATTGTAAACAATGCAGTTTTGTAACAAAAGCAAAAAATTATTTACTACGGCATAGACAAATGAAACATACTTTGGAGGAGTTAAAATGCCATCAATGCAATTTTGTAACAAAAGCGAAACGCAGTTTAGTGCGACATATGAAAGTGCAACATGGTTCAGAGCAGTTCAATTGTAAACAATGCAGTTTTGTAACAAAAGCAAAACGCAATTTAGTGCGACATATAAAAGAGCGACATGGTTCAGGACAGTTCAATTGTAAACATTGCAGTTTTGTAACAAACGTGAATAATTATTTATTGCGACATGTGAAAGTGAAACATAGTTTAGAGGAGTTCAAATGCCATGAATGCAGTTTTGTCACAAAAGCGAGACTCTATTTATTGCAACACATGAAAGTGAAACATGGTTCAGAGGAGTTTAAATGCCATCATTGCGGTTTTGCCACAAAAACAAAACGCTATTTGGTGCGACATTTGAAAGTGCAACATGGTTCAGAACAGTTCAATTGTAAACAATGCAGTTTTGTAACAAAAGCAAAACACTATTTAGTGGAACATATGAAGGTGCATGATGATTCAGGACAGTTCAATTGTAAACAATGCAGTTTTGTAACAAAAGCAAAACGCAATTTGTTGCAACATATAAAACTGCAACATGGTTCAGAGCAGTTCAATTGTAAACAATGCAGTTTTGTAACAAAAGCAAAACGCAATTTAGTGCTACATATAAAACTGCAACATGGTTCAGAGCAGTTCAAATGCCATGAATGCAGTTTTGTCACAAAAGCGAGACTCTATTTATTGCAACACATGAAAGTGAAACATGGTTCAGAGGAGTTTAAATGTCATCATTGCGGTTTTGCCACAAAAACAAAAGGCCATTTTGTGCGACATTTGAAAGTGCAGCATGGTTCAGAACAGTTCAATTGTAAACAATGCAGTTTTGTAACAAAAGCAAAACACTATTTAGTGAAACATATGAAGGTGCAACATGGTTCAGAACAGTTCAATTGTAAACAATGCAGTTTTGTAACAAAAGCAAAAATCTATTTATTGAGACATATACGACGGAAACATAGTTTAGAGGAGTTCAAATGCCATCAATGCAGTTTTGTCACAAAAGCGAAACTCTATTTATGGAAACACATGAAAGTGGAACATGTTCAGAGGACTTTAATGCCATCATTGAAGTTTTACCACAAAAACAAAAGGCAATTCATATGAAAGTGCAACATGGTTCAAAATAGTTCAATTGTCAAAAACGCGGTTTTGTCATAAAATCAAAACAATATTCATTGCAAAATATGACTGTGCGAGTTTAAACATGATCAATAAAATGCACTTATTCCACAAATTGAAATGTCTTTTATTACAACATATAAAGATGCATAAAAGAATTTTAATGATACACTTACTTCAAAATCCATAATTTATTGAAACAAGTACATCGTAGTTCTTAAGAATTTGAAATGTTACCAGTGTAGTTATGTAATAAAATGGCAACGTAATTTATAATGTAAACTTTTTCCATACAAAAATGTAGGTCACTATTATACATTTTAATTCTTTCTGGATCTTTGCACCCATAATATGATTTATTTAAGTTGCCCAACTGTGTGATTGCATTTTTAAAAACTTGTTATACTTGTGGTAAGTTTAAGTTTTTTTTATGTGTGTTTTTAGCGAATTTGTATTCAGAAAAATCGAGCATTCCTATACTATAATATTATGATGACTGAATGTTCATTTATCCCGAGTATAAAATGCCAAGAATTATTGAACATAAAGTTAAATTACAAACTCAAAAAAACGTTTCAACATTTTAAAAGGTCTTGTCCAAATTTGTGGCATAACAAAATTATGGTTTTCACAGTTGACATATTTGGAGTAAGTGTCTGTGCTGTTGGAAAACGCACTTAATAAAATTAACAAGTTGATTCTAAAACATACCTACTTAAATGTGCCTGTGTGTTTGATTATCATGTAACACAATATTGTTCAGCTATGCGTCAGTTCAACCAATTTCATAATCAACACCTGTTGTTTTATACTCTCTAAAATATTTCCCCAACATCAATAATTAAGTATGAATAAGAGATTGTGGCCTAGGTATAATATACATACCTAGTAAATAGGGACTAAGTTAAGAAAGAAGAATAGGCACGACACGAGAAGATAACATCAGAAATGGTAATAAATTTAGGAAAGAAGGAGATGGAAATTATGTTAACTGACATTTTGAAAAAAGTTTAAAATGCAAGAAAAGTTCCCGATGACTAGAAAATCGGGATGATAGTTCCAATACATTAACAAGGGACGCACAAAGGACTGCACCAACTACAAAGCCATAACACTCTGCAAACTTATATGGATCTGCCTTACATTAGAATTCATAATTGTTATCACAAATGCGTTGCGCTAAATAGATTTGAAATTATTCATAAAAAACAAATATGTAATTTCCCATAGCATGATTGGTTATACGCGTACTGGTACATAACGTTACAATTACACTTGAGTTATAATACACTGTCGCTATCTTCACACATATTTATATTTTTATTTACCATCATAATTCATAACACAGTATACGTCTCTTATACTGTGATCATAATTTCATCAGTTCCTCTCTACTCCTACCCGTTTTTAATAATAATTATTAACATTTCAGAATCAAACATGTGCTCAGAAGTTAATATATTGATGGGAATAATAATCAAAGATGAACCACAGCCGGAAGTAACAGAAATAAATTTAGTGTGTGATGAAAGGGTTACGAAAATTGAACCAAAATGTGAGGAAGAACTAACTTCTTTTCTTATAAAACAAGAGTTTCAAATAAATGAAGATTGTTATGAGGGTCATAATACATTAAAGCAAGAACCCAATGATTTTTCTACCTCTAATGATATACTTTCAAGTCATGTGCAAGTGCAACCGTTCAACAATGACGAAACTAGTACAATTATCATAAGTGAAGTAACTTCCAAAATTGATCAGCCACGTGCGGTACTTACAGAAGAGGCCATTTTCACAAGTGATGGGAGTAAAGTACAAAACAGAATGTCAAATGTTTCTATTAAAACAACTTTAAATAATCGGTTGCAGGAATTGAAATATAATTTACAGCATGTTTCTACCAGGCTGAAGATACATTCGCCGTATTTACACAAAACGCATTCGCTTTGCAGTGCTACCAACATATTGAATTTAGCATGAAAAACTAATTGTACACTCACTAACATAAAGTTTCACTAAATGATTTCATTCAAAATATAACGAAATACCGCTTAATTGACAAGCAACGCACATGTAAATTGATATTGATGTAATAAATAAACATTTCAAACATCTTCATTGCCCTTAATTTACAAAAACCACCGTCGGAAAGAATACCTACATCCGAAGGTCAATGACACATTCAGTAACAACAAAATTCAAAATACTAAAAAAATTCTAGCAATTAAGCCAACATTATTAAAGAAAAGAATACGCTTTGCAATGATCGTTCTATGATCTTTCAGCAGCCTTCTTATACAGCACAATATTTAATAAGTATTTAAGTAATTTTGATGCATGCTGCATGCTATTCGATACAACAAGGTTTCGGAACTTAAAATTGTGTCCTGCTTGAAAACAAATAATTGAACCAGCGAAGGACCTATTGGGTGATGTCAAGGAAGCAGTGCCCTACCTTGTACCATATGCATTTTTTTTGCAACCGCCAGAAATTTTGAATAAACGAATTTTTAATGTGCTCACGATACATCATGCTATCGGAACATAAAATTGTGTCCTGCTTGATAACAAGTAATTGAACCAGCGAAGGACCCATTGGGTGATGTCAAGGAAGCAGTGCCCTACCTTGTACCATATGCATTTTTTTTGCAACCGCCAGAAATTTTGAATAAACGAATTTTTAATGTGTTCACGATACAACAAGGTATCGGAACATAAAATTGTGTCCTGCTTGAAAACAAGTAATTGAACCAGCGAAGGACCCATTGGGTGATGTCAAGGAAGCAGTGCCCTACCTTGTACCATATGCATTTTTTTTGCAACCGCCAGAAATTTTGAATGAAGGAATTTTTAATGTGCTCACGATACAACAAGGTATCGGAACATAAAATTGTGTCCTGCTTGAAAACAAGTAATTGAACCAGCGAAGGACCCATTGGGTGATGTCAAGGAAGCAGTGCCCTACCTTGTACCATATGCATTTTTTTTGCAACCGCCAGAAATTTTGAATGAATGAATTTTTAATGTGCTCACGATACAACAAGGTATCGGAACATAAAATTGTGTCCTGCTTGAAAACAAGTAATTGAACCAGCGAAGGACCCATTGGGTGATGTCAAGGAAGCAGTGCCCTACCTTGTACCATATGCATTTTTTTTGCAACCGCCAGAAATTTTGAATAATCGAATTTTTAATGTGTTGACGATACAACAAGGTATCGGAACAAAAATTGTGTCCTGCTTGATAACAAGTAATTGAACCAGCGAAGGACCCATTGGGTGATGTCAAGGAAGCAGTGCCCTACCTTGTACCATATGCATTTTTTTTGCAACCGCCAGAAATTTTGAATAAACGAATTTTTAATGTGCTCACGATACATCATGCTATCGGAACATAAAATTGTGTCCTGCTTGATAACAAGTAATTGAACCAGCGAAGGACCCATTGGGTGATGTCAAGGAAGCAGTGCCCTACCTTGTACCATATGCATTTTTTTTGCAACCGCCAGAAATTTTGAATGAATGAATTTTTAATGTGCTCACGATACAACAAGGTATCGGAACATAAAATTGTGTCCTGCTTGAAAACAAGTAATTGAACCAGCGAAGGACCCATTGGGTGATGTCAAGGAAGCAGTGCCCTACCTTGTACCATATGCATTTTTTTTGCAACCGCCAGAAATTTTGAATGAATGAATTTTTAATATCCTCTTCGGAACATGCAAGTAAACAGCAGTAAAACAACTAGTTTGAGATAATTTTTTGAGTCATAAAAAGTAGACAATATAAGGTATGTATTTTTTATTTGTTAATAAGGTTCATTACACTTTATACATAATATGTTGAAATGGTGTACATATAAATATCATTTATTAATTGATCACCTTAGGTACATCTTAATCGTGTACATTTACACAGTTTTCCACATCACCTTAATAAGGATATTTCTTAACCCATTACTCATGTAGGTATTGTCGCAATGTCGTACAATGAGTTTAGAGAATTCCGTATCGGAGGTACTAGTGCAAGATGCGTTACTTCAATTATTTACATGGGGAAGTTCGCCAATAGCCCTATTATACCCATGAAAAGTATTTAATACAGTGCTGAATGCGTCGTGTTTATGGTATATTATTGATTAACGTGAGTCCTTTTATGTTGGGATGAATACCGTCACTAAAAATATATACAGAAATAAAATAAATTTGAAAACATTATAAGTGCTGCACTCGCCGTTCAAACAAGGGTTGACAATCAATGTCTTGGAAGGCCTCATGCACCTTAATTAATTTAATTTTTTGTTCGAGGGCAATCTTTTGGATTGCACTATTGATCTGCTCTACCTGCAGATACCATTTAATACTTCCTAAAATTGGAGGTATAGTGCATAATGAAATATCTGCAGACATCTTGATCAGATCTCGTACAACCCATCTTAGATTCCTCTCATACTGCTTTATATCAAAGTTGTTATTATGAGCATCATTACTCCCAATCATAGTAATTAACCTACTGTGATTAGGATTAAAACGCCAGGGGCTACCTGCTTTTTTACTGCTCATAATTCTGCACCTCAGCTTTGACACACTCTGGCCACCAACACCATATAATGTACCTACCTACACAGAAATCATTGGATTGTTTTACTTAATTGTTGACATAATAAATTCAAAATTCATAATCTACGACTCGGGTAAAACAACAAACACTTCAGCAGCTAATACATACAGAAAACATTTGTCTATCGCAAGTATGGTGGTGATAACTTTTATTGTATTGATAATTTTTCAACAAATATAATTACTTTTCCCTGTCAAACTGACGGTTACAATTGCGGTATTTTCGCAATAAATTTTGTTACACGCATTAGAGGGAACAAAATTGGAACAATTTGCACCAAATGATTTCCGTAACTACTTACAAACTTGCGGCTTTTAAGTACTTCCGATTGCATGAGAAATACATGTTTAATATGTGGTTTAGGAGAAGATGCAAATGGAAGAGAATTATTGTGGATTCAATGTTCTAGTTGTTTGAGGGGGCGATTCATTTTAAATGTCTCCCCCAAGAATACAAAACTTTTCATAATCGATTAGCAAATGATTCTTTTACATTTTCATGCTTATTGCGTGAACGGGGTAATTGGAGGTGCTATTGGTAGTCGAAAGGTTACTTATGCCCTCGAATCTTAGTATTAAGCATGGTTGAGAGTGGTAGGATTAACAATGAGTTGAATGTTAGTACATCATTAAGTAGTACAATTAATTAGTATTCATTATCATTATCGCACACCCAATTTTTGGCATTAAACCATGGGCATAGGGTTATTGGCGAACTTCCCCATGTAAATAATTGAAGTAACGCATCTTGCACTAGTACCTCTGATACGGAATTCTCTAAACTCATTGTACAACATTGCGGCAATACCTACATGAGTAACGGGTTAAGAGATATCCTTATTAAGGTCATGTGGAAAACTGTATAAGATGTAGGTACCTGCCTAAGGTGATCAATTAATAAATGATATTTATGTACACCATTTTAACATATATGTATAAAGTGTAATGAATCTTATTAACAAATAAAAAATGTTATATTGTCTACTTTTTATGACTCAAAAAATTATCTTAAACCTGTTGTTTTACTGCTGTTTACTTGCACGTTCCGAGGAGGATATTAAAAATTAATTTATTCAAAATTTCTGGCGGATGCAAAAAAAATGCATTTGTTACAAGGTAGGCCACTGCTTCCTTGACATCACCCAATGGGTCCTTCGCTGGTTCAATTACTTGTTATCAAGCAGGACACAATTTTATGTTCCGATAGCATGATGTATCGTGAGCACATTAAAAATTCGTTTATTCAAAATTTCTGGCGGTTGCAAAAAAAATGCATATGGTACAAGGTAGGGCACTGCTTCCTTGACATCACCCAATGGGTCCTTCGCTGGTTCAATTACTTGTTATCAAGCAGGACACAATTTTATGTTCCGATAGCATGATGTATCGTGAGCACATTAAAAATTCGTTTATTCAAAATTTCTGGCGGTTGCAAAAAAAATGCATATGGTACAAGGTAGGGCACTGCTTCCTTGACATCACCCAATAGGTCCTTCGCTGGTTCAATTATTTGTTTTCAAGCAGGACACAATTTTAAGTTCCGAAACCTTGTTGTATCGAATAGCATGCAGCATGCATCAAAATTACTTAAATACTTATTAAATATTGTGCTGTATAAGAAGGCTGCTGAAAGATCATAGAACGATCATTGCAAAGCGTATTCTTTTCTTTAATAATGTTGGCTTAATTGCTAGAATTTTTTTAGTATTTTGAATTTTGTTGTTACTGAATGTGTCATTGACCTTCGGATGTAGATATTCTTTCCGACGGTGGTTTTTGTAAATTAAGGGCAATGAAGATGTTTGAAATGTTTATTTATTACATCAATATCAATTTACATGTGCGTTGCTTGTCAATTAAGCGGTATTTCGTTATATTTTGAATGAAATCATTTAGTGAAACTTTATGTTAGTGAGTGTACAATTAGTTTTTCATGCTAAATTCAATATGTTGGTAGCACTGCAAAGCGAATGCGTTTTGTGTAAATACGGCGAATGTAACTTCAGCCTGGTCATGTTTCTAAAGAATTTAAATGTCAGCAGTGTCCCTACGCAACAAAACTTAAATCAAAGTTAGGAGTTCATTTGAAGAGATGTCGTGGTTCAGAAAAATTTCAATGTTTTCACTGTCCTTATGTAACACAGTATAGGATCAATATAATTAAACATTTGAAACATTGCCAACATTCGAAGGAGTATAAATGTCATCGATGCAATTATGCAACAAACACGAGAAATTATCTATTGCGACATATGAAGGTGCATCATGGTTCAGCACAGTTCTATTGTAAACAATGCAGTTTTGTAACAAAAGCAAAAAATTATTTACTACGGCATAGACAAATGAAACATACTTTGGAGGAGTTAAAATGCCATCAATGCAATTTTGTAACAAAAGCGAAACGCAATTTAGTGCGACATATGAAAGTGCAACATGGTTCAGAGCAGTTCAATTGTAAACAATGCAGTTTTGTAACAAAAGCAAAACACTATTTAGTGGAACATATGAAGGTGCATGATGATTCAGGACAGTTCAATTGTAAACAATGCAGTTTTGTAACAAAAGCAAAACGCAATTTAGTGCGACATATAAAAGAGCGACATGGTTCAGGACAGTTCAATTGTAAACATTGCAGTTTTGTAACAAACGTGAATAATTATTTATTGCGACATGTGAAAGTGAAACATAGTTTAGAGGAGTTCAAATGCCATGAATGCAGTTTTGTCACAAAAGCGAGACTCTATTTATTGCAACACATGAAAGTGAAACATGGGTCAGAGGAGTTTAAATGCCATCATTGCGGTTTTGCCACAAAAACAAAATGCTATTTGGTGCGACATTTGAAAGTGCAACATGGTTCAGAACAGTTCAATTGTAAACAATGCAGTTTTGTAACAAAAGCAAAATACTATTTAGTGGAACATATGAAGGTGCATGATGATTCAGGACAGTTCAATTGTAAACAATGCAGTTTTGTAACAAAAGCAAAACGCAATTTGTTGCAACATATAAAACTGCAACATGGTTCAGAGCAGTTCAATTGTAAACAATGCAGTTTTGTAACAAAAGCAAAACTCAATTTAGTGCTACATATAAAACTGCAACATGGTTCGGAGCAGTTCAAATGCCATGAATGCAGTTTTGTCACAAAAGCGAGACTCTATTTATTGCAACACATGAAAGTGAAACATGGTTCAGAGGAGTTTAAATGTCATCATTGCGGTTTTGCCACAAAAACAAAAGGCCATTTTGTGCGACATTTGAAAGTGCAGCATGGTTCAGAACAGTTCAATTGTAAACAATGCAGTTTTGTAACAAAAGCAAAACACTATTTAGTGAAACATATGAAGGTGCAACATGGTTCAGAACAGTTCAATTGTAAACAATGCAGTTTTGTAACAAAAGCAAAAATCTATTTATTGAGACATATACGACGGAAACATAGTTTAGAGGAGTTCAAATGCCATCAATGCAGTTTTGTCACAAAAGCGAAACTCTATTTATGGAAACACATGAAAGTGGAACATGGTTCAGAGGAGTTTAATGCCATCATTGAAGTTTTACCACAAAAACAAAAGGCAATTCATATGAAAGTGCAACATGGTTCAGAATAGTTCAATTGTCAAAAACGCGGTTTTGTCATAAAATCAAAACAATATTCATTGCAAAATATGACTGTGCGAGTTTAAACATGATCAATAAAATGCACTTATTCCACAAATTGAAATGTCTTTTATTACAACATATAAAGATGCATAAAAGAATTTTAATGATACACTTACTTCAAAATCCATAATTTATTGAAACAAGTACATCGTAGTTCTTAAGAATTTGAATGTTACCAGTGCAGTTATGTAATAAAATGGCAACGTAATTTATAATGTAAACTTTTTCCATACAAAAATGTAGGTAACTATTATACATTTTAATTCTTTCTGGATTTTTGCACCCATAATATGATTTATTTAAGTTGCCCATAACTGTGCGATTGCATTTTTAAAAAGTTGTTATACTTGTGGGAAGTTTAAGTTTTTTTTATGTGTGTTTTTAGCGAATTTGTATTCAGAAAAATCGAGCATTCCTATACTATAATATTATGATGACTGAATGTTCATTTATCCCGAGTATAAAATGCCAAGAATTATTGAATATAAAGTTAAATTACAAATTCAAAAAAACGTTTCAACATCAAGTTGATGCTAAAACATGCCTACTTAAACGCACCTGTGTGTTTGATTATCATGTAACACGGTATTGTTCAGCTATGCGTCAGTTCAACCAAATTCATAATAAACACCTGTTGTTTTATACTCTAAAATACTTCCCGAACATCAATAATTAAGTATGAATAAGAGATTGTTGCCTAGGTACATATACATATATACCTACCTAGTAAATAGGTACTATTAAGAAAGAAGAATAGGCACGACACGACAAGATAACATCAGAAATGGTAATAAATTTAGGGAAGAAGGAGATGGAAATGTTAACTGACATTTTGAAATGCAGGAAAAGTTCCCGATGACTGGAAAATCGGAATGATAGTTCCAATACCTTCAGTAGTGTCGCAAACATATACCGGGAGTTCGTTCTCAAAGTCGAACATAGGGATTTAACATGGTATTGAACGTTTTTGCCAATTGTTGCTCGCCTATTTAACTTAGAGACAAGGTAATGACATCAACAGAAAGAGAAAGTTATTGCGATTCTAATAATGCTACTGGTAAGACTAAAAGTGCGATTTATTCTTTTAAAATACTAACTTAAAGTATGAAATTGTGTAAATAGCATTCCCTTGATTTTAAAATTTTACAGCAATTGTTTTTTGTACTGTTGGTTTGTCAATACGAATTTGACGTTAAACCACGTATTAAAGTTTATTTATCTGTAATAATGAATTACCAATGAAGAAAGGGTTTTTATGGTGAAAACCTTTCATGGTGGCGCTAATTTCAGAAGAGTTCGAGATTTCTTTGCCGTTAATTTTAATACTACAATACAAAAGTGTCATACTTTAAGTTAGTATTTTAAAAGAATAAATCGCACTTTTAGTCTTACCAGTAGCATTATTTGAATCGCAATAATTTTCTCTTTCTGTTGATGTCCTTACCTTTTCTCTAAGTTAAATAGGCGAGCAACAATTGGCAAAAACGTTCAATACCATGTTAAATCCCTATGTTCGACTTTGAGACCGAACTCCCGGTATAATTGATTTTATGCCTTTAATTACTGTTTATGTGGCGGATCCTAAGATCAATATATTATACCAATATAAATATAAATCAAATAAGTTACCACAGAAACGCAAAATATAAATATAATAAATTACCTATAAAGGGAAAGCACCTAAAACAAGGGCACGTCGAGTCAAAGTCCTCCCTCACAAAACCTTACATCTACGAAGCCGAACTCAGGCAGGTACCATTACTATAGCACCCTAAGCCAAATATCGTGCAATGGCACCCTAAGCCAGAGTACATGATTCTTGGGGTGACTATTCAAATACCACAATATAAACCCTACTGTAATTACCGTGGGCCAGGTAATAAGATCAGTCACAGACCGCCGTCTGAAGCTAAATAGAAAAATAAACCTGCCGTGTCAAAGATATGCTTCGTCCGTGAGCCCTTGACTCTGTTAAGTCAGTTACATAACAGCCTAAATGAGATTTTACTTTGAAAGATGACTGCAGAAGCTACCATTTTATTTAATATTTATAGAAGGAATAAAATTCCCGACGAAAATCGCACAATCTGAGAGCAAACTACAGCTAGTGGAATTGAATGTATATTAGCATTGACTAGTGTACGTATAAAGTCAATGATATTAAGATTGGAAGGCAGGTAGGTGGAAGGGTAAACGAATAAGCGATGGATTTATTGAATATCATGGAGGGTTTTTCTGTAGCTCTTTCTCCACCTTGTAATCAGCGAAGACCCAGAGCTAATCTCAAACATTAAGTTTGAGAGGGCAATCTTTGAATAAGTTATTAAAGTTAATTCGTTCCCCCCATTTCTTGTGTTTTATTTATGTATGCCTAATCGATCAGACTAGCACATACACATCTCGAGCAATTCGTTCACGACGTAGAGTCGTGCCATTTGACAGGTTTGTTATGGACGATCACGCGCCTTGGGGTTTCAGTTAGTTGGCGGGAGATTTAGTTTTTTGGTTTCCGAGTTGTGCAGCCGTCTCTCGACGTTGCACCAGGGTGGGTACGTTACAACTGACAATTTGAAAAAAGTTTAAAATGCAAGAAAAGTTCCCGATGACTAGAAAATCGGAAGGATAGTTCCAATACATCAACAAGGGACGCACAAAAGACTGCACCAACTACAAAGGCATAACACTCTGCAAACTTATATGGATCTGCCTTACATTAGAATTCATAATTGTTATCACAAATGCGTTGCGCTAAATAGATTTGGAATTATTCATAAAAAAACAAATATGTAATTTCCCATAGCATGATTGGTTATACGCGTACTGGTACATAACGTTACACCACAGTGTCTGTGGTTACACTAAACACTTCAGTTACACTGTCGCTATCTTCACACATATTTATATTTTTATTTACCAAAATAATTTTATCGGTTCTTTGTTTAAGCAGAAATTCTCGTATTTTGAGAACCTAATTATTAACATTTCAGAATCAAACATGTGCTCAGAAGTTAATATATTGATGGAAATAATAATCAAAGATGAACCACAGCCGGAAGTAACGTGTAACGCCTATGTCTAAAATAAATTATCGTTGAACCCATAAGTAGAAATTGTAAGAGCGCACATGCTTCGTTTGGGAAAAGCACCTGCGAATGCGCGTAAAAATCGAGTACGTTTTGAATTATTGTGAACCTTGAACGTTCTTCTTCGTTTTGGTATCGTCGATAAAGATTGTCGTTGTAAAATTTAATGTGAAACCTTTTACCTGAAATAAAAAGGGTAAGCACTTGTAAAATTGTTATATCGATTTTAATTTCGATTTGTTTAATTACAGTTTAAGTTGTTGGATTATTTAAATTTGTCGGATTATTTAATTATCCGATGATTCTTTATGGGTTTTGAAAAAAATGGATTCATATCGATTTATCGTCGTCAGCATGTGGAATTTATGTTGATATTTTGTTGGAACCAGTAGCAGTATAAAAATGGTTGAGATAGTTTGCAGCTATTAGATACTGGGAAATTGGGACCACATGTTGAATATCTTGTTGTTGGCTTGGGAGTATCTGAAATCCTAATCAGTCATTGGGCCTTGCATATGGCTAGTCGCGGTATTGATAATGAACTTGGAGTCCTAAGGTCATCTTTACCACTGAAATCGGAATTGTAACTAAAAGGAGAAAACTCACCAAGTTATACATGGTTGAAATTATCAAGGTAGGAAATTTTAAATCGTCGATTGAATTAGATCAAAGATCTTATAAACATTGCCTTTGTCGAAATTTAAAATTTTGTGTTATAAATTATTTATAAAGAAAATAGGACTCATTCCTTCGCACTTTGTTGGTTATTTAGATAGTAAAGTAATTGAAAGTTTGTGTTGAAATTGTGTTGGTTATTTAGATAGTAAAGTAAATAGTAATTATAATTTTGTGTTGAAATTGTGTTGGTTATTTAGATAGTAAAGTAAAATAAAAAAAAAATATATAAATATTATAAATTAAGTAATAAGAAAATTGTTTCACATAACATGTGAAGACGGATCCGATCTTAAGTTAAAATGTTGCTTTAATAGGAAAACAAAAATTTGAAAGAAACCTATATATTTGTAGCTGGTTTCAATCGAACATTATTATAAATACGTGTACATTATGTTTCTTCAACTCTGAAGAAAAGTTGTAAATAGATAATAATTGTGTTATTTGGTATATTTTGTTATTGAAGACTGTTACCCAAGGTGGCACTCCCGATCCCCCCTATACATTGAAAAAAAGTTCAACTATTTGAAAGTCTATAAATTTGTTTTAAATTGTCATTGAAATAGTATGAAACCGTTGTAAGTACCAGTTTGGTTTGGGTTGTTAGTAGTGATTGTTTTGGTCCTTTTCGGCGGTTACAAACGGAAATAAATTTAGTTTGTGATGAAAGGGTTACGAAAATTGAACCAAAATGCGAGGAAGAACTAAATTCTTTCCTTATAAACCAAGAGTTTCAAATAAATGAAGATTGTTATGATGATCATAATACATTAAAGCAAGAACCCAACGATTTTTCTACCTCTAATGATTTACTTTCAAGTCATGTGCAACCGTTCAACAATGACGAAACTAGTACAATTGTCATAAGTGAAGTAACTTCCAAAATTGATCAGCCACGTGCGCTCCCTACAGAAGAGGCCATTTTTACAAGTGATGGGAGTAAAGTGCAAAACAGAACGTCAAATGTTTGTATTAAAACTTTAAATAATCGGTTGCAGGAATTGAAATATAATTTACAGCATGTTTCTAAAGAATTTAAATGTCAGCAGTGTCCCTACGCAACAAAACTTAAATCAAAGTTAGGAGTTCATTTGAAGAGATGTCGTGGTTTAGAAAAATTTCAATGTTTTCACTGTCTTTATATAACTCAGTGTAGGATCAATCTAATTAAACATTTGAAACATCATTGTCAACGTTCGAAGGAGTATAAATGTCATCGATATAATTATGCAACAAACTCGAGAAAATATTTAGTGCGACATATGAAGGTACAACATGGTTCAAGACAGTTCAATTGTAAACAATGCAGTTTTGTAACAAAAGCAAAAAATTATTTACTACGGCATATAGAAGTGAAACATAGTTTAGAGGAGTTAAAATGCCATCAATGCAATTTTGTAACAAAAGCGAAACCAGTGGCGGATTACCCATTAGGCACGATAGGCACGTGCCTAGGGGCCGCAAGCTCCAAGGGGCCGCAACGCAAACCATTGACGAAAATTATCACGAATTTGTTCTGGAGATAATTTTTTTATCTTTTTTCCCTTTTCAGTTTTGAATCTTCGAAATTCTCACGAAAAGTGAGAAATCCCACGATCTAGCAACACAGGCTGTGCTATATCTACTTTTATTCTTCGAAAATGTCAACCAAGTACCAAAACCTTTTGTAATAATTTTAAACTTTACGAAAGAAAAAAAATTCAATTTTCCTTCTACATTTACTGTATCTACTATCTATATTCTAAGAATAAGATTATGTATTTTCAAAAATCATTGTACCTACAACAATTTTTACTAATGGTTTCGTCGAAATCGAAAAACTAAACAATTCTTTGAATAGGTTACTCGTTACTACGAAAATAGGTACATAATACTCTGTGTTGTTTTACGGCGAAACAAGGATGATAATCTTTATGAGTTTATGACTAAATGTTTTTTTTTCTCTTGTATTCTAAGGTAAGGTGCAGTGCAATCAAATTAAGAAGGTCGAAGACATTACGTCGAAAGCCAAACTACATTAATTTATGTTATTATGACTATATGTGCTGCGATTCCTCGGTGTTTTTTAGCCTTTCAAAAGTAAATACTAATAAAAGGATGTATTTTACAAAGTTAATTTACAAATCTGTGTATCATCACATCATTGATTAATCTTAATCATTTAATAAATTAAGAGTTAAAAATAAGGGGTGCTAAAATTTATTTTGCGCAAAGGCACTTCTTATCCACGCGGCGGCGCTCAGCAAAGGTCAATTATAATATAATTCAGAAAAAATGATGAGCAATAGTAAATTCCTTATCAGGATATTTAGGGGTCCGGTTTTATACATTCTTGGTTCCGTGGTTCATGTTAGGGGGCCGCGAACTGATAAGTGCCTAGGGACCGCTGAGGTCGTAATCCGCCACTGAGCGAAACGCTATTTAGTGCAACACATGAAAGTGAAACATGGTTCAGAGGAGTTTAATTGCCATCAATGCAGTTTTGCCACAAGAACGAAAGGAAATTTTATACGACATATGGAGGGACAACATGGTTCAGAGGTGTTTAAATGCCATCAATGCAGTTTTGCCACAAAAACAAAAGGCAGTTTTGTGCGACATATGAAAGCTCAACATGGTTCAGAACAGTTCAATTGTAAACAATGCAGTTTTGTAACAAAAGCAAAAATCTATTTATTGAGACATATACGAGGGAAACATAGTTTAGAGAAGTTCAAATGCCATTAATGCAGTTTTGCCGCAAAAGCGAGACGCTATTTATGGAAACACATGAAAGTGGAACATGGTTCAGAGGAGTTTAATGCCATCATTGAAGTTTTGCCACAAAAACAAAAGGCAATTCATATGAAGTGCAACATGGTTCAGAATAGTTCAATTGTCAAAAACGCGGTTTTGTCATAAAATCAAAACAATATTCATTGCAAAATATGACTGTGGGAGTTTAAACATGGTCAATAAAATGCACTTATTCCACAAATTGAAATGTCTTTTATTATAACATATAAAGATGCATAAAAAAATTTTCATGATACACTTACTTCAAAATCTGTAATTTATTGAAACATGTAAAAGTACATCGTGGTTCTTAAGAATTTGAATGTTAAAGTTCGATCCACAAGAGTTGGCGTTCACGTCATAGGTTTCCGAATGAATGCACGACATTCCTTTTAAACAATCATTAAAGCTTAATACATGTTTGTGATAAAGATGGCAATACAGTTTGCATGTGTTTTAAGCAAAGACATGCATATAGGTGATCGCCAGTGAAAATAAGAGAGAAGTGAGTATGTCCGTATGTCCAACAGCTGACTTCAATCAACGCTTCAACTTATAATTGTACGGATTCTGATTTGACTTCTATCTGTCAATGTCAAATTTATTAATCATTTATAATCTCATCGAGTCCAATCGCAGCAGACGTTAATATTTTGATTGCACTATTCCGCATTTAGCTTTACCAAGCTGGTAACAAAGACTTTGCTGGTAAGCTCTAACCAATATTTTAAGATACATTTCATACATAATGGATTAATTAAGCACGTAAAACATTACTACTACAATTTTAAAGTAGTACAAGCAACTACCTGTGGGTAATTAAAGTATTAATTGCAACACTGCCTTGTTACGATTTGGCAGATTTCATTCCTGATGTCATTATTTCTTAAATATGTAAAAGACGCTCAATTGACTTCAAATTTTAATCTTAATACATACAATTACAAGTAGTGACGTGCACGCCAACTCTCCTGGATACAATTATACCAGTGTAGTTATGTAATAAAATGGCAACGTAATTTATAATGTAAACTTTTTCCATACAAAAATGTAGGTAACTATTATACATTTTAATTCTTTCTGGATTTTTGCACCCATAATATGATTTATTTAAGTTGCCCAACTGTGCAATTGCATTTTTAAAAAGTTATTATACCTGTGGCAAGTTTTAAGTACCTATTGTTCCTTTTTAAACATTCGTCTGGTTTTTTAATCTGTTTTTAGCGAATTTGTATTCAGAAAAATCGAGCATTCGTATACTACAATTATGATGACTGAATGTTCATTTATCCCGAGTATAAAATGCCAAGAATTATTGAACATAAAGTTAAATTACAAATTCAAAAAAACGTTTCAACATTTTAGAAGGTCTTGTCCAAATTTGCGTCATAACAAAATTATAATTTTCACAGTTGACATATTTGGAGTAAGTACCTGTGCTGTTGGAAAAAGCACTTATATAAAATTAACAAGTTGATGCTAAAACATACCTACTTAAACCTACCTGTGTGTTATTTGATTATCATGTAACACGATATTGTTTAGTTATGCGTCAGTTCAACCAATTTCATAATCAACACCTGTTGTTTTATAGTATACTCTAAAATATTTCCCCAACATCAATAATTAAGTATGAATAAGAGATTGTAGCTTAGGTACATATACATATATACATACCTAGTAAATGAATAGGCACGACATGAGAAGATAACATCAAAAATGGTAATAAATTTAGGAAAGAAGGAGATGGAAATTATGTTAACTGACATTTTGAAAAAAGTTTGAAATACAGGAAAAGTTCCCGATCACTGGAAAATCGGAATGATAGTTCCAATACCTTCAGTAGTGTCGCAAACAATCATTGATTTTATGCCTTTAATTACTGTTTATGTGGCGGATCCTAAGATCAATATATTATACCAATATAAATATAAATCAAATAGGTTACCACAGAAACGCAAAATATAAATATAATAAATTATAAAGGGAAAGCACCTAAAACAAGGGCACGTCGAGTCAAAGTCCTCCCTCACAAAACCTTACATCTACGAAGCCGAACTCAGACAGGTACCAGCACCCTAAGCTAAGCCAAATACCGTACAATGGCACCCTAAGCCAGAGTTCTGGATTTCGATATCTTACTACATTTCTCTTATGGATATTAAAAATAATGTTTGGTTAAGACACTTATTTCATGCAGTGAACTCTGTATGTATAGAGTTCACTGATTTCATGATTCATTTTTTAATTTACAATTATAACATAAGTGTACAATAATTATATATATGAGTGAAATTTTTAATATTTTGTGTTTATTTCTCATTATTAAGTATTAACCACGCCTTCGCACGTTTATACAAATCTTCGAACAGTTATATGTTCCAAGATACAAATACGTTAGAAAGAAATAGGTATCCACTCCGCAGCATCAGCGGTGCTTGTCTAACAGTCGAGGACAAGTTACGAAAGCATTTGCAGTAACCGTTATCCTTCCAGTTATATATAGAGTTCACTGCTTATAAAACACAGTTCAATGGTAACAACTGACATTTTGAAAAAAGTTTGAAATGCAGGAAAAGTTTCCGATGACTGGAAAATCGAAATGATAGTTGCAATACATCAACAAGGGACACACAAAAGACTGCACCAACTACAAAGGTATAACACCACGATATAAATACTAAAGATACGATGTTGCGCATGGTGGGCGGTCCGCAAATATGACGCGTGACGTCACTTGTAGAGTGAATTACATTTGAGGAATACTCATTTGATGTGTTTTTCGTCTGTACCGAGTTTATTTTTCGAGATACAAAAAATTTCATAAGATCAAATATGCTCCTTATGATGTCTTTTATATGTTAAAAATAATAGGGTAGCTCAATCTCTCTGAGTTAACCTGAAAAATACTTGTATTAAAAAGCATAATTACATATGATGGTGTTCGCGCCGCGACGGCACAAAAACGGTGCTAGATAGAGGAAAATTGCATATGAACAAATTTGTAGAGCACAAAATTTACTAAAGAAAAGTCCGCGGTAGGGTATCACGATCTTCGATAGTTTAAGAGTTACAGGCGTTCAAAAATGATGCAAACCTTATATCTCGATGATCTACGTGATCAATTAAATATTAAAACACAGAATGGAGAAACGGATTTAACTATCAAGTATGTACAAGGTGTACCTAAAATCGTTAAAAAATCATCTGTAAAAAACTAAGTGTTCCAACGTCCAATAAGCATAACACTAATAACGTTCTTTCAAACAATTTACAATACTTTACTGTAGCTCACCTTAACTGTCGATCACTGAACTCTTGCTTTGATTACTTCTCAGATTTCATTGGAAATAAGTATTTTGATATCATTGCACTGACCGAAACATGGCTAAAACCAGATTTTCCGTCACACTATGTACAATTGGAAAATTATGATCTAATTCGAGCTGATCGTGATAACCGTGGAGGAGGAGTTTGTCTCTATATTAAATCCTCCATAAAATTCAAAGTGATCAACTTCGATTTTCTATCAAACACACGACTAGAGCAGCTCTGGTGTATAATCAAGTTAAATAAAAGAAAAGTCGGAATTGGAGTAATTTACAGACCCCCACACGAAACTGTTACGCAATTACAAGAAATTGAAACCATTCTGGCTCATTTGTCAACTGAAGTTAATGATTTTATCATCCTTGGCGATCTCAACGTCAATTTTATAGGTGAAAATAGTGCACGCAAATACCTTTCAACTATACTGAATACATTTAACTTAAAACAAGTTATCTCTGAGCCGACAAGAATTACAGATTCTTCTAGTACATTAATCGACATCATTTGCATCAACAAAAATATTACCCCAGTAAGTTGTGGTACTCTCGACCACAGCAACATATCCGATCATAAATTAGTGTTTTGTAAACTTAACTACACAACAACAAAACTGAAACCCAGAAAAAACTTTAATTATGAATACTTTGCAAAAGATGCTAGTAGTATATCATGGAACTACCTCAACAGTCTGAATGATATTGATGATAAACTGAACTTTTTTAATGACGCAATTTTGAATTTATTTGACATTCATGCGCCACTTAAAACAACAACTATACGAAAAAAATCTAAGCCATACATAACTTTTACAATTAAAGAGATTGTAAAACTAAAGAAAAAAGCCCTTAAAAAATTTCAAAAATCACACACCGCCGTCGATCGAAAAAGCTATTGTGACATAAAAAATTACTTATCGTTTGCAATTAAGCAAGAAAAAATTGCATATATCAATAGAGAACTTACAATAAACCAACGAAATCCTCGAAACACATGGAAACTATTTTCTGATTGGAGTATACATAAAAAAATAATAAACGTCATTGACGACACACTTGCTTGTAATCCAGACATAATTAACGATCATTTTGCTAAAAATGCACGTACGATACCAATTGATCAAGACAATCACATGTTTTTCCTAAATCACCAAAAGGAAGAAATAAAAAACGAACTCATATTCAATGAAATAACGTCTTTCGAATTAGAAATAGCGCTTGACAGAATAAAGTCTAATGCAGTTGGTATAGATAACGTTTCGTTAAAAATGTTAAAATACGCTTTCCCATACTGCAAAGATGCTTTGGTTCATATAATTAATCACTCGTTGAACAAGGGACATGTTCCTGTATTATGGAAGGATGCCCTTGTAACACCATTATCCAAAGTGTCAAAAGCTACAACATTAAATAATCTCCGGCCAATTAGCATTTTATCTACTGCTTCAAAATTAATTGAATATGTAGTATCACGCCAATTGATTAACCATATAGACGCTAACCATATTTTACCACAAACACAGTCTGGTTTTAGGAAATTCCACAGCACAGCTACTGCTCTACTTAAAGTCACAAATGACCTTGTATGTGCCATGGATAATTCAAAAGTATCCTTTCTGGTACTTTTAGACTATAGCAAAGCCTTTGATAGTGTTGATCACAAGTTACTTTTGGCAAAATTGAAATATTACAAATGTAGTGAGCAAGCAATCCAATGGTTCGAAAGCTATTTAGCTTACAGAACTCAACAGGTGAAAATAAATGGGCAGATATCTAAAAAACTTGAAATTCAACGTGGAGTACCGCAAGGAAGTATCCTTGGACCCATATTGTTTTCGATTTTTACAGCTGATATCATAAATGAGATACCTAACAAAATTAGCATGCACCTATACGCTGATGATACACAATTATACACTTCCTGTGAAATTAACTCTGTTAATGCGTGTATAAATGATCTTAATGAAACTCTTAATTTAATCTCAACATGGTCGGACAAAAATGGTTTGCTACTAAATGCCACGAAAACTGAAGCTAGGTATATATGTGTTGGACAAAAATCAGTGCGAGGCAGTGCTTTAAATAACCTAAAATCAAATATAATACTTAATAACCATTAACCAAATAGTTAACCTAAAAGATAGTGTGAAGAATTTAGGTATCATCTTTGACTCTCAGTTAACATTTCAAGATTATGTTGTGAAACAGTGCTCCGTGGGTTACTTTAAACTATCTACACTGTACAAATTCAAACAGCTTTTGCCGACAACAATAAAATGGCGACTGGTCAACAGTTTAATTCTAAGTAACTTAGACTATTGTAGTTGTGTTTATTACAGCTATCTAACAAATTCTTACAAAAATAAACTTCAAGTGCTACAAAACTCCTGCTTAAGGTTTGCGTTCCAGATCGATCGTAGAGAACATATTACGAAACACTACATTAACAATGACATACTTAAATTGAATTACAGATTTCAGTTATTATATGAAACTTTGTTATATAACCTTATTACCACAAAAATACCACCATATTTATATTCTCTTTTAACTAAACGACTAGAGATTCATGAACGTAATCTAAGGCATAAGGACAAGTACTCCGTACCTAGTTACCGTCTAACAAAATTTCAAAGTTCCTTTCAGTATGTAGCGACAGCTTTATTAAACAAAAGTTATGAATATTATAACAATAGAAATTCACTAAAATGTTTTAAAGATCTGTTAAAGACTAAACTTCTTTGTGAACAGAAATCTGAATTGTTGTAGTACTATGTGAGCAGTTATTTTTTATATATTATTATTTTATATTTTATGTTTATATTTATTTTTATATATTATGCTATTAATTTTCATTTTTATTAATGTAATTAAATAGTTTAATTTAATAGTTATAACGATTATACTAAAATTATTTTTAATTTGCACTCATATTATAATTTGTAAAATGTACTAGGGTAAGATTGAAAAACGGCTGTAGCCGAAATCTCACCCATTTAGATCAGGATTAGCAATTTCTTGGTGTCGATCTCTACTTCTTTAATCCTATCTAATAAAGATTATTATTATTATTATTATTATTATTATTATTATTATTCGCGCAGTTGTCCACACCGCTTTTTCCCAAACTAATGGAGATAATTACACCCTCCCGCGGACTTTTCTTTAGTAAATTTTCTGCTCTACAAATTTGTTCATATGCAATTTGCTTCTATCTACTTAGCACCGTTTTTGTGTCGTCGCTGCCCAAACACCATCAGATGTAATTATGATACTTTATACAAGTACAGTATTTTTCGGGTTAACTTAGAGAGATTGAGCTACTGAGATTGAGATAATTACACCCTCCCGTGGACATTTTTGTAGTAAATTTTGTGCATTACAAAATCGATTCAGTTCATTTTTTCTCTGTCTAAATATATAATGGTTTTCGCAGCGTTCGAGGAGAAAGCGTTAGGAGATCTGGGTGATTTCATTGTAGGATTCAAGACAATTTCGCACTTAACTCTATTTTTTAACACCTTGTGGTAATTTACATTAAAAAAAATGGTTACCTGTTGATCTGCACAAACATGAACATCATAACACAACATGGAAAAATGTACCGTTTGATTTATTTACTGAACACAGCTTAAAACTAATAACATATTTCTTAATATAGTTTTTGTTTAGACTTAATTACAATAGTAAGTATGCATATCTCGTTAATAGTAATAGATAGAGAAGTGATGCAAGAGACTTTATTATACAGGACAGGGTATTAAGCTGAGCAACTTTGCTATTGAACATTTTTTAATAATTCAAACTGTTAATAATAAATCTCGCGACAAAAATTCATTTGCTTTCTCATCAACAATAGTTTATTTTTTAGGAACGGGCAAACATCTGTAAGTTTCGTTGTAAGACGTACATACGAGGCTCATTTTTTTTTGTTGGTTCACTTTGAAATCATAAATACCGGTATTATTACTACAAAAATAGAAATAAGAACTAATAATGTGAAATGGTTGAATTCGTAATGTGAAAGCAGTATACCTTTCGTTATCATCGAAATGAGAAAAACAGAAATCAATTTGCAGAATCTCATCAAAGATTGATTTCGTTGTCACCGAAGTGTTTAAATAGCTAGGTATTTATATACCTAACTAAGTTGCAAAATGAACGTGTTTCTTGCACTAGATGTGAAGTTTGGATAGTTTTCAGTGACAAAATAAAGATTAGTTACAAAATGGCCAACATTTTGTCACTAAAATGTTAAAATTATGACATTTCGTAACTGAATTACAAAAAATGAATTCTAATATCCAATTGTTAAATAATGTTTGAAGTTTGAATAAAGGTTTTGAATTTGTTGGTACCTAATATTTTATTTGACGTTACAAAGTGTCAGATCAATAATCAAAAAATGTCATTTCACGCATAGACAAGCATTTCACGTTTTTTAAATTGGTGATGTTCCCATGGCCACTTTAAAACACGCGCATTTTTGAAAGTGCGATTTAAACACGCCGAGGCGTGGTTTAAAAAGGTGAAATAAAAAAGGTAACGTAGGGCACCACGCACCAATAAAAAAAGGTAAGGTAGGGAACCAATAAAAAAAATATGATAAAATTAAGATAAAATTCATTTTGTGTCTTTTATATCTTAAAAATAATAGGGTAGCTCAATCTCTCTGAGTTAAGCCGAAAAATACTTGTACCTATAAAGTATCATAATTACATCTGATGGCGTTTGCGCCGCGACGACACAAAAACGGCGCTAGATAGAGGAAAATTGCATATGGGCAAATTTGTAGACCACAAAATTTACTAAAGAAAAGTCCGCGGGAGGGTGTAATTATCTCCATTAGTTCAGAGTCAGTAGATTAATAGAGTACCGCAAGCCTTTGACGCGACAAATGCCGCCCTGGCGGCCATTTTTAGTCCATATACATAAAATATACTTACGAAGTGCGTAATTTTTAATAAAATGCCGTGTTGTTGTGCCGTTAAGTGTATTTTTTTTTATTATATTCCGAAAAATTTAGTCAAAACATCATCTACTTTACTGAGCATGTAGTGAGTGAAGAGCGGAAAGGACTAAAAATCAGGTTGCGGTACTCTATTAATCTACTGACTCTGCATTAGTTTGGGAAAAAGCGGTGTGGACAGTTGCGCGAATAAGGTTTGCATCATTTTGGACGCCTGTAACTCTTAAACTATCGAAGATCGTGATACCCTACCGCGGACTTTTCTTTAGTAAATTTTGTACTCTACAAATTTGTTCATATGCAATTTTCCTCTATCTAGCACCGTTTTTGTGCTGTCGCGGCGCAAACACCATCAGATGTAATTATGCTACTTAATACAAGTATTTTTCAGGTTAACTCAGAGAGATTGAGCTACCCTATTATTTTTAACATATAAAAGACATCATAAGGAGCATATTTGATCTTATGAAATTTTTTGTATCTCGAAAAATAAACTCGGTACAGACGAAAAACACACCAAATGTGTATTCCTCAAATGTAATTCACTCTACAAGTGACGTCATGCGCACGGTCTGACGAAATCTGAACGTCGAAGCATCCGGCCCTGGTATAACACTGCAAACTTATATGAATCTACCTTAGAAGGAATATTGACTTTGATTCATAATTGTTATCAGTTATCACAAATGCGTTGCGCTATAAATTTGAAATTATTTATAAAATAAAAAACACATGTAATTTCCCATAGCATGATTGGTTATACGCGTACTGGTACATAATGTAGCACCGTCGCTATCTTCACACATGTTTTTATTTACAAAATAATTTTATGGTTACTTTGTTTAACCCAATTGACTATGTGGATGGTTTAACCAGAAATTCTCGTATTTTAAGTATATTAACATTTTCAGAATCAAATATGTCCTTAGAAGTTAATATATTGATGGGAATAATAATCAAAGATGAACCACAGCCGGAAGTAACAGAAATAAATTTAGTTTGTGATGAAAGGGTTACGAAAATTGAACCAAAATGTGAGGAAGAACTAAATTCTTTCCTTATAAAACAAGAGTTTCAAATAAATGAAGATTGTTATGATCATCATAATACATTAAAGCAAGAACCCAACGATTTTTCTACCTCTAATGATTTACTTTCAAGTCATGTGCAACCGTTCAACAATGACGAAACTGGTACAATTATCATAAGTGAAGTAACTTCCAAAATTGATCAGCCACGTGCGCTACCTACAGAAGAGGCCATTTTCACAAGTGATGGGAGTAAAGTGCAAAACAGAACGTCAAATGCGAGGTCAAATGTTTCTATTAAAACTTTAAATAATCGGTTGCAGGAATTTAAATATAATTTACAGCATGTTTCTAAAGAATTTAAATGTCGGCAGTGTCCCTACGCAACAAGATTTAAATCAAAGTTAGGAGTTCATTTGAAGAGATGTCATGGTTTAGAAAAATTTCAATGTTTTCATTGTCTTTATATAACACAGTGTAGGATCAATCTAATTAAACATTTGAAACATCATTGTCAACGTTCGAAGGAGTATAAATGTCATCGATGCAATTATGCAACAAACACGAGAGTTTATTTATTGCGACATATGAAGGTACAACATGGTTCAAAACAGTTCAATTGTAAACAATGCAGTTTTGTAACAAAAGCAAAAAATTATTTACTACGGCATATAGAAGTGAAACATAGTTTAGAGGAGTTAAAATGCCATCAATGCAATTTTGTAACAAAAGCGAAACGCTATTTAGTGCAACACATGAAAGTCAAACATGGTTCAGAAGAGTTTAATTGCCATCAATGCAGTTTTCCCACAAAAACGAAAGGAAATTTTATACGACATATGGAGGGACAACATGGTTCAGAGGTGTTTAAATGCCATCATTGCGATTTTGCCACAAAAACAAAAGGCTATTTTGTGCGACATTTGAAAGTGCAACATGGTTCAGAACAGTTCAATTGTAAACAATGCAGTTTTGTAACAAAAACAAAGAGCAGTTTTGTGCGACATATGAAAGCTCAACATGGTTCAGAACAGTTCAATTGTAAACAATGCAGTTTTGTAACAAAAGCAAAAAATTATTTACTACGGCATATAGAAGTGAAACATAGTTTGGAGGAGTTAAAATGCCATCATTGCAATTTTGTAACAAAAGTGAAACACTATTTAGTGCAACACATGAAAGTGAAACATGGTTCAGAGGAGTTTAAATGCCATCATTGCGGTTTTGCCACAAAAAGAAAAGGCCATTTTGTGCGACATATGAAAGTGCAACATGGTTCAGAGCAGTTCAATTGTAAACAATGCAGTTATATAACAAAAGTAAAATACAATTTAGTGCGACATATGAAGGTGCATGATGATTCAGAACAGTTCAAATGTCAACAATGCAATTTTGTCTCAAAAAGAAAAGGCAATTTAGTGCAGCATTTGAAAGTGCAACATGGTTCAGAACTGTTCAATTGTAAACAATGCAGTTTTGTAACAAAAGCAAAACACTATTTAGTGAAACATATGAAGGTGCATGATGATTCAGGACAGTTTAATTGTAAACAATGCAGTTTTGTAACAAAAGCAAAACGCAATTTAGTGCAACATATAAAAGTGCAACATGGTTCAGAACAGTTCAATTGTAAACAATGCAGTTTTGTAACAAAAGCAAAAATCTACCTATTGAGACATATACGAGGGAAACATAGTTTAGAGGAGTTCAAATGCCATCAATGCAGTTTTGTCACAAAAGCGAGACGCTATTTATGGCAACATATGAAAGTGGAACATGGTTCAGAGGAGTTTAATGCCATCATTGAAATTTTACCACAAAAACAAAAGGCAATTCATATGAAAGTGCAACATGGTTCAAAATAGTTCAATTGTCAAAAACGCGGTTTTGTCATAAAATCAAAACAATATTCATTGCAAAATATGACTGTGGGAGTTTAAACATGATCAATAAAATGCACTTATTCCACAAATTGAAATGTCTTTTATTACAACATATTATAAAGATGCATAAAAAATTTTTAATGATACACTTACTTCAAAACCTATAATTTATTGAATCGTAGTTCTTAAGAATTTGAATGTTACCAGTGCAGTTATGTAATAAAATGGCAACGTAATTTATAATGTAAACTTTTTCCATACAAAAATGTAGATAACTATTATACATTTTAATTCTTTCTGGATCTTTGCACCCATAATATGATTTATTTAAGTTGCACGACTGTGCCATTACATTTTTAAAAAGTTTTTATACCTGCGGCAAGTTTTAAGTATTGTTCGGAATGATAGTTCCAATACCTTAACTAGTGTCGCAAACGTTTATGATTTTATGATATAATTGATTTGCCTATAATTACTGTTTATGTCAGCTACCATGTCAAAGACATGCTTCGCCCGTGAACCCTTGACTCTGTTACGAATTTTAGGAACAGTTACATAACAGCCTTAATGAGATTTTACCTTGAAAGGTGACTGCAGAATCTACCAATTTATTTAATATTTAAAGAGGGGATAAAATTCCTGACGAAAATCGCACAAGTTGAGAGAAAACTATATAGTAAAATTGAATGTAATTTTTAATATTTAGATTGGAAGGAAGATGGAAGGGTAAGCGATGCATTTATTGAATATCCTGGAGGGTTTTTCTGTAGCTCTTTTCCCTCCTTGTAATCAGTGAAGACCCAGAGCTAATCTCCAACACTGAGTTTGAGAGCGGCGGGAGATTTATTTTGTTTGGTTTCCGAGTCGCGTAGCCGTCTCTCAACATTGCACCTGGGTGGATACGTTACAACCATTGAACTGTACACTACTATAAGCAACTGGAAAGGAAACGCGCATAAGTAACACTGAAGCCATTAAACGAATGAGTATCTCTATCTTTTTCTTTTGCACGCAACGTCATACAAACACAAACGATGGCACGGAGCATAAAATCAATGAATAAAATGCAGGTGTTGGGTAAAAAAAATACGTTGCAATAGTAATCTCTCTCGTCTGCTCTACTACCGCAACAAGCTAGAAGGCGACAGAAGTACCCATTCCGCATCTGTCTTTGTCAGCTTCAACGCCTACAATTTAATGCATTGAAATCGTCTGTATCCCTTCCAGTTGCTTATACCCAGTGAACTCTATATATAACTGGAAGGATAACGATTACTGCAAATGCTTTCGTAATTGTCCTCGACTGTTAAGCTGCATTTATAGCACTGAAGATACAGGTCAGTGATTTATAGTGTCGGTATCGGTAAGCAATAAGAAATAAGAAATAAGCCTAAGCGGTAAGGAAATGAACTTATGGATAACCTGTATATCATTTATAGTAGAAATAAGCGGTAAGCAGTAACCAATAAGAAATAAGGAATTGGTTGAATTTTATTTCTTACCGTTACCGTTACCGAATCGGGAATATTCGTGTACAGCTGTGAGGTTACGAGCTAAGAAAAGACAGATGACATCAATATAAATCAGGTGTTAAAGAAATATTTGAGTGAAATATATACTTAATTCAAAAATCGATGGGAAAATATTACGTCAAGTTGATTTTAATTTTACAATGTCCCTTAGGTAACCTAAGAATCGTACCATAAACATAGTAATAATTTAAATTAAACCCGCAATGCGCATGCCTACTCTGTTACCGTTAAAGAACTATAAATGCGTTTTTATTTCTTACCGCTTATTGCTTATTTCTTATTGCTTACCGATACCGACACTATAAATCCAGCTTAGACAAGCACCGCTGCTGCACGAGTGGATTCCTATTTCTTTCTAACGTATTTGTATAAACTTGCGAAGGCGTGGTTAATACTTAATAATGAAAAATAAACACAAAATATTAAGAATTTCACTCTTGTATAAGTATACAGTGTGTCTGCTTAAGTTCGCACCATATCGAAAACTTTTTTATTATTAATTTTACGAAAAAAAGTTATTCTTTATAAAAAGTTCTGCATGTTCTAAAATTTAAAATACAATCATCAGATATTAAATTTTTTCAGCCGTGTACGCGGTTTATCAAAAAATATGAATTTTGCTCAAGAGTAAAGTAGCTTTATTTTTGACCAAATCGAAAATTGTTATTAAAAGAAGTTGATGAGAACTAAAAACTACGTTCAAATATGCAATTACATCCTGCTAGTTAAAAATTTTTTTTTACAACTTTTTCTCAAATTACTACCTACCGATACTGATACTTAAAATTTTTTTTCCTATTTTTGTGTACAATAACAATGCAAATGTAAGTGTAGTTACGTGAAATCTTGGATGCACTGATAAACAAATGATTTCTATTATTATCAAGAAATGTTTGGCAGTGAGGTTTCTGAATGGAACGGAAATCGTATAGTAAATTGAGAAAAAGTTGTAAAAAAAAATTGTATAATTATCGTACACTTATGTTATAATTTATTGTACATTTAAAAATTAATCATGAAATAAGTGCCTTAACCAAACATTATTTTTAATATCCATAAGAGAAATGTAAGATAAGGTAAGGATAACCTTCCCCCTACTACAGTGACTTTATTTTAGAACAGTGACGACAATAGAGCGTAAGTCCCGCCTCCGCGCCATGTTGCGACTAAATTCAAACAGTATTAGTAAATAGCCCAGTAAAATAAGACCAAATTTAACGATTTGGATGAAATAATGGTTACAGCTTTGCAAATTTGGGAACAGGCTTGATTTGTGCTCCCTTTGAAGTATTCAAAAGTCCCCACCCGTACACCCCCTCCGAGATAAATGGAGGGGGCGAAAAAGTGTCAAAAACAGATTTTCGTAAATAACTGAAAAAGTATCAATTTTATCAAAAACAAAAACGTTAAGAAAATTATAGCTGACAAAATTCCGCACATTTTCATGTTTTATTTTTGTCTCTACGACCAATAGGAGCCGAGATAGATTTGTTTTAAAATGTCGACTGTTTTGCGGCGAAACGGTAACACGTGCGCGCATCGCGCGTATTTCGCTTATATCTCGAGAATCGTAACGCAAAATGCTTCAAATAAAAGTTGTGGAGAATTTAATTACGAATAATTTTCTTTTTTAAACATTTCCATACGATTAATATTGACAGAGATATAATCATTTAAACCTTTTTTAAACGCCAATCGCTGCTCGTTTTGCATAATAAAATCAATAATAAGTCGAAAACTATTGATTCTACGTACTTAGTGCATATAATAAAAGTTGTAGAGAATTAAATTTTGAATCTATATCAATACACGAAATATCATTGTGGTAGTTTATATAAGGCGATAGAGGAAGAAATAATGAAAAATTCTCCTCATTTTCCAGCGTTTCTTTGCAAATAGTTATATTTTGACTACTTGTAGACAGTAAAGTGCCTTATTAGTTTTTTAAAGATATAATGGACCTGTAAAATAAGCGCAGGCAGAAGTTCGTACGACAAACAGTTCGCTAGTTACAGCTCTTTAAAGGTATACCTACTCAAAAATTGACATTTTATTAAGAATCCTGATTTTCGCTAAAAAATGGCCGTTAAATTTTTGTTAAAAATTGGTTTTATCCTATTTTCAGTACATACTTTATATATATATACAAAGGCAATACAATACAATAAATCGTTCGTAAGTTGCACTTTATTGTAAAAATACATCTTTGAAAACTATACATATATTTTCACAGAATTTAACTAAAATGTATATTTGTATTAAGTTTTTCTTAAATATCTTCGTTTCCATTTATTTTACGACAAACTTTTATATAAACTAATTGAAAGCTTACAAAATTTGCTATAAAAAACACTGGCGCGTATGTTTTTCTATAAACAGCGGCGAGAAACTGACGATTGAAGATGCAGGTAATGTTTAATTTTTACAGAAATTGTATCTATATAATTGTATATGATATTTAAGCATTGTTTGTATTTTCTTCTGGAGTTTCTCCGTGTTGGTTTTTATGTAGAAAATGCCTACGTTTCGATTCCATCTATGGAATCTTTATCAAGACTTTTTTATCAATTCTGAAGTTTTCAAATTTAATTTAATGTCTGTGGAATCGAAACGTAGGCATTTTCTACATAAAAACCAACACGGAGAAACTCCAGAAGAAAATACAAACAATATATACATCCGTGGAAACCTTAACGAAAATATTTAAGCATTGTGTATATACATACAGTTCCTAATTTTAAGTTAAATAAATAAAATGGAGTAGGTAGGTGGGAAATAAAAAAACAGCAGATACTTAATTTTTCTTATAAAATCTAAGTTAAACTTAAAAACATCCAAACAGGTGATAAAACATAAACACCGTTCAATATCCTAGCACTTAAAACCACATTATATTTTATATTGTCTAGATTTTAACAATTTACACAAAAACTAAACCGACACTATAAGAATGTAATGCAAACTATTCAAATTTTAGTCGCAAACATGGCTGCCAGGATCACAACCAATAAAAAATGAGACACCCATTGTCATCACTGTCCTGTATAAAGTCACTGTACCCCCTACTAACTTCCATCTTGCTCTAACAGAACGGGACAATTTTTATATTCGACGTTATCCTTCCAGTTGTATATAGAGTTCACTGCTTATAGCACACAGTTCAATGGTACCAACTGACATTTTGAAAAAAGTTCGAAATGCAGGAAAAGTTCCCGATGACTGGAAAATCAAAATGATAGTTCCAATACATCAACAAGGGACACAAAACGACAAAAGACTGCACCAACTACAAAGGTATAACACTCTGCAAACTTATATGAATCTACCTTAGAGGGAATATTGATTTTGATTCATAATTGTTATCACAAATGCGTTGCGCTAAATAGATTTGGAATTATTCATAAAAAAACAAATATGTAATTTCCCATAGCATGATTGGTTATACGCGCACTGGTATATAATGTTACATCGTCGCTATCTTCACACATGTTTTTATTTATCAAAATAATTTTAGCCTGTGTCTATTGGCACTTAATAAACGCGAAACGCGAACTCGAAAAACTACAAAAAACGCGATACGCGAAATACAGTGTTGCGGGTTACTCCAGCGCGCAAAATACGCGAATACGCCGATGGTTCTTACAGACCATTGTAAAAACCTTCGTGTGAGGGCGGACCTCTGTGTACATGGGGGCGAAGCATATTGAATCGTTGTTGTTAGGACCTTTTAAGTTTTTTTTTGAAAACAGGTTCGCGTAGCGAACCTGCCACTGGCAACACTGTATTTCGCGTATCGCGTTTTTTGTAGTTTTTGTAGTTTTTCGAGTTCGCGTTTCGCGTTTATTAAGTGCCAATAGACACAGCCATAATTTTATGGTTTCTTTTGTTTAACCAGAAATTCTCGTATTTTAAGTATTATTAACATTTTCAGAATCAAATATGACCTCAGAAGTTAATTATTGATGGAAATAATAATCAAAGATGAACCACAGTCGGAAGTAACAGAAAAAAATTTAGTTTGTGATGAAAGGGTTACGAAAATTGAACCAAAATGTGAGGAAGAACTAAATTCTTTCCTTATAAACCAAGAGTTTCAAATAAATGAAGATTGTTATGATGATCATAATACATTAAAGCAAGAACCCAACGATTTTTCTACCTCTAATGATTTACTTTCAAGTCATGTGCAACCGTTCAACAATGACGAAACTAGTACAATTGTCATAAGTGAAGTAACTTCCAAAATTGATCAGCCACGTGCGCTCCCTACAGAAGAGGCCATTTTTACAAGTGATGGGAGTAAAGTGCAAAACAGAACGTCAAATGTTTGTATTAAAACTTTAAATAATCGGTTGCAGGAATTGAAATATAATTTACAGCATGTTTCTAAAGAATTTAAATGTCAGCAGTGTCCCTACGCAACAAAACTTAAATCAAAGTTAGGAGTTCATTTGAAGAGATGTCGTGGTTTAGAAAAATTTCAATGTTTTCACTGTCTTTATATAACTCAGTGTAGGATCAATCTAATTAAACATTTGAAACATCATTGTCAACGTTCGAAGGAGTATAAATGTCATCGATGCAATTATGCAACAAACACGAGAGTTTATTTATTGCGACATATGAAGGTACAACATGGTTCAAGACAGTTCAATTGTAAACAATGCAGTTTTGTAACAAAAGCAAAAAATTATTTACTACGGCATATAGAAGTGAAACATAGTTTGGAGGAGTTAAAATGCCATCAATGCAATTTTGTAACAAAAGCGAAACGCTATTTAGTGCAACACATGAAAGTGAAACATGGTTCAGAGGAGTTTAAATGCCATCATTGCGGTTTTGCCACAAAAACAAAAGGCCATTTTGTGCGACATATGAAAGTGCAACATGGTTCAGAACAGTTCAATTGTAAACAATGCAGTTTTGTAACAAAAACAAAAAATTATTTACTGCGACATATAAAAGTGAAACATAGTTTAGAGGAGTTCAAATGCCATCAATGCAATTTTGTAACAAAAGCGAAACGCTATTTATTGCAACATATGAAACTGAAACATGGTTCAGAGGGCTTTAAATGCCATCAATGCAGTTTTGCCACAAAAACAAAAGAAAATTTTATACGACATATGGAGGGGCAACATGGTTCAGAGGGGTTTAAATGCCATCAATGCAGCTTTACCACAAAAACAAAAGGCAGTTTTGTGCGACATATGGAAGCTCAACATGGTTCAAAACAGTTCAATTGTAAACAATGCAGTTTTGTAACAAAAACAAAAAATTATTTACTGCGACATATAAAAGTGAAACATAGTTTAGAGGAGTTCAAATGCCATGAATGCAATTTTGTAACAAAAGCGAAACGCTATTTATTGCAACACATGAAACTGAAACATGGTTCAGAGGGCTTTAAATGCCATCAATGCAGTTTTGCCACAAAAACAAAAGGCAGTTTTGTGCGACATATGAAAGCTCAACATGGTTCAGAACGATTCAATTGTAAACAATGCAGTTTTGTAACAAAATCAAAACGCAATTTAGTGCAACATATAAAAGTGCGACATGGTTCAAAACAGTTCAATTGTAAACAATGCAGTTTTGTAACAAACGTGAATAGTTATTTATTGCGGCATGTGGAAGTGAAACATAGTTTAGAGGAGTTCAAATGCCATGAATGCAGTTTTGTCACAAAAGCGAGACGCTATTTATGGCAACACATGAAAGTGAAACATGGTTCAGAGGAGTTTAAATGCCATCATTGCGGTTTTGCCACAAAAACGAAAGGCCATTTTGTGCGACATATGAAAGTGCAACATGGTTCAGAACAGTTCCATTGTAAATAATGCAGTTTTGTAACAAAATCAAAAGAGTATTTATTTAATCATATGAAACTGAAACATAGTTCAGAACAGTTCAAATGCCAACAATGCAATTTTGTCTTAAAAACAAAAGACAATTTAGTGCGGCACATGATCGGAAAGTGCAACATGGTTCAGAACAGTTAAATTGTAAACAAGGCAGTTATGCAACAAAAGCAAAATGCAATTTAGTGCATCATGGTTCAGGACAGTTCAATTGTAAACAGTGCAGTTTTGTAACAAAAGCAAAAAACTATTTATTGAAACATACACAAGGAAAACATAGTTTAGAGGACTTCAAATGTGATCAATGCAGTTTTGTCACAAAGGGGAAACTCTATTTATGGAAACATGGTTCACAGGAGTTTAAATGCCATCATTGAGGATTTGTCACAAAAACGAAAGGAAATTTTGTGCGCATATGAAGGTGCAACATGGCTCAGAACAGTTCAATTATCAAAAAGATGGTTTTCTCATAAAATCGAAACAATATTCATTGTAAAGTATTATTTTTTATTACAACATATAAAGATGCATCAAAAAATTTTTATGATAAACTTACTTCAAAATCTATAATTTATTGAAACATGTAAAAGTGCATCGTAATGCTTAAGAATTTGAATGTTACCAGTGTAGTTATGTAATAAAATGGCAACGTAATTTGTAATGTAAACTTTTTCCATACAAAAATGTAGGTAACTATTATACACTTTAATTCTTTCTGGATCTTTGCACCCACAATATGATTTATTTAAGTTTCACGACTGTGCGATTGCATTTTTAAAAAGTTTTTATACCTGCGCCAAGCTTTAAGTATTGTTCGGAATGATAGTTTCAATACCTTAAGTAGTGTCGCAAACGTTTATGATATAATTGATTTGCCTTTAATTACTGTTTATGTGACGGATCCTAAGATCAATATTATACCAATATAAATATAAATCAAATAGGTTAAACGCAAAATATAAATATAATAAATTATAAAGGGATAGCACCTAAAAGAAGGGCATGCCGAGTCAAAGTCCTCCCTCACAAAACCTTACATCTACGAAGCCGAACTCAGGCATGTACCAGCACTATGGCACCCTAAGCCAAGCCAAATACCGTGCCTTGGGGGTGACTATTCAAATACCACAATATAAACCCTAACTATAATTACCTTGGGGCAGGTAATAAGATCAGTCACAGACAGCCGCCTGAAGCTAAATAGAAAAATAAACCTGCCATGTCAAAGACATGCTTCGTCCGTGAGCCCTTGACTCTGTTACGAATTTTAGGATCAGTTACATAACAGCTTTAATGAGATTTTACCTTGAAGGGTGACGGCAGAAGCTACCAATTTATTTAATATTTAAAGAGAGGATAAAATTCCTGACGAAAATCGCACAAGTTGAGAGCAAACTATATAGTAAAATTGAATGTAATTTTTAATATTTAGATTGGAAGCCGGAAGGCAGGTGGAAGGGTATAAGCGATGCATTTATTAAATATCCTGGAGGGTTTTTCTGTAGCTCTTTTCCCTCCTTGTAATCAGCGAAGACCCAGAGCTAATCTCAAATACTGAGTTTGAGAGCGGCGGGAGATTTATTTTGTTTGGTTTCCGAGTCGCGTAGCCGTCTCTCGACATTGCACCTGGGTGGGTACGTTACAACCATTGAACTGTACACTATAAGCAACTGGAAAGGAAAGGGGCATAAGTTACATAAGTAACACTGAAGCCAAACAAATGGGTATCTCTATTTTTCCTTTGCACGCAACGTCATACAAACGATGACACGGAGCATAAAATGCAGGTGTTGGGTAAAAAAAATACGTTGCAATAGTTATCTCTCTCATCTGCTCTACTATCGCAACAAGCTAGAAGGCGACAGAAGTACCCATTCCGCATCTGTCTTTGTCAGCTTCAACGCCTATCATCGATGCCAATCGTCCGTATCCCTTCCAGTTGCTTATAGCCAGTGAACTCTATACCTAACTGGAAGGATAACGTCGAATATAAAAATTGACCGGTTCTGTTAGAGCAAGATGGACGTTAGTAGGGGGATTGCTATCCTTATCTTACTACATTTCTCTTATGGATATTAAAAATAATGTTTGGTTAAGACACTTATTTCATGATTCATTTTTTAATTTACAATTATAACACAAGATCAGTATACTAACACTGTACAATAATTATACAATAATTATAATATTATATATAATTATATAATATATTATATAATATATTATATAATATTATAATAATAATTATACAGGGTGTCCCAGGTTTAATGATCAGGACTTTGACATTTTGTAGAAAAACACATTTTAAGGCGGGTTGCTCTTATAAACATAGTTCCTTAAAACTCTCTTATTCTGAGATACAGGGCGTTAAAGTTTTCTAAAAAATAAAGTTTTTATTTATTTATTTCCAAACTGTGGCAATAATTCAAACCAAAATTGGCATACAAGATACAAGGACAGAGGGCCACAAGGCTGAAGAATATCAATTTTTTTAATCAACCAGTGGCGGAGATATGGGTAATCCGTTCTATTAATTTGATAAATAAAAAGAGTACGGCCCTGAATTAAATATTCGAAATATACTTTTCGATGAAGCATTCAATTCTGAACAGAAAATGTCTCTAGACTTTTTTCCGTTTCTGTTACCGTGCGGCCGCAAACTAGATTTTTGTCATTTATTTCACGAAAAATGTATTTTGGCTGTGTACAAAAATTATGGTTGCCATGGATCTTATGCTCTGTCCATGTATCTTGTGTGTGAATTTTGGTTTGAATATTTCAACAATTCGGAAATAAATAAATAAAACCTTTATTTTTTAGAAAATTGTGACGCACTCTGTATCTCAGAAACAAAGAATTTTAGGACCTATGTATATAGGAGCAACCCACCTTAAAATGTGTTTCTCTACAAAATGTCAAAGTCCTGATCATTAAACCTGGGACACCCTGTATATATAAGAGTGAAATTTTTAATATTTTGTGTTTATTTCTCATTATTAAGTATTAACCACGCCTTCGCACGTTTATACAAATACGTTAGAAAGAAATAGGTATCCACTCCGCAGCATCAGCGGTGCTTATCTAACAGTCGAGGACAAGTTACGAAAGCATTTGCAGTAACCGTTATCCTTCCAGTTATGGTATATAGAGTTCACTGCTTATAGCACACAGTTCAATGGTAACAACTAACATTTTTGAAAAAAGTTTGAAATGCAGGAAAAGTTCCCGATGACTGGAAAATCGAAATGGTAGTTCCAATATATCAACAAGGGACACACAAAAGGCTGCACCAACTACCAAGGTATAACACTCTGCAAACTTATATGAATCTACCTTAGAAGGAATATTGATTTTGATTCATAATGTTATCACAAATGCGTTGCGCTATAAATTTGAAATCTATATACACTGTGTCCAAGATAAGGAGGGCCACTATGGGGATTTCGGAAACGGTAAGAGATAGAGTTTCGGTTAAATGGGAGAAAAGTTGGGCAATTTTGAGTTTAGTACAATGAAATTTTTAAACTTACGAAATTCCGAACCGTTCCGAAGTTATGCGACAAAAAGCGAATTTTCAGGATTTCGTTTTTGACAAATTGTTACTTTGTCGTTGATGTTAACTGAAAAGTAAAAGGACCTTCTACAGGTACTTTTTAACGTTCTTTAACATGGCATACAGCAAATTGGAATCCGACGTTTCGTTTTCGAGTAACCATCATCAACTTTATTTTTTTAAATACGGTCCTGATTTTTTTATGCATAATATTAGAAGAGCTTTTTATTCTGCATTCAAGCATGTATCACACTTTATGGTTTTATTGCGATTTTATACTTACTTTACGATTAGCGGAAAAAATCCTAAGTACGAACCTGTATCCTTCCTCAATAACATTCAAACTGAATTTTATTTATAAATGGACTTTTGCTAACTGTGCTTTCCTCATCAAATTAATGAAATGACACAGAATTTTCAATTTTGAACACAAATTTTATAACCAAGTGTACATAATTACAAACAATCAACTAACACGTCATAAATGAACAGAAAACATTTTATGAAACGAAAATTTAAACATGACACATACCAATAATTAGAAAAAAATTATAATAAATGCTCGCAAAGCCCTCCTTAGTTCTCCAATCGTCAATAGCATCTTCTAACTGTAGATTCCAAAGCATTCTTTAACATTGTAGGTGTTACAGTTTGGAATCGGTTAAGTACAAGCTTTCGGAGTTCTTCTTCTATTCCAAAGGTATCTTTGTAAACATAATTTCTTACGTACCCCCAAAGAAAAAAATCCAGCGGGGTTATTTCGGAAGAACGAGTTGGCCAGGGCGTTTCAGAATTGGCGCTTAAAACTCTTTCGGCAAACCTATTTGAAAGGTAATCCTTAACCACCCGTGAATTGTGCGCAAGTGCACCATGCTGCTGAAACCAACAATTGCGTACTACGGCTTAGGGTAAAATATCAAGAGCATCTTCCAAAGTAGAATCTAGTAAATTTAAGTACAATAGTAAAATAAGTATAAAATCGCAATTAAACCATAAAGTGTGATACATGCTTGAATGCAGAATAAAAAGCTCTTCTAATATTATGCATAAAAAAATCAGGACCGTATTTAAAAAAATAAAGTTGATGATGGTTACTCGAAAACGAAACGTCGGATTCCAATTTGCTGTATGCCATGTTAAAGAACGTTAAAAAGTACCTGTAGAAGGTCCTTTTACTTTTCAGTTAACATCAACGACAAAGTAACAATTTGTCAAAAACGAAATCCTGAAAATTCGCTTTTTGTCGCATAACTTCGGAACGGTTCGGAATTTCGTAAGTTTAAAAATTTCATTGTACTAAACTCAAAATTGCCCAACTTTTCTCCCATTTAACCGAAACTCTATCTCTTACCGTTTCCGAAATCCCCATAGTGGCCCTCCTTATCTTGGACACAGTGTATATAAAAGAAAGTCGTGTTAGTTACTTCACTTATAACTCAAGAACGGCTGAACCGATTTAGCTGAAAATTGGCAGGGAGGTAGTTTAGAGCCCGGAGAAGGACATAGGATACTTTTTATCCCGTTCGACAGCATTCCCGTGTGACTTGACATGAAACGTCAGTCACTATAAAACGTGGTATAACAAAAAAGAATCAGACTTGGAATAACAAAACGCAAATGACAGCTATGTAATTGATGTATAATGACAGATATATGCGTTGTTTGTTTTTGCGCCTAATAATAAAACAAAAAATGTCGTGTATCACAAGGTACTTAAATGAAGAGCAACCTATGTACTAAAATACATAAATAATTATGAATGATATTTTTTCCAATTAAAAAAAAAAAATGCTTATTTATTGCCTTTATTAAGGCGGAACAAAGTTCGCCGGGTCAGCTAGTTATTTATAAAATAAAAAACACATGTAATTTCCCATAGCATGATTGGTTATATGCGTACTGGTACATAATGTAGCACCGCCGCTATCTTCACACATGTTTTTATTTACAAAATAATTTTATGGTTACTTTTGTTTAACCAGAATTACCAAAAATTCTTGTATTTTAAGTATATTAACATTTCAAAATCAAACATGTCCTCAGAAGTTAATATATTGATGGGAATAATAATCAAAGATGAACCACAGCCGGAAGTAACAGAAATAAATTTAGTTTGTGATGAAAGGGTTACGAAAATTGAACCAAAATGTGAGGAAGAACTAAATTCTTTCCTTATAAAACAAGAGTTTCAAATAAATGAAGATTGTTATGATGGTCATAATACATTAAAGCAAGAACCCAACGATTTTTTTACCTCTAATGATATAGTTTCAAGTCATGTGCAACTGTTCAACAATGATGAAACTAGTACAATTGTCATAAGTGAAGTAACTTCCCAAATTGATCAGCCACGTGCGCTCCCTACAGAAGAGGCCATTTTTACAAGTGATGGGAGTAAAGTGCAAAACAGAACGTCAAATGTTTGTATTAAAACTTTAAATAATCGGTTGCAGGAATTGAAATATAATTTACAGCATGTTTCTAAAGAATTTAAATGTCAGCAGTGTCCCTACGCAACAAAACTTAAATCAAAGTTAGGAGTTCATTTGAAGAGATGTCGTGGTTTAGAAAAATTTCAATGTTTTCACTGTCTTTATATAACTCGCTGTAGGATCAATCTAATTAAACATTTGAAACATTGCCAACGTTCGAAGGAGTATAAATGTCATCGATGCAATTATGCAACAAACTCGAGAAATTATTTATTGCGACATATGAAGGTACAACATGGTTCAAAACAGTTCAATTGTAAACAATGCAGTTTTGTAACAAAAACAAAAAATTATTTACTGCGACATATAGAAGTGAAACATAGTTTAGAGGAGTTAAAATGCCATCAATGCAATTTTGTAACAAAAGCGAAACGCTATTTAGTGCAACACATGAAAGTGAAACATGGTTCAGAGGAGTTTAATTGCGATCAATGCAGTTTTGCCACAAAAACAAAAGGAAATTTTATGCGACATATGGAGGGGCAACATGGTTCAGAGGGGTTTAAATGCCATCAATGCAATTTTGTAACAAAAGCGAAACGCTATTTAGTGCAACACATGAAAGTGAAACATGGTTCAGAGGAGTTTAATTGCGATCAATGCAGTTTTGTCACAAAAACAAAAGGAAATTTTATGCGACATATGGAGGGGCAACATGGTTCAGAGGGGTTTAAATGCCATCAATGCAATTTTGTAACAAAAGCGAAACGCTATTTAGTGCAACACATGAAAGTGAAACATGGTTCAGAGGAGTTTAATTGCGATCAATGCAGTTTTGCCACAAAAACAAAAGGCAGTTTTGTGCGACATATGAAAGCTCAACATGGTTCAGAGGAGTTTAATTGCCATCAATGCAGTTTTGTCACAAGAACGAAAGGAAACTTTATGCAACATGTGGAAGTGAAACATAGTTTAGAGGAGTTCAAATGCCATGAATGCAGTTTTGTCACAAAAGCGAGGCGCTATTTATGGCAACATATGAAAGCTCAACATGGTTCAGAGGAGTTTAATTGCTATCAATGCAGTTTTGTAACAAAGTCAAAACGCAATTTAGTGCATCATATAAAAGTGCGACATGGTTCAGGACAGTTCAATTGTAAACAATGCAGTTTTGTAACAAACGCGAATAGTTATTTATTGCGACATGTGGAAGTGAAACATAGTTTAGAGGAGTTCAAATGCCATCAATGCAGTTTTGTCACAAAAGCGAAACGCTATTTATGGCAACATATGAAAGTGAAACATGGTTCAGAGGAGTTTAAATGCCATCATTGCGGTTTTGCCACAAAAACAAAAGGCCATTTTGTGCGACATATGAAAGTGCAACATGGTTCAGAACAGTTCAATTGTAAACAGTGCAGTTTTGTAACAAAATCAAAAGAGTATTTATTTAATCATATGAAACTGAAACATAGTTCAGAACAGTTCAAATGTCAACAATGCAATTTTGTCTTAAAAACAAAAGGCAATTTAGTGCGGCATATGAAAGTGCAACATGGTTCAGAACAGTTCATTTGTAAACAATGCAGTTATGTAACAAAAGCAAAATGCAATTTAGTGCAACATATGAAGGTGCATTATGGTTCAGGACAGTTCAATTGTAAACAATGCAGTTTTGTAACAAAATCAAAACGCAATTTAGTGCAACATATAAAAGTGCAACATGGTTCAGAGCAGTTCAATTGTAAACAATGCAGTTTTGTAACAAAAGCAAAAAACTATTTATTGAAACATATACGAGGGAAACATATAGTTTAGAGGAGTTCAAATGCCATCAATGCAGTTTTGTCACTCTATTTATGGAAACACATGAAAGTGGAACATGGTTCAGAGGATTTTTATTGCCATCATTGAAGTTTTACCACAAAAACAAAAGTCAATTCATATGAAAGTGCAACATGGTTCCAGAACAGTTCAATTGTCAAAAACGCGGTTTTGTCATAAAATCAAAACAATATTCATTGCAAAATATGACTGTGGGAGTTTAAACATGATCAATAAAATGCACTTATTCCACAAATTGAAATGTCTTTTATTACAACATATAAAGATGCATAAAAAAATTTTAATGATGCACTTACTTCAAAATCTATAATTTATTGAAACATGTAAAAGTACATCGTAGTTCTTAAGGCCCCTCTAGATAGCTTGACGAAATATAAACCGATCGCAGCGCTCCCTAGTGTAGCTGAGTGAAAGTTTTTGAAACTTTTACCTGAATACATTGCCACAGGCAAGATGAGGGATTAAATCAACATTCAAAAGAATTTATGCAAACCTTTTATTATTACATATTTCACTAATTTACAGAAGATATGAACACTAAAGTAACTTGCAATAAAATTGATTTTTTTTATTTTTTATAAAAATTTTTAAAACTGTCGCTTTTATACTATTATCGCAAATCTATTACCTAAATAGATACTTCTACTACATCATTTTCTTTAATTACAATTACAATCAACATAAAGCAAATAAATTGTATAACAAATTCCTATTATTTTCTAATTAGTTCATTACCCAAATTTAAAGAGATATAGGTAATATAATTAGGTGTAAAAAATGGCTAAATAATGTACAAGGTAGGTATCCCATAAATACTTTCAATATTTTGTTAATTTCCGGACATAAAAAAAGAAATATACAGCCTGTTTCAAAGTAAGCGCCCTATTTTTTTTAAGCCACACTATGGGTGCTACTTTCAAAATATTTGGCACTAATATGTTTCAGGTCATTCTCTACAGTCTACACGATGGTGATACATATCAGATTTTTAATTGAACGATTTATTTCAAAATCGCGACTTTCAATTTTTTTAATGGGAATGATATTTTTTTATTATTGGGATCCTAAAAACATTATTTTTACGATAATATTTCGTTTTTCTTAAATATTCATTTCTTTCCCTATCAAAAAGTAAACTAACATTTGAATCTAGTAGCGCATCAATGTTTTCCAGCCGATGTTATTTTTGTCCAAATATCAAGTAGCGGTAGATCCTTCGTTCTATTGAAAGTACATAGTACCCATAGTGTGGCTAAAAAATAAGGCGTTTACTCTGAAACAGGTTGTATAGTGCGTAGTATAGTTGTAATATACAGGGTATGTCATAAATATTTCTAATATTTAAAATTTTCAACATCAAACATTCATCCCCCTTCCCCAATGGGAAATAAAGAAATAAATGTAGTGCCAATAGTTAACTCACTATATGTATAACATTTCAAAAAATAAAAAAATGCGTGGAGCGGATTTTGAGATAATTGATTTTTAATTTTTGACCAATTTTGGCCACCAATAAATTGGTTACGTTAAATTTTTGATCTTTATCAATTATATTATAAGTAAAAGTTCTGGCGTTTTACACCAAGGGAAATTAGTTTGGGTTAAACTTTGAATGTTTGCTCCCAAAATAACGCCGCTAGTTTGGGCCCCTTTGGGTTGATATTGATGAAACGCTTGTTTTACCGATGAAGTTTTTTTATAGGCCTTAGTTTTAAATGTCATCAAAATCGGTCTAGTAGTTTAGGCTCCACAGACAAACATTTTTCAAATATGGTTATTTTGGACCCGGGAGGACTCAAAACGTAGAGATTCATAAAAACCTCGGGTTCAATTTTTTTCCGATTACATTACTTTCCCTATGTATACAGAATGGTTTGGTTTGCATTGTCCAGACGATATTTCCTAAATTAATAACATTAGGGAAAAACATTTAAATTGAAAGTTATTGAGTATTATCATTGTATTTATTATTGATTATGTAAATAAATTCCATATCAAAATTTGAAATTTATACATTGTTGAATTTAGAAAAATTTTCTCTTTTTGAAATTATAAAAAAAAATTGTTGCCGCTATTTAAAAAAAAATTTTTTTGTTCACAAAAAATAACTTTCAATTTAAATGTTTTTTCCTAATGTTATTAGTTTAGGAAATATCGTCTGGACATTGCAATTCAAACCACCCTGTATAAATGTGTGTATATGCACGGGAAAGTAATAATTAGAGAAGAATTTTACTGTAAGTTTTCATTACCGGAATTAGTGGATTCACGCAGATGTAATTTAAATATTCGATCGAACTGTACATATGAATAAATTTTAAATTGTTTTGTTTGTTCACCTCTACAAATTGTTTACAATATTTTAGAAACCTTGTTTCTTTTCTTTGATACAGAAAAAATAATTAAAAATACCTTTTATATCTAAATAAATAAATAAAAAAAATAAAACAATTAATTGTTTTATTTTAATTTTTTTTGATGCGAATAGATTACAATTTAATGAGGTGCATACATAAGGTACATACCACTTTCGTTATTTTAATTTAAATAATAATTGGAACGATAATGCGATTACGTTTGTGTTTCAATGGAAATAGGTACCTGGGAATACCTGAACATCATTGTGCCCCGGGTCATTTAATGATTTAATGAGCAGACCATGCTGCTATATTTTGTAATGGAATTTCAACCTTATTGACATCAGAATATATATCGTTTTTATAATGTTTTAAATAGTAAATTATAAATCTACAATTTTTTCAAAATTTCAACAGTTCGTATTTCGAAAAACCTGTGCCTGAATATACGGCTTTTGTTAAAAATATTTTTAGTTATAAAAATATTCCAATTTAATCACTACTGGGAAAAAAATTCAATAAAAAATTATAGAAATTAAAATTTAAAAAAAACCCTCTATTCAGGCATTTAGGAAGGTTTCGGGACTAATTTGACGTCTTACGCGTATCTCTAAAGTTTCAGGTAACTTCATAATAATATAAAAAGTTAGAACGTTTTTAACATTGCTCTTATGGGGGTTTGATGTGTTGCCTAACTATCTATCGAGACCCCCCTTAAGAATTTGAATGTTACCAGTGCAGTTATGTAATAAAATGGCAACGTAATTTATAATGTAAACTTTTTCCATACAAAAATGTAGGTAACTATTATACATTTTAATTCTTTCTGGATCTTTGCACCCATAATATGATTTATTAAGTTGCACGACTGTGCCATTGCATTTTTAAAAAGTTGTTATACCTGTGGCAAGTTTTAAGTATTGTTCCCTTTTAAACATTGTCTGGTTTTTTTATCTGTGTTTTTAGCGAAATTATTCAGAAAAATCGAGCATTCCTATACTATAATTATTATGATGACTGAATGTTCATTTATCCCGAGTATAAAATGCCAAGAATTATAGAACATAAAGTTAAATTACAAATTCAAAAAAACGTTTCAACATTTTAGAAGGTCTTGTCCAAATTTGCGGCATAACAAAATTATAATTTTCACAGTTGACATATTTGGAGTAAGTGGCTGTGCTGTTGGAAAACGCACTACCTGTATAAAATTAACAAGTTGATGCTAAGCTAAAACATAAGTACGTACTTAAACGTGCGTGTATGTTTCATTATCATGTACCACGATCTTGTTTAGTTATGCGTCAGTTAAACCAATTTCATAATGAACACCAGTTGTTTTATACTCTAAAATATTTCCCGAACATCAATAATTAAATATGAATAAAAGATTTTAGCCTAGGTACATACACATTATATGTATACCTACCTAGTACCACAGACAACTAACCAGACCCGCCACGCTTATGAGTTGAACAAAACGCAGCTTTGCGCAACTAAACTAGATGTCACTACGGTCAGTTGCGCAAACAGTTGTCCAATTGAATAACAACAACTTGTTTATTTGTTTGGTCAACAGAAAGTTAGGTCAGTTATTTGCGTGGGTGGTACATACCTAAACAGAAGAAATGTCTTGTCATGTAAAAGATATAATAATAATTTTATTATACAGTTTGCGAATTTGCGATACGATCCTTTTAACTATGAAAGATCATTCCTCTACTGCCATTTAGCACACCTGTGAGAAGCGTTATTATTTATGCTGATCATTCAATTGTGTATCTTTAATTGCTAAATTAGTAATTAGCGTAATAAGAAGTGAAAATATAAGCCGTCATTCAGTAAATTAGGTCTATCTCTTTAAATTTAAAATTTTATGCAAACTTTATCAATTTGTTCTGTTTACATGTCACACTACAGAGTACAGACAACCTTTAAAGGTTGTATGTGTTTACGTTTACGTTAATCTGCAACTTCGAATAAAGCACACTACGATGAATTTTTTACTTTCATCCCTTTTTGTGTTTTTTTTTGAGAATTATGTAATTATAAATATTATAATATTAAGGAATAATAATACTGGAAGACATCTCAAGTATTGTTAACGAATTTCACAGTGTAACATAAGATATGATATAAAGGACATTTAATGAATTACCTATTTATTTGTAACAGAGGTGTGACATGATGTGAAATCTAAATTTCTAAAACATCACTTTTTTTCTTTTTTATAAACTGTTTGTAGTCAAAAAATAATCTACAATGTGAAATTTAACCTCCCACAGATATATTTTTTTGATATCGCTGTTTTGGCTGAGTAGGCAACTATTAAGTAAATGGCACAGACAAATTATTGTCTGTGGTAAAATGGCAATGACAATTACAAAAATATATATTTATCTCCCTTTCTAAGATAGGTAGGTACATGCACTCTCATAAAGTTGTTATTTTTTACAAGCCCACAAATACCTACCTAAAAATTTGATTTAAATATATAAAATTCAGGTTAATTTGTTTTATTTAAAAAGGGAAGAGGTAATATTGAATTGCATACCTATGATGAGCAGATGAGCTACATTTAAAAAGTCATTCACCATTGTGATTGTTCTGTTATATGATATAATTGTTTATTATATGTATATTTTTAAAAAAGCAAACTAAGCTGTATGGGCAACTTGATGAGAAGTAATTTTTGAATATACCATGTAATTTGTGATTTTTAAGTGCACTCAAAACTTATTTCTAAGCTACTAATCTAGAGTCCCTATATAGATAGAGTACCGCAATTGGTTTGGGCGTTACTTTGGAGCTAAAATGGCGGCTGCATATTATGGTTGTCTTGTCAGGGATCAGCTGTTGTCAGTTGTCAGCTGTCAGTTGTAATAATTTTTCTATCACACCAATACCTTTTCTTCAATTCAAATTTCCCGCCCTTTTCTGGAGTCAAAATGGCGTCAATTGCGGTACTCTCTCTATATAGGGACTCTATACTAATCTACAGTGACTTTATAATGACAGTGTGGCCATAGGTGGTCATGTTTTCTATTGGCTACGCCATATTTGTTCCGATTTTTGAATGTAAACACATGGGAGTGAGTCAGTATATCGAGGTTTTATTGAGTTGTAGTGACTAAAATTACGTTTTGAAAACTTGTATGTGTAATAAAATGACTGAGAAACGATAGTGTAATCTGCTTTTTGTATTTTCGAAGCGTTACGCAACATAAACACGTAAGAAATTACGCACAAAGTATTTATGCTCTAGTTTAAAGATGAATAGAAAAATAACTAGCGGGCCGATTCGAATGAGCTTGGTATCAAGTTAAAGTCTATTTATTTCTACATTGCTTAGATGTAACAACTTTTTTTTAAAATGCACTTCACGGACCATTTCTACGGCCGAAAGGTGCAAGGTACCTGTTTTTCGGAGTTTGCGACGCGATAGCTAAGTTTAGAGGTAGATAAAAACAAAACCCCTGGGTCAAATGGTACAAAATATTAGTATGTTGTAAATTCATCCTGTGTTAACACGAGCGTAAAATTTTATTATCAAAATTTGATGTTTGTACACACTAGAGAGGAATTTGGAGTACCTACATTGCATTCTCGGGAATGAGAGTATAAATGAATCACATGTTAGGTATTATTCAGTGCTTTATTTACTTCGGAATCATAAAAGTTCCATACTGATATTTGCAATGCATGTATAGAATGCTGATACATAAACAGAAGCAATAATTTGATAAAGTTTATTCAATCATTAAAGAATACCTACTGAGGTATGCGTCGGATAAATTCGGTATTTGACGATCGTGCGAAATAAATTGTAAGTAAAAACATCAGCTGCAAACAATACGTGACCTTAATCTAAGGGTTTATCTTTAATTTAACTTTGTTTGTAACTTCAAGTGTCCAACAACTTACTTATGGAATAAATATGGGCAGCTCAAACGCTGTATGAATGTTGCAAAGTGCAAACGTTTTTTGGTTAGATAGTTCGTTGACATTCTCAACAAAATTGGTTTTTGCGCAGCTAAGTATTCTTTAGTGATCACAAATAATGAAATAGTGTTTTGTGTTAGTGATTGAATTATCTCTAAAACAATGGTCTGCTGTTCAGCATATGGATGCAAAAGTAGGTCAGAGCACGGCTTCTTGATGAAAGTATTTCCAAGAGATCCCAAACGAAGAAAGCAATGGACTGTAAAAGTAAGGCGAGATAACTGGAAACCTACAAACCATTCACGTCTATGTGAGGTAAGTTATTTACATACCCACCAATTATGTAGGTACCTATATTTATTTCAGTCCTCATTTATATATTACACAGATACACTTTGAACCTGAGATGTGGGAGAAGACCAAGCAAGACGGCACAAGGAAGTTGAAATGTAACGCTGTTCCCACTATCTTCAGCTTCATAAAAGCGAAACCGAAAAGAAAGCCTCCTGCGGAAAGAAAATTATTGACAACCTCAAAACGCAAAGCAGTACCTCCTTGTATGGAGGTTGTGCAACTACCATTATCAGAAAGTGCTATCTATACTGAACCTACATCTGATCTGCCACCCATAACACGTAAAGTGGCATCTAAGAAGATCCTTGCATGTGCTAACACTAACAGACATCAAAATGAATTGCTGAAAATTAAGCGAAAGTTTAACACTATGATGCGTAAGAATCAAGAATACATCGAGGGTCTACAAAGCCAGAAGATTCTTAAGAAAGTCTTTAATCAGTAATTATTGACATTTTAATTAATTTAGTGGCATATTTTAACAATCGTATTTTTACAGGAATCAAATTGATGCATTAACAAGATCATCAACACGATTTTGGAAATGGTCCAATGCAACGGTGACTAAGGCTTTAAGGTTGCGATTTACATGCGGTGTTACAGGATACGAAGAACTGATTAAACAGCAAATGCCCTTACCATCGCAACGCACCTTGCGAAGAAGATTAGAAAATGTTCACTTTGCACCTGGCATACTGCATGAAGTGTTTGAATTTTTAAGTATCAAAGTTGGACATTTTAAAGATTCACATGAACGAGACTGTGTTGTTACCATAGATGAAATGGCAATAACACCTTCGAAAGTGTATGATCCTGCACTCAAATTGTATCTTGGCAACATTAATTTAGCTGGCTGTTCACCGGAGGACGTAGCCAATCATGCACTTGTGATAATGTTGGGTGGCATCACACGCAGGTGGAAGCAAACAATTGCTTATTTTTTTACTGGCAGTTCTGTAGATGGCAGAGTATATAAAGACATTCTCTTTGAAGTAGTCAAGAAAACGGAAGATTTGGGATTAAGTGTAGTTGCCATAACCTCAGATATGGGTGCTGCAAACATGGCCTTTTGGAAAGTATGTGGTGTGAGAGCAGGTCGTCATTCACACGTAAAGAATTACATTCAACATCCTACAGATACTAACAGAAAGATATATATACTGGCAGATGTACCACATCTATTTAAAAACATAAAAAATATGTTGGTAGCGAACCGAATTATCGACATTACCACTAATGTGCAGAATCAATTTAATTTGCCGACAAATATAGTGAACATAAAACACATTGAAGATATTATTAAATATCAGAAGCCTTTTCAATTTAAATTGGCTCCAAAGCTGACAGAGGAAGATTTATCACCCAGCAATTTTCAAAAAATGAGAGTAAAAACATCTACAAATGTTGTCAGCAAAGATGTATCCAGTGCCTTAAAATTTTTGTGTGAAGAAGTAGGCAAACCGGCTTATAAAACCACCGCATGGTTCCTGGATTTGATAGAACAGTGGTTTGTACTGATGACTTCTCGACATCCCACACTTGCTTTGAGCAGGACGAATACAAAGGCATATGAAAATGCCCTGTCCCAATTGCGCAACGTAATTGATGTTTTTACGATAATGAAAGTGGGAGAAAAGGGGGCATGGAAGCCAAGCCAAAGTGGCTTACTGATTTCAACTCAGTCAATTTTGGATATACAAGAAGACTTTTTCACCAACAGAAATTATGTATTTCTGTTGACATCGAGATTTACACAAGATTGTTTGGAGAACCTCTTTAGCGTGATTCGGGCAAAGCAATCTGTTCCAAACGCTCTTCAGTTTAAAAACCATTTAAAATTAATTAGTGTCGGTCAGTATTTGAAAGAAGTGTCCAACAGTAGTTATGATCAAGACGACCGTGAATTTTTGGCCGATTTTCTTGACATTGAACATGAAAAAGTGCAATATTCCAGAGCTACTGTGCCAGATGATTATGTACCACCGGTGATCACATTAAACAACTCAGAACTTAATTCTTTATTTAACATATGTGGTTACATTTTAAAAAGTGTTCGGAAAAATTCCAAAGTGTGTTTGCATTGCATAAAAGCGGCAGGCTCCAAGACATTTACAAATTTTACGTACGCAAAGTTAGTTACATTTAAGTGTTTTAGGCAAAATTCTCTGTATTATTGTAATTCAAGTACTTTTAATATGTTTGCAAAAATGGAAGAGATTTTTCGACAATTTTTTGATGTTGTTGCATCTCAAAAAGGTGTGAACATCAAAGATTTTTTTGTAAATAAGTTTACTGCAGAGTGCAAGGTAATTAACCATTTACCTGATTGCCATAGTTTAAAAAAAAAACTTATACATAGATATGTAGTGTTTCGTTTGAAAATAGCGAACAAGAAATGTAAAGAAAAGAAGCCATTTTATGCCAGCAAATCTGTAATGGCTTCTCGACTGTAAATTAATTTGGTAGGTAAAGTAGATTCAAAATCTCGTGGCATTCGAGCAACGCAGCGACATTAACTTTGAATATCATGTTACTAAATTACTCCAAGCAGCTTACTTAAGGCGCCTTGGGACAGCTCCGCCATTTTTATAGCAAAAATAGCCATGAAATGACCATTTTCGACGTAATCATCTAATAAATAAAAAAAACCTCTTCATAGCACCAATTCCATGCAGTGTGGCGATCAATTAATGTAAACCTTCTGGTTTCAAGTTAAATATTTAAGTTACAATTTGTTATTTAGTTCGTAGCGAGAGCTATACTACTTTTATGGAAGTTTGTACCAAATTGTAACTTATATACTTATTTTGAAACCAGAAGGTTTGCATTAATTGGTCGCCACACTACATAGAATTGGCGCTATGAAGAGTTTTTTTTAATTTATTAGATGATTACGTCGAAAATGGCCATTTCATGGCTATTTTTGCTATAAAAATGGTATTGTCCCGCTTAAACTACTGCGGTCAGGTATACTTTCCCTACTTGACCAAGCAATATAAATATAATCTACAAAAACTTCAAAGCAGGTGTTTGCGATTTGCGTTTAATCTTAAGTAAAGAGATCATGTTTCTCCTATCTACATCAATCAAAACAAAATTTTAAAGATTGAAAATGTTTTTTGTGCCCAGTTTCTTGTATTACTGTTTAAGTTTTTGTTAAACCATGTACCTGAATATCTTTATAATCTATTAACACCTAGATTCGCTGTGCATAATATTAATACAAGACATAAGCAATTATTTGATATACCTGCACACAAAACTGTTAAGTTTAAGAGTTCATTTGTATATATTGCTACATTCTATTTAAACAAATATGAGAATTTAATTTCTGGTAGTCATTCTGTTCGTTCAATGAAAAGTAAAATAAAAAGAGAATTATTGTGTACCTATACAAGAAAAATCTACTTAGTTACTAGATCTCTTTGCGCAAACCTTCCTATATAATACCTTAATATGTCCTCTTACATTGCTCTCTTTTTCTTTTCTTTTCTCTGGAAACTCAAAATTTATTGTAGGTATGTTATGTTGTTTATGTCTAGAATAGAAGTGTAAGATTAAAGATTAAATTTCCTAAATTTTTATGTTACACTTAGGTAGGTAAATATGTATTATCTGGCTTGAGTTGAAAATCAGCTATAGCTGAACTCATTGCCAATTGTGGTTCTTTTTTTTTGTTCTCACAATAAAGCTTAGCAATTTCCCATGCCCTTGCCGTCAAGAGCGCAGTAGAAATGAAATACGCAACATTTATACGGTCGAAGTTCCGCTTTCATGCAATTTATTCTAGTTTACAGCAATTTTTTACAGTAAATTCAACCTATGTTACCACGAACCAAATTATATACTCCTTGCACGAACGTAAAATTTTTTAATCAAAAGTGAGAATAGTAGGTCCCAGGAAGATTAAACTTACACCAACTTCTTCGTTGTAATGTAAGTAATACCATTGAATAACTTCACTCAACGGTAATACCTAACATGAGCTTCATTTATACTCTCATTCCCTAGAATGCAATGTGATACAAAACCCTCTCTAGTGTGTACAAACATTAAATTTGGATAATAAAATTTTACACTCATGTTAACAAAGGTTGCATTTACAACATACTAAAATTTCGTACCATTTCACCCAGGAGTTTTCTTTTAATCTACCTTTAAACGGCTACTTTGAACCGTTCGGCGCCCGGCCGTAGAAATGGTTCTTGAAGTGCATTTAAAAAAAATTGTTACATGTAAACAACGTAGAAATAAAAAGGCTTTAATTAGACACCAAGCTCATTTAAATCGGCCCAATGGTTATTTTTTTATTCAGCTTCAAACTCGAGTTTGCGCCGACTAGTGTTGTTAATATTACATTTTACTAAAAATTGTACGATAAGTATCCTAGAAGAATTCAGTGCTTTATTTGCCCCGGAATTATAAAATTGCCGTATCAACTCATATTTGCAATACATTTACAGAATCCTGATACATGGATAAACGAAATACGCAACATATACGGCCGCGGTCCCGTTTTCAGAACTATGCAATTCATTCTAGTTTATAGTAATTTTTTACAGTTTTTGTCATTTCGTTTCATACAACAATACCTATTGTACTGTAGTTTACAATATGAAAGTCAGTAACACGAGTTTCCATTGGAAATATTCGAGTTTTTTATCTCCTCCATATGCGCGTTATTCAAATCGGAACAAATATGGCCGCCGTACCGCTCATGGCCACACTGTCATTATAAAGTCACTGTATACTAATCTAAATGACAGCGACATCTCATTACGATAATTATACTAAAACGGCATGACAAAAATTTAATACACGGTGGCGGGTCTGGTTAGTTGCCTGTGCTAGTACCTTAGTAAATACTATTAAGAAAGGAGAATAGGCACAACACGACAAGATAACATCGGAAATTGTAACAAATTTAGGGAAGAAGGAGATGGAAATGTTAACTGACATTTTAAAAAAAGTTTGAAATGCAGGAAAAGTTCCGGATGACTGGAAAATCGAAATGATAGTTCCAACACATCAACAAAGGACACACAAAAGATTGCATCAACTACATTACTACAAAGGTATAACACTCTGCAATTCTGCAAACTTACAGGGAATAGAGGGAATATTGATTTTGATTCATAATTGTTATTATAAATGCGTTTTGCGCTAAATAAATTTGAAATTATTTATAAAATAAAAACATGTAATTTCCCATACCATGATTGGTTATATGCGTACTGGTACATAATGTTGCACCGTCGCTATCTTCACACATGTTTTTATTTACCAAAATAATTTTATGGTTACAAACCTGTGGTTTAACCAGAAATTCTCGTATTTTAACATTTTCAGAATCAAATATGTCCTCAGAAGTTAATATATTGATGGAAATAATAATCAAAGATGAACCACAGCCGGAAGTAACAGAAATAAATTTAGTTTGTGATGAAAGGGTTATGAAAATTGAACCAATATGTGAGGAAGAACTAAATTCTTTCCTTATAAAACAAAGGTTTCAAATAAATGAAGATTGTTATGATGGTCATAATACATTAAAGCAAGAACCCAACGATTTTTCTACCTCTAATGATATACTTTCAAGTCATGTGCAACCGTTCAACAATGACGAAACTACTACAATTATCAAAAGTGAATCAAAAATAAGTGAAGTAACTTCCAAAATTGATCAGCTACCTACAGAAGAGGCCATTTCCACAAGTGATGGGAGTAAAGTGCAAAAGGTAACTTCAACTGTTTCTTTTAAAACTAAATAATCAGTTGCAGGAATTGAAATATAATTTACAGCATGTTTCTAAAGAATTTAAATGTCAGCAGTGTCCCTACGCAACAAAATTTAAATCAAAGTTAGGAGTGCATTTGAAGAGATGTCGTGGTTTAGAAAAATTTCAATGTTTTCATTGTCTTTATATAACGCAGTGTAGGATCAATCTAATTAAACATTTGAAACATTGTCAACGTTCGAAAGAGTATAAATGTCATCGGTGCAATTATGCAACAAACTCGAGAAATTATCTATTGCGACATATGAAGGTACAACATGGTTCAAAACAGTTCAATTGTAAACAATGCAGTTTTGTAACAAACGCAAAAAATTATTTATTGCGACATACGGAAGTGAAACATAGTTTAGAGGAGTTCAAATGCCATCAATGCAGTTTTATAACAAAAGCGAAACGCTATTTAGTGCAACACACGAAAGTGAAACATGGTTCAGAGGAGTTTAATTGCCATCAATGCAGTTTTTCCACAAAAACGAAAGGAAATTTTATACGACATATGGAGCGGCAACATGGTTCAGAACAGTTCAATTGTAAACAATGCAGTTTTGTAACAAAAGCAAAACGCAACTTAGTGCAACATATGAAGGTGCAACATGGTCCAGGACAATTCAATTGTAAACAATGCAGTTTTGTAACAAAAGCAAAAAACTATTTATTGAAACATATGGAAGTGAAACATAGTTTAGAGCAGTGATTCTTAACAGGGGGGCCGCGGCCCCCTGGGGGGCCGCAGACAGTGTATATGGGGGCCGCGAAAATCTTAACATTATAAAAAATATACATATACTTACTTATAAATGTTATGTTAAGCTCTGTTTTGACTTACTTATGAATTTTTGGTACAATTTGAGTGTATTTTTTGTACGAGTATATGTTACCTAATGGTGGGGGTAAAGGTACTGGCCGGAGATATAATTTCGGATTTTAAGGGGGCCGCGACTAATAAAAGGTTAAGAACCACTGGTTTAGAGGAATTCAAATGCCATCAATGCAATTTTGTTACAAAAGCGAAACGCTATTTAGTGCAACACATGAAAGTCAAACATGGTTCAGAGGAGTTTAAATGCCATCAATGCAGTTTTGCCACAAAAACGAAAGGCCATTTTGTACGGCATATGAAAGTGCAACATGGTTCAGAGATGTTCAAATGTCATCAGTGCAGTTTTGTCACAAAAGGGAAAGAGTATTTGTTGCGACATATTAAAGTGAAACATGGTTCAGAATAGTTCAATTGCCAAGTTTTATCACAAAATCGAAACACTATTTATTGCGTCATGTGTAAGTAAAACATGGTTGAGAGGAGTTTAAATGTGAACGATCCACTTATGACAAAAAAAACATTAAAAGTGAAACTTTTAATACAAAATCTAGATGTAATTTATTGAAACGTAAAAGTGCATCGCAGTTCTTAAGTATGTGAACGTTATCAGTGCAGTTATGTACGAAATTTATAATGTAAATTTTTTCTAGGCAACTAACAGCAATACCCTTGAGCTTGTATGGGTTAATGGGCATGCTGGAATAATAGGCAATGTAAAAGCCGATAAGTTAGCCCGACTGGCCGCAAAACAACCGTTTTATGGTCCAGAGCCGGCTCTTCCACTTACAGTATCAACTGTAAACAACCTAATAACTCAAGACACCCAAACCCAACACAGGGCTAGGTGGAACTTGATGTTAAACTGCCGCCACGCGAGAGAGGCCTTCAGAGGACCATCTCGCAGTCTGGCGCGCTTTTGTACAGGGCTAACCAGAGGAAACCTGCGGCTACTTGTAGGTATACTTTCTGGACACTGCAAACTTAACAAGCACATGCACCGCATGGGCCTGGTAGACTCACCATCCTGTAGGGGATGCTACACAGAAGACGAGACGACGCAACACATATTGTGTGAATGTCCCGTACTTGTCGAATTAAGACGATCCATGTTGGGAGAATCCTGGCCGGACATGGCTAAGATTAGAGCCGCTTCCCCGTCCAGCATCCTCAGATTCATCTCACGTGTGGGATGGCTTGAGTGACGTTGTGGGGTCGGACGACTCTAATCGGGGAGGCAGCATAAAGGGCCCGAATAGATGACCTAGGTGCGCGTGGGTTCTCTCACCCTCCCATCGAAATCCAGAATCCAGACCCATCTAGGCAAATGTAACAACACCAAATTTTCGTTTTCGTTATAATACGAGGTATCGTATTCTTTTCCCTCCGATTACTGAGGTTTCACCTACGTTAGTGTCAAAAACGAGGTTGACTCCTTATAATCGTTTTAGTCATTTTTCCACTAGTTTTTCCGCTTTAGGGCTAGTGTTTCAGTACTCACGTACTTACTGGAAGAGCTATTAGAGAACAGAAGATGGAGAAAAGGGGAGTAATTTAGTTGAATAAACTTGGGTAGTTGTTTTTGTTATTACTTAGAAGTGGGTAGATTAAATTTGAATATGTTTTAGTTTAATTTTTGTTGTTCTAGTAAGAATACTGGTATATTTTTAAAAATACAATAAATACTAATCGAGTAATTGTTCAGAAATTAGGATTTTAGTATATCCTTGTAGTGTATATAAAATAATAAATGAAATTCGTAGATGATAACTGGTTAATTGAGTATTGAACTAAGTTTTAAGTTTCAGTTTTTTTTATATTAAATGCTTTAAAAGAAATGAAACGAGAGCTTTTAACTTGAATGAAACTGCTCTAAGTTTGTAGCAAAATTGGAATGAAACATTGCTGATGCATATTTTGTAAATTGAAAGAAAACTGTAAACAGTTGTTTCATCCTAAGTTAACAATTTTCTTTTTAAAAAGCTCTGATTTCAAATTAAGTAGGAGTGAAGCATAATTGAAACAATAACGAAACATTTTTGATTATAAATTGAAAGGAGATTAGTTGGCTCTTACAAGATGATATAATACAAAATAAAACACAAATAATATATTTCACAGTATAATAAATACTGGTATACTTCAGAATTACATTATAAATATACAATGTGTATTATAATTCTTATTTTTGTGGTTTTTAAAATATTTTCTGAAAATAACAATTTCCCACAAAGCAATGCTCAAACATCTATCTTTGAATAAGACGTGTTTATTCACACAGATACAAACATGCCATGGTGTATTTCAAGAAAAAATGCTAGTAAAAGTGAAAAAATTAATTTTCAACAAATGGCGAATTTTCGTTACATTACAAACAGGCAAAAATTGAACTCGAAAAAGTCGCACACGACACGCACAATTTAATTTAATTTATTTATTTATCGCATCTACACACTTTTACCAGCCTTATTCCTTCACATATCAAAATACAACCGATGATATATTTTAAATGCTAAAAGGCAATTGTAGTCACATTTCATATAACACGTGATAAATTTTGCACGTAAACCATTTGCTAACGATTTACGTGCTACAAACAAGTTAACTCTAACATATTGTCAAAAATGGAACAATTTTAAAATAAATTTATAACCGCTTTGAGCGGTATACAACAAAATAAAAATTGTGATATCGGGTTTCTTTGATACTTTATTGGATATGAATTTGTTTGGTCCCAGTAAATTTAATAAATTTCTTTCTGAGTGGCTGTTGAAATAGGTTATAGCGGCATATTTTTGAAATTTTTAAAAAAGATTTAAATCCGAGTCTTTTTAATAATTTATCAGTCTATTCGCTTATAAATTTTTTCCAATCACAATGTAAAATAAGAAGACACTTTTTTGGTGTGTAGAGCTAATTTTACTCATCTAAATTAGGAATTTTTTTTTCTCAATTTGGCGCACTTTATACAAACAGCTATCATTCGAGAATTTTAAATCCCCACGTAAACAACAAAGGGGTTGTTGTTGTTTAAGTAAAGAGGGAGCCATTTCGAATGGTCTTGTAAAAATAAACTTTAAAAATTGATAACAGTTTTACTTAGGCACTATAACTAAAACTATTAGTTTAATTAAGCAAATAGAAGTGCAATGAAAGGGTTTTGAGGTACGTAAAGAAAATTTTTGAAATATGCCATTGATAACCCATGTTTGAACCTGTTTCTGCTACCTCATTTGTGAAGAGCTTTGAACCTTACATTTACTACTACCTGCATTTTGTTACGTCCTATTCCTTACACTAAGTTAGTAAGTGCCGTCACCGGTTAGTGTGCAACTTTACAAAAAAAAAAAAACTATAAATAGTGGATATACCCCAGTTGTACTGTAAGTGTCGTATGGATATAATATTTATAAATACCTTTCTACATACGTTACTCTTAATGTAAATGGAAAAGTGTACAAAGTGAACCGTGAATTAAAAAAAAAATGAATGCGATAACTATTTTAATATAACACGCCGTGGGTGTACTTTCTCTGCGAGTAATAACTAACTACGTATAAAAACACCTAGTACTTACAAATATAGTAAAAACAGAACACACCCACTTATGAAATGCCTATAAATCACCTCTAAGTTTGTAACAAAAAAAAAAAAACATGAAACCGGCTCTTCACAAATGTGTTTAATGTGGGCAATTGTCGATTATTGTTTAACTATTGTTCGATATGGTTGCTCGTAACACAAAAAGTCATTACAAAACAACTAAAAAACAAAGTGTGGCTTGGAGGTTCAATGTTTTTTTCAGCAGGCACACGACAACAAGGTGCGCTAAAATGGGAGGAAGAGGGCTGGGCGGGGGCTATGTACAAGAGGAAGTTTTCGTTAACTAAAGCAACTTAAGTAAAATCTGCTCTATAAATTAAAAACTAAAATTAATTAACAAATACGTATTGATTAAACAATATATAAAAAAACCAGTAAAATTATGTGTGTAAAAAAATATTTAGGAATAATAGCAACTAGAAGTCTTATAAAAGTCTCGTAAAAAATGTGGAATGATAAACTTAATATTATTTAATTAAAATAAAAAAAAAAAACAAAGAATTCAAGACCCTGGTCCGTTGTGTTTCGGTTTAATATGAAGGGCAATACTGTCGAGAATAAGGAATGGTCATAATTTATATACAGAGTGAGTTAACTCGCTCGGACTGAGTTGATCGGTTGACTCATTCTGTATTATGTTGCTCGCGTAAGTTAGCCAGATAAAAAAGAATTTTCGTCTAAATTTTTCGCAACAAACTGAAATAGTTGGGAGATTGCCGTATACCAGATGTACAAAAATGGTTATACAGGGCGTTTGGTCCGATGATACTTTGGGGGTCAAAAGCGGTGTAAAAAATGCAAAAATATAACTAATAGAAAGTTTAGTCTCGTTAGAGTTAATGACCCTGTATTAATTTTATTGCACTTATCAACGCCAAGAAGATAAATGCAAATAATATTTTTGTACATTGATACTTTTACGAGTTGATATTTGGAGAAATAAAAGTGCAAAGGGAAAATTACAACAACGCAATTAATTAAATGGTCCTCATTAAAAATATGAAGTAATCATTCATCGAGAGATAATATTGTAGCAAAATTAGACGTATACTTTGAAGGTTTTGGACCACGTGTCTCTTAAAAAAAAACTTAAAAAAATTGAAGAACGATGTCTTTACAACAGAGTATCACATTTAGAAAAATAATAATGACTTCGCTAATAGAACCACTAATTAATAATTGCACGATCGTGGTACACTCGCATGGTTGCAAGTTTTTAAAAATTTAATCAAATTTTGATTTTTTATTTCATCGTCGTCGAGTAAATAATTTAGGCTTTACGCACTACATCTTAGTTAAGCCGAAACGTCAATTTTCTTTTATATATGTATAAGTTATATAAATTCGTCAAAATTGTAGACGTTGCAAACTGGCAAGCGCAAAAGTGTTACACACAAACATTTAAAAATACAGTGTTAAAAATCTTAAAGCTACTTAAAATTTAGGAAGCTTAGAGCTTCGCTACTGTATATATTACAGTAAAGTTTAAAGCAATCCAATGATCCAAGCTTGGGCCCGAGATCACGATTCTCGTTATTTTTATTATTTTTTTTTCTATAATTCAGTTTCCTAATTGTTGCGAATGCGAATAAAAAATCTGGCACATACTTGGTTGGAATGTTTAGTTTTAAGCATGCGCTACTTTCAACCGCCATCGCCACCGTATAGAAATTTTAGCAAATTTGTAACGGTCCGAAAGCTAGCACATGCTTAAACGATATGTTTCAAACATACATTATTTACAATATACTTGGTTACATTTTGGTCCAACTGAAATATGCGTTACTGTTAAATCTGGTTGGGTTTTGATTAGTATCGGCTGTCGGTACAATTATTAATTTCGTCGAAAAATTAAAATTGAACGCGGCCGAAAAAACTGTCGGTATCGGTTTGGTTGCGGTTGTGTTGCGTTCTGACGGTTGTTGAAGGGATGAAGCGCTTAACTATACCTGATCAATCTTTTCTCTCTCGAACAAAATAACTTCCTTTTCAAATATATATAATAATATATTTATCTTATATGTACTACTTAATGTTGATGTAAATATATATGTATGTATATACCATCTAATTGCACTTCATTGTCATACGAAAACAAAAACTAGGGTGGTAGTTCAACATGTCGATAAACGAATTGAGCTTCGGACATGATAAATTCCCACCGAACCTATTTTAATATTTAGTTAACTACCTCTAATTGTTTAAAATTTATATTATAATATTTTAAGATATTTTTAGAGAAAATATACATCAAAAATTTTGAATAAATCACAGATAGATAATTTTTTTTTCAATTCTGGGACAATCCCGAGGGTTTTCGATATATATCCAACATCAAAGCAGTCTGTATGAAGTACGAATGTGAATATTATTATACAGATTTTATACAGATTTTGAGGTAATACGCAACGTTGAAGACACATACAAAATACAACACTGATTATAGTTTGGTATATGCCGAAACACTGAACAGCAAACATAGAGAATATGATGACAAATTTTTATTACACATTTTTAGGAGTCCGAAACACTTATTTATCTCAAGAGTTAAATTGGCGAATCTGCTGCTGCTTTGATGCTACCGAAACACTAAGTTAAAGTCGCGCGCTACGCTAACAAAAAAAAAACAATTAAGAAATAACGACTAAAAATCAACAAATACCGTCATCGACCAACCAACTGTTTCCAATCACTGGAAACGCTTCAACAACAATTACAAAATCAAGTACCTACTCTCACTTTTAGTACAAATATCTCGCACTTACATTAGGTTGATGTCAGTCTTGAGCCACGTCCGATTCTGAGGCACTTCCTATCGTCGAATCGCCGTTACGATCGACGTCCTGTAAAACATCGCGAAAACGCACTAGCATCTCCGGCTTTAAATTCTCCGGATTAACTAAGTCCTGTTTTAGATATATTCGGGCGGGCGGCGGAATCGTCTCCTCGTTACAATTTTGCTCGACGGACTCGGTCGAATCGTTCGAAAGTTCTATCGTATGAAGGTCCGAACAGTGTTCCATTTCGAATCGGTTTGGACTCTCGCCGAGGTACTGCTGCGTTTCCTCCTTGATACTAAAACTGTTAGGGCGATAATTCTCGTCGCCCGAACTATTCGATTCGGACACGTTAGGTTTGGGTAAGGGTGTAAGGCGACTATTACGGCACAGTTGATCTAAAAGCGCTTTGTTCGACATATTTTCTGGTGTTAAATTTTTGTCATCCTTAATCGTCTTATTGTCGTTACCGGGTACGCCCGATTCTAAACTCGACCTGATTATACCATCCAAAAACGAACCGTTCGAACCCGTACCGTCCAATAACGATTCCGCTATGTGACGGGCGTTTTTGGGTAAAGGTGGCGGACAACCCGCCGGTGTTGGTGTTACATTCGGATGCGTTCGGGCGTCGTCTTGAATTTTTTGCATCATTTGTGTTGTGAAAAATTCGGGATTCGGTGGAAACGACGACGTCGACGGATTTCTGCCGTATTCTAAAGGAATGTGTGAAAAGCCCGGGTGAGGCCAGAAAGGAAAAGGTGGCGGATTGTATCCCAGCGGTGCCATGCTTGGGTCGAACATGGGTAGTTTCATTCCGTTCGGCGAGGTCGGTGGAAATTTGGGCTGTGGAGCTTTCATGACCGGTTTCATTTTGTCTACAGCTGCAATGGCGGCCATTCGTAAGTCGTTCTGTTTTAGAGAGGCCAATTTTTCATCTACCGGATTTGGTTTTGGATCTCTTTTTCTAGGCCGCATCAGATGTCGTTCTTTCACTTTGTATTCTAACGTCGAGTGAGGTACGCCGTAATAACTACCCGCTCTATGCACAGACATCTCCCCTCTTTGTACGGCTCTCACCGCCTCCACTAAACTATCTCGGTCGTAGTTACGATATTTGCCCCTTTTCGGTCGCGTACCTTTTCCGCTCGTCGCAGTTCCGGAGGTAGATGGATGTTGGAGTGGTTTTTGATGGGAATGGGGATAGGGCCTAGAAAGATCGTGTTGACTTTTCAACTGTGGCATACCGACCATGGGAGGTGTAAATCCAGTTCGTTTGTAATCCATTTCCATCATCGGAGGCATTCGAATCGGATCTGGAGTTTGTTGGAATTTTTGACTAATACTTTTTGCTATTACGTCCTTAACATCCTTTAACGTCATTCCCTTACCGGGTAAGATTGGAGGAGATCCAGATTCACTCGTAACGGGTGGAGAAACGATCGGTACAGAATCGGTCGAAGATCTGTAAAAGTCGTTCCCATTTTTGCTAGTAGTCGGTTTGAAGGACGGAATTTTAAGTATCACATTTGAGGGCGATTCGTCCGTTTCCATATCAGACGATTCCGACCTGCACTTCTCTACTTTCGTGATTACCGAGTTTGGACTCGTCCTCATTTCTCCATTATTTTTAAACCGTTCATCCGATATTCTTTTGATGCATTCCGATAATAGCGCATCTTTTTCTATAGGTTTTTGGCCGTGCAAGTTAACACCGGAGGTTAATAACAAATTCTGTATGTAAGGTCCCATCGCACTATGATCTAAACCCGTCCAAGAGTCCGAACCCTCTTTACCTCTTTGTAAAAGCGTTTTTAAGGCTTCTTGATTATCTAAATTGGAAAACCTTAAAATATCGGCCATCGACAATAAAGGCGCTTGTAAGGCTTTTTCAACCTCCTTCTCCTCTTCGGCTCCCGATAACTCCTTCTCTTCTTCTATTACCTCTTCTCCTTCAATTTTTAATGGTACCGTCGTATTTATGTGTGATTCACGTTCACGTTCCATCGCCAACTTATATACTTTATTTCGTAAGGTCGATCGAGGAATACCATAAATAACGGCGGCTCGTCTCGTTCCCAATTTTCCCGATTGGATATCTCTTAGCGCCGCTTGAAGTTCATCTTCCGTATACGTTCTTCGTCCCGCAATTGTGGACACTCGGGGCTTCGCTCTACAATCAGAACTAAAATTATAATTACATACTTTTTCGAACCTTGTCTTATTTACTAGGTACTATCTACTGTAACTATTCGTACTTCCCCTACCCCAAACGGTTTCCAATGTTTCAGAGTTCTGAAAGTGTTCAAAGAAGTGAAGAAGTATGGGGATTTGTCTTCATCCAAAAAAAGGGATAGCCGAATATTGCGATCACATTCTAAAAGTACGACGGAAACTTTTCTGGCAAACTACGAAATTAAATCGACGTATCATTTGTGCAGCTCTAATTTAGATAATACTAACCAATGTTCTTAAGGAAGATTGACCGCCACTATACTAAACAATTGAAGAAATGGTATGGCTTGCCCTCTTTGAGAGAAGATACAAAATACCGTTGAAGCTGTCAGCGTAACCATGATGGGAGCTGAAAGACAGGTACAATAAGACAGAGATGGAAAAATGCAAAATTGAGTGAAAGGAAAGAAAGGAGAAATGTTTTCAGGGGTTAACAGACGCTGAATAAGTAGAGAAGCTATAGTGAGCAAATTGTGGTCTCAAAGAGTAGGCGTAGGCCTTTAAAACGGCCGATTCTTTTAAAAAAGTGAGACGACAATTAAAGAACAGGTTCCACTTGGGAGAAGATTGATGGAGCACATGGGAAATAAATTTATTTGAATTTTACGCATTTTAAGCTCAAAAAGAGGGAACAATTGTATCCTCATCCTTATAAAACGATAAGAGATCAGTAAAATTCGATAGCCAGTTTAATTCTGGAGTGAATGACAAAGATCCAAAGGATAACCGGAAAAGATACACGATAAAAAGGCAACTTCATATCACGGAATTTTAAAATAAAACAATTGAGACTATCGAGAAGGCCTCAAATTGCTAAAAAGCTCCGATAACGGATGGTGGGCACATAAAGTTTCAATTTTTTCAAAAACCAGCCAAATCTAGGCGAATGGAAACCGTGAATTTAAAAGGAATTAAATTTTTGATATCCTATTTTAAAAGAATATTGGATCAAAACTAAAAAATGGAATAAAAAAAGGTCTTGGTGCAATTCGAAGCTCAATTGTGATAAAAAAAGCATGAAATTTCTATTTTTTATTTATTTTGGAACAAAGAATAATAATAAGTGGTCTCGACGTCTACTTTATAGGACAATAGAAAAGAAATTAAAAAATGAATGAAAAGTCACATTTTCCAAATATGATAATCTCTTTTTGTAAAATTCCTAATTCCGGTGTTTGTATTTATTTGAGAATGGTAGGTGGTTTTATAGCGCAAATAATTGCCAGGAAGTGTATCCTAAGTCTATTTTTGAAAAATATTAGATAAACTAAAAAATGAAAGAAAGGTACCATTTTGTAATGATAGTAACCTCATGGGATCAATAATTGACTTGAGGAAAATAGGAGAGAAATTAAAAAATGAATAAAGTAATATTTTCCAAATTCGATCATTTACAATTTTTTAATTTATTTTGAAACGGTAGATGGATCTATCCATTTGTTTATAATAGTATTTCAGGTCTATTTTTGAACAATAAGAAACGAAAGGAAAGCGCTATGGTTTAAAAAATGCCCTAGTAGCTTTTTTGAACCATTTTTTTTTTAAATTTGTTTTGGAATGGTAACTGATTTTATGGGGCGATTAATGGCGTACAAGTGGAGAACAATTCGATAAAACTAAAAAATGAAATAATAATGGCATTTTTTAAAATGATAAAGTCTATAGAAACTTTGAATGTTACGTACGTTTTTTATTAGAAAATACCTAGTTACTTCCTTATTTCAATTATTTTGAAATATTATAGGGGACAGTGGATTCTAGGATTATTTTTGAGGAAAAGCAAAATTCTTTGGGCTACTTCGAATAACCTTGTTAAATTGATACATAGATAATTTTTGGAACAGATCAGGATTACATAACCAAACGCGAAGAACACTATTTGTGCTATCACTATTATCACAATACAAATTGAAAGGGGAGTTAATTTTCATTTGGAATTAATTTTTCGTAAAAAATGATGAAAATAGAGTAACCTTTTGCAATAAAAAAAGGGGAAATTACGACTTTATTGTTTATTTTAGGATGATAGACGGCTTTGTTAGTGATTCCTTTCAAAGTTGACTAGGTTTGTAACCAGCCCCCCATCACTTTTTCAATTAAAAAAATGCTCAATTGGGATTTTTATTTTGGATCGATGGATAGTTTTGTGTGGAGTGGTGCCTAGGTACGACTTTGAGGAAAGCTAAACTAAAAAATCAAGCAAATTTAACAAACTTGATGGGGAACACTGACCAATTATAAAACTTATAATTATTTTTTTTTTTGGGATGATAAATAGCTCTATAATTGGAATTTTTGAGGACATGTACAGGTAGAAAATAAAATTTAAATATTAAGCAAATTTCAGCATACCTACAAACAAATGAATCCATTTATACTGGGGAAATATTTCTAAATTCTTGAGGGGGAATCAAACAGAAGCGGTAGTTGTAGAATTTTCAAGAAAACTTTCTATATTATAATTTATAACTATACTACATTCCAAGTTGATCACCATGGTGAAGGACCTCGGTTCGAATCTGGCTGAAGACACGAAGGTTTTGTAAACTCACAATGTATTATTTCAGGCACCTCACCTTAAGGTTTAAAGTGTGGAAAGATGTAGAGATAACTGTTTACTTTAGATTAGTTTAACGCACGAATCTAGAAAAGATGACGGCGAAATTAGAATACGTATAAGTAGTCGCGTCAACCGTTGCGGAAATGGGGATGATGCTGGGAAAGTGGTGCCAAAGGTCGGATCGGGATGCGGTTTTCTGCATTCTCTTCCAAAACGATTATCACGAAATGTACCTCGGTAGAATTTCCCCTCCCACCGAAAATTGCATCGCTGCAGGCCAAAGTGCACGCGAAAAAAAAAAAAAATGGGAGGGAAAATTCTACCGAGGTACATTTCGTGATAATCGTTTTGGAAGAGAATGCAGAAAACCGCATCCCGATCCGACCTTTGGCACCACTTTCCCAGCATCATCCCCATTTCCGCAACGGTTGACGCGACTAAAGTACATAATATGCGGTTTGAGGACAAGTAGTACAACCTATGGTTGAGATACCTAATCTATTGTTTTTCTAGAATATTTGTACCGCATTAAGAGATGTTAGTCAATGAAAAAAAAATGCGCCATATAACAGCGAAGCCATATTGCACTTAGAGGCAGACCAAGAAAACGCAATTAAAACTGCATAAATTAATGAAATGGTGTCCTTGTCCCATATAAGAACGTTTAAGAAATTTACGCGCGGCCATGTATGAATTATCATTCGAAACGGATTAATCAAAAACTTATAAAAAGGAGAAGGTCAAGTTTATTAATTTTTTGTAATCAAAAATGTGATTAAACCACAAACGATTGCACCATCTCGAATTCTAAATATTTTTTTTTGATAAGGTGGCACCGACCTACCGCACTGGTATACATATTAACATTTTTTTATCAACGAACGATAATTCGGGTACTATCTGGTTTAATTATAAACATTAAACGTACTTACACTTCAATTTTTGCATGACCAAACGCCTTGGCTTACAGTTAACAAATATATAAAAAATATGTAAATGACCTCATTGTCGACGCTGATAACAACAAATTAATATTTAAAAAAAAAAACGAATTTACCGCCGCAACCAGATTACCATTTGGCAATGGAAGGGGCGAGGTGTAATTTTGGAGATTTTAACCGCAACACGGAAATTTTTGGAACACAAACGAAGCGACAGCCTAATTACTTCATTAAGGTTATTTTGCAATATTAATAACAATAACGGAAAAAAATGATTTACAACCACGAATCATAATGGCCTGGTTGAATTATAGATAAACTCATCACTTGACCGATAAAATTATTTGTTTCACAGAAAAACAAATGCATTATTTTAAGAGAAATTCTTTTGTTAATTCATTGTGACCTCTTTTGTCTCCTTTTTGTTAAATTGTTTATCGTTTATAAATAAAAAAAAAGGTTTCTATAAGAGTAATTGACCTTAATCAATATTAAAATCACCCAATCAGATTACTTACTTGAAAATTTGTTTGGTGTCTAGTGTGGGCAACCTCATATTTGGCGCAGGTTTACTTTCGACCGGACTACTACTGCTCATCCCCTTCGAGCTGAGATCTAAGGGTTGTTCGCCCGATTTCTCAATCTCGGCCGCTCTTTCGGCGTGAAAACTTCGTGTCATATTTGCGAGATACCAATTTGGAGGTATGAGATTTGGATTATAAAATGATAGGGGTGGTGTTGGTGTTGCGGGGGGATTTCCAGAAAGTGCCGCCACTGCCGAGGCTAAAGCTGCCATCGCGGTCATACTATGATTATTATTATTTAATAATCTACTAGGTGGCGTTAGTGTTGGCGGTATCTCAGAATCGCTATGACTATCGGTTGAGTCTGAGTCGGTTTGTCGGGGACTCTGAAATTAAAATAAAACAAATTGATAATTCAATACACGTCTATTATAAAGTATCACATTTTTTCTGCCCATGAATACTAAAAGGCATTTAATTGTGAATTAGAGCCTAACAAGATTAGTTGCGAAATTTCAATTCATATATATGGACAAGGCCGACTATTTCTTGCATGGCATTATTAATTAGTGCAGAAATAGTTACGTTAGTTTATTATAAATTAATTAAAACGAAAATAGATGCTGCCGTTAGATCAATTACTACTTGCATCACTAAACTTTACATTCCTCACGCACTCATAGATGTCAATTTTCCTCTGATCGCACAAAAAAAAATAATTTTGGTTTACATTTCCTTAAATGTAGTAGAATAAAGCTAAGCAAGGCCAATTAATTGTATTGAGACGCCCAAACCTTTCAAATGAGAGGTCTGGTGATTGCATACGATTTAACGCCGCATTCTTAACATGTTTTTGATTCTACATTTGCTAAAATGTTGCTTTCATAGAGATTGAAATCGTGTTACAGGCGCCATTTTATATAAGGTGCGCTTGGGGCTAATAATTACGTATGATGAGTATGCTGTTGAGTAAAATACGACGGAAACTAAAAAATAAAGAAACTATAGCACTTTTCAAACTTGATAATTCCCTCAAGCAACTTTTTTTAACAAGTAGGTAATTAAAAAATAGGCAATTAAGTTTTAATAGACAATTATTGGCCCCATGAAGCCATTTACCTACCAAAATAATTGGAAAACGTAATTGCCTATTTTTTTAATTACTTTTCTTAGGCCTAGAATCCACTTGTAGACAATTATTGAACTGATAAAGATATGTATCAATCCAAAATAAGTAAATATTCGTAGTTGCACATTTTTAATTAAAAAAAATTGCTTTTTTAAATTTGATAAGCTCCTTGGGTACATAACTTTCTTATTATTATTTATTATTATTATTATTTATTTTGGAATGATAGATGGCCTTATGAAGTAGATTAAAAAATGCCCAAATATTTTGGTGCGCACACAGTAGTAATTAAAAAATGTTCAATTGCGATTTTTCAATTATTCTGGTAGTTAAATGGCTTCATAGCGATAATAATTATTTATAAGAGAATTTTAGATCTATTTTTTAAATGTGATAAGCTGCCTGTGCAACTATCGGTAACTTTTTTAGTTCAAAAGTGAGTAATTCTGATTTTTTATGTATTTATGAAGGAAATATGTAAATAGATTACTTTTAAGGTATACTAGATAAATACTAAAAAATATTTTTCAAATTTTATACATTGTTTGGGCCTAATCGCGATTTTTTTAATTATTTTGAGGTGCTAGATGAGTTTATGGGACGAATAATTGTATAGAAATGTGTTCTCGGATTATTTCTGAGGAAAATAGCAAAGAGACTAAAAATGAAAGAAAAGTACTATTTTTCAAATCTGACATCTATCTTAACCGTAAGTGGCCTCTAGGTGTATTTTTGGAAAATAAAGAATAAACATTAAAAAATGAAAGATAACATTAAGGGAATAAAACTAAAAAATGGTTCAAATAAGATGTTTCTTGAAAACAATAGGATATGGGTTCAGACGTACGAATAAACGGTCAAAAGCAAATAACTCTACAAGAACCATCTAATTTCGAAAAGGATAACATTTTCAGAGCCAAAAAAGCTTGATTGCCTATTAGAAAAATTCAAAAATTAGACACGTGTTTTATACGCTTTAAGCAAGAAAACAAAGGTAAGGGAGTATAAGAACTGGGACAGAATCCTTTGAACTAGCCTAAATCACTTTGGTTGGTAAAAGTGGAATTTATTAAAAATTTAAAAAAAATAGAAGACAAGTAAATTTGTTAAAAGTAGTTGAGACTCGTATTTTCGTCCAAAAATAATATAAAAGGAGCGCAACATTTAAATATATATTTTCATAATGTTTTTTTGAATTTTTAAATAATTGTTGTCGTGCAAATACTTTAATTTATCCTTTAAAACGTTGTTGATAAATCAGCAATTAATATATTTTTATTAAAATTTGTGAAACGTTTAATCATTCCTTTTCGGATAAAATATTTAAAAATGTTATCAAGGGGAAGAACAAAATGCACTTTACATTAATATTAAAATCGTTTCTGTTGTTAAAAATTCCATTTATTATTATTGGTTATTATAATTAATTTACTTAGCACCCTTCAGGACTCTGAAGGTAATTGGTTTCTGCAGATTCATTCATTTTCGGTGTTGTAACATTAGATTTTTTAAAACGTCTCAAAAATGGGGACACAAGGGGTATTTTTCAAAGGTTTTCAATGGTTCCTTCGTCTTATAAGCAGTTAGATTTTTTTCTAAAAAGTGTTTCAAAATACGCCAAAACTAACAACTATTGACATTTTTAAAATACTTCTTGAAAAAAAAACTAAAAACCGAAAAGGAATAAATCGATTATTTTAGGGAACTACAAAGTGTGTTATTTAAACAAGTTTATGAATGTTGAATCTTGTTTAAACAAACGGCTTATAATATCAATTGCCCTTTTAGCAATAAACACGTTTTGCATCTGTACAATTTGATTACAAATTCCGCAATTGATTTGCATGTTTTGATGCATTTTGAAATACTTTTTGAAAAAAAAAAAAGCTTAATTCATTATGCATAAATTGATTAATTTACAAGCGTTACATGGCGTACGGTTTAAACAAAATGTTTTTTTGATTTAGCAAAAGGTATAGTTTTTAAGTAAAAGTAAATTTTGACAGCAAAAAAACTATTTACGTTTGTAGAATTGAGTGTTGTTTATTTGCACAAATATATCATACAAAATACAGTACAAAACAACATTTTGTACTCCTCCTCGATATACTGATTAAAGAAACGTTTGTATGAAAATAATATGAAAAAAACCAAAAAGAACAACTACAACAAATTCTATTATTTTTGCAATTGCACCAACAAAAATCACATTATTGGCATAAGAATTATCTATTTAAAAAAATATTTGTGGGTACTTGCATAAAAAAAAATTATGCGTAATTTTGTGCTGTATAAACAAATCTATACATTTTTAATTTTTTTTAAACAAAAAGAGTCAAATTGATAAAGCACATTTTTAACAAAAAAGTGTCACGTTTGTTGAATTTATTTACCATTTAATAAAAAAAAGTGAAAAAGAATGAGGTCCACGATTATTAAAAAAATCCTGTAACGCGTATTAAAATCCGGCTCTAAATTATTTATTTAAAATGCGACCTTTGGCTAAAAGGTAAATCACATTAAAATAATCGTAAATGACATAAATTGAGGAATTGACGCGTACCTACAAACAAATTGGAATTGTCCAAGGATATTGAGCGTCATGATTTTATATAGGTACGTAATTAATTCTAATGGATTAGTGTATTTACATGTTTTTGTAATGAGTCAAGAACAATTTGCAATCTTTCGATTTAATTAAAGAATTGATCGTCAATTTTCAGGAGGAACACTCTTGTATGAAGCAGCATTTACAAGAGGAAGTAATAAATTATAGAATTAAGTCGGTGAGAGGAAAAGCGTTACGGCCGAAATTAGGCGCTCATCATCAGGGTAGGTGCTTTTTTAACGCAAAATTTTAAAATGGAAACCTACCAGAGCCCCTTGACTCGTATTATTTTCACTATCCAGTTTGCCGTCTATACAAAAATAACACTTGCTTTGCGGTGACCAATCTTTGGGTTGTTCGTCCGCGTCTTCTTGTTTTATTCTGTATTCTTTTTTTATATCGTCTTCTATATCTAACTCCTCTTGTTTCTTGAAATATCGCTGAAACTCTTCGTTCGTTCTTATCTTTTCTACGTTGTTGTTTATTGGTTGCAAATAGTTTCTCGATTCTTGATACAGTTTCCATTTCCTTCGGCCCATCAACTCTTCAGCGATCCTTTCCAGCCCTAAAAGCATAAAGAAAAGCAAACTTAGCGGTTTAATTTTTTTTTTGTTAAAGGTAAAACGCAAATTTCTAGAAAACTTCCGTTGCGAATTTTACACTATACAATCCTAGCTGCTACGGTTAGGTAAAAATAATGGTGATGCGGCTGAATTTGATACTTCGAAATGTCCGGATTTAATTATTACGCTTAATTGCATGTTGTTTCTTAGAAATTAAAACGTATGTATTACGGAAATGAAGCTCTACATTTTAATTATAATTTTTGCGTTCGATTTGGGGGGACGGGGGTCCAAAATCCACTTGTAGAGGGGCGGGGGTTAAATGCAAAGTTGTCAGTTTGCTAATTTATTCAATCGTTCGCATTAAAAGACTAATTAAAACTAATGAACAATCAGTGGATTGATAATTTAATGAGGGTAGGTCCATGCTTGTTTAATCTCTATTAGCGAGGCTAAGTAATGTCGGCCATTATATTTGTACATGTGATGTATTTTTGTAATATTCGTTTAATTGCTAAATGTGATTTGTGTGTCCTTGATGTGCTTACATTTACATGAATGTAACTAACAAACATCCTACACGAAATCTTTAAACGAACTTTGTATTTGAATACGTAGGTAATTAGATTTTTTCCCCCCAATTATAAAGGTGAACAAGATGGCAACCATTACAACGAAAAAAAATTATATAACGAAATGATGCAACACGTTTAAGATGAATTAGTCATCCTTCAATTTTATAACTTTCCAATTAGGTATACGAAAAGTGGGAATTTCCAAAACGTAACAGCGACAAAATTCGCCAACAAAGCAATGTTGCCAACCAAAAATTCATCCGTTACCAATACAATTTAAGTTACATAATGGTACATATACCCATGAAGCACTCAACTCTAATCAAATACAGAAAATTGACGCCCTTTAAAATTACCAAAATATTTGCGCGGTTTTAAGCAAGCTATTGAAGACTTTGAACAAAAGGACTTCAAAATATTTCAAAAATGTGTAGGCACCTACTTTCTTTAAAATGTCTTCTTATTAAAACCAAAATAGTATAGTCATGTTTTTTTAAATAGAAATACCTATGATAAATTGAACTTTTAACAATGAAAAATAGGAATCATAGTCAGAACTTCTACAATAACGCTCACTAAAGTGTTCCAAACAACTTTTCTGTTTATAAAAATCACTTACACTTTGGATGTTCGTCCACAACGTTTGCTTTCTCCCTAACGGCCACTATTAATTTATGTTCATAACGAACACATATAGGTACTTAACGTTCAAATCTCTTTGTGATCATTTTGCGAACTTTGTTCACAAAGTCCAACTCTAGTGAAAAAACTTCTCGTCATGACGGCTACTTTAATCGTAACATCGTAATACTTTTGTGCAATCGTCCACTTTCTTCATAGCGGCGGTCATTAATGTTCTGTTGTAATGTAATGATCCAAGCTTGAAAATTCCACTTCTGGTCTGTGTTCATAACGCTTACTATTATTAAAGTCCCCTTTCTCTGTGATCTGTGATCATTTCGCCTACTTTGTTCATAACGACAACTTTCACGAACAGTACGTTAAAAATGGTAACGGACGTTGTGAAAAACGTGAACATTGTGACCTTTTAGGTACCAGAAGTTCGTATTATGAACAAAACAGATGTTGAAAGGTGACGAATGAATGCAATGGGCGAAATGGTGGACGTCATTGGATGTTATGCAAAAATTGCTATTATGAACATAGACCAAAAGTGGCAGTTATGAGCAAAGTGTTGTGGAAAAAGTGGAAGAAATGATCACAAAGAAAGGAGGACGTTATACAAAAGTGGGCGTTTTCAACGTAGAGCAAGAGTTGCCGTTAAAAACAAAGTGAATGTTATTAACAAAGTGGGAATTATGAGTAATGTGGCGGTTATGAACAGAGAAGGCGTTATGAACACTTCACATACCGCGTGGATGTTATGAACAGATCGAGGCACACAAAAATTATATACTGGAGACTGCATTTGACACCTTCTTAATATTCAGAAAAAAAATGATTTGGAAATACCGTATGATCAACGTATGCCTATCGGGTATCTTTTAAAACAGATGGGGAACATTGTTACGTCGTTACACGTGAAGTTTCAGAGTCATTGTACACCATATCATGGGAGAAATTAGTCAGTCCCCCAAGGGAGAAGATTCTTTGGCGCTTTTGAAAAGAGAAGAACTCAGTTTTCATGCATTTGATAGAGGCCGTATACAAACTGAACAGTTCAACACCTTCCAACAAACAAACAAGTTCCATCGCATATATCGATCACTCTGTACGTTATTTATATGCATACTTAACAATATAACAGAAATGAACTGCATCGATGTATAATTAATTAGCCACCGTTTTACAAGATTACTAAACGCTAATTAGATCGATATGGTTAGACTTTTTGGCAAAAAAAGCAGGAAATTTCTTCGGAAATAATTAATTGTAATTATTCAACAATTAGGTGCCGTTTTGCAACAAATTTATGAACAATAAACATTTATGAAATTGGTGCATAAACTACTGCGAGATAAACGAATTTGAGTTATTAAACATTTTGTCACGTACAAACAGTGTAATTTTACAGATGAGATGAGAAAAATTATGAATTCACAAGTCAGTGATAACTGTGTGTAATTAGGTGCCGCGTTGTGTCACTGCAAATAGAAAACATTGCGGAAAGATGTAATTTGAGCAGTAATTTGTACCACAAGAATTAGATTGAAACATTATAGAAATAGCAAAACTTCCAAGGGAAAACTGCTACAATTACCTAATTATACGGAAAAGGCCGCTCTGTAAAAGCTACTATAAATATGAAAATGTTTTCTGTTAGGCGCCAATTAATGCCTAATTATTGTAAAGTAGATAATAAATACTTATATTTTCTCACAACTGCGCGCCTTTATATTCTCCTATGTGAGAATTGTGACTATGTGTAAAAACATTGCACAGAATTAGCATATTCTACATCTGGCTATCGGAAATCGATTTTTCAATTAAAATTTTAAATTAAGCAATATTATGTTCAATTAGGTGCCATTTAAATAAACAGATTCTAATTAGGTTCGGTTTGTAGACTTACGAACTAATAAATGTTACGTTCTTGCTTAAAGATATTACAAAATTGTATTTGTACCGCTAATTAGCGAATCGACCACCATTTTATGCACTTATAATAATTATAACTCTTTTTAGATATTCAATTAAATTACTAAGAGAATAATTTAGTTTCCCATTCAATAACAAACATCTTACAAGTAGAATGGTTAATTAATTAATTTACGTGGATCATGTCCGTTAGTTCAATGGGGTTCCATTTGCATAATTTAATTAATTGATTAATTTAAACAATTAGTTTAGTTTGTGCAACTTTTTACTGTTTTTTAAAATTAAACAAAAGCAGAAAATGATTATTGCATGGGCGCCGCTACTAAAAGGCAAGGGGGGGTTCGGGCCCCTCCTTGGAATTTCATAAATCGTGTAAATCCATTTTAGAAAATGTTAAAAGCTCACAATATAATTACGTTTGAAGTATAATGTTCTATTCCATCGGTGACTCTGCATAGCCTATTGATTTATACTAATTTAAAAATAGGTAAACATTTTCAAGTATTCTAATTTCTACTTGAAAAAATATAAGCCCCCCCCCCCTAACAAATTTTCTTCCGGCGCCCCTGGATTATTGTACTATTAATGTCCGCACTTTTGGAAAAAATTAGGGTTAAGAAACACCCGTTCTACCAAAATTAGACGTCTTTTGATACGTATCGAACTAATTTAGTTAAACTAAAATAGTTTGTGATAATCAATCACTAATCACATTTTGCTGCTGTACCATGAAATATAAATTATGATTTTAATAATTCAATTTCTGTGAACTAGTCTTAATTTTCTTACAATTAAAATAGTAACTTTAATTACAGTAACTTGCTTAAGCCGCTTAAGCGTTAATAATGTAATTTTGAAACATTAATAATTTCGTCTTCGTTGAACGAGGATCAATATTTTAGTCATTTTTACTCAAAAAATGTATGGAATGAACTCTAGTTAACTATTTACATAAGTTTAAGACAGCCCAAAGAAGCAAAAAAAGCGTTTAATTTATTGTACCCACTACTAAAGAGAAAATGAACAACACAACTAAGAATAATACGCATTCATATCGGATAACAATTAACGTAATAAAATTAAATTAGGTGAAGGCATTTATTTGAAAGGCGGTATAATTATTATTTTTGAATATTTTTTTAAATTGTACACGTAAAAAAGTATTCATTCGTGTTAACTTTGTTCCAGTTATTGGTGACTGTCAATTCGTCTTTACTAATTAGGTTGCTGTTGTATTGTTTTAAAATAATTGTTCAAAAGCGCGCCTAATTAGCGCTGGGAAAGGAACCTAATTGCTACTTCATAGCACAAATCTATTACACATGCTAAAAATGATGTACACCTTAGAATCAATTAGGCGACACCTTGAAATTAAATAAAATCAAATTTTTAAACCACCATATGTCCGCTGCTAATTTAAGCATAATTAGCAACCCAGCTTGGAGATAGCGAAAAGACGGCACCCTAATGTTTTACTAAAACATAATTGATTAATATAACTATAAAAGATCGCCACATTGTAATTAATTAAGAGAATTAAAAGAACAGCACACAATTTTATTCTTTGAATATTGATCTTTTTTTTTTCTTAAAAAATGACTTGCAGAAATAATTGCTAAATTACCAATAGAATCCAATTTTTTAATATCGTGACTTTTCACATGCCCTCCCCCTTCAAATCTTGCAAAATATGAATTCTACGTAACATGCGGAAGGATGAACGTAGCGAAATTATATTACTTAATTAGTGCACTGGGTTTCCACTGTCCCAATATAAAACGAAATTATTGTTTTTTTCTGTTTCAATTGTATACAACCCATTTCGGCTTAATTTTGCTCCAATTAATTATTAATGTACAAAAATGGTGCTTCAATTAGTTGTTAATTGTATGAAACAGTATACATACATTTTATTAGGGAATAATTACTCTACAAACCGCGCCTAAGTAAGATCTGTTTAATACACTCAAATGAGACTTGAACATTCTAAAAATTATGCGTATTAGATTTAATTAGTAATTACTGTAATGGAAAAACTACGAGTAGGTACTGGGAGTTTAATTTGAGGAGCCGTTTGAAAGAAAACACCATCCCCAAGCACCGTTTGATTAATTAATTATTGATTTGGCGTGATCTCTACGACTGAGTCAACACTTTTTATGCCGCAGTCATTATCTTCTCTAGATTTTATTTTAATTCTATACAAAGAGGAGGTAACAAAATTAAAATTAATGCACAACGTATGATTAATTAAAACTTCGCATATTGGTTAATTACTTATATTAATTCAATTTTATAAGAACTGTATGCAGACGTTAATATTTACTTTACAAACCACGCCTAATTAATATCTGGTTAAGGCGTCTAGATGATAACTACTTGATAGATATATAATTTGTTTAAATAATTTTTAAAAAATGTTGAACCCACCTATAGATAGTTATCGATTGTATTAAATCAAATTAATTAAGCAACGCCATGAAATTACACTAAATGTAATTAATATCCCCCCTAATTTACGCGTAATTACTAAACTGAAAATAATAAATGTGCACCTAATTCTCGTATTGAAATGACATAAAACAACATGTCGCCTAATTTAGGCGTAATTACAATATTATAAGAAAACTTGCAAGTTGTAGGACGGTGTTATTGAAAAATTTAACTAAAGAAGTAGGTAGGTAAATGAAATTTTATAGAGTTTGTGTCGTCTTCAAATTAGTTTCTTATTATTTTATTAAACAATTTAAAAAAAAGGTTAATTCCAGGTAATTAGTAAGTAAAGTTTGAAGACCTTTCCTTTAATCTAGCATTTTGATATGTAAACAAGATTAAATCGAGGCTGCGAATTAGATTAAGTATTTGTTCTTAGGTAAAAACGTGGCATTTTTTCGCAATTTAGAATGGGGGGGGGGGGGGGGGGGGGGGGGGGGGGATAATAATGTATCTTGGTAACGAAGTGCACTGCTCCCAATTTTTTTTATATGTCAACAATGTGACAAATAAAACTTATTATAGTTTAATCAAACTGCGATTCCGTTAACCGTAACAATAATTATTTATGGGCGAATTTCGTCATCGAAATTTAAAATTGAAACAAGACATTTGCATTGGAGAAAAAGAAACAAACGAGACGAGGCGGATGCAGCCTTTTTCTGTTTTTTTTTCTTAAGCGGACCGTTGTTGTTGAATTATTCTAACCTCATTTTCTTCGCTCATTTTGATGAAAAATATCGCCAAAATGGTGGCCAATTATTACCGATCAATAATCTTAGTTTTCTATGTGTGCGTGTGTGTGTGTGTGTAATGTGTATATTAGAAAGCGCCCCCATCCCCCTCCCCCTTGCACCTTAAAGTAGGAAGACCGAAATTTAGGTTATCTCTACCAACGTGTTTTATTAAGATAAGGTTAAATTGGATTAATAAAAAAAATGTATGGATAGGTTAGGATTGTTGTTTAATTCAGCACTTTATCTGAATTGGTAATTTTGCGATAACCGAAAAACAAAATGGTAAATAAATTCGCATGTTTAAAAATTTAAATTTGGACATCGTCTGCTTTTGAAATTTGATTGCATAATAAAATTCGATTGATAGTAGTACCTACTTCATAATAAAATAATAATTAATGTAACTGACCAGAATTGATACCTTTATCCACATATTTCATTACAAATTAGTGGGGCACTTCACCAAACCGATTAAAAAACTCCAAGGGTAAAATTAAGAAAAATAATAACTACAAAGTATATCATAAGTTAACACAAAAGAATGAGTCGGTTAAAGGGATGAAAAGCACGTAAGGCACATAAAAACGCTGCATTCGTATTGCAGTTTAACCCTTTGGGCCCCGATCAGGGCATAGGGATATACCCACCGCGAATGTACAAAACGCAACTAACTGTTGTCGTAGGTCCGGGTGCTGCATGCGCGAACAGTAACTGCACATGATCTCTAAAGTGCGGCACATGTGCACTTTATCTCCAAATTTCGCAATTATGCATTCTCTTAAGATTTTCTTTTCCACCCCGAAAAAAAAACAAATACTCAACGTTTGTTCGTGCCCCAATTTTGTCGATCGTGCCGATAAGTAAATTGTTTTGTCTGGGTCATTTCCGTTGTTAGATTATATTTTTTGGACAGCAACGTAATAAATTTCGTAACATACATTAAAAAAACTTCTTATCTTAAATTTTTCCCCACCATCCGTTCTCGATTTGCGCAACACGAATACTTTAGTAACAATTTCGGCGATTAAGTTATCGTTAAGAAAAAGTCGCCTTACATTATATGTATGTATCTTAAAAAGGTGGACTATTTTTGGCGCGTGGCGATAACGTTAATCTAAGGTCTCCAAATTTCAGACGAGCGAAAATTTAGAAAAGTTTGTGGGGGTAATAATGTTATTTTTGCCTTATGCTCGCTTGAAATCGTGCAATTGGTGAGGTACAGGAAAATGGAAAGAAATATTTTGTAATATTCGGATTTTTTGGTGAAACTTACGAACTTTTTTGAAATTGATTCATAATCTTTAGGAAGGTGAACCTAAAGATGGGTTCCAAACGGAAAACGCTTTTCAAAGAATTTTTTTAATGGAATCTTAGTACTGCTTATTTTCGAAACGAAAAAAATCAGAAGTAGAACCAGAAGGGTCGATTTGTTATGTCCTCTCTTGCACGTCCAACGGTAACAATAATTCAATACTTGAAGTTTGAATGTTTATCACATCCTCCGTTGACGTAGCTTTAGAGATTAAAGAGATTTTTTTTCAATTTTTTCCAAAAACCAGTGGTTGTACGCCAGGATCTGGATTGTAGAAAGTCTCTGGAGAACAGTATGACAAGCAGTGAAATTGGAAGGGACGAGGAAGTTTGAAAACGACTGCGAGGACTTGGATATGCTCATTTGCTCAGCTGCTCCAAATGCAGAAAAGGACCATTTATAAATAATCTTCACGTCAAGAAGAATTTAAAAGGGAGGTTTTTTACAGTATAATTTACAATTTGGCTCCATATTCTGAGCTACTTCCTTCCTTTCAAATGGAAAGTGTAGAAAAAAGACGTTAATCCATCCAACTTTGTGCAAATCAACTTCTACGTCCCATCATTTTTTCACCGCACACATAGCCTATACCCCACTGACCTACAGGTCAGTGCTATACCCTACACAAGCACGAACTACGAACTACAATATATAGGTACCTCATCTATCAATGTTGACATCTTTCACAAAAACATTTGTCTCAAATTGCAAATCGATTTTATAAACTTCTCATTAAATCTTTCATAAATCAAGGCTTCTTATTGTAACCACATGCACGATTTCATATTCAATTTCATTGACATAATCCTCATTTTTATACATAGTTTAGAATGTTTTGCTTTCATTTATGTATGTAAATTTAGATTAATCGTTCATTACAAATGGAATGCTAGTTTTTGTTACTGAAGCACGAAAAATCAATCAATAAATAAAATAAATAAAAAAAGATCATTAAAATGATTCAAACTTATCTATGATAGATACGAGGTTAAGTCGTATAACCTACTAGATAATGAAGCGATTGGAACCTTGCACTATGCAAATTGACAAAAATATTATTTTTGAAATCTAGAAGACCATGCTAATGATACAACGCAGCGAAAATTGAAAATATTGCCACAATGACAATCGCACATATTATCTGTGGAGAGGAAGGGGCCATTTTCGAGAGGGAAACACAAAAACTTTGGATTATTTTTGACTTGAGGTAGCGGTTTTGGGGGTTTCTGAAGCACTGCTACCTAAGTCAAAGAAAGATGAAGAAGTTTTGTATCCCGAAGCGGTTAAAGGGGCTAAGGATAAGGACTTCAAAACTGAATAGGATGCGTTGCCCCCCTCCCTCTTCCATTCCTCTCGTATATGGAGCAAGTTAGTATGTGTTTTCTTAAACCACAGTAACCAATGGAATATAGTTGTATTACCTGTTTGATAAATTCGCACACTTCGCTATAGCCCTCCAGGGATGTTTAGTTCGGGTTAACTTACTGTGTTCACGTGTTTACCCAGGTTCCAGTTTAATTAGTGTCTTTTCCCAATCGCTCACATTCCATATAACTTTGACTAGTGATTTGCAAATCTTTACTGCTAGTTCTGCCACTTCTCACGCATTTCTTCTTGAATATTTACCAATCTGTCAAGGTTCATCTCTGACCATGATCCATGAAGGTCATTCGAGTTAGTCATTTTGTAATGACAGTTCATTTCACATCTTTCCGCCACTATTACGAAATAATAAATAGGATGTGCAATGGATTTAGAATTTTCCTTTTTAGTTGAAAGTGTATTGCCGAGAGGCACTCCTCATTCCTTCCACAAGTCATTTTCAATCGTTTAGGTTTTTTCACTGATCACAATCCACAATTTTGGATATTGTAAGGACGTCCCTTTTTTGTTTGATCCTAGCGTTGGAGTCTCTTTTTCGTGTAAACCTCATTGAATATATGTAACAACCACGGGAATGTTAAAGTATCAAGATATCGTTATGTTGGGATTATGGATCACCGTCCCGTACCATATGGGAGCTAAGCGAGGTATTTGGTGTTCGTCGTTGTGCAAATGAGATAAACAGTAAATTTGGTACGAAATCGCCAAGGCTCGATAATGGTACTTCAAAATGTCTGCAAGCACGATAAGTTCATTGGCGTTAGAAATATGTGGTCTGTTTCACTGTTTCAAATCCAGGAAAGGAATTCTCAAAGGGAAAATTATAACAGTGAAGATGGACGCTCAAACGGAACGAATCTAAGCTTCCAGCGAAGAAACTTAACAAAACTTGTATACTTTGACGAGGATTTCCCCATTTTCTGTTAGCCGTTAGCCTGTATGATAAATTTTGTGCATGTTTTTCTAACAGTTCCAAGCTTAATGGATTTTTTCATAAAATGTCCCGGATTGTAGCTAAAGTAGGTATTATGAAGAACTTATGCTTTAAGCGGAACAAGTAATAATGGTCGCCGAGCAAGAACCTCGATAGATTCATTAGAAGAGATTGGACTGTGATGAGTTGATAAGTTGTTTCAAGTGTATAACTTTCAAGAAGGCGAACGGCAAGGTCAATTTCATAGGGAGGACGATGAACGACTGTTAGAACGGATGAAGTGTTTGGAAGCGAAGGCTTACCAATGTTAATCGGAAAATGAAAATTGAAGCTGTCAGCAAAATTGCCAGAAGAGGAAATTCCTCTTGTTGCACTGTTCGACGCAGTAGTTTTCTCATTCTTTGCGGTTTTAACAGTTTTTTTTAACTGTTGGTAACACGGTCGCGGAATCAATGTCACTGTAAAAACATGGACAATGTATTAATATTTTCGGCGTTTTAGATTATTTCTAAAAGACCATGAAAGCCCTTCCCTGAAAAAGTTCTAAGCAAAACTCAAGACACTTTACTGTTATTTTGATAATGGTTATGGGAGTTGTGCGCCAAGTTTCCGTACTTATTACAATATATGGTACCATAAAAGATCGCCGAAGGTACCTCATTTTTGATAATTTGGAGAGAAAAGAAGAAAGAGAGGAGCTTTGTGGATGTGTCCCGAACATTTTTCCTTCAAATAAATGCATTTGAATCACTTGGTGGAGACGTTCAGAGTAAGTCAGTGTGGCGCAAGTTACAAGAATGCAACAGTTGTAATGAATAACTGAAACAGCTAATGGAATTTTCGGAAAGGCGAAGAAAAGATGATTGATACTCCTCCAGCCAGATGCTTTTATTAGCAGATATGATTTACGCTTTCAAATTGTTAGAGAAGATGGACTCAAACGGTTAAAAACAAGAATTGACGATCAAAATTATGAAGCTTTCGTCACTTAATCAAGAATACATTTCTGCTGTCAATCGGTTAGTTTGGGAACAGCATCTGTTCCATAATGATTAACAGTTTGAAAATAAGACGATATTTTATTATTAAGGAACTTATTATCAAAATAACAATAGAAAATATGAGGAGATAATATCGGAAGGAGTGCTGGTATATTTATAGGGCTAAGTAGGAGGAGGAAAAGAACAATAGCAAGATTCAAGTGTGGGAATGAAGAAAATCTAAATAAATATTGGTAGAATGATGAAAAAAGAAGGTGCAGGCTATGTACGTAGGGATGGGAAAGTGTGGGACATACGCTGGAAGAGTGTGTGACTGTAGAGTTGGGAAAAAAGGAAAGGGTTGAAGGGAAATCTTAGGGGCAGGAAGGGAAGGAATGGACTGGATGGAGGAAGTGCGGGAAAGAAGAAGAGAAGAAGAGAAACGTTATTCCCAAAAGCAGTCTTTTTTGAAATTATTGCTGCCCGTTTTTGAAAAGCGATCGCGCGATTTCAAGGGAAAAGGTTTCTTGAATTTATTAATCAATATACAAGTTATAGTTTATCCCGGAATTGATATTTAAGTAACCGATTCCACAAATTATAGCAATTAATAAATTAATTATGCGTGAATAAATAAACTTTAAATAAGGTTCGATCTGTAAGTTTTGATAAAATTAATAAGCTGTTGATTGTTTAAATCTTTTTAGGTTATTGCAATCAAAGACAAATTATTGTTTACTGGAGGTAAGACTATTCACGAGAAAAATGAGGAGAAGTTTTTTGTTTTAGACGTAATTTTGGGAATGTTTGTGTCAAAATTTCCAAAAATTTCAAAATATTTGAAAAGGCAAATTCCAACTGAACAATTATCCTCCGCCCCGTTAGTTTAATACAAATAAAACCCAGCCCATAAATCTCTATTCAAAATGGCCAAAGGTTCGAGATAATGTGCTTCAATTTTGAATATTTTGTGTTTTCTCCTGCATTATAAACAAGGTAGTCACGTTGTCCACTTAACATTTGTTTTCCTAATTTCCTTGCTGTTTACTGATATTTGCTCCATAACTGTACCGCAATGATCTCCTTCTTAAATATGAATGGACTAGGATTCATAGTCCGAACAAGAAAAATATCGTATTTTAAATTTACCGTCCACCTTGCACGTAAAAACCTTCACCTACGTGGTATGTTTGAAACATGACACAAAGTTCGAGGTAATTTGGTTCTGATCGATAAGTGAGCCGATCAAGGGAACATTTTGCCATTCTTCACCGATTCCTGTAATAAATAGCTATTTGGGGAAGAAGAACGGGATAAAGAGCTTTTAAATTAATAAAGAATAAGAAAGCAATATGGAAATATGAACAAACTCGATCAATTTTTTGTCTTGTGACTCTTTCGCTATCAGCAGCACTGTTTGTATTTCTACGGCCGAAAATAAAAAAGAAGATTTGGTTTTTTGTTTCTGTATCTTCCTTTTGTGTAGGTATATTGATATTGTGATACAGATTTTCCGGATTCGACTAATTCGACTACTCCAAGTTGTCGCTCTTTCATCACCAATACAACACAACATGAAATAGTAGCTCGTTTACGCTGTTTGATCTTCTACCGCGAGGAGAAGAAAGAGTTTTGGCGCTCCTGTTTGTGTACCTTTTTGGTACTTTTGAGATTCGTATTGAAAATTGGATATAGTTTTCGTGGTAAGAGCACTGAGAAAATTTTCCAAAAACAGGTTTCTTTAGATAATTATCAAACGTTGAGTATATGTACGGAAAAACCCTTTAGTGGACACCACAATAGCTGGAAGACAGTAGGAGAGAGTAGAGCAAAATCAAGAACAGAGGAAGAAGATGGATTCGATCGCTTACATCTTGCCAGTGATAAAGACGTACTTTCTTCTTCTTCAGGTTTCGATCGAATTTATAAGGGTCTTCTCATAAGCACCTAGCGAAACGTCTTCATAATTAACCATAACATGATCTCAATCCAAAGGTCATACACAACCTCTTAGTCATCTAGTATCAACACTGTAACTTAATAACTATCTACATACAAGACGCTCCAATAGTAACATAGGTATTTCTTTAAAAAGAAAGAAAAAGCGTTCGCTTTTAAAAACACGTTCAAGAGCCAAAATTGGTAAACCATAGGACACTTTTTTGAAAAATCGGCCCGAGAATATGAATAAAAAGAAGTAGACAAAATTTTCAACGTGGCCAGTTCAGAAGCAAATTTAAAAAATAACCATTTCATCCAATTATTAAATTACTTACAGACTACAGTCAAATTATTTCAGTCGCGCAACTTTGAGAAAATAATGTGTTTTAGTTACCATTTTGGGTCCATTTTTCATTTTTGAAAATAATTAAGGGTGGTCATCAGATTCAAAATTGCTGACTGAGTGACCGAGGTACCCAAAACATAGAAAGCATTTTTGAACAATAATTATTTTCGAGAGTATGAGCAAATCAAAAAAATTCCAGACACAGCCGTAAGCGTCGGTATTATTTGAGTCCGGCAATTTTTTAAAAAGAGCGTCCGTGTTTTAGTTACCATTTTGGGTTCCATTTTTCACTTTTGAAACTTATTTAAAGGCTATCTGATTCAAGATTGCCGATGAAGATATCTAAACTATAGAAAGTTTTAAAAAAATCGTTTTCGAGATATGAGTAAATCAAAAAAAGTTCAGGTAAGCGCAGATAAATGGGTGGGGAGAGGGGGGGAGGCATAAATAATTATATTATCCAATTGTCAAAATGGTTACGATTTACAGTCAATGATTGCAATCACTCAATTTTGGGGAAATGATGTCTGTGTTTCAGTTGCTAAATTGGGTGCCATTTTTCATTTATGAAACATAGTATTCAAATCATTTCCGAGACTATCGATAAATAAAAATTGTCTGCGTGGGTCGTTATTACAGGAGGAAAATTTCATAACTGAGCATAAATTATTCAGACGTTAAAATGATTACAAATTGCAGTTAAATTGTTTAGGTTCCCATTTTTGGGTCTCATTCAGATTAAAAACGCAAATTTTTTCTTCGCTATCTTCAATAGAAAAAAAACAAATCGATATTATTTATTATCATAAAAATTGATTGTTTGAATATTGAATCCCAAAGACCTTAATTAACATTTCCGCCTTTCGACAAAAACGGAAATGATTTTTTTCACTACTTCGTAATCAAATTACAAATTCTAAAACCACGTAATATGATTGCATATAAAGAGCTCTTTGATCGGTTGATAAAACTTTGAGGTAGGTATTAGACAAAATATAATTATAATGTAGGTAAGTGCCTCTGCCTATACATTTTTCTATTTTATCACTTATTTTGACGAATTCATTTTCTGAATGGAAATGAAATTCACTTCCATTTACAAAACTGACCAGAATTTAATTATTCGAAAAATTTTGAAAAATGAGCAAATACGATACGATTTTTTTTTGCATAATTGCGAAGAAAGTGTTTACGATAAGCGAGAATCTAACTAAACCAAAAAAGCTTTTTCACTTCCGATTGTTGAACAAGGCCACTGCGTTGACGTCAAACAAAGGTGTCTTTATTTATTTATTGTAGTACGTGTTTATCATAGAAAAATACTAAACTGCAGTAGGTATTCAGTGTAAACACTAGAAATCTTCTGATTTTCTACAATTTAAAGGCCAAAATTGTTCTTTGACGTACAGCCATGAGCCAAAATGTAGTACGAATTTATGATGCGAAAATAAAGATAAAAATAGTGACACAACGAAAACATAATTAACCTTAGTGCTTATTTACAAAATGGTGACTATCTACTTATTTTAATTGTTTATGAGAAAAATTATAGAAAATCGATTTTAATATGTACTATTACTAAAGTGAGGGATCAAATGTTTATTTTGAAAAGTTAAAGCGCGCACTCCAACCTTTGACATAGAGAAATAATTTACAGGGCAATTTAACAATATTTTACAAAACAACTTCAAACTGATTATTGATTGTAAAGTTTTTTTTCCTCCACCCGCCGTCACACAAGCGCATAATGCATTTGTTGACAGTAACAGCCTAACAGGAAATGGGAAAATATAAATCAATTACTCTTATGACGTTAAAATTACTTTCATAATAATGTGTAGGTACTTACTGTTGGTGTTTATGTACGATCAAAATTTGCGCTTAAAATTGGTATTTGGAGTAAAATTGAGTATTTCACAATGGAACCTATTTAGAAAGGGAGATGAAGTGAAATGGGCGACAGAGATGAATTTTCAAAATTGTGAGTGGTTTCACTCCAAACCGTTTTCACTTTCACACGGGTTAGTGGCATATGTGACCAAGGAGATATATTTAAGTGGGCCATTTCGAAACTCCAGGCAGTGCCGGTTTATACATTACGCACACTACGCACGTGCGTAGGGCCCGGACAACTCTAAAGTTTTAAGTTTATTAATTATAGGTATCAATCAATGCATTTAATATTAAGGAATTAAGGTGTACTTATTTCACTCACGGCTTCCCTTCAAAATAAATACTGTAAGATACAACAATCTTAAATAACAGGAAAGTTAAAATCTCAAAAGAAGGTATAACAATAAGAAGACACCCTTTAACACGTTTGAGACTAAAATTTATTGGTCATATATTTTAAAAGAGTTTATTGCAGATTGAACATTTCCTCGTCCCTTTCTAAGTAAATAACCTTTGTACTTAATTATACCGACACAAGAGGGGTTTGTGAATCAGGGGCGTAACTATCAGCCTTGCGGAACCCGGGCCTGTGATCTATGGGACCCGGATGTTACGGCACTAATATTTGTATTTTCGTAAACATTCCTCTTAAATTGCTGAATACGTATTTAAAAAAAATTGCAAAATGTAAATTTTATTTTCCAGTAAGTTAACAATAATGTGAAACATTCCAATTATGGAACAAAATTCTGATTGCCATAATTTCCGGCCTACACTTCGTTTGCGTGCGGTATTGTTTGTACTCGCACCAACCATAAATAAAGACAGATGCGCCGTACTTATTGTATTGCATAAGCTTCTTGAGAATTCAGACTTGCCGTTTTCATCTTATGAAGCTATTTAAAATATATTAGTCTGAATGATTCTCATTATTATCGTCTCAAAAGCAACGGAGGTAGAGAAAAAAAATAGATTGGCTTGTATCAAATTCGAAGTTTTGCTATCTATGCAAATTGTTATGAGGGTGGGTGGTGATGGTGGGGGGCCCCAATGTTACTTAGTGCGTACTACTAAATGACATGTAAAACCGGCACTGCTCCAGGAGTGTTTTGATCCCATCTACTTTTACATTCATTTTTTGGTAAATTCATTCTAGCGGTAACCTAATAAGCTTGTACCTTGAACATATTTAGGCCTCGCCCTAGAATTCATTATCGTGAAGGCGAAACTTTGCATAGATCAAAAGCCGCCGGATTTTTTGAATTCCATTAAGCCCTTAAACCCCTGCCATTCTGGAGAACCGTTCGAATGCATTGAAAAGGCGTTATTGTTGAGACCCGTTAGGCCTAAATTGGTACCAAAACCAAAGAAGCTTTGGAAGAAGGATTGATCGTTGAAATCATACCTTCAAATTCAGGCTCAACGCAATTCTGAAGAGCTATTAAATAAAACTACTCAAAACCTCCCCTTAGAACCCCTTTTCATCTAAGGGGAGGTTTTGAGTAGTTTTATTTAATATCATTGCCCCCTTCGTGTAAATCTGACACATCATCGATTTCTGAAGAGCTACTCAGAACATAGTAGAACAACAGAATTATCGATGATAAATGAAGACAAAAATGTGCGTGTTTTCAAAACCCTATACAAAAAAGAACGTTTCGAATAGTAGAAGAGTGTCGCTGTGTCTCATCCCTCTACGTAACTTCTCTTTCAAGTTTCTCCCAGATCCATAAGAGTCTGGCGAAACGTTTTCACAGCACAGCGCACAAAGTTGAAACAGTCGATAAAAATACTATGACGCTCTCCATGCCTTTAAGGGGTATTTACCACTGAAACCATACCTTTCCCACCAAGTATGAACACGTTTTACGAAAACTGATCGGAAAGGAACTTGCGAGAATGTAACCAGCGGCGTATCTAATGGTATTTCCGCACTAGAATTTACGTTTGTGACCCAAACAGAATTACTGTTTATGTGGTTCAGGGTAGAACAGAAAAGACACTCAGGCGATAGAACACATTAAGATTCGGATCAGAAGAATCTATACCTATACCTCAACAGATCTCATGGATTATCTTCTCAATATACTTACTGGGAAAATTACAAAATTCAATTATAAATCTTCCTGCGGAGGAAATGAAAATAAGAAGATAAATAGTTCGACATTGTGAAGAGAAACTTCGTATTGAAAGTCATTTTCTCAACTACAATGATTGAATATTGAATACTGATTGAGGTTATTTTTGCTTGCGCCCATATGCAAACCAAAAATCCTTCAGGGTAGACTTCTCGGGCTGCAATCTGGCTTGCACTGGGTCCAAACTCATGGGATCAAGGTCGAAAACGGAAACAATAACTATACTATCAGAAGCGAGCAGAGAACAATTTTTTCACCCTCCTCCCCCCACCCAGGCATCGTACTGAGGACGAAATAAATGAAATATGCAGATTATTCTCAAAACAATAACCAGCTAGACGGAAGCACACTGCTGGTCAAATTTGGAAAGGTGCAGCAGGCTAGGAGAGGATGACAAGAACAGTAGTAGTCATTCTCGAAAAACGTAGGTTGTGTTCGAAATCTTTTCTGAATTGACACAAAAATGCATGAATAATTTTATGGTGTAAAAGTAAAAAATTTTTGAACCAAGAACATTCACTCAATGCACTGAACTCTAATTATACTGGAACGCTTACTGAGGCCCCCGGCCCGATCCGAGAGAGAGGGCCCGCAAGGGACATCCCTGTCCTTCTCTCGAGTACATGTTGGTTAGTGTGTGTTAGTTTAACGCTGTCTGCTCTCTCCATGTGTAAAGCGTTACGAAAAGGACAGGAATGTCCCTTGCGCGATATCTCTCTCGGCTCGCGACGTTTCTATGCGTTTGTATGGCAGAGACCGCCCAGTGAGCGTTCCAGTATGTATAGAGTTCAATGACTCAATGGTGTAAGAAGACGGACGCCTAAATCGTATCGTCAAATTGGAAAATAAACAACAAAAAATCTTAGTGGAGGAAATAAAATTAATTTTCTTCATTGAAGAATACACTACTCATATTACAAATGGCAATAAATCTAAGCGTGCCATTTATAATTGTTTATTTTTATGCATGTAATTTATTACTTCCGTAAAGCTGTTGATTGCTCACAACTAAAATGTGGAAAATGTGGAGATGCAACTGTTTTTTTGACAATCTCGTTTTTAAAAGGTAGGTAATAAAAATGGTAGTTTTGAGTAGTTTTCATTATACTTTGAGTGTCGCATTTCCAATGATTTGGTTGAAAGGGTGTCAAACACGAAGTTTTATTTGTGAAATTAACATAAAGAACGTAAGAAATGGATAATCGATGTTTAGACGAATGAGTGAGTGGTGGAGGTTCTCCACCGAAAAATTCAATTCAGAATTTGACATTTGAACAAACAGGTTATTAAAAAAAAATTCATACAAAAATCGTATCTGTATTATTATTATTAATCGAACTTACAATCCACAAAACGAAAAAAAATTAGAGCGATTTGTGAGCACACAACAAAACAAAAATAGATATAATTGGATATTATTCTTGGAGTGAATGAATGAAGCTATTTTAACGATTTTTGTTCTTTGAAAACACATACAAGTATGGCATCGCAAGTTTAAACTTTTTCAGAAAGATTCTTCATAAGGAAAGTTTCATATGATTCGAACTGCGGTTGAACATTCTTTTTTTGAAATTTGCGTTTGTTTAAAAATCTATTATTGACGTAATCGAATGAAACTGGAATTCCTGCGTTTTTATCTCGGTTTTTATGAAAAGGAGATCAAGAAGTTTTTCATAAGATCATAACGAAATCATGCTTACACGCTTCAAGAAAGAAATTCGACCGATTTTTGGAATCATGTGAGTACAACTGAGGTAGTAAAATAGAGGTCGGCGTGTTCCGCTAACAGAGTTGTTTTCTTTTGTGGAAAATTTGACAGTACCACACTGTCGCGTATTCATAACAAAATAATCGCCGAAAAAAAGGAACGCAACCAATTTTAAAGAGTTCTTCATCAACAACTGCAGTGTATCGCCCTTTTTTAAGAATTCAATTTAATAAACGAAATCAATTGAGTATTAAGGCGCTTAAACGACTTGCAAGAAAATTGAACCGATTTTTGGAAAGATTACTGAACGGAAGAACCCCATTAAAAATGAAATACAAAAAAGATAACCGAAAAACTTTTACATAACAAAATTAGTCTAGGATTTAGGATTACTTAGAAGTATTATTTCAAGTCTGCATAACCGATAAAATGGAATTCAACCGATTTTGAGACAGAATAACTTACGGTTTGTACCTACTGAAGGAAATGACCTGGAATAACTTTTGGTCCCTAAGAATTTGTGCAGAAAATTTTGCAAAAATGGAACTTCAATTGAAAATTTCTGATCAAACTATTACGAAAAAAAAGTCTTAAGAAAATTAATTGAGAACTAATTTGAAATTATTTTTGAAGAATTTGAAGTTTGGCAAACACGAAATGTGACTGATATCGGAAATAATTTATGTGTAAAATAAACAACCGAGGTGGTCGACCAAATAAATGAAAAACTGAAATTTTGGAGTTAAGCCAACGGACGTTTAGCTTCATTACTAGCTTTGATCACGATCGGTTTTGTAAAAGTGTGCCAAACACGAACATCAATACAATTATTGTGAACTTTTGAGGAAAAAGCTTCAATCATCAAAAAAATGAGTAAATCCATTTCTAATTATTGCTATCTTGACATCCAAACGACAATTATTGTGACAGAATATTTTATGTTAATTATCAGTTTCATTTACGTAAAGAAAACAGAAATATCCTTTATTACTTATTATGCTTATAGGTCAATTTATTAACAATTGACCTATCATTCATTTACTTGTATGTATAAGTAGACTGTATTTTTTGGAACAATTTCCTTGTGCAAAGGAACGTAAACTGTGTTGAAAAAATCGACAGATTTAAATTTTTCAGGAAAACTAACAATCCATTCTATGGCATTATTTATACATATTTCAAATTTGCGCAAAATTTGGTTAAATCAAATAAAAATCGGTTGAAAATAAAAAAAATTGTGACGAACCTAAGGAAAAAGTTGAAAAAATTAAAATTATTGCTTTGTGGTGTTTTTTTAGTTTATTTATTATGAAAAGTAATCGATCCGAAATAGTAATGTCTCTATTGCGTGGAAACTTTATAATAGACGAAAAAAGAATTAATGATCGAAATCGAAATGGAACCGTAGTTTTTTTTTAATTCGACTTTTTTTTTAAGGAAATTAATCTCTTTCTAATCGAACACTCTGTATCTTATGCAGTTGACAAGAGGAAGTAATTTCGGCCGATTTTTGGAAAAACTTGTCAAGGCAAAGAAGGTGAAATAGGAGCTAATACAAAGAAAACCGCAAAACAAAAACAAAAGTTCGCGATAACATGTTCACATGTATTATACCTAAGTATAATTGAGGAAAAGGGCTGTTTTTTGAACAATTTTTGAATGCTAATAAGGGGACCAAAACTGGAATTTTTTATGAAACAGAAAATCGACAAAGCTCTTTCAAAACGAAATCATTACGACATGGATGGAAGGAATTGTAGCCTCACAGAGTGGATTAAATAATATTTATAGTTTGATAACACTCGTAAATGTGTGCTACTTATAATAATAATATCCCTATGTGTGTGTATTATAGCCTAGATTCTGCAATTCTGTTATTGTTCCCGAAGTTTTGAGAGGGCCAAATGTTTTCTTATTTATCTACGTTCCACTTTCATCGAATTACCTATTTTTTGAAAAGAATTAGTGAAAACGAACAAGTAAAATTAAAGTAAAGGTGCTCCGGTAATAAAAGGAAAGTTTTGGAGAACTCGAGAGTACCATGTTTTCGCGTTCTGTGAAAAAGAGAACTTGTCCATACCGTTGACTTATTACATTCGTTCAGTCAACGTCCATACAACAAAATCCATTTAAGTATGCATAATCGACAAAATGTGACCCATTTTTGGAACAGAGTGCAAACCTGCAAATGAATATTCATTTTGGACTTAAGAGGCCATTTTTAGTGCTTTTGTAATAACAGACCAATAAAAATAGCGGGCTTTTAAGCAGTTTTCATCATTCTTAGTCTAATGTTTAACGATTTCTTAAAGTGTCTATTTTAGGGCAAAAATTTCAATGTTTGTTAAGAAAAGATTTATATTTAAAAAAAGATCCCACGAAACACGAACACGTCCTTTTAATCGAAATTCAACGATTTCTCGTTTTTTTTAAAGTAAATTTGAATAAGGAAACTTTTTGTAATCGAATCCTTTTGATTTTTGTGTGTATAGATAACGTGTGTACAAAGAAAAGTAATTAGACATTTTCTTCTAGAATTTAACAAATTTTCTCGTTTTTATCAAGAAGAAATTTGAAAAAAACTCCTGTAACATAATCTTAATCAATCGGCGATAAGAAATATAACGAGTTTTGGGAAAAAATAAGGTAAGATAAGGGTGGTTGCGTTCCACAATCAAAAAAGAGCAGTTTGGACTAAATTTCCCTGAAAAGAAACAGGTCATGGAAGGCTCTTTCACAACGAATTAATTAAGGTCGATTCTCATCTAAGCATCACTTAGCAGCGCGACGCAGCTCATAACTGGTAAGTGATGCTTAGATGAGAATCGGCCTTTAGTCGACGAAAAAGACACTTAACAATTTTAGATGCCACCATGCGGGCCAAAAGTACTCAGCTTTTTAAAATTTTTTGAGATTTCTCTTTTAAAAGTGTGCCAAATAAGAATATCAAGACAAATCGTAAGTCAATCTTTCTAGAAAGTATGTACCACATGATATGTATCCCTTGCGAATTTTATCTTTCTTTTGGGATCACAATTACACAATGGTTTGCGAATTTTAGCTAAAAAGAGCACGAAATATGATAATTAGCTGAAGTCATTCTGATCTTCAACCTTCAAATCAATCAAATCTGTATAAGTTACGATGCGAGCGATTTTTGAACAAATGACCCTAAGTAAAAATAACGAACATGAATGACTTTTTTCAAATTTCAAATTATGTATATTCCTTTGCTCGAATAGGGGAACAAAAATTGGCTGGGCCAAATAAAAAAAAACCGAATTACGCTAAATACCACAGTTGACTATGTCGATGACATACTGATTTTGGTACGTGGTAGATTTGAGGAGAATAGTGCGGAGAGGAAGACTTGTCTGTTAATCCGAAAAAACAAACCTCACACTCTTCTCACGAAGGAAAGGACCGGCAAAGCTAAAGACGCTAAAGTGCAGATAGTGGAATAAGTAGATACAGCACTTGGACATTATGTTAAACCAAGGACTAACCATCAAACTATAGTTGGAGAAGGTTTAGGAAGTTTCTGTGGGGTTGTAGACGAACGCTCCAGAGGAATTTAGGCCGATCTCCAAGAATGATCCACTAAATAGATTAGGCCAGTCTACTTACTACTTAATGGCATAGGACCTTCACCCATAAGAATATACTTATAAAGATACTTTTCGTCGTACAGTGAAGGGCTCGCCTAGGTATTGCAGGAGCAATGATAACGACCCCTACATCAGCTATGAATGCTCTCTTGAATCTACCGCCTTTAAATAAAGCAATTCGAACAGAGGCGCTTAGATAAGTATACTTACAGGGGTTGAAAGACAATGGAGAGGTCGAGAGGAAGGATCGTAAAAAATTTATTGCCAGCCCTTCAATACACACAAATGTTTAACGCGCTAGGAAAGTATGACACAGTGATACTAGTGTGGGCACCTGAGCATACGGGTTACAGGTTGCATACGAGCTTGCGAAAGCTATAAGCGAAAAACCACTTATGGGAACGGAACGAGCCTGTGAGATTACATATAAGACTGCGAAAAGGATATTCAGGTCAAACTCACAAAATAGCATTCCAGAACAGAAATATTCCAAGACCCTACAGGGTGATTTAGCAGCGTCCATAAAAGTTCAAATACTGGTATGAATAGTAAGTCGACGGTTATCCTTATTTTAGTAATCCAACTACGAACATAACGAAAGTAAGAAAAATAATACAATTTATTTCTTTATTCATTTTGTTCGCTATTTATTGCTAAGATTAAGATTAAAATTCCATATCAATGAAAAAAGGAACTGCAGTATTTTTCGAAAATTCGTTATACCTTATTATAACTATTACGCTGTATTTTGTTCAAATCATTTAGAAAAATTAGTGAGTACAAATAGAGCAAACAGAAAAATTGTTCATAACAAACTCACTCTGACATACCTTTATGCGCTTCCAAGATTCATGTTACCATCGACAGATAGGAATGTGATCGATTTTTGGAATAATGTTTTTCTCTAATAGAATCCTCTGAATCGTATACAATGACTCCAGAAAAATAACTACATACATACTTATGGCGGTTTAACAAAACTTTTGATTCTTTTTTAAACAATTTATGGACACAAAGAAGAAAAATTCACCAACCAAGACGGAATCGCCGAATCGCGCAATCATTCTTCTTGTAAAACCAAAACAGTTTACCACAACTTTTCCTTGTGCAGGACACAATTAACAAACAGAAATTAAGTATAAGAAACTGTTTTTGACAGCCAATTTCTTTCTTTTGTACCAAATTTTAACAACAAAAAAGAAACACCATAGTTTTTTAAGTTATATTGATTTTAGCTGTCCGTATTTTATGAAAAAGAATATGGCCGATTTTTAAAGCAATTTGTGCGGGTTAATGTCGAATTCAGATAGGTAAATTTTTAATTTTATTTAAGACACAAAAACGAAATGCGCAACTAAGACGTGTATAGCAGAAATTTAGGTCAATTTTTAACCCAAGTTTGTTAATTTTGTAACGAATTTTGCAACTATAACTACGATTTCAATTTCAAAAAATGTTCAACAGGACTATGAAGGATACATTTTCAACGATTTCTGTTGTTTTATTATAGGATGCCAGACACAAATCTTACTCCAATAGTTTCTTTAAATCTTACTAAGCTCCACCGTAGGAACCGTGATTTTTTTCAGGCGCACGGAAACGGATGTAAGTAAAAGGAGAATCATTAGGAGAGTTATCCTCGTTCCAAGAATCTAATTACTATATTGAATCTCTTGTATTTACATAAAAGAAATGAGAACATGTTAATTATTTTTTGTTTCCTTTTGTATGTTATTTACGAAGACTAATACGGTCACTCTATGAACAGTTTGTGTTTCGTTTGAACGCTAAGAAGAATAAAAATCGTTGAAAATCCTTTTTTTCGAAATTCGACATTTTCTTAAAGAACATTTATATACCTAACTACATTCATTTTTCAAATGCCTCTTATCTTTTCACTTGAACTCTCTTTTTGATGTTCAATGCACGAAAGCAATTTTTGCAACAATTTGTAAGTGTATAAGGAAAGGAAAATAGCAATTGAGGCCGTCATAGCACATCATTAGATACTTATTCCAGTCTTGTAATTTATTGACGTTCGAAAATTCGATAGTTTAACAAGGAAACAAAAACGGCTATTTTTGAATAATTTGTGGGTATAATTGGACATTTTTTTTAAATAGCGGATGTAGCCTCACTGCTTCTCTTCAAAATAAGACCAAGATCAATGATAATGTTGAGCTTTTTTTATCAATTACATCAACGATTTCTGTTTGTTGAACGATCGCAATAAATTCTTCGTTTTAATTTTTTAAAAGTACTTATGTCAAGGAAGAATTCTATCACAAATACTTCCAATATTTTCACAAACATTAATAAAAACTTGTATATTTTTATATGAACCGTGAATTTTCGCCAAGGCAATCCTTATTCCAGGATTGCAACCAGACAATTTGTAACATTTTCATGAAGAAAGTAGTATTCGTTTTGTTTTTCTTATTACTTGCTTTATGAAAAATCAATCTACGTGTGTGGGCTTTTATAATTCTCGTAGTGTCTGTGTTCTGTTCGAAAACATCAACAGTTTATACAAGTTTACCAGTTACGGCCGTTACGGGACAAACACAATCAACAAAACAACAAGTATAGGTTTGCGTGAGTGGAAGAAACCGCTTTACTTACAACCGAATTTTCAGCCAAATTCCTTCTTTGCATCAAATACATATCTTGTATGATCGAAATGTCATCCTTGAATGGAAAAAGTCGAATCTCTTATACAAATCGTATAATTTTTTGAAATTGCAACAACCATTTGTATTTTTTAAGGAAAATTTGTATTAACTAGCTTTAAGTGGAATCATTTTTTTAATGAAAAATGACAAAAACATCACCTCACAATTAACGGATTTTGAAAATCGTCTGTATAGGGGAGGTAAAAGTCGAATTTGTATTCTTTAAATGGAACAGGGCGTCGAGACTAAAATGTTTACAACGTGGATAGCACATTTTTTACTTATTTTTCTTCATTTTGTCAACATAACGTAATTGCATTATGTTGTTCATTAGTTAGAACTAAGAAGTATTTTGATTTAAAACAGATTGTTAACAGGACTAAGAAAGATGTTCGTCTTAAACCGTTAACTTTTAACGACCGTTGTACCTACAGCAATTTTATAAATTTACCTTTTATTTCGATTTTTTAGGTAATTAATGATCGAAATTTTGAAATCTTTTTCTATTTGAAAGCGGTTGGTAATTTTATAACAGTCAATTTGAAGATGTGCACTATTTATATAACTGCCAACCTAGATTTTGAAATTCTGACTTTTTCCCAACATTTTTAAGGGGCTATATCTTTAATGCATGTGCCTCTTTATAGAACTGGAGAACAGAATTGAAAAACGCGCATGTCTTAATGCAATTGCAGTCAACGATGCACTCTATAGGCAAACCTCTACAGTTTTACCCTACCACAAATCTAGCTCACGGTTAGCTTGACATTTATATGTTAATATTAGATATTTACAATGCAGTTTAACCTAAACCTACAATTATTAATTATTACAACGATTTGAGAATTTTACAGAGAAAAAAATTGGAGAACAAGAACGTCGCGCGCGCGATCTTCTCGTTTTCGAAATCGTAATTTTACATATCGCGCCGAGGAAGTATTAATTGCAAAAATGTAATATGGTTAATTTGACCTGAATATCCGATATTAGGGCATAACCGCAATTAATGAAAGGATACTATTTGTAATTAAATCAACAATAATTTTTGTATATAAGAAATCGAGGCCAATTTAATGCGTACCTAATTACCTTCGTATTTGAATAATTAGAAAACGCCCAAATTAGCTTATAGGTAGGTATAGAAAAAAATAATCGCGCGTGTCTTCGATTGAATTTGAAGCAGGAAGAGCACGTTTCTGATGCGAATGGGGTATATTTTCGTGAATTTTAGCGATTGAAAAACAAAGGTTATGAAATTCGGCGCGGTCAGTCGAAAATGCTACTACGACGCATTTAAAAAAGTGCATCTTAAAAAATCATTAACTGCACCCGGAAGAAAGGAAACCGGAAAAATGCAAAAAAAATTCAAAGCACACGAAAGACTAGCCGAAATGATTTTTTCCAAAACGAGATGTAACACAAATACGTTCACATAAGTTAACAAAAAAAATTGAGGAAATCCTTGAAATCTGCAACAGGTTACACATGCATTTGGAAATTTATCCTTGAAACGAACCGCTTTTCCAACAGATTTTCCTACGTTAATTCAATTTCAGGCTTAATTTCTAATGGATTATGCACTCACCCACTATATACACCATATTTTTTGTCCATCTTTGTAGCTCTCTTCTAATATATCGTTTCTGCTGGATACATCGCGAATACGAGCAGTCCGCCATTTTTCCGAGGCGCTAAGTTTGCTACACTGTGCGCGACGCTATGTATAGTACAAACAGAAATAATTCGGCCCATTGCAAATCAAATCATTCATTACACTTATAAAATTATTTTAAAGTTGCGCCTTTTGTAGGCCTCTCTTATACGCGCTTTTAGTTTTTTTTTTGTTTAAACAATCGGGAGGCGCACTGAATTTATTTTCTAAACCACACGTCGTTCGTGCCCAATTTAAATTTATAAACAAAAACCACTTGTTAGAACTTCAACTGTTTTAAGCGCTTTAAACAAAAGCCACTCGCCTTCTTATATTGCACTAAGTTTATAGCGTACTTAAATAAATAAAACTTAAGAACACTTTACGTTACTTAATTTACGCATATCACGTGCCTTTTTTTTCCAATTTAAAGTAAAACACTTAAATTTATCACATTATTTTTTGATGTTAATAACAAAAGTATATTTGGCGAAAACACGGTCTTATTTCGCGGTTTCTTCATAATTTAATTCGATGCACTTCCGCCATTTTGTTGAATTCTGTAACAAAATTAATAGAATTATCTTTTTTTTTCTAATAGAATTTCGCGTTTCCCCCCCGCCTTTTCGTTAGTAGGTAAGTAAAGGGGCTAATTATCGTCCGATAAAAAAATGCGATCGCAAGACGCTTACTTTTGTCCTTTTATTCGCAATTTCATCCTAAAAAAATTTTTTTTTCTCGCGACTTTAACAAAATTTTGTCCGAAAAAGCTTCTTCTAAATGCCGAAGTAATATGGTCTATACAATGCAACGTCACACTCTGACGCAACAAGTACGACGCCACTCGGCGTCTACATGCACTTGCATTTTCCCTCTCCTTTCGGTTTTCCTCTCCTTCCGTGTATCTAATGCATCCTCCCATCCTTGTTATATGCATTCGGTCATACTATTAATGCCCATCTTTCTCTCACTCGAAAACGCATGCAAGTTCCCGGTGGGAAGAGAAAAAAAGGTGACATCTCTCTCTTTCTATTAGACGCGTATACTTTATCTATCGTTTAATACCTATCTTTTTCTAACGTACGGGCGTTCCTATTCGCATTCTTGGGATACGTTTTAATATGATAGGTTAAAATAATTTTCGTCTTTGTTTAAAATGAGGCGCGTTCTTTCTTCACTGACCGCGGCCTCTTTTTAAAGTTAATTGCGTCTTTTTCTTCCTAGTTCTCTTCCCCTCATTCTTTAACTATAATTCGACAATTTTCCTTTGTGCACATTGCAACAAGGTTAGCTCAATTTGTCCGAAAAAAAGAGCTTCAAAATGTCAATTGAATGATTCAACTCGCACATTGACGCAATTTCGTTTCAAGGCTCGTAGAGTTTTTCAAATAAGTAAAGGCGCGCGTCATTAGGCGTCCAAATTTTTTTTTAATTATCAGAGAAGCGGTGCATCGTTTCGCTGCATTTAGTAACAAGGGGGAAAAGCGAGGGATCAAAAAGTGCGATCAATAGCGCTCCTGTGCTTCTTAGACCCTCCACAATTGCAGGGAAGCGCTGTCAAAACTACCCTCGCAAAAAATAAATACTTTTAGATCGCGCGGGGAGAACGCAGCAGCGTGCATCGTTTACGACAACAGCACGCGTAAAGGTACATCAGCCTAAATTTGACAAATTAAAAGGGGTGTGCGTTTATGTACAAATAGGGCGGATGTAGTTAGTATAAATATTGACATTACGATCTAAAATGTTTTTTTAAGACGAATACTTAATTTGAAAATGGGTATCGATTGGGGTTGAAAAAACACGGACGTATTTAGGTCAAAAATTGTAAAAGGAAGCGCCCCGAGTTTTTTACGGTATCATTTTAGGGGTCTCCCCCCGCCTTTCCGTTGCCGTAATTGTGACAACTTATCAATTTCGAATTTTTTGCTCCACTTTATCACAATGTTGCGTGTTTTTTGGCGGATTTAAAAAATAAACAGCCGCCGTTGATAAAACACTTGATCTTCTAATAACCTTCAAATTTTGTTATTTGGATGTGTATCTTATCGGTGTCGCAATGGGAAAACGCGAAATTGTGGCGACGCGTTTTAACCCCCTTACATTTTAGAGACGCTCGCCCTTTTCCTGCGCCAAAAAAAGACAATGTGGGAAATCTAATACCTCACGACGAATTACCGATAAACGCAAATCCACCGCTTATTAACAATTAACGTTGAATTACACAATGAACGCACTATTTTTATCTACTATCTATCCTAGCTAAAAAAAATCCGAGAGAGGAAAAAAGAACAATTATCACTATTTATATAATTTCTAACGTATATCTAATAAAACTGAAGTCATAAGTAAATTTTCATACTTTTATCAGCAAAAATTGTGTCGTATAAACAAATTAACACGTTATCACCCATTCGCCCGTGAAACCTACTTCCCCGCACATCGGTCGCGGAAATCGTCCCAAAATTTTGAGAATCCCGACTCGGTTACCTTCAAATTTTTTCGATAAACAAAGGAGTGTTACGAATTCGAAGGTTGTAACGTCGCGAGCGTCGGGGGGGGTAAAGATTTTTTCTTCGACACACATTGTAAACGTACCTTTAAGTTGTTAAATTAGATAGGTAGGTAAACAAAAAAAACCCACAAACATCGGTACATAATTCCAATGATTAAGTCACCAAACTAACTTATAAGCAGAGTTGTGCACGACGTACTGGTTGCATTATTACACCAAGTGCAATTGCAACGCGGTGCATATCTAGTTCTGACCTTGACACTCTTACATAGCTGCACTTTAGTTATTGCTATCCGTCGACTCGTGGGGTTCTTATTGATTTTTTTGATGGTTATTTTAGGACAATTTGGTGCGTTTCTTTGTTATCCTTTCAATAAAGAGTTACGTAAGGAAATTTACAAAAGGATAAAAGCAGGTGCCTTACGTGTATAGTATAGAAGCTACAATCGTTTAAACAAAATGTGTTCGCGTCGTTTATATATTATGCACCTGCCGTTCACAAGTTTCTAATTTTTTCTTCGTTTACTGTTCCAGTATAAGAGAGGAAAAAAATAGGAAACCGCGTAAAATTGTACAGTTTCCCGTTTATAGAAGCAAATTTTTATTAGAAATGCATCTAGAATTTAGTCTAGAATTAAAGCGGAAGTTCTTTGCGGTTTTATAGGTTGAGATTGCGATTCAGAAATACACACAGGGGATGATGGAGACGATGAATGATTAAGATGAAGAAAGTACGAAGAAATTCCTCTTCGTATACCTACTCAAATTTCGTTCGGAAAACTCAAATTTTGGGTTGAAAAATTGAAGGAGTATTTGAGAAGAATAATTTAAAAACTTGAAATGGGAAGCGAAAATCGAAAATACATGTTTGCCAACGGTAATCGAATACCTTCCCGGAAGTGGTTTTCCTCAACGCTTATAAAATTTAAAGAAAAAAAATACCAGTTGGCAGAGACTAAATCTGGTGTGACAAAGATCGTTCTTCAAATTCAATTCCAACTGACCCGTGTGCGGAGAGCGGATCTTGCTTCAAATTGATCCGATGTTGCTTCACTACTGCATATCCTGAGAAGATAAGTCCTTACATCTATTGCTCAAACTCATTTGCCTTGGCCTCGATATCAAGCCGTAAAGATTCTTTTCAGCCTATTGTTCCGAATGTCTCCTCTTCCGTCGTGCCACTTCTTGCATTATGTACTAGCGGTGTTGCCGCCATTATTTCTTCAACCACAAATCTACATCTGAAAGGATTCTGATGTTCGTCACAATGGAACAGTTTGCTTCCGCATCATCCAGATTTGATAACGGCGAAGAGCTCATCAGCTGGCATGTGTTTTTTCAACGTTGCGATGCAACTTTTGCTAACCTCATCAATTCGTCCACTGCACCCAACCATGCGACGACTTCAAAAATCATTTATCTCTTCGACGTGTTATTTCATTGGACAGCTTCTCTTCATCGATTTTCACCAACTTCTCACTTGCACCTCGAAAGTTTATTTTATTGTCACTTTACATTTTCTGAAGAAGATCACCGCAACGATCCCCTGTGATGTTGCCTGCTACCCCTAAATGGACCGTCTTTGTTAAAAAATTCCAGTTCCTCATACTACCCAAATCCGAAATATCTTAGGATTTCTTTCATTCACTTCATACATAGTAAGTTTTTAAAAAAAAACCATTGAAAAAATTCAATTTTCGAATCTTCTTACGGGCATAATATAAGCATTTATGGCTGTCTGAGCATTTAAAAACCGTCTTTAGTGAGCTCACATGCTCCTTATTTGATTAAAAAACACAATTTTATATACGTAACCGAAATTACTCCGCGCTCCATATTATTTTGGTTCAGCTAGTGAAGACGTGAAGATTGCTTACAATAAATTCGATCTTGATGACCACAAAAATCAAGAAAAAGCAAGAAATTTCAGTTTGATGTACGTTCTGGTAATCAAGAAGTTGTTTTGAAGCTTTAATCTTTCCGCCTTTTCCCGCCTAAATGCAGAAGTGTGTCACTCAACGCAGGTTTGACCCAAAACAATAAATCATTCAATTTATTACCAACAATTTTTAAGGTGGTTTTCGAACAGATGTTTTTTTGGCAGGAAAACAGAAAAAGTAAAAGTGAAGAGAAAGGGCATCGGAAATATAAAAACAGGTTTTCAGTCGATTATAATTATTAACATCCCAATTGTACTAAAACATGTCTGAGTACCAACTTTAAGGTCTGGTTATTGGCCATGAATTTTCAGGGTCGAAAAACACCTTCACGATTTTTATTGTTAAAATACAAAAGTCGTCTGCCGATTTAACTGTCTCATAACCGACCACTTTTTAATATATTATTATTATATTTTTAAAAAAATTCTTCGGTTAACCTCTACAATTTTTTTTGTGCAAGCTATTTTGTAATCATCAACTGCTACTGAATAATCGCATTTTTGTGGTTAATTTTGATTTGAGTTTATGATTCATTTAATATTCCACGTGTGTGTGATTAACCACTGAATTTTCTCAAGGGGTGAGGTTAGAGGAATGTCACCGAAAAAAACCATTTCCAAAAACGAAAATAACAGTTTTTTACATTCTCACATTCATCCTTGACCTTACTCACTTGGGAGCTCAACGTAATCTTTATTACATTTTGTTTAAAACAAACAAAATTACGCGCAATGAATGAAATTGTTGTAATAAACGTATTATGATAATTTTTAGAATAAGTTCAAGATTTTATAATATTTTATGGCTATTTATGTATCGTACATTTGTATACGACGCGAAACAATAAAAGATTTTACAATTTTTTGTAGAAAGTTTGCAATAACGTTGCAGTCAAAGTCCAAAGCACTTATTTTATTTACAATTCGGGACAACAATTTTGGAATTTCGAAACAATTTCACAATTTCGAGAAAAAATTCAAAATGAGAAAAGTCTCACGATTCAGAGATATAATTTAAGCGTTCTAAAAATACGAGAAAAAATTCGGAAAAGCGAGAAAAAATGTTATCAATAAAAGATTTCGCAAATGTTGGTGAGAAGTGCGCAATCACGTTACAGCTAAAATCAAAATCATCTACTTTATTTACAATTCAAAAGAAGAATTTTACAATTCAAAAGAAGAATTTTACAATTCTGGAGAAAATTTTAAAATGGAGGGGAAAGGCTCAAAATTCAGAAAATAATTTAAGAATTGTGAAAAAACGCGGAATGCCGAGAAAAAACAAATCATAAAATGAGGCCTGCAAAATTTACATTCAAAAATTCGAAAACAACGAAGAGTTACAAATGAATGTAACCCAAGGAGCAATGCAATGTTGAACCGATATTGGTTGAATATTGTCATTTATTGGCGCGATATAGTAGCCCAATAATGGACCAATCTTGGAAGTGCAACAATGAATAATAATGGCGCAATATTGCAATACAATGTTGGTACTGTATTGAAAACAATCACAATGCAATATTTCTGAGACTTGGTAGGTACAATATTGTCCATAAATATAGGTACAATGTTGATATTAATATTGGTTTAATATTGATTTGCAATATAAATACCATATTTTTACGTCACTTTAAGACCTTTAGAACGTTAGTTACGACCGTTATAGGTCGTCACCCAAGTATATGCATAATGTAATTATCAATGCAAACAATTATTTAAGCATCCGTACAAAAAAAGGGAAAAACTACATTTTTACGTAGAACTGTAATTTTAATTATTTAACTTAATTTTTGAACCAACCCGTTTTTACCTGAACTGAAAGTTGACGATTTTAGTAGGGTAAGTATTATACTTGCTTGAAAGTTTCCCTTAACCGGATTCGAACCTTTATCGGATGGGTTCCGGTTCCGAAGGCCGACATTCTACCGCTGCGCTGATGTGACACATACGTACTTCTCATTTCATTCTTCATAACTTAGCGCTGTTTCGCGTTATATTAATAGTTATTCGTCAGACCTGTAAAGGACGTCAAAATAACGTCACTTTGTTTGCTGGGACGTATGTACATTCTTATGAAATTTTGCAATTATGTGGGAAAACAATGTTAACCCAACACTGTGAACCGAGATTGGATTAATCTAGCCAATCTAGGAAATGTTAGACCGGTACAATATTGGTGCATAATATCGTTATACGTACATCCAATATTGGCACTATATAACAAATGTTAAATTGCGCCAATATTGGCATAATATTGAATTCATTATACCACGTTTTCTTATAAAATGTAGTAATTACGTGGAAAAACAATATTGGTCCTACACATTAAGAACTAAGATTGGATCAATCTAGAAAATGTTAGAGCCTGTAATATTGGTACATTATATACCTACAAGCAATATTGGCACTATATAATAAATATTAAATTGCGCCAATATTGGCTGAATATTGAATTCATTATACCATTTTTTCTAATAAAATTTAGGAATTAAGTGGAAAAACAATATTGGTCCCACATTGAGAACAAAGATTGGGTCAATCTAGGAAATCTTAGAACGGTGCAATATTGATGCGATATATACAACCAATATTGGCACTATGCAATAAATGCCAGCTTGCGCCAATATTGGCACAATATTGTTTATATTATACCAGCATTTACTTGTGAAAAGTAGCAAGTACGTTGAAAAACAATATTGGCTCAATGTTTTGATGTGATATTGGGTCAATCTACTAAATGCTATAATGGGTCAATATTGGCTCAACATTTTGTATATTGAACCAATATTACCGTGTTTCAACTTTGGATTTGCAACATTGGGCCAATATTGGTGGAATATAAACAATGTTGGCCAATATTCCAATATTGGTGCAATGTGATATCAAGCATTTGCCAATATTCATTGCTACTTGGGAAACTGTCAACTCTAGGTATGGAACTTTCTGAATGAGGTTTAAAATTTGCAAAAAGTGGTGCCTTTCGTGTAAAATTACAATAAAATTTAAAGCCGCAATCCCCAATTTTGATATTTGGCTTCGTAAGAACACTTAAAACGGAATCTTTAAAGTTTATAGGTACAGTGGAAAATTTAAAAAAAACTGAACAATTACAATCCTACAACTTTTTGAAGCAGTTTTGAAATCTAAATCTTCAATACACAAAGCGGTCTAAAATCTGAATAAAATTGATTGTTTTGTGCAAAATCTGGGGGGCTATTATAGGTATGCGATAAAATTTAAGGCCATAGCAAAAAAATTTTATTTTTGGTACCGATTGTCTCAAAAAAAAACTTAAAATGGTACCTTTAAAGATTTATTTATAAAAATTTCAGAATAACCGAACAATTACAATTTGGTCCAAAATTTCGAATTTATCATTCTAATTTTTGAACCCGCTTCAATATTTAATTCAACTGTCAATAAACAAATCGGTATACAATACAAAAAAGGGGCCTTTATGCAAAATTGAAATAGACCTTAAAGCCGCGTTATTAATGAAATTTAAGATTGCAGGATTGTATTCTTATATTTTTGGCACCGACTTTCAACACAAACCTTCCAAGCGAAAATTCCCAAACAGTGAAGTTGATATAAAGGTTGTTCTTATGCAAAACGTCAAGGACTGCGCAACAAAATTTAAAGTCGATTAAAACGATTACTTTTTGAAATTTTGAATGAATCACGATCATTTTTGTAAAAAAAATGGGCAATGAAATTGAAGGTCAGTCTACTTACGAATTTTTGGTACTTATACCAATTGTAAAAAATCTTGAAAATGAAACCTTTGCGTGTAATTTCGAAAACTCCAAAAGTAAATTGCTCTAAAATTTCAAATTGATCCATAATACCACCGTTTGCAGATGATTGTTTTTATGTAAAATCGGAAGAGCTGCGTAGGTACAAATGAAAAAAAATTGGATTACGTTTTGTGCAAAATCATTGTTCAATAAAACTTAAGGCACTTAATGATTTTTGGCAACAACTTTCTTAAAATAATTCAAAATGATAAAATTTATAAACGAATAACTTTGTTTTTCAATTTTGGAAAGCACAATTGATTCAAAATTTTAAATGTAAATTGTAAAGTTGCTTCTATGTAAATTTTCACGGGTTGCACAATAAAATTTAAAGTCACTGTATGCACCTTTTTGATTTTTGGGACCTATTTTCTAATGAATACCTGCTTAATGAGACCTTCAAAGTTTACATTTAAAAATTCCAAAACGTCGAATTGAACTATAATTTGAAATTAAGTCTAAAATGGTCTAAAATTTGAAAATAAAAAGTTGTTTTTATACAAAATCTTGTGAGAAAACTTAATCTACGATTTTCAAAGTTTACACACGAAAGCAACGAATCAAATTGATCTAAAATATCATTTTCAAAACATGTCTAAATTGTTAGATTCCAGAAAGACGTTAAAAATGAGATTGTAAACGCTTAGGTATACATAAAGAATTACGTTAAAATAATAATGAAACGAAAGAACTAAATAGATTCATGTAAAAATAACGAAAGGGAAGAGAGACTACTGAAAATAAATGAAATGTTGATGAATATTTAATAGTTTTTGTTGCATTCTATGTAGTGCATTTAAGTTCATCGTTTCTCTAACTATTACTGTAATGTACTTCCTTTGTACTCACAGAAAATTACCCCGTAATTAAGTCTGTTATTTAACAGAACAAAAACAAATTGCCTAAGAGAAAAATAACTTTTGTTATTTCATAACTAATTTTGTGCAAACTCTTATTATTTACTAATGTAGGTATCCTTTTCTTAATTATATGCCAATATTGGAACTGAAGCCATTAAAAATCCGATAAATAAATAAGTTTTAGTAATTTATTGTAATCTAAATCAATTCTAGAATAATGAGGGGTTTCTAATTAGTTTTTTATATCACGACTGTGCACATTGTAATTACGTTTTGTTTAATGGAAATTTTTTGTTGGTATCGATCTATAGGAAAGCCGATGATTGGAATTCACAATTCTGTCTATGATTTCAAAAATCGGCTAAGTGGAAATTAAAAATTTGACATAAAAGCTAATTCATTTTAATAATAAATAATAGTTCGTCAGTTGTTGATTACCAGTATTAATATATTATATTAATTAATACCGGATAGTTGTTGAGCTACAAATATGGTCAATTCGTTGTGATACAGAATCTCCATACATTTTACTCTTAATTATGATTCTTCATATTGCCAATAAAAATGACTAGCATGCGATGGACGTTTTGTTTAAAGGTCGTACTCCAACCGGCGTTTCTGTTTCTAGGAATTCAGCAACAACCACAGCAAATATTTCTCTTGTTCTGGTGCGAGGTTTGTTGGTAAAAAAATTGGAGTACAAATACTGTCAAATATTTCCCTCGGTAAGTGAAAACGACAACGGAAGCAATGAAAACTAAAACTTGAAATTGAAAACAGGAGGGCTAACCCAACCGAACCAGATTTAAAATTATTCGACCTGTCAAAAATGTTGGGAATGTATTTCAAGCTATAAAGCCTCCCTCTAAGTTACACATTTCTCTATCTCCAATTGTTTCAGCGATGAATTTTGTAATTCCAAAAATAGAGTTGCCTTTATCTACTGGAGGTGTTCCCTCCAAAAAAACCTAAAAAATCAAAATTCCCACTAAAAATGATGAAACGCTTTCCTTATTTCCAAGACGTACAAAACTGGTGAAATTATTTTGATCGAAGAACTCGAGGAATCATTGGCAAGTATTACAAATTTTCGTGAAATACGTTATTATTGTACGAGAATTATAAATAAAATGTATTTTTAGATAAATTTAGGCAACGTTCCCTTTCAATTTTAGGATTTGGAATATTTGGCGAAATTATTTTGATAGTTTGCAAAGTCAAAATCTTTTCCAAAATTTTGAAAATGGGGGGCAAACATCAGCTATTTTCAAATCTGGAAAAAATAGAGCATATGAACTTTGAATCACGTCGGCAAACCCCCACTCCCCTCTTAAAAAAATCACTTGATTTAAATCTCTCAACCCTGAAAATAAATATATGTATATGACCAATGGTGGCCCTAGTTGATCTAGATATGAATTTTGTAGTAGTTCAAAAAAAGTATTTATTTAATAGTTAGAGTTCCTTGTAAATTATTCGAAAATCACCTAAAGAAATGGGGTTCATAATTATACATTTAAAGAAGGGTAAATAAGCTTGAAGTCTTTTATATCCCAACGTATATAGGTACAGGGTGTTACAAGAAGGTGTAGCGGGCTATGCATATCCGGATTCTACATACGAAAATCAGCCTAAAATGTTCAGTAACATTTTTATGATTTCGGCTTAGTTTAGCCGTAATCAGCCACTTTGTATTTTCTTGAAAATAATTTTTATTTTAAAAACCCTTCCTTCCTTCCTTCCTTCCTTCCTTTCTCAGAAGCCTAAAATTTTCAAAAATATTTTTTTCCAAAATTATTAATTTTCAAAATGGCGGACATTCAACTATTTTACAGCAAAATTCCATGAAAACTAATAAATCAAATTAAGTATCAACAATAAAAGTACTAAAAATGTTGTTTCTTGCACAATTTAATTTTATTTAGTAGTTTTCATGGAATTTTACTTTAAAATGTTTGAATGTCTGCAATTTTGAAAATTAATAATTTGGAAAAAATAATAATTTTGGAAATTGTAGACTTCTGAGAGATGAAGACATGCCAAATTTCATAAAAATATCTTGAAGGGTTTTTGAAATAATAAATACAAAATGGCTGATTACGGCTACACTAAGCCGAAATCATAAAAATGTTACTGAACATTTTAGACTGATTTTCGTGTGTAGAATCCGGATATGCATAACCCGCTACAATTTTTTGTAACACCCTGTATATTTGTTTGAGAACTAAATTACGGTTGTTACGGTGTTACCTAACATAATATACAGGGTGTCCCAATATTCCGTGGACATAGAGCTACAGTAGGTTTCTGGGAATAAAAAAAGTCGAATGGGCTAAACTTACCTATATACTAGAGTACATCGTTAAGCCGTGAGAGGGCGTCAAAGTTGGAAGAATATTTTTGTTTTATTTTAATAAATCGGAAATTCTTTGATCGATTTTTTTAAAATTTGGTTTGGGCACATATCAATGAAGGAACTATGTTTTTAAGTGGATATCAATTTAACTGAATTCCGGGAAGGGTGAAAACTACCCCTACCGTTCGATACATTTAATGGTAACTTTTTTGTGGGTCGTAGGAGTGCAATAAATGTTCAATACGACCACAACCTCTTCGACCCTGCATAAATTAATTGTACGCAGGAAACTGAAATTTTTTGTAAAAAGGAAGATACATTAATTTTCTGCATTTTTCGTCTCTTACAAAAATGGTGTATCTCTTTTAGTTTTTGAGTGAATCACACAATAGTCACAATAAATGTTCAATACGACCACCACCTCTTCGACCCTGCATAAATTAATTGTACGCAGGAAACTGAAATTGACTCTTCTCAACAGGCGTTGGTCTTGCAAAGAGTTCACAGCATCTTGAGAAGAGCCAATTTCAGTTTCCTGTGTAGAATTAATTTATGCAGGGTCGAAGAGGTGGTGGTCGTATTGAACATTTATTGTGACTATTGTGTGATTCGCTCAAAAACTAAAAGAGATACGCCATTTTTGTAAGAGACGAAAAATACAGAAAATTAATGTATCTTCCTTTTTACAAAAAATTAAAGCACTCCTACGACCCACAAAAAAGTTACCATTAAATGTATCGAACGGTAGGGGTAGTTTTCACCCTTCCCGGAATTCAGTTAAATTGATATCCACTTAAAAACATAGTTCCTTCATTGATATGTGCCCAAACCAAATTTTAAAAAAATCGATCAAAGAATTTCCGATTTATTAAAATAAAACAAAAATATTCTTCCAACTTTGACGCCCTCTCACGGCTTAACGATGTACTTTAGTATATAGGTAAGTTTAGCCCATTCGACTTTTTTTGTTCCCACAAACCTACTGTAGCTCTATGTCCACGGAATATTGGGACACCCTGTATACACGTTGGAATATAAAAGACTTCAACCATATTTACCCTTCTTAATCACATCTTAAAGAAAAATAAGGATCCACATAACTATTTTAGGTACATTTACGTGAAAAACTTCGGTAAATAAAACACAAAATCAGAAAAAAACAAGAATTGCTCAAATAATTTGTACCTAAGTAAAATTATTCGTCCAGATTTTTACAACGTTTCTCACTTATTTCCAAAATTTTGAAGAAGTGATTGGCAAAACTATTTTGAAAATAGTTTATCAAGAACTTCAGAACTTTGGAGACACCCTTTAGATATAATATTATAAATTTTCGTGGAACATTTAGTACCTTTGATGGTTTCAATTGGAACTTCAAAACTCGTCGATTTTCAAGAATTACAAAAAATTAGGTTAAATAAAAGCAGGCCTGCTTTTAGGCCGTGGAGAATAACGGGAACAAACTCAATTAGTTGGGGGGGGGGGGGTCCTGCAAGCCCTCCTTTGCACTTACAAAGTTTGATTTATTTTTCCAAAATAACAAAAAATATTGTTAGATCCTACCTGCAAAACTTAGACGTTAAAAAAAATGGGGCTTTATTTGCACGGCTTTGATAACTTCATTGGCAGAAATATTTTGATGAAGTTCTAGAACTTTGGGATGGGGGAATCCAAACCTTCGTAATTATCAATTTACGTTAAAAATGTTATTTTTCCAGAATTAAAAAAATGTATTTTTAGGTGTAAATTTCCGTGAAAAATGCTTATTAAAAGTTTACTTTAGCACTCGGTGAGATTATAATTCCAAAATTCTTAAAGAATAGTAGTAGAGAGGGTGTTCCAGACCTCCTTTTTAATTATAAATTTTCGTGGAAAGGTTAATTAATTCCAAATTGCTTTAGGCAAATCCGGAAATTCAACAAACTTCCAAACTCTTTAGTTTCAAAATTTGGATGACGTACTTGGCGAAACTTCCATAATTGCAAAAAAAACTTATCTATCTTTAGACACATTGGAGGATTGTTTTCAACATTTGAAAGAAATTTGATAGTTTATGAAAAACTTAAGAACTTTGGAGATGGGAGCTCCAGATGTCCTTTGTAATTACAAAATTTTCGTGGAAAATGCGATTATACGTTGCTCCAAAACTCGACGATTTTCAAGAATTACAAAAAAATCTGTCTGACTGACTTATAAAAAATGGATCTTTAGACAAGATGTCCAAGATATGTAAGGTTCAAATTGGGGAAAATTGTTTGATAGTTAGTTTATCCAAAACTCTAGAACCTGAGGGGGATTTCAGATCTAAAATACCTACCAAAATTTGAAAATTGGGGGGGGGGGGGGGAACTTCGCACAGATAGGGTGCTTTCAGATTTGGCCGAAATCGAGAACGTGGGATTGTAAAAATCGTTATCATTTTCATGAAAGGAAAGTCGGCTTCATCAAATGACGTAAATTAGAGGAAAACAATGCCAGACTGAAAGTGCAATAATCGCATTTTTTATAGGCGTGATTTAAGAATGAGTAAACGTGGAATTTAGTAAACATAAAATTCATTGAACTTTTAAATGTTATTAATTAGCAAGTTGCATAAATTTTGTTGATTATTTAGTTGAAAGGTGTTTTATTTTCGTAATCGACGCCAGACATTTGACAAGGAACACAGAAAAGTTTACGATTAGATAAAATGAAATGCAAATGCAACCACAAAAGTTTTCGACCATTTTTACTTTAATCAAACGTCCGTTATTGATTCTGGCGAACTATTTTTTTTCGGTCACTGACCTACGCTAACAACTGATTCATTTTTGGCCTTCTGATTCTAGATAAGCGAAATGCATTCGAGCTTTATTACTTATTTTTATCGTCGGTTATCGTCGACATTTAAATGAACAAATCATTTTTTTAAGGGAGAAATTAGACCGAAAGAGAGAGGTGCTTGACCGTCGTCTATTATGAAAAAAATCAGCTAATTTTTCGTCGCAACCACAAAACGAGTGTCGATTAGATTAATTCAATTAATTATTTTGCATTGTTTGTTAATTAGAAAGTGGTAAATCGTGCATATTTTTAAATTAATGTGGAGGGGGAGCAAGCAATAGAGGTGAGGAATTTTAAAAATTTGTGCACATACTGAAGCTATTTGTACAAACATAGAAACATTGGAAAAGCAAAAGAGATACATACTAGGGTTCTTCATGGGCAAGGACGTTCTTGGTTCTTCCCTATATAGCTCGCTCACCGAAAACAAACACAATATGAGAAGAAACCGAAATTTGTCGACTTAATCTCCTTCCTGGTATTTTGCAAAACTTTTTCCGTACCATTAACCTCAATTAGTCTAATATTTTGGCAGATTAAAAAAATCAGCAACCGACATGATAATTTTGATATTTTAGTCTCGGTCACCTCTAAATAATTAGTCTTTGGGCCACGAGAGGCTCCGCAAGGAGGTACCCATAGCACCCTGCGGAGAAAACCGCATTGGGATTTATACAATGTACATGTATACTAAAAGCAATTTTTTTGAGAAAAACTAAAGGGAAATTGGGCCCTATTTTTCGTGTTTCAGATTAACTGCCGTTCAAATTTCAATTAGAAGACATAATTAATTTCACTACTTACGTATAATTTCAAGGTATACTGTGGCTCAATTTTACGTGGTTAATTATTACACAATTAATTAATCGACGTGCAGTGGGCTTACCTAATTAGACAATCCTGTGCCGTTTATATTTCCCCGCCAAACAAAGAGATAACACTTTGCGAAGAAAAGCACATAGAACTTGCAACTTGATGAATAATAAAATTATGTGAACAATTTATTTGGGGGAAAATGAAAAAAATTAAGCACTGTTTTCGATATTCCATAAAAGTTATTCCAGATTAACTTGTGCAGCCGTTCAAATACCAAGTTTGTAAGTACATACACATATTTTATTAGAAGAATTATTACGATATTCTAGGGTATACTTCGCCCAATTCCTAAGTGTATCAGGTTTACCTAATTAGACGCAAATTTACTTTATTTTGTTTTTATCCCCCTTTGTTATGGAATAATAAAGGTAATGTGTAAGCTAATTTTTAGAGCGAAATTAAAGAAAATTATACACTACTTCAATATTAAATTTAGAAGTTACAAATTAGAGGAATTACTAATAAACTAAATGTATTCCGATAATGTTTCAAGATATACTGGGCCCAATTTCTACGCAGTTAATTAATAATTAGTTTTTTACCAAAAATTACAGCAATTCTCTGTCCGCCTCATAAGGTGGGAATAGTCCGTGGAGAAAACCACTTTGAATGTGTGCAAGAATAAATATTCTGTAAGTTGATTTATTGAGAAAAATTAAACGAAAATTGGAACCAAAGTTCAATATTTAATTAAAAACTTATTCCAGATTATTTTTTTAACGCTCGCACAATAATTATGTAGTTAAGATCTCTGTTAGAAAAATGATTAATTAATTCGGTTGCTTAATGTACAACTGCGATGTTTCACAGTATACCGAAGAACAATTTCAACGTGGTTAATTAATACAGGGTGGGCCATTGAAAAGGTAACACGCCTGTTTTGGGACACTTGGACAAATTTCATAAAAACACGCTCGGACAAGTCGATTTTTTATTTTTGGGGGACAACTTTTGATGTCAAATTTGACTTTGTCAGGTCAACCCCCTAGCCCCAGCAACCCCTAACTCAAGAATTTAAATAGGGAAAGGGAGTCGAGCGACCCCTCATTTGAAACGTCTTTTAATTCTCTATTCGACAGTATGGATGAAAATTAGTTTTATTCAATTTTTTTTCACCCCCATGAAAAGCACCCTCTAGATTAATTAAGGTGGGGATGTTGTTTAGGAAAAATCCTGAAACATGCCACCTTTGACTTTTTGAACGGCACATTTTGATGTCAAATTTGACTTTGTCAGGTCAACCCCCTAGCCCCACCAACCCCTAACTCAAGAATTTAAATAGGGAAAGGGAGTCGAGCGACCCCTCATTTGAAACGTCTTTTAATTCTCTATTCGACAGTATGGATGAAAATTAGTTTTATTCAATTTTTTTTCACCCCCATGAAAAGCACCCTCTAGATTAATTAAGGTGGGGATGTTGTTTAGGAAAAATCCTGAAACATGCCACCTTTGACTTTTTGAACGGCACATTTTGATGTCAAATTTGACTTTGTCAGGTCAACCCCCTAGCCCCACCAACCCCTAACTCAAGAATTTAAATAGGGAAAGGGGGTCGAGCGACCCCCCATATGAAGCGTCTTTTAATTCTCTATTCGACAGTACAAATGAAAATTAGTTTTATTCAATTTTTTTTTTCACCCCCATGAAAAGCACCCTCTAGAGTCTAGATTAACTAAGGTGAAGGTGCCGTTTAGGAAAAATCCTAAAACACGCCACCTTTGATCTTTTGAACTACACATTTCAGGATTTTTCCTAAACAACACCCTCACCTTAGTTAATCTGGAGGGTGCTTTTCATCGGGGCGAAAAAAAAATTGAATAAAACTAATTTTCATTTGTACTGTCGAATAGAGAATTAAAAGACGCTTCAAATGAGGGGTCGCTCGACACCCTTTCCCTATTTAAATTCTTGAGTTAGGGGTTGCTGGGGGTAGGGGGTTGACCTGATAAGGTCAAATTTGACATCAAAAGTTGTCCCCCAAAAATAAGAAATCGACGAGTCCGAGCGTTTTTTAAAGAAACTTGTCTAAGTGTCCCAAAACAGGCGTGTTACCTTTTCAATGGCCCACCCTGTATAATTAAGCTGTTTTCTGCCGTTATATCATTTTAACAATCTAGAGAACTTTGCCGATGCGACGGTGTAACAGTTGAAAATCTTGACACAAAAGAGAGTACCATCCTCAGTGGTGCTGGCGAGGGACGATCTTTGAGTATGCGATGGACGGCGTAGTGGATTAGAGGAAGGGCGGGCACAGTAATCCCAAAGTTGACCTGAACTTCTGCTCCTTGGAGGTTCGTCTTGGCTGTCGAGCTGCCATATTTACAGACAGTTCGTCTCCTTAGGTCAACAGACTCCAGTTCGAAGTTGATATAACTCGTGTAGCTGCGCAGTTGCAATGTTGTTTAGCGACAATATTTGATCTTCCGAATCGATCAACTTGCTATGGAAGGTATCAAGAGCTGGATGGAGAAGGTGGCGGGATCTCCTTCGAACGTTGGAAGATACTCGATCTGTACCTTTAGCTTCTGTAAAGAGATTATCAGCTGGTCGATTGATCCCGTTCTTTATGTTGGGCACCACCAATGGAAGAAGGTATCGATTCTAAGCCGGTTTTCTATGGTGTTGTCGTTTCTGCAAAGGTCTAGAAGTAATGAAGCTGCTTGTCGTTGAGAGTCAGATCCAGATGGGTGCGAGAATCATACACTACTTGAGTGACTCCTCGATTTACGTTGAACGTTGATTGTTACCAGATGATCCGCTTTAATAACAAAAAGCGAATGACGACAAGATAGAAATGCATCCCGCTGAATACTGATGAAGATGTAGCACAAGGAATTTTGAAAATATTTCGGTGGCCCCAAATATTCTAAAATTTAGGTCTGAAAAGATCGTCTATAGTTCTCGATATAAGTTATTCAAGTAGGTAGTTGAAATGAGCTCAAAAAATTCACAAATTAGACGCTGGAAAATTCTTTACAATTTTGTAATTATAAATTTTCACGTAAAAAATTAACAATTCTTGAGGGGATCTTTGGAACTCTAAATAGAACAGCAGAATTTTATATATGTAATTATTTAAAAAATCACTTGAAATTCAAAAATTCCATAATTTTTTACTGTAAGCTTTCGTGTAAAATTTTATTGCAGAAAGTTTTGAGGAGTTATATGGAACTCCTAACTAGAGCTACAAAATTTCATGAAAATATCTCTTTCATTGTGGGAATAGTAAAAACAATCATTCGAAATACAAAAATTTCTCATAATTTGTTTAATATCAACTTTCGTACAAAATCTAATTATAGAAGATTTAAACATTCTTGAGGGGCTATTTGGAACTCTTAGAGAACTACAGAGTTTCATGAACTCTCAAAATTAATTTTAGAAGACTTAACTGATGGAACCATTTTTATTGTTTGTCAAGTACTCCAGAACTCTTTGCAAGGTATTTAGAACTGCGATAATGTGTTCACAATGGCCCAGCACAGTCATCGTAAACAAATGGAAATGGTACCTTACATTGCCTGTGGACAGGAAGTTAAGGGTCGATTTCGTGTTCTGTTGTTCATAATCATCTCGCCCAAATTTCACGCAAACTTTATGAACCATAACTAAGTATCGCATAACATTAATAGGTAAACTTAATTACATCGTCACTTATCACGATAGTAAATTATATTTTGCTGATAATATCGCGGTATTATCTCTTTCTCTCTCTCCTTTTCTAACGGACACGAATTTACTCGTTCCATTTTTATTTTTAGCTCAAAAAAAGCGTAAACAAACTGCAATTCATTGAACCTAATCTGCATATTTGTGCAGAAATTAATGTATGCTACTACGGTAAACGGTTGCTTCAAAAATAACCACTATTATGTACAGTAAGTGTATATAGTTTAAAAGTAGGTTATTTTCAATAACAAATGTGCTGTGTTATCAGTGCAATGTGTTTAGCTACCTCCTATCAAAAGTCTGTGAGATGACGGCAACAACCTTGTTATCGTTTTTAGTCTTATTTATTTGAAAATGTCGTTGAACTAGATTTCGTCATTTTTCTTTTAACGCGCTCGATTATTGCTAAATATCTAATATTTCAAATGTTTTACTTCTTATCGCAAATATTACTATGTAATTAAATTACCTAATTGTTGATTTAAAACGTTATTCGAACGATAAATAATTACAATTCGATTTCGATTGACCTTAATAAATAATAAATTAACCTAAACTAAAAGATAAATTATCTTGTACAAATGTACACCCTGTAACACCTTATAAGTTGAAGTAGATATATTAAAAGTTGTACCTATTCTATTAATTTGTTATTAAACAAAATACCAAAAAATTCAATAACTCAAAAACTAGTGGAGATAGGTATAGGGAAAACTAATAAAATTTGAAATGCAACTAAATCTTAAGAGAAAATTTGTCTTCGAATGCGGAACGTCCTATTTAAAATAGAAAATAAAGATCAACAAACTTGTACACTAGTTTTCCATCACACTGTGTAATATTAAAAGAAAATTAAAATTTATTTTTCAACCCCCATAACCTCAATACACTTGCTTGCTCGCGAAACTACCTTTTTAATACCCTCTAAAACATATTTTTCCTCCGTGTCCCAAAAATGTGCGTTAATTGCCGCCTTCAGTGCTTCATCGTCAGAAAAACGCTTTCCACGAAGATTTTTTTTTAGGTTGAAGAACAAGAAGTAATGGGGTACCTGGAGGCAAGGTCTGGGCTGTAGGGTAGATGGTTGATTTCTTCAACGCCAGAATCTCGCACGGCAGCCTTGGCAACACGCCCTGTGTGAACAGGTGCGTTATCGTGGAGAAGTAGCACACCTGCGGTCAATTTTCCACGCCTTTTCTCTTTAATTGCTTCCCTCAAATTACGCAGTGTTTGACCACTTTTGAACAGTGGATAATAACGGAGCAGAATCTTGATAAAACAGCCACCATCTCTTCATGGATGATTTTTGGAGTTTTTCCTTGTTTTGTAAGGAATTTTATCACAACGCGATGCTCGATTTTTCTCAACATTGTCGCGTCAGTCATTCTTTTCTGCTTTCACCAAGGATAACAAGAACAGCATTGATAACTAAATGAAATTTTGTATTTACACTCTCAGAGAGTGTCGTTACCTATTGAAATGATTTAAATTCCTTCGTCGTTGCTAAATTACCCCGATACCGACAATACTTTAAACGGCTCTCGTAGTAGATGCACTACAGCCACCTCAGTTTCATGGAAATATCCCTGCATCGGTTCAAGAGATGACTCAGGATTTTAGTTGGATGGAAGTTAAAATCCTCTGAGTAGTGTAGTCTGCTAAGAGTTCTTCAGTTCCCCTTTTGGGCAATTTATGATTCATTTCTCAGAATAGATCAGAATGACTCTGATCTGGCATGGCTTTGGCATGAGCTACCGCCAAGGCTGCGTAGGTTAGTCGAATAACCTTAGATCTTACTGTTCAGATTTTTGATGACCCAACACAATAGTGTGTGATTGCCTTTTGCCTGCCTCCAGGTTTTGCTTTCTCTGGTTCTTCTACTTTCCTCCATCTCCATTACTTTCGACAGTTATTTATGATGATGCACTTTTTGTGGATAACTGCACCACTTTTCTCCCAACATGTTTTCTGGTATTAGTTGGTTCCTACCCTCACTGTTTTCCTAAGAAATTTTATTTCTGTTGCCTGTAATTGTTAGGATCCGGTTATTCCCTCCATAATAAAAAAGTTTGACGATTTTGTTCACGCATGTTTGCTGGGTGCCTAGATATTTATAGTTTTTTTTCATCGGTTGCCAGGGTAGGAATGGTATAAGAATTGAACTGCTTCATTCGTTTATTATATTTGGGCGCCCTACGATCGCATTGGCTTCACAATATGACGAAAAACTGTTGAGTAAGTGTAAACAATGCCAAATCGGACTGCTCGTCTCCCCCAAATCGGCACAAATTTAGGAAAGCGGCAGCCATTAAACAAATTAACAAACAAATTAACAAACGTTGGATGGAATTTTGGATTTCGTCAAAATTGACTTCAGAATCGTGAAATTTAGAGAATTCCACATCGCGGTAACAAAAATTCACTTTGAAGAAGCTTTTCTATGATAAAACAAACATGGAGCGCTTTGTAAATGTTTGTTTTTGCCAAAAAAAAACTAGACTCCCTATTATACTCTCATTAATTATTATTATATTTCCAATGGGCAAAGGAGCACCTACAGTCTACACCTAACAATACATTGCATTGTGCGCATTAATTGACATTCCGTTACAAAGAAGACTGAACTCCAAAAAAAATTATGAGTGCACTAAACAATTAGTCCATTGTCAATAGTATTTAATACCGAATGAAAGTATATACCCTGTGAATGTTTTGGTAGACGTAATTATCAGTGCCTACGAATGTCTGGCCCCGTTAATTTTATATACAAATTAACGTTTATAATAACACAGTTGCACGACGTGTATTTTGAAGGCGAATGAACTTCTTGTTATGATAATTGATAAAATAACCTATACAACATGGAAAGGATTGAGACTTCCTGGGAATGTCTGTCTACAACTTTTATGTTTATGTTATACGTCATTTAATGAGTTTTAAATTCTTTAGCTTTATTACCTTTTGAATGTGGACGTTCTTTATCGATTATCACTATTGTTAACAAATTCATAATACATTCTTTATGTACCTGTACAAATTATTTAATGAACCACCCTGTATAATCGGCTAACTATTATAGAAAAATAGGAGAAAATAGAAAAACATTCGTAGTAATCACCGAACTTTTCTCACTTTTTGATTTTTTCTTCTTTTCCTCTCGCCCGGTAAGAAAAATGTGAAGGGAGCAGCTGGAAAAAGAAATAACTCAAACGGGGTTAGGCTACACTCAGTGGTGGATTTTCAAATAGCCCCGAATAGGCCGAGGCCTACGGCGGCAAATTTTGGACAGCGGCAAATTTGAGACGGGGACAATTTTTTTAATTCTAATGGGTTTGCTATTATAAATTTTTACGTGTGTGTTTATTAAGTACAGGGTGGGCCAAATTGGACACTTTCTCGTGGAAACATCCTTTATCTTAAGAGATGGAAAAAAATGGACTTAGGTGTCTTGAGCTCAATTTTAATGAGAAAATCACTGGCGTAAACAGAATTCGGTTATCTCTAATAGTTTGGCCACTAGGGGGCGCTTCTCGAATTTAGCCAATTTCTTTAATCCTCCATAACTTTCCTATTATTAAAGATAATTGATTTTGGCAAAATCTTTTTTGGAGCACTTTTTTACGTAGAATCCATTGCGAAGGACAATCTTAATTAATCAGCGTGTTTGGTTTTTGTGTACAACCCTAAACTACATTTTTTCATACGAACCACCCTAAATATTTTGGGTTTTTGAAAAGAGGGTAAAATTTCCTAAATTTCAAGCTTTCAAGCTTAAAGCGGATGCGGCCTTATTAGTCGGTAGTTTCACGGTGAAGGAGAGGATAACGTCCTTCTAAGGTCGCTCTGCCGTCCGTGAAAGGAGTGTGCCGCAATTAAGATTAATAAGCGCGAACAGTCACCAAAAGGACGCAAGAAATGATGATAGTCGCTTTCGCTTACGTTAAGAAACAAAATCGCGTCTACCTTTCAAGGAACATGATTTTCCACGCCGGCCGGCCAAACAAACATTAGTATGGCTCACCGAAGAAGTAATTTCGAAATAATGGGTATGCCCGACTATGGGTGAACGTCAAAAATTTCAAAAAAACTAACTGGCCATAGGAAGCCAGACGGATTACCCAACCCATTCTGTAAATTCAGCTGCCTTTTTCTCATGATGACTGCCTCAGCGACCATGCTATAGCAAAGCTCCTCCAAGGGGAGATGGTCAGCCACTCATCATTTAACCCACTCTATCCCCGCTCGCTAATCGCTGAGGAAGATATCTGAAAGAGTCATCCTCCTGAATTAATTGTTTACGGGAAAATAGGGGAGCAAGGAAATCTTAAAATTTAGTAGCTATAAAAAAAATTTCTTTGGACGAATGTGGGAAAACATTTACAGAGCAAAAACGTTGGTAGAAATTAATGGGGCAATTAAAAATTGGCATCTTATTGAAGAAAAATGATATTTTGTGGCGAACCAAAAGGTTTTAATTTCTTACCTTTCTAGAATTGTGAACAATTTACAAAGATGAAAGTGTGATAGGTATTGTATCTGAACGGATATAATAAAGTACACCTTTTCAAATTAGAAATTTCAACGTGTGTAATAAATAACTTTTGTGTAAAGGCGCATCTGCAACTTTACCATTTTCATAAATAATCAACAGCTTCGCGTGCTTGAAAATTACTATTACGAGATTTTACCACGAATCCACTACGGCATTCTTGCAATACTACGGTTGAAACGTTAACTAACAACAATTTCTAGACTGTTAAAATTTCGTAGAAGAAAAATCCTACACAGCTATGTGAACTGAAAACCTGGATTACGTAATTTCTAGGCCAGCATCTCTCTATATTTAACGTGTATAAAGATGGTTGCGTCACAATTTTCTTTTTAATATTATGATAATAAAAAAATATATATTAACGATGATAGCGTTAAATATTAGTTGGCTGTGCCATTCACTGCAACTATTGTAGAAAATGATGATTTTAATCATTGTGTTCAAATAGTTTTCGTTCCAATTAAATAAGAAACTTATAATTTTCCATTTCATGAAATAATGGCGCGAATAACTAACACGAAATCATTTCTACGGTTTTTGATTACGACTCCAAAAAAATTAGGTTAATGATTTTGTCCATTTTATACGCTCTTACCTACAAAAATTAAATTAATCCATTTGATGAAATTGAGTTTAGTGTCCAACAAAAATCGAAAAATTCAATTATAATACAACAAGAATCTAAATTAAACTCAAAATTATGGTATTTATCGAAAGTAGTCTGAAAAGCGATCGAAATTCGTAATGTAACCAAATATTCCAAAAAGTTCTGAAGCACAAACCAAAAAATACCAAACAATGACAAAAACATCCAAACTATCGAACGTGTGGTGGTGGTGAAGTACAGAAAATTGATTGCTCTGCGTTTTTACGCTGCGAGAGGTGCCACCACAGAAGAAGAAATAATCTACTTCAGTAGAAGCATCAAATGAATGAGTAATATGGCACAAAACTAATACCGTTATTGTTATACACATTGATTCCCAGAATTCAGATAAACTATCTAATGGTACTATTACTTTTACCTTTTGCTGCCTACCATACATTTGGTTCATCCCCACATTGATCATGCTTACGGCCTTAATCGTTTTTGTGACTATTTCCTCATACCTGCGATCTGAGACATCGGCGTTGTATTACTCATCAGTGAAATCGACCTTTACTATACAAAAGGTAGCATCACCTTCTTGTCGTTGTGGGTTAGGTAGTTTCCAGTCTTACCAAGACGCCATCCGCAGCTGGGGCCTTTTTAGGCATTATCCTTTTCGCCGTTCTGTCCACTATGTTAGCTTCTGCTTTCTATAAGCTTCTTAAATTGTTTCGGGTTCTTAATGTACACTACTTGTGTTGTTTCTTCCAAACGCTTGTTCTTCATCCCGTCCGTCTACGTGACATACCCATCGAGCTCTGAGAGGTTACGTTCTTCTAATTCTAATAGATGTTCCTTTAAACTTGCTTAGAACTCACTCCTATCCGTGCCATTCCTTAGGTCTCTGAGCGTCCCGTTTTTATTAATTCACCAAGTGACATCGTTTTTGAGGGTTTCCACGCCACAACTTACCGGCTTTAAAGTATGAGTGAGCATGAGGTGTGATCGATCTATTCTTGGTCTTTCTTCTATTATTTAGCACTATTACATTCAGGGTTGTTCGATGACATTGCCGCTTTCATTCACGTTTTCGGTATAGCAAAGCCATCTGTCGCACTCGCTATTATTACTGTGATCAGTAAGCCTCTTTTAGTAGATGTAATTGTCCCAATCTGTGTTTACCTTCGCAACACTAATATCGTTTGAAAGAGAATATTTTACTGTATCGGATAGGATAAAAAAATACAGGGTCTTCTATTTAAAATAAGCAAGTTATTTAAGTTAGCAGGAGTCAATGATATTTCGCACGTTTTGGAACACCCTGTACATTTCTACATAATAATTAATATTGCAAATAGTTGCCAAAAGGCTTCAAATCAACTGATCCAAAGCAATTTCTTTTACGCCTACCCATTTTGCCGTTATTCTTTTTTTGTGACCTACTGTATTTCGAGAAAAACCGAGATATGTCGAAAACCATAAAAGATAGGTATAGGGAATTGTTATGAGACATTATTTTTTAACGTAAAATACGAAAATGTGATGATATATAGGATGTTCCATTTAAGAAAATATAACTTTGATACGCCACATTTTTTTGAACCACCTTGTATCTTTATAAATATTTTTGAAATGTAGCTCTGTATGCATATAAAAAGATTTTTAAAAATTGTTATAGTTTAGGCACCAACTTCCGTGTCGTATGTGGTGCCCCACCCTGTATCTAGAAACTTCAGAAAGTCATAACTCATAATACACCCAAAAAATCGAACGCGTTTTGATAACGAGGCTGTAATCATCTTGCTCCAGCAACAGGAAGGGCCAAAAGAACAACGTGAGTCGATTAACCTGTTGGCGAAACAAAGCGCTACATTATTGGGTCAAAAATCGACGTGCCATGTTTTCCAGCGTTCAAACAATTGAAGGGACGATGGAACTGAATCAACACTTCCAAGTACACCCATGTCATAGGTCGGCATCGATCCATTTTAAATCAAAAACGTTAAATGCTGACAAGTACCTACTAGCAAAAAAATATATCCTGGGCAAAGCTAATTTACGAGGTATCTCAAAAGATTGCAATTTTATATGTGAAAATAATGACCAACAGATAATTACGCAACACTGAGTATGACAATCCTGGATATTCCAAATGTCTAGCCACTATAAACCAAAACCCTCAAAGTCAAGAAGCTGGTGGAAAGGAAAAATCCAAGCCTTGTACAAAATGTGGTGTGAACCATAGCCGCAATTAGTGCAATGTTTATCACGAAACCGAGCACTTATCGATTACATGCCTTTGGGCAAACAAAAATGTAACCTATTTCATAGCCAAGAACTATGAAGGGTCAAATCAGTGAAATTTGCTACTCAATGAAATTTTTATGGGATAATATTAAACCTGGATGCACACGAATTACGGAGCATTTCAATCTACATTCATTGGAGCCCAGGTTGACCTAAAACGAAAATAATGATCCCCATCAAGCTTCCATGTGAAAAACAGTCAATCTCCTTGCCATGAGCTGATCAAAATGGTTCAAAGCAGCTGAGAAGAAAATAAAATAAGATTACCGATCCATTTTCCAGCTTAACGTTATTAAAAATTTGTATACTACACATGCTAGCAGGGGGTGCCTGAAGAAGAGTCTTGCAGAGAAAGCAAACGATATTGAAAGATGAGTTCTACTTGAATACCTGAAGATTTAGTTTCAGTCTTCATGGAGCAATGGGATTTTGGTGATAAGGCACGGGAAAATTATTTTCGTTAGGGTGTCTTTTCAGAAACCTTCCTTCAACGTAGGAAGAGGGATGCGTCCCTTCATCTGTGTTGGGTATCGCGGGCAGAGTTTATCTGAACTTTTAGTAGAACGTCAATAATTTAAAAGAGCCCAAACGTTTATGAAACAATGAAATAGATGCTCCAAATAGCACTAAACAGATTGTGGGAGAATTTGGAAAGAAAACAGTCCCCATTTTAAAAACGATTCAACTCTGATGTTCCTGATCAGGAATTTTAGAGAAGAAGCGACACAAAATCAATCGGTTTTCCCAATTTTTAAACATTAAAGTACCAAAACCATGAAGTTCTTGTTTCTGAAAAACAGATCAATTGGACGTTTTGAGCATTTAATTACATTAGAAATACCAGCGAATTATATAAAAAAGTTTAATCTACTGGTTTCCACTGTTCGTCTGACCTAGTTTATTTAAAACACGCTTTAAATTTAAATACCGGTATCTGCAAATTGCATTACATCGTAATTCCTTCTAATAAGATTTCCTTCTCTAAAATACGTAGAGCAATGGCGAAAAAAAAATGGAAACACTTTGAGTGCATTTAAATGCATTCCAACTCTAATTATAGACTTTTCCGATGTGGCAGTTTCGACAAATCGATTACCTATGAAAAAACTCGCGTGTTTCAGGATTTTGAAATAAATGTATTAAATTATATTACTTATAGCATTTTATGAAATGACAATTTCGTGTTCGCTTTTTGTTTTTTTCTTCGATTTTCATGGACAATCGCGTGTTTTCGCGATTTAAACCAAAAATATATTACATAGGTTTACGTCAATTATTATTATTACAAAACAACATTTTTAAGCGTATATAAAGTAAACAAGTCGCAATAAATTTCATTATCGATTGCCGAAAAAATTTGTTGCCCCACAAAATAATTCATGGATTTTCCTATCGGATTCTTATCTCATTAATTAGCTGTTTGTTTTTATTGGATTCTGCTAAAATTGTGTTGTTTATCGCTACTTTTACAATATTTCGTTTGACGTTCTCGCCGAAAACTATGTTTTTCCAATCGGTGTACATATTTTTCCAAGGATTCATCTCAGAAGTTCTCTCCTCGTAAAGCACCCCAAAAACCAAAGAAAGCATTAAACGCTTATTGAACGGTTAATTTGTTGCTCGATCTCTACGTTAATAATAATTAATTTAAAGCGATTAAATAACACAGCAGAACTTCGCCCCCTTGAGTCGTTTCATAACAATTATTGTAAAATTTTTAATACAATACACGACTGTTATCATTATGTATTAAGTTTGAACGTTCAATTGCCATTTTTCAATTTTGAAACAGTTGAACACGAATTTGAAATTTAAAAGATTTCAATTTGAAGTGATTAAAACAAAATTGGACTTAAAAATAAACTACATATATCTTTTGCACTTGTCTATAATTCAATCATTCGAATTTGTAAAATATTTATTCCAAGTGGAACAAACATCAACTAAAGTTAAAAGGACAACATATATTTACCTATTATGGTCATACAAAGGGAAACGTTGGCACAACACAATTGGTAAAGATAAAAAAGGATACAGTCAAAAACTAATAGAACAAGAAATTGGTATAACGAAATAAATTAAATGACCAGTAAACTGCCACACAACTTTCCCGTGTTTACTACAATGACGTATTAAATAAAATAGTTTTTTGCATAACTCAAAATAAAATAGTTTTTGCGTAATAACTCAAAAAAATGTACAGTGTATAGTATAGTTGTAATCAGAAAACGATTTCTGATTTTCTCCTAAAATAATATACAGGGTGTGTTATAAATATTTTGTTCATTTCCGGCTAGGCCGTAAGTAAATTGGTATATTTATTATACTCGATTAAAAGAGTCGTATGTCCTCTACAATTTCATTTCTTCATCTTTGTCCAAAAAGTTTTGAATTTTTAACATTTTCAACTTCAAACATTCATCCTCCTTCCCCTATGAGAAATAAAGAAATAAATGTAGTGCCAGTAGGTTTTCATGAACTATATGTATAACATTTCAAAAAATAAAAAAATGCTCGCAGCAAGTTTTGAAAAAATCGATTTTTAATTTTTGAGCAATTTTGGGCACCAATAAATTCGGTACGTTTAATTTTTGTTCTTTACCAATTACAATTTAAATGGTTCTTGAGCTACACCCTAAAAAGTAAGAACTTGGAGAATTGCTATATTGGCCGCCAGTTTGAATTTAGAAACAAACGAAAAACGGAGTTTTACTTGTTACCATGTCTACTAACCTACTAACCAAAATAACACCCCCCCTCATTTGGGCCCCTTTGGGCCGATTATGAAGAGAAGGTTGTTTTACCGATGAAGTTTTTTTATAGGCCTTAGTTTTAAATTTCATCAAAATCAATCTAGTAGTTTAGGCTCCACAGCCATCACGTACGCACCCACAGACAAACACTTTTCAAAGATGGTGGTTGTGGACTCAGGAAGACCCAAAACGTTGAGATTCATTAAAACATCGAGATCGATTTTTTTTCGATTACATTACTTTCCCTATGTGTATATGCACGGGAAAGTAAAAATAGTAGGTAAGGCAATTGAAACTGACGAGAGAAAATCAAGAAGGAATAACAAGAATAAGAAGAAGGGATACGAGAAATGCAATGGAAATTATAATAATAATCATATAAATACAATAACGTTGAACATAGAGTATAACCAGAATCGATCATTTTCTCAAAAAGCGGCAATCGGTGATAATAGCAATAAATTAATGCGTGGTAATAATATAATAGTAGAACGAAATATCCAAATATGATCGAAAATTACAAAGAAATACGATAAAAGGATAACACACGAAGTTCACTTACGAATAAACGCTAAAGAAACGTTAAATAAGGAAAAAGTAATTGGGAACATTGGAATGTGAATTGTAAGAAGTATACAAGGGGAAAAATGGAGCAATAAAGTGCAAGTGAAAACAAGAAAAGGATATACATTTATATAGCGAAATAATAAAGAATGAAAGGGTGGTAGCAGGGATTGGCTGCATAATACACAAAAGCGTAGTGAATAAAATTAATAAATAGAATGGTTGATTGATAGACCTTAAAAGTGAACGCAATAGAATAAAAAGAATTATTATTGTATACGTAGTTAACACGAACGTGATGCAGAACAAAAGTTATCATTAACTATATAAAAGACAAATGAATGGTTATCGTAACAGTTTGTATGGTGCACAATATGATTACATTCTAGGAGCGTAAAGATATAAATAAATACAAGAAGTAACGGACGCAAAAGTTAAGAGGGGGCCAGAAATTGTTGTTGTGTTGTTGTGTAAAAAAATAAGGAAAAACAAAGTAAAAATACTTGAAAAAGTTATTGAATGTGAGTCAATAAGAACATGAACTTTTATTATATATGTAGAGAGGCGGCAAATAAATATGAAAATTTGTAAATACATAATAATAACAGAATGATGAGTAACACATTAAAAACAATAATAGAGCCAAAGAAATAGTAACAAAAGGAATCGAACCTCGTGGTGGACAAATTAAATTGAAAAATAAAGATGCTTGAAAACAATAAAGCAGTTAAAGAATTGCAGAAGAAATAGAACGAAACAGTAACATAAATAAGAATGAATTAAAGGAAGCAGTAAAGCAAGGACAACTATCACTAATAGTACCAATGGTACGAAAAGATCGAAGCAATAACTTTACTAAGTACATATATCTAACAATCTATTAATTAACGTCAGTGTTATCTTTGAAAATAGTTGTCTATAGAATTTTGAAAACAGATCCCATTTAAATAATTAGTATATTACAAAGATAATCTTTTAATTAACGTTAAGTGTTATCTTTGAAAATGGTTGTGCATAAAATTCTGAAAAAGAATGCCATTTAAATAATTATTACTGGGAATCTTTTAATTAAGGTCAGTGTTATCTTTGAAAATAGTTGTCTATAGAATTGTGAAAACGGATGCCATTTAAATAATTAATATACTACACAGGGAATCTTTTAATCAACGTCAGTGTTATCTTCGAAAATACATAGTTGTACATAGATTTCTGAAAAACCATGACATTTAAATAATTTTTACACTACACAGGGGAATCTATTAATTAACGTTAAGTGTTATCTTTGAAAATAGTTGTCTATAGAATTTTGAAAACGGATGCCATTTAAATAATTAATATACTATACAGGGAATCTTTTAATTAACGTTAACGTTATCTTTGAAAATGGTTGTGCATAGAATTCTGAAAACGAATGCCATTTAAATAATTATTACACTAGACAGGGGAATATTTTAATTAACGTCAGTTGTCTTTGAAAATAGTTGTCTATAGAATTTTGAAAACTGATGCCATTTAATTTAAATAATTAATATACTACACAGGCAATCTTTTAATTAACGTCAGTATTATCTTTGAAAATACATAGTTGTGGATAGATTTCTGAACACGCATGACATTTAAATAATTTTTACACTAATCTATTAATTAACGTTAAGTGTTATCTTTGAAAATAGTTGGCTATAGAATTTTGAAAACGGATGGCATTTAAATAATTAATACACTACACAGGGAATCTTTTAATTAACGTTAGTGTTATCTTTGAAACTGGTTGTGCATATAGAATTCTGAAAACGAATGCCATTTAAATAATTATACACTAGACAGGGGATTCTATTAATTAACGTTAAGTGTTATCTTTGAAAATAGTTGTGCATAGAATTTTGAAAAAGGATGTTATTTAAATAATTGATATACATACAGGGAATCTTTTAATTAACGTCGGTATTGTTTTTGATACTTTTTATAACAATTTTCTAAATTAACCTTTCTTTTGTGTGATTTTTGTAGTTCTTTTGCTTTTTTTGTAAAATAATCTTCCGTCGTGTCAGAGAGGGTCAAACGGGACACATATTAAAAAAGTTTACAATCGCCTGTCAAAATCACAGGGATTGTTAACATCTCTCCTTGTAAAATTTAGATGATCTGAAAACCGTTCTTATTTTTCGAATTTTCAAAGAGAAATGTGACAGAAAAAATAACGCTAAGGATTTCTTAATTTTGTTTAAGTTTTGTCATACCTTAAAAGAGGATTTGCGTAAATAATTCGAGAATGTACTATTGGGCAAGGATAGCGCAATTTCACTCATCGTTTACCTATTGCTAAAGATCAATAATAATATTTATAACCAAGAATAGGCACATATCATTTACCGATGATTCTTACATCAATTATTTATGCTTTAATCATACCGGTTCGCTTTGAATTAACAAAGTACAACAAATCTATAAATTGTTACCACGAAATATAATGACGATCGTGATATTGGCAATAATGTTAGAAATATAAGCTGTTATAAGGTCAAATATCACAAACTTAAGATATTGACGATAACAATCGCTGTCATAAACCATCTCGATCACGATGTCGTCGTTTATCTTGCGAGGCAATTGGAGAAAAAATTCGAACGATATTAAATTACGTTATAATTGTTGATAGAAGTGAAGGTAATTAGAGGAAGATGGAAGTTTAAAACCAAACCACTTTTACAAAGAAAAACAAAACTTCTAATCGTGCAGCTATAATATATTTTACATCGTTACGCAAGAAAACAGCGCTGCCAGTTTAGAAGGGAAGGCTATAAGTTGTCAGAGTGCATAATAATGGGTTAGGTTTCTCATAAATAAATTAAACAATCAAGGTTATCCGAAACTGGTATCCTTTTAAAGACACCACATTTCCTGGTTGAAATCGAGCAATTGCGCATGCCGTACTCAAATAATTTCATAATTGTACGGGTAATAGAAATTATAAATTCATTAAAATGGCAGATGGCGGAAAGGGTCGGTAGTAAAAAACGACGCCCTTTCCGGTAAAAAAATTACATTATTTTTCACTTACCCCTTTTTGGCATAATTTAAAAAGGTGCACTTTTAAGATGAAAGGACTCGCAAAGACTAACTGACTGAAAAGTAGCAGTTTGCGTAGGTGAACTATTTAAAAGAGACATCAGCTGAAAAAATTTTATCAGTAGTATTAAGTTTCCTCTTGGCGTCATTCGAGAAGGGGCATCTTTGTAGTCTTTATAAACATTGTAGCAAATTCGGTATCGAAAAATAGAGAGGTGCTTTATTAGTTTTTTTGGTTACTGATATGTGTCGACTACAGTTTCGCTTATTTGTCTTTAATTTTGGTTTACGACTCAGTTTCATATGAAATGAATGCACCCCGTTTAAGAAGAGTAAGGTTACGATTCCGAAATTTTGCTAAAAGAATACTTTATTTATGAAACATCAACTCGTTATGGGGTGTGATGGACTGATGGTGTAATGAAAATTTCAAAATGCTCGCACAATACTACATGAGAGAGGACTATTATTAATTGTCGGGGTAAATCGCTACATGGAACCCAGGTTGGTACCCGTGTCAAGTTAGTGTCCCATTTTCAAAATTCGCTGCACGTAAGCCGAAGACGTGAAAAGGACCTTCACCGATGTTACCGCAATTTGAAGTCAATAGAAACTCCTCTTCTGCTACTAAAGGGTCTCGAGGTCCAACAAGTTGGGGTGAATGTCGTGAAGCACTCGTTTGATTTTGGTTTTTAAGTCGTGGCGGGTTTCTGGATTATTCGTGTATACCAAAGACTTTACATTTTAGCTGTATAAACTTTTTTCCCAATTTACCGACATTTACATTTTAGACCCTTAAGGGCTGCATTACGAAAAAAGTTGTTGATGACTTTTTATACCACTGATAGTTCTCTACATTATGTTTTTTTCCCGACCTTCTACAACAAATATTAACGAAACTACAGTTTGGCCCTTTGGTTCTTTTCATGCAATATGGCTGATTAACGAACTTAACCTTCATATTTCGACAAGAAATCTATACCGAAAATTTGGAGTCGATATCTTAATCCGTTCTCTCTAAAGTTATCGTGGCGACAACCACACATCCACACAGACACAACAATTTTTTTTACGGAAAATGGATGCAAATACTCTGAAACGTCGAGAAATGTGAAATTTTTTTTATTTTTGGAAATTTTTTCATCGTTGCAATAGCTTCGCGCGAGTCGGTGAAGCTAATTAAATAAATGTAACTGCAGTTCTCCCAAATAGTTCTATAAATTATGTCTTCCAAAATTAATTTTTACTCAAAATCAGCTTAAAAAATTGCGCCAAAGTTTGGCCAATTAAGAGTTTGAAAATCCTTTGTGATCAAAAATTTTCATGCAAAATGCTATTTGTAATTTTCTATCCGGAAATATTTTCCATGACATTTTCCTTTAGTAAGGATAAACTTGTATTCAAACTATCACGCTTATAGACGAAAGGATTTTATATTTACTTATTAGTTGTTCATGTGGGATAAGCAAGAAAGTTCATAGCTTTACATATTTTATATTATATTTTTCGTATTATATGGTACATTTTTGTATTTGCAGTGATTTTCTTACTATTTTCATAAGAAAAATATCTAAAAAGCATTTTAATGGAATTTTGGAGCTCAAAGCTTTCTATAAGATTTTGAGCAAAAATCTTACATTAAACAAATTATGTAAAATTTTTGTATTTCAAGCCATTTTCTTACAACTATACAAAGGAAAATATGCTAGCAAATATTTTAAGGGGGTTCTATAGCTCTGAGGCGCCAAAAGTAAATAAAATTTAAGCGTTATGCTAAACTTGTAGTTTTTTAAAAAACTTGAAGAATTAAAAGAAACACAACTTCAATTTACACATGTAACTCAAAAATGGCGCGTATGACTACAGAGAAAATGTATTTTCTCCCAATTTCTCTTATTTTTTCGGAAAAATCGATCTTCTTCTTCAGTTTTGAACCTAGAATCGCAAATGGTGGCTCATTTTGGAGATAAATCAATAAGAAAGAATATAGTGCCATCCAAAATTAATTTTAAAGTCCTAAAACTGAAAAAATTGCTGGCCTCATGTTGCCTCATTTTTCTTTTAATTAACTAATTAATTACTAGCTTCCAAGGACTTATAATCAATTTTGGATGGCACTATGTTGGTTTTTATAAAATTACCTTCAAAATGCGCCCTCATTTATGATTCTAGGTTCAAAACTGTAGGAGAAGATCGATTTTTAGTTAACATTGAAGTTGCATGCAAAATTCTACCTATAGAAGCGCCTTAATGGAATTTTAGAGTTTTAGATGGCCTTGAAAGAGTTCTAAAGATTTTATTAAAAGAGTTAAACGTAGGTCATATAATAAAAAAATCATGAGAAACGTTTGTAAATCGGGCCATTTTCTTACTACTACAAAAAGGAAAATATGGCCTGAAAAGATTTCTAAAACTTTCTGCAATGACGTTTTACACGAAAGTCTTATAACTATGTACTAAAAAATTATGTGGAGTTTTTGTGTTTTGAGCCATTTTCTTATTATGTACTCTCAAAAGAAAACTATCCTTGCAAACATTTAAATGAAATTTTGGAGTTACATATTCTTAGAATTCCAGACAGCCCCTCAAGAGTTCTCAAACTTTCTATGATAAGGTTCTGTACGAAAATCTTTTATTTACGAACAAATTGTTGTATTTCCGCGAGCCATTTTCTTACTACTATAAAAAGGAAAATATCCTGGCAAATATTGTAATGGAATTCCTTGGACTTCCCTTGGAAGCCCTTTTCAGAGTTCTAAATAGCCTCGAATTGTTGTATTTCGAGTTATTTTCTTACTACTCTAAAGAAGAAAAAATTGTCACAAATTTAATGTTTAGTGAAATATTGGACAACTTTTACATAGAGTTACAGATAGCTGTTCGGGAGTATTCAAGTAAATAATAGTAGCAGTTTCATAAAAATGTTGGACTTTTAATTGATCAACTTTTGGCGCTGTTTTTTTGAGCTGATTTTGGAAAGAATCATTTGAATAACACTAGAACTACTAACGATCTTTCTAGATCTCCAAAAATTAATTTGGTTAGCGAATTTGAGGTGCTAACTTTTTAGGCACAAAACTTGTGTCTGAAAGATGGAGGGAGAGGGCCTAAGTGTAAATGTTTAAGATGTGAGGCGTATGGGTATGTATCCAAGGAGTGTAAAAATGGCGTGAGATGTGTAAAGGCGGCGACGAAGCAGACTTGTTGACGCGATATGCAGACCGTGGACGAGATGAGAGGAGTAAAAAGGAGAGCCATTCAGCAGGAAGAGTAAGGAAACAAAGTAAGGGACTTGGAAGGATATCGGAATGAAGCCAGAGCGCAACAACAAAAAGGAAACACAAATAAGAAAAATAGGAAAACATTAACAGAAGGCGATAGAGCGGTGGAAAAAAACTGGCAATAAGAACGGTAAAAAGTGCGCGAGCGAAGAAGAGAGATAACATTTTTAAGTTATTTTTCTGAACAACTACTCGAATAATGTATAGGACATTTTTTTAGAATTTTGGAAAATTTACATTTGTTTTTAATTGTAGAATAATAACAGCATTTTTCACTGAAATTTGTAATTACAAATACGATTAGCCCTCCTCCCAAAATTTTCAGAATTCGTGTTCAACCTATCAAATTAGTTCGTCAATTCTTTCGAATTTTAAAATTAATGAGAAAGCCCCCCCCCCCCCCCCCCCCATTGTATTTCAAAAGAAATTTTGTTATACTATACTTGAAATTCTATTAGCTCTTCGTGAGTTATAAAGTAATTTATAATACCATTTTTCACGTGAATTTGGACAGGAAAGGAGATCTGCAGTTACGAATATTCCCTTACACAAACATCTTTTTGGAACTAAAAGATAGCCCTCCTGAAGGACTTCTTTCGAATCTTGTTAACCTGGACAAGCACAATGAAGTTGATCTGTTTTTCAACTCCATTACGGAATACTTGGTGGTACGGGGTGCTTAAAAAACAAAAAAATTCAGTCAAGCTGAGAAAATAATATGGTTCTTATACAAACAAATGTTCTTCGACACTTATTTAGATATCCAGGTCACGTATCGAATTTTCGGAAGAGAAAGCAAGACCTGAAGAGCCGATCAAACCTAAAACGATGGTGGACTTTCGAACTATAATTCAGGTCCTTGCATCCAATAGTAAGATATGCAAGAAAATTGATGATTTGTCAGACTTAACGCTGACACACAATTTATGTCTCCAAAATGGACATTAGATTTCTTATTGAAATACTGGTCGAACCTTCTTTGAAAATTTGAGGAATTCCTAATCTTTTTGCCAAATTTTGTAAATCTCACATTGTCGGATACAAACTTCAGTGTCCATGGACCATGGCAGTTTTATCCATGTCAATTTTACAATACTTTACAAATCATAATTATTATATTTAATGAAAAACGTGTATGAGTTATTCCATTTAATGATATTTTTGTGCTTCATGTTTAAAGTATAAATTACTGATAAAATTGTTTCAAAAAAGGCCCCGCGCAATCGAGCACAAAAAACTCTATCAATAGAAAAATACAAATTCAAAAAGTTTTGAAGTTTGCGATTAGATTAATTAGAAACTAAATTGATACGAGTAATAGTTTCACAATCTTCCATTTTTTTCAGATTAGTTTTCAAGTGTTTACTAGGCGTTTATGTTCTCATTCGTTGATAGCCCTTCTAGAAATTTGATTAAGTCATAAATTAGCAGCAAAAGTTATCAATTTCAATTTCATTTTTAAAATTGATAATTGTAAAAAAAATTACGTGTCTTCTTTAACAAATTTTAAGTTGCAAACATTTTTAAGCCGCGATTTAATAATTTAATGAAAATAATAATTAACAGTTTGATCTTTTTAGATTTCGAAATTTTGAGAATTGTAAAGATTTTTAGAAAACATACAATTTTCAATTTGAAAATAAAATTTCGCGTTTTCTATTCAAAATGACAGAATTCTGTTTAAATTTCATAAGTGAAATTAAAGTTTTTCAATTTTTGTCCTAAAACTAAAATTTGAAATACAAATAATGAATTTGCTTGTGAGCCAAAACCTCCCGGTGCGATTGTCGTGGGAGTTGCGGTCGTGGGACTTGCGGTCAAGTAGATTTTGGATTAAATGCAGTGGGACTTGCGCCCAATTTTATTTTCGCAATGGGATTTGCGATCGCTTCATAGTATAATGACCGGTAATTGTATACAATTACCGAATTAAATATATACATTTACTTTAACATATACGTATGTCAGTATTATTATTATATGTAGGTAATTATACGTGCAACTGTGAGGTGACCATGAGGTCCCATTGCGAAAATAAAATTGACCGCAAGTCCCACTGCATTTAATTAAAAATTTACTTGACCGCAACTCCCACTAACTCGTTAAGGCTAGGTTTTCCAGGCCTGAGTGCTGAATGTAAACCAAAAGTTCTGACGTTTCGTAAAACATTGCAGCTTGCATATTCAGAGTCATAGGATGTTATTTCCACTTCCAATTTAATATCCTCAATAATAATAATAATATCCACATTTTCGTAACAAAAATCCACTTTTAAACTGTGAATTTAAAATTCCGAAGCCTCTGATTTGGCAGTGCTAAATTAGGAAGTTTATTAAGAAAAGTGAATTTTTGGTATAATGCATTTTCGGTTTTATTTTCAATATAAATAAATTTAAATTAACACTAAAAATGTGAAACAAAACGCACAAACTGTTCACCGATGATGACAATTTCTGTTTAATAAAATTTCACTGTGCATTTTAGTGTTTGCCATGTCATATAATTGTTTATGTGAGAATGAAAGGGGCCCAAGTCCTACCGAAGTGAACTAAGAAAAATCAAAAAAAATATTTTGAGAGGGGGTAACTTTTTCGATTATCTTTTCTTTTTCTTTAAGTTCTACTCCATCAAAGTTACATGTCTTGATGATGGTGCAAGGAAAAAACAGTGTCTAATCTATAATTTTGAACATTGGCAAAAAAACTATCACATATATGGACTTGGGCCCCTTTCATTTTCACATATCCAATTGAATTAATAATTTATTGTTTCTATTATAACTGAATAGCTCGCGTAGAAAAAGCGAAATTTTTGTTACATATTTCCAATTCAATTTTGAGCATTTATTTTAAAAGTCATGATAGTGCCAGTATCCTCAAGGTGAGACGAAATTTCAAAAAATCAAATTTGTATAGCTTTTTTGGTATTGGTATTTCTATTTCTCGCGAAAAATATTTTCGAAAAATGCGCTCGTTACTTTTGGAAGAAAAATGTTAAAACTTGGACATAAAATCGAAAAAAAAAGAATCGATATTTAATAATCGAATAATTTTTTGGTAGTTTCAAACACTTCGTTTGTACATTAATGGAAATTTGAAAAATAATCGAAAAAATTTGTCAAATTTTTGGAGACTAATACGAACATCTCGCAAATGAGATTTAATAAGAAATGTAAATCGATGCAACTCTAAACTAACGAAGAGTATTAAATTAATATGGAAGCCATTTTGTATCAACTACTTGTTTTTAGGCTAAAATATAATTCAATAAACCGGTTATTGCATTAGAAATGTGAAACGTAGTTTCGCTAACAAAGAGACTTTGATTTCGACTCGACATACCTGCTATATGAAATAAGGTCGTTCTAACTCTAACCTTTATCCTTACAAATATGCAATTTTACCTTGAAAATTGTAAGTGAAAAAAGTGTAATTATGTAAACTTTGATATAGGTAATTAGAGGCGATTTTTTTTTTCAAAAAAAGTTGCTCGCAGATGTTCCCTCGAACGATCCTGATCGTAAAGGCAATTAAGAAGCCCCTAATTGTATAAGTAGGCAGGTACTTTACTTTGTAAGAATTTGACTTATGGAATGCAAATTGATTCCAAGTCCAACGTTCTGTCATTGAAATATTTAAATGTCGATAATTATTTAATACACTTGACAGTCACCTGAATAAAACGAAACCTGTTTATTTTGTTGCACAAAAGTGTAAGTGTATACGCCGTTAATTAAAAAATTAATGCGTTTGCATAAATAAATTGCATAAATCTAATGGTTAATTAAATAAAAATAATTATAAAGGCCTTGAATAATTTTAATAATATCCTTTGCTTTTTTGTATTTTGTATCGCAAAGGCAAAGTGTAAAACTATTAACTACTATCAAAGTTGTCTTGGCCTTAATTTTATCTTTGTTTAATACTCGTATAGATAAACTATAAAATTTCCATTTTGGTTGTGCATCGATTGCATCAAACACTCGATATTTTTTCATTCATTCGATTTGCGAAACAACCGCTCATTGAAATGCCATTAATTCTAAAACTCCGTTATGGCCACGTGTGATGATGTTTGATACTATTTAATGGTGATTTTTGACCTTGCATTCTTTTTTTTTCCCACCAAACAGTATTAATCAATTACCTTTTTGTATGCAAATTTTTGATGAACTATAACCTATTTTTCATGAAAAAATTAGTTAATGTTAGGTTATTGCGTCATTTAATTTAATGAGTGTGGGATTACATAAGAGTATTAGAAATACATCAGCGTGGTGTATCAAAAAACGATCTTTTTTTAAAAAATGGACCGTCTCTTTTTCATTATCGATAGAAATTATCGATTTGGGAGGGGGAGGGGGGGGGGGGGTCATCGAACATTCGAAAGTGAGTTAGTGTTAGTTACAATTTAAGTCTTTGTATTAAGGGATACCAATCGATATACAAAAATTAGGCATCCTTTGATCTGTATTGAGCTCAGTATTTCAAATTAATGTAATTATAGCCATTCAAATTTTGCGACAGTTCCCGAAAAAGTAAAAAGTAAAATTAGGGAAATTTTGCACGTTGTGATATTAAAGACGAATTTGTTACGCACTTAAATTATATTTAATTACCCAAATTAATGATTTGATTTAACCAAATTACGCACACTATTAGAAATTATAATATTTATCTTCAATCAGGACTAATATGGTTGGAATATGAGAGCACGAAGATAATTATCAAAAGGCCATTTATCAAAAAGGAAAGCAATTTTCGGCACAATCAGTGAGGGGAAACTCTCTCTCATTCGCTGTGTTGCACGATTATGGGTAATGCTCCAGAATGAGTAAACGAGATTGCCATGACTAGTTGAACCAAAGAGTGACTGAAACATGCTCATCTTACCTTTTTTTTTATTTTTGTAACAGGGGGACGTTGGCCACCCGCAGGTGGCTCAAGTGGCCCCCCCTGAATGGATAGAACTCCAAACTCCAACCGGTATCCCAAATGGATAGAACTCCAAACTCCAACCGGTATCCCAAGAAGCCAGCACTCATCCGATTTAGGTATTTAATGCTATTGGACTCTCATGCCTCTCTTTCTTCCCTCTTGTATCTGTAACTCACACACAGTACATTTGTTCCCCTTTTGTATCTGTAACTCACACGCAGCACATTTGTTCCCCTCTTGTATCTGTAACTCACACGCACCACATTTGTTGTTCCAGATCTCTTTCTTCATTTTCCAGCATTCCAGCAATTAGGCTATTCGTCTCCAATGACATCCCCGCTTAGTTACAGCCTTCATTTCACACGCTGCTACTGCGCACCCTCTTGCACCACAATCTCAATATTTTGGAATATTTTTCGACCGAACGAAATGTGTGCAAAAATTGGGCTTCCAGAGTTTTGTCACAAACGCAAGAAGAATATTTCTATAACGAAGAAGAATGGTTTCGTTATCGTTATCGGTTACATGCAAAACGTTCTCTTTAAAAAATGTAATTATAAAATACAATACAAATAACAAACTTACCTTGTGTCACTGTACCTATCGTCTTGAAACACTGTACGGTTAAATTAGTAACTGATACACAATCGATTTTTAAACACAAAAACACGAACCGAATTAAAAAATTGTAGCATAAAAATAAATGCAAAAATGTTTAAATAAATAAGCTTTTGTAGACAACCTTCGATTTCTAGTTCACCAAAAAGGTTATTTTTAAATTTTAGATCTATTGAGGTTAAACAAGTAACTACATATTTTATGACTTCAAAGAATTAAATGATTCACGGATGTTGTAGAAACTTTGAACATTTTGAAAACCGACCTTTCGTACCTTGTGCAAATAACATTCTTTTAAAAATCTTATTCATAATGACAGTTTACTTGTTTAACTAAAAGGGTAAAAACTGTAAAAACGTAGGAAGCATAAAAAATATAATAAAAAAATGTTAAATAAAAAAGCTCTGGCGAACAATTTTGGATTTATAATTTACGAAAAGTTGTTTTTCACTTTTTGAAATTGTTAATTGACAAGACGAAGGCGTTGTTTAAAATTTAGCTCTATTGGTCCACGAGCGTTATAGCAATTTTAAAAATGTTGAAAACCGATAGGTACCTTCGTAGTTGTACTACTATAATAACGGCGAAGCATAAAAAAGGTTTCAAAGTGTAAACAATTTTCTAATTTTAGTTTAAAAAAACGTACATTTCTTCTTTTTGAAATTATCAATTGAAAATCTTGAAAATTAACACTATCGTCGTTGTATAAATAAATAACTACCTTTTTCAAAGATTTCATACAGATTGAAGTTTCATTAAAAGGGTAACATACCAAAAACCGTGAAGCGAAGAAGAAAAACAAATTTTAAAATGTTTAAATAAAAACCCTTGTGAACAACGATTTTTCATCCATAAAAACCTATTTCTTGCTAAAAGCATTTATTCAATTTAATTTAGTCGAAACGCGCACTAAACCTGCCAAAACGACATATCTAACATGACAAACTAAATTTGAGCAAATTTTACTTAATTTTCTTCTACTTTTGTAAAAATTACTACCGTACAAATTTATTTTTGTCTCCAATCTCATAAAGAGAGTAGGTTAGAACTAAACCACTTAACTGAATGTGGAGAAAAAGGAGAGAATATCGCTACAAAATCAAAAATGTTCGTACTCGTACATGTGGTCCGCAATCTTTCAATTAATTGATTTCATTATCGTTCAAATACAATTTCAAAATCAACATTTTTATACGAACCCATAATATCTGGGTATGTTACCAAAACAATTCAAAAAATACAGCGCAAATAATAACAATATCACTTACCTTGACGCCACTGTTTACCTGCCCTCTGTAATTCAAAAAAGGACAAAAATTAGCAAATTTCAAAAAAATTAATAACAATAACTTACCCGAGTGACGTTATTATCCTTTATTTTTTCCATCGTCATCGGTCCAATCCATCACTTTAGATAATTAAACAAAGTTTATGGTTAAATTAGTAACGATGCACTCATTTTTTTAAACGCGAAAACACGAACGAATTAAATTCATAATTGATTTAATTTCACTACTCGCGCACTACAAAATGTCTAAAACTTCCAGTCCTGCGAGATCAAAATTATTAGTTACAAACATGTGGTTACTTTAATATTTGTGTCACCTGATGGTTATGATGATTCAAACAGAAATTCGTCGATTTTTGAATAATTTTTTACATTTATACCTATACCTAAGTCTCGAATTTTTAATACGAAAATTACAATTATGTAATTAAAATTCTTAGAAAATTCGAGTTTTGCAAACTTTTCTGAAACGGATCAACCATGTTGATCTTAATTTTTCCCTCTCCTATCAGATTTGCAAAAATTGCTACAGAATTATAATTGTTGCAAGGGTAACTAAATAAAAACGGACAGATGTGGTCCGCAACCGCAACATTTTGGGCTCGTCATCATGAACCCACATTTAACAATCATTTCAAAAATAGTGTGGTATTAATAAAAAATTACTCACCTTGCGTCACTGTGCGTACCGTGCCGTCTGGAAAGTGCAAGAAAAGGTACATATTAGCAAATTTTGAAAAATGTTTGTATCCCTAACTTACCCTAGTGACGTCATCACGCTCTTTTCTCCAGTTTGATCCAATCCATTCCAACCCATCACTTTAAATTAAACAACGTTCACTTTTAAATTATTAATCACTGATGCACAAATTTTTAAAAACGAAAATTACAAAATTGATTTAGTTGTACTTTCCTCACACTACAAAACACTTTTAAAGTACTGATTCGAACAACTTCCGATAGTTATAAAGCGGCGTGCGCGATGTCAAGTTTATTGTTAAATCTGGTTACTTTCGAAAAATGTCAGGTGCTTGATAATCATCTGACAACTTCAGTCATACAGATGTGAAATTAATTAATTTTTGACTAGTTAACTAATTTTGCATTTTTTACAAAAGAGTAACAATATCAAAAGCTTTCCAAAGTTCTTAATTAGTTTGAATTCATCGATTTTTGAATAATTTAACATTTATAAATCTCCAACATCTAATACGAAAATTACAGTTGTCCAATTAAAATATTAAATTGTTAAATAGCCATTTTTAGAAAATTCTAGTTTTGCAAACTTTTTTGAAACGGATCAAGGATTTTTACGTTAATTTTCCCTCTCCTTTTAGGTTTGTAAAAATTACTAAAGAATTAATTGTTCCAAGTGTAACCAAATAAAAACGGACACATGTGGTCAGCAACCTTTACATTTTGAATTCGTATTAATAAAAATGACTCACCTTGCGTCACTGTCGTCTGCAATGCAAGAAAAGGTACATATTAGCAAATTTTGAAAAATGTTTGTATCCTTAACTTACCCTAGTGACGTCATCATCCCTTTTTCCCCAGTTTGATCCAATCCATTCCAACTTGCAACCCATCACTTTAATTAAACAACGTCCACTATTAAATTAATAACTGATGCACAGATTTTTAAAAGCGAAACAAAATGATTTAATTTTACTTTCTTCACACTACAAACGACGACGCGACGTTAATGACAACTTCCGATAGCGGCCTCCGCGTTATCAAAATATTTAACCCGTTTCACATTTTAACGAAAAGAGCAAGTGTAAATCACCCGATGGCCACGAGTCACAGGTAGATAAATTTATTAACTTTTGAGAATGTGTCTAATTTTTGACCGATTCATTTTCAGACTGTTACTTAGTAAATGAACATTAATTTTGAGAATGAATATCGTTTTCTTTCTTTCCTAAAAAGATAAGACTCGCCGCAATTTTTCATTGAAACTGGTGGACAAAATTACATTTCCCTACTTAGGGATGAAAGTAAGGAATTAGTATCCGCGAACAAAAAATCAAACAACAAGAATTTGAAATTAGCACCATAATAAAAATCAAGCTGTCAACAACTCAGAAAACGAAAATTTTGTGAAATCTAGTAAGCTTTGAGTTTTCCGATTCATTTGAAACCAAAGTTTGTGCTAGAAATTTGGTTAAGGAATCAATTAGAATGTGTGATAACTAAGTGTAAAGGATCTCAATTCTTTAACTATTATTTTACTGCAACTAAAAAAATGATTTCAAAATTGTTAAGAAACTAATTTATTTATTTACTTAGGAATTGGACTGAAACTTAATCACTTTTTGTAAAAAGTTGATTTGCAACAAATATTTCTTTAAATAAATTTATAACAAAAAAGGATGCTGTACAACTGACCTTGGACCACAGCGTACTTTGAGTTTCTCGTCAAAAGAAATGCAATAATTTAATTAAAAATGGTCAATAATTTAGAAATTTTGGTATAAGCAAAGTCTAATTTCAAAATTTTGCGACTGTTATCTATAAAGGGATACTAATTCTTACAAAAAAATGAAGCAGCTAATTTTTCTTTTCAAAAAAATTAATAAATACAGAAAATGCAAGTGAATAAATGCATTTTTGAAATAGAAGAAAAATGACCTGCTCAAGTGAGACTTAAACTGGACGAAAGAAGCATGAACACAAAAAAGATGTTCTTTAGAAAGCTTAGCAATGAAAAAAGTTTTGATAAAAGAATGCAAAACAAAGAAATAAAATTATAAAATAACCAAAAAAACCCTTAATGTAAACAATTTCAATTTTTAGTTTACAAAAACGTACATTTCTTCTTACTGAAATTGTCAATTGATGTAATTAAGTATTTTTTTCAGTTTTAGTTCAATTGAACCAATAGTAACACTGAAAATTTTGAAAACCGATACTATCGTGGTTGCATAAATAACTATTTTCTTTAAAGACTGTCATTCCGATTGGAGTTTAAAAAGAGTGAAGCGAAGAAAAAACAAAGCTTAAAACATTTAAATAAAAGCTCTTATAAACAATTTTCAATTTTTAGTCCACATAAACTTATTTTTTGTTGAAAGCATTTGTCGAATTTTATTTAGTTCAAATGCAGAAAATTTGAAAACACCGAAAACGAACACCCTCATTGTTGTACATGTAACTATTTTTTTAAGAATTTGACACGTTCAAGTAAAAGAAAAGCGCACGAAACCTGTTATAACATATAAATTTAAAATTTTTAAATAGAAACTTTTGTAAACAAATTGTTGATTATTGTTGGTAAAAATTTTAAAACCAGCACAATGTTCATTAATACATGTAAAGGCAAAATTTTTGACTACGTAAATGGAAATAAAATAGGAGAACGAGAAATATATTTACACTTTTGCAAATTTTACTTAATTGTCTTTTATTTTTGTAAAAATTACTACCGTACAAATGTATTTTGGTCTCCAATCTCATCAAGAGAGTAGGTTAGAACTAAACCAGTTACTGAATGTGGAGAAAAAGGAGAGAATATCGCTACAAAATCAAAAATGGTCGTACATGTGGTGCGCAATCTTTCAATTAATTGATTTCATTATCGTTCAAATACAATTTCAAAATCAGCATTTTTATACGTACCCATAATATCTGGGTTTGTTACCAAAGCAGTTAAAAAAATACAGAGCAAATAACAACAATTTCACTCACCTTGACGTCACTGTTTACCTGCTGTCTGTAATTCAAAAAGACACAAAATTAGCAAATTTCAAAAAATGGATACCACTAACTTACCCGAGTGACGTTATTATTCCTTATTTTTTCCATCGGTCCAATCCATCACTTGAACGTTGAACTGATGCACACATTTTTTTAAACGCGAAAACACGAACGCGCACCGACGGTTAAATTCAAAATTGATTTAATTTCACTATTCGCGCACTACAAAATGTCGTTAATCTACAACTTCCAGTCCTACGTTATCAAAATCATTAGTTACAAACATCTGGTTACATACTTTAATATTTGTGTCACCTGATGGTTATGATTCAAACAGATGTTAAATTTATCGATTTTTGAATAATTTTTTACATTTAAGTCTCGAATTTTTAATACGAAAACTACAGTTGTGTAATTAAAATTCTTAGAAAATTCGAGTTTTGTAAACTTTTCTGAAACGGATCAACCATGTTGATCTTAATTTTTCCCTCTCCTATCAGATTTGCAAAAATGACTACAGAATTAATTGTTGCAAGGGTAACCAAATAAAAACGGACACATGTGGTCCGCAACCTTTACATTTTTGGTCCGTCATCATGAACCCACATTTAACAATCAGTTCAAAAAGTAGAGTGGTATTAATAAAAAATGACTCACCTTGCGTCACTGCCGTCTGCAATACAAGAAAAGGTACATATTAGCAAATTTCGAAAAATGTTTGTATCCCTAACTTACCCTAGTGACGTCATCATCCCCTTTTCTCCAGTTTGATCCAAACCATTCCAACCCATCACTTTAATTAAACAACGTTCACTCTTAAATTATTAATAACTGATGCACAGATTTTTAAAAACGAAAATTACAAAATTGATTTAATTTTACTTTCCTCACCACACTACAAACGACGTTAATGTACTGATTGGAACAACTTCCGATAGTTGTAAAGAGGCCTGCGCGATATCAAGTTTATTGTTAAATCTGGTTACTTCCGAAAAAGGCCAGGTGCTAATCAACTGACAACTTTAGTCATAGGTACAGATGTGAAATTTATTAATTTTTGACGAGTTAACTAATTTTGCATTTTTTACAAAAGGTAGCACTATCAAAAGCTTTCCAAAGTTCATATTTAGGCACTATGAGTTGGGTACAAAATATGAAGTAAAAATGTCTGGATATTTGATATAGCACCTGGAGGAGTGTCTTCCTACGCGTTTTTGATTCTATCCATGTCCCAACAGGGATATTTTTAATTACGTGGGAACAGGACACTCATAGGTACAGGAAAGTTGCACCTTGGCTTCTTTATTGCACTACGATCTTTGTCATGAGGGTTTGCCGTCCCCATCCAGTACACCACTTCCTAAGGGATAGAGAATACGTTTACGTACCTACTCAAAAAATAGTTGTAACTTACGTTGAGTTTTTTGCTCCGAAATGTTACCTAATTTGTCCCATAGGTCCCATATAGACTGCCTACTCTCCTCTAAAAACGTACTTCGAAATGTATGGCTGATTTTGCGTTCAAAAGAAGACGGTAACTTCGTTACTGACGTGAAAAGCACCTTGCTTGTGCCGAAGAACGCCATTTTGCGCACTTTTATCGCACTTTTTTTCACACATTTTTCCGCACTTTTTGTCGCACGTTTATCGCACATTTTTCCGCACTTTTATCGCATTTTCTTTCGCACTTTTATGGCACTTTTTTTCACACATTTTTCCGCACTTTTTGTCGCACGTTTATCGCACATTTTTCCGTACTTTTTTGTCGCACTTCTTTTCGCACTTTTTCCGCACTTTTTGTCGCACTTTTATGGCACTTTTTTTCGCACATTTGCCCGCACTTTTTGTCGCACATTTTTCCGCACTTTTTTGTCGCACTTTTTTCCGCACTTTATCGCAGTTTTATCGCACTTTTTCCACACTTTTTGTCGCACTTTTATGGCACTTTTTTTCACACATTTTTCCGCACTTTTTGTCGCACGTTTATCGCACATTTTTCCGCACGTTTTTGTCGCACTTTTTTCGCACTTTTTTTCGCACTTTTTCGTCGCACTTTTATGGCACTTTTTTCGCACTTTTTTTCGCACATTTGCCCGCACTTTTTGTCGCACGTTTATCGAACATTTTTCCGCACTTTTTTGTCGCACTTTTTTCCGCACTTTTATAGCACTTTTTCCGCACTTTTTGTCGCACTTTCTTTCGCACTTTTATGGCACTTTTTTCGCACTTTTTTTCACACATTTTTCCGCACTTTTTGTCGCACGTTTATCGCACATTTTTCCGCACATTTTTGTCGCACTTTGTTTCGCACTTTTGTCCGCACTTTTTTTTACCCTTTTACCGCACTTTTGTTCGCACTTTTATCGCACTTTTTCCGCACTTTTTTCACACATTTTTCCGCACTTTTTGTCGCACGTTTATCGCACATTTTTCCGCACGTTTTTGTCGCACTTTTTTTCGCACTTTTTCCGCACTTTTTGTCGCACTTTTATGGCACTTTTTTCGCACTTTTTTTCGCACATTTGCCCGCACGTTTATCGAACATTTTTCCGCACTTTTTTGTCGCACTTTTTTCCGCACTTTTATCGCACTTTTTGTCGCACTTTCTTTCGCACTTTTATGGCACTTTTTTCGCACTTTTTTTCACACATTTTTCCGCACTTTTTGTCGCACGTTTATCGCACATTTTTCCGCACTTTTTTGTCGCACTTTGTTTCGCACTTTTGTCCGCACTTTTTTTTACCCTTTTACCGCACTTTTGTTCGCACTTTTATCGCACTTTTTTCACACATTTTTCCGCACTTTTTGTCGCACGTTTATCGCACATTTTTCCGCACTTTTTTGTCGCACTTTTTCCCGCACTTTTATGGCACTTTTTGTTGCACGTTTATCGCAAATTTTTCGCACTTTTTGTCGCACTTTTTTTACCCTTTTACCGCACTTTTGTTCGCACTTTTTCCGCCCTTTTTGTCGCACTTTCTTTCGCACTTTTATGGCACTTTTTTCACACATTTTTCCGCACTTTTTGTCGCACGTTTATCGCACATTTTTCCGCACTTCTTTGTCGCACTTTTTGTCGCACTTTTATGGCACTTTTTGTCGCACGTTTATCGCAAATCTTTCGCACTTTTAACGCACTTTTATGGCACTTTTTTTCACATATTTTTCCGCACTTTTTGTCGCACGTTTATCGCACATTTTCCGCACTTTTTTGTCGCACTATTTTCCGCACTTTTGGCGCACGTTTATCGCACATTTTTCCGCACTTTTTTGTCGCACTTTTTGTCGCACGTTTATCGCAAATTTTTCCTTTCGCACTTAACGCACTTTCTTTCGCACTTTTATGGCACTTTTTTCGCACTTTTTTTCACACATTTTTCCGCACTTTTTGTCGCACTTTTATCGCACTTTTTCCGCACTTTTTGTCGCACTTTCTTTCGCATTTTTATGGCACTTTTTTCCACACATTTTTCCGCACTTTTTGTCGCACGTTTATCGCACATTTTCGCACTTTTTGTCGCACTTTTTTCGCAGTTTTTTTCACACATTTTTTCGCACTTTTTGTCGCACGTTTATCGCACATTTTCCCGCACTTTTTTGTCGCACTTTTTTCGCACTTTTTTCCGCACATTTTTCCGCACTTTTTGTCGCGCGTTTATCGCACATTTTTCCGCACTTTTTTGTCGCACTTTTATGGCACTTGTTTCACACTTTTTTTCGCACTTTTTCGCACTTTTTGTCGCCCATGGTAGTAAATTTAGTTAGGTCAAATTGACATTAACATCGTGAATCACAAAACGCAACTCAAAAAAGGCAAAACAAACAATGCAGAAGCGCCAGTAGAACATATTACAAGATCCGAAGCCCTTACAGTGGAAGAATCCGACGAACCATCAGAATTCGGATTTAATCGCTGCCGATGCAGGATATCGCAACATCCTTCTTCTTCTCAATCTGCCAGTAACTTCGTTTGGTTATATTACTAGAAAAGGTTTGAGCATATTTCTGTCTTAGTCTTGGTCTTAGTAAAGGATGATGTATGACAGAAGTACGTACAACTTGCAAATGACATCGTGATTGCTACTTCTTATTCATATTCATATTCATATTTATTTAATCCGTGTACACAATAATACACAATAATAACTGTCTTCTCATTTCAGTCCCAACGCAGCACCTATAAAATCAAACTGTAAGACAAGTTGGTGACGTGTATCAGTTTTTCCACGTTTTGAAACTATCGCAAATGTTTTAAAATCCTTTTAAGGGTCATCAATAAAAGTCATTCGTGATTACACTTAATCTTGGGCATGTTAATGCAAGGCAAAGACTACACGCAGTAACAAGTATATGGTCACCTATCATAATATTATGTGTTTTTTCTTTTTGCAACGCCACAGGGTTAGGTAAAGTCACAATAAACACATAATTGCAGGGCCTTGCGTCAGAAGACATTTCTGCCTCAGGTTAATATAAAACTTAAATAAAGCTTTTAAAACGAATAGGGTTATTGAGAACTGAGTCAAATTACTTTTATAAAGCGAATGGTGTGTTATTGACAGAGCTGACTTAAGTCTACCACAACGTGCAAAAAGAAAACACCTAATGTTTTACGAGAACGTAGATATAACTTTGGCGACAGTTAGGTACTCTCTAAAAAATATTATTAGAGGTAACATAACGGTGCCTCCAAAGTCCAAATTTGAAATATGTGGAAAGAAACAATGACACTACCAATGGTTACAAACCTTCAAATTCCTGCTCAAATGAATAAATTGAATTATTATTACGACCATCTTATTAATACAAACGGTAGGGGGTGTTTTGTACATATATCCCCTTGCTGTCTAAATAACATGCACATCGTTCTTTACTCTCTACATATGATCAATCCTTGGTCGAAATTCGCGAAGGGGCAGAACTTAGACGAAAGACCAGGGACACCTCTTAAAACCCTCTTAAAAGGAAAATTGAATCAAGCCTATCATTATGTCTACATCAACAGAACCAAGTGTTCGAATCTGGAGCCTATAATCTCTGCAGGTCCAAACCGTCTTTGTCTACATTGCGCTTGGTATCCGATACTTACTGGGTTTTTAGAGTTTCTGAACGTGAAAGAACTAGAATCTGGAAAAAATAAATGAAAATTAAAAAAATCATAAGCGTGGAGGGAGTTCACTACGATGCATAAAGTAAAGGAGGCCTTTGAATTTGCTGATCCCGTATCCCAATACAGTGAACCCCCTCATCAGAACATTGAATATCATAGAAAATAGAGAATAAAATAATTTTCACAGAAACTATAAAATAATCTCAGTGGCATAACTTCAAGAAAGATAAATGATGATATAATAAAACACACCCTAGAGGCTAAGTATTTTGTTATTGTTGTTTAACTGAACCTCGAACTGTATCTCAGATAGGTAATGATGAATTGATTCTATAGTAAGGCGAAGGTCTCACTCATAAACAATTCTGCTCAAAGCTTAATTCAGTTTATTTCTATAATTTAAAGCTTCGACTCCAAGATGGAACGTATGTCATAGACATGCTTTAGAAGAAGGAAAAGAGAAAAAACAATAATAAATAAAAAAGATCAGGATATGGATAGTTCCGGGGAAACACTTATTCAGAAATTCCAATTGGTTATTATTATTATTATTATGTACTTCGATTGTTATCGATACTCAGGCCAAGCCTGGTTAACTAATCGCACGGATCGAAATCAAGATACGATTAGTCCTACTAATACATAAATATATCTATACAATATAAATTTGAAGTTGCTGTTAAAAAGTGAACATACTAAATACTATACACATATTATGTTCATTAAATTAAATGACGTTGATAAAACCAACGCTGATCACATTTTAGATAATGTATTTGTTTGAGAAGCCTCGGTGTATTTGATCCCAATTTGTAAAATCCACGTCCCGTCGACGCGTCGACCCTCTTTCCGCGAAGGCATTAACATGAACGCAGCGTATTATTATTATTATTATTATTATTATTATTATTATTATTATTATTATTATTATTATTCATTCTAGGCATGATCTTGATTGGTTCCTTTTGGTCTATTGTGCTCCTATTCTTTGAAAATACCTGTCTTTGACAAAGTCCAGGACTTTAGTGGAGTGAATCTTCGTTCTGTAATCTTTTCATTACCAAGTAGACCTTCCCTTGCCTTTGGGTATGCCTCACATTGGCAAATGATGTCGTACTCTTCCTTATCACAAACCCTGCATAGCTGAAAAAAGGTGTCTTCAGTCCTAATCCGTAGTTAACTGGTTTAGGATAGAGCTTACAATACCGGAATTCCGGGATTTCGAAAACCGGGATCCCGGACAAAATTGATGCAGTATTTAAAACCGGTATTCATACGTAAATACCGGTATTTCGGTTTTAATTTAATTTTATTTTAGCAGAAAATATTTTGGATTAATGATATTTACTTAGAACTAGTGGAAAATATTGTATGTATACAGGGTGGGCCAATAGTGTGTGGATGGAAGACTGTGGGTTTATTAACGACCATTTCGAAATTCGTTCATGGGATATGGTAAAGTTACAAATCTAAAATATTTTCACTTGAATCGCCAAGTTTATACAGGATGATACAGCATGATTTATATCAAAGTTGCATTTTTTAATGGAACCTCCTGTACATTCGTTGGACAATTCTAGTGCGACTTTATGTGTCACACATAGTACTTAAAACAAATGTGTCCAAAAAATTGAATATCGCAGGGATCACAAAGCTTAGAAGGTCGTGACGATGCGATATTACTAAAACATGAAATGTACTATCGTAAACTCGACGGTCAAATCTGAAATCTTCTTGTGTTCAGAGAAATTACTACGTCAATTGACAAAATTTCTATAAACGGTAACTTGATTTTTCAAATGGCACTGCTAATTTTTCTTTATTACATTTTAATTTTTGAACCATGAATTTACAAAATTATAATTACGAGTTCATTATTTCAAATTTCAATTTTGAATTTAATTTAAACTTTTTAACTTCAAGTAGCAGTAATATTTTGCGTTTCAATTTTTTATTTCAAATACGAAATTTTTGAATTTTATGTGGATTTATTTAATTTACATTTTATATTTACATCTTTGAATAGCTTGAATACTTTGAATTTGGAATTTTGAATTTCTAAGTTATGCGTTTTTTATTTTTATTTTATAGTTTCAGCAGTAAAAAGAGTCAATACCGGTATCAATACCGGGATCCCGGGATTCACTTGATTGAATACCGAAAACCGGTATTCAAAAATTCTTCCGGTATTGTAAGCTCTAGTTTAGGATCTCCAGGACACTCTTGATCTTAATTTGTAGTGGATTTCACAACATTAAATTCTTGCTTGGGTTATAGAACCGTCTAGAACTCTAGAGTGACACATACACACAAGAATCTCAAGTTTTTGTACAAAAAGTCCATGGTATCAAACTGTTTTAATTTTAATGCCCTAGAGAAAGGCTTAGAAATGTTTGTAATAATCAAAATTTTGTTTAATTTTCCTTGCTATTGACTGATTATGGTAACACTCTTTATTTCCACCACTAGCGAGAAAAATATAACTTTCTCCACTGGTTTCAGTTAAGAAAATTGCATTTTTAAGGCAGCTTTAAAGACAGATCTTATTACAAGTTCATTAAATCAAATTTTATAAAAGCATTACCAAGATGGCAGTAATATGGGAAGTTGATGACATCTTTAGAATTTTAAGTAGAAGATCATTTTACAGATGTATAGGATGAGTGCGTTTTCTCTCGTTAGTTTCTAGTAGCATTTGTAAAATTATAAAGGATGAACCATCCAGTTTGAAATTTTATTACATCAATGGATAGCAAATAACATCTTCAGTTTTGTTCTAGCATCAAAACTGCAAAGTTAATCTCATTTACCAACAACGACAATATACGGCCAAGTTTACAATACGTTAGCATGTTACGAGTATAAATTAATAATAAACAACTCAAAACCTGCCCTTAAACCAGATTTAATGAAGAGAACGAAGTAATGAAGGTGATGTTCTTCGTTCTCTTCATTAAATGTGGTTTAAGGGCAGGTTTTGAGTTGTTTATTATTAATTCTTACCTGTCACCCCCCCCCCCCCCCCCCCCCCCCCCCCCCTTACACATCGTTAGGTACTAGTATATTTGTTTCAAAGTAACGCGAAATAAAGACCTTTGGAAATTGAAGGGAATTTGATTCTCTTTCCAATGGTACAATAATATACAAGGTATTCCATTGAAAAAAAACAAAAGAGTTTGAGTCATATCACAAAAATGATGGACAACTACCTACTTTATTATTTATTCAATTCTGTGAAATTTTTCCCTTTGCATTAATTTCATATTTTCGTTAGCAGTTTAAAGAAAGCAGCTTTTCAGTTTTTGGTAAGTTTTTAAAATCCAATTCTCTACCTTTTTCCCCATTAAACAATTTCTCTACCTCTTATAGTTTCCAAAATTCCTATACAAATGAGGGAAAACTAGCATCCAATACACACAATTACATTATGTCTTTTGGTAAACTTTTTTCTGAGAATCTTAACTTTTTTTGGAAAGAAAAGGGTATTCCGTGTGAAAATTAAAATCCCTTTGGCCAATAAAAGGGACCTGTCGAAATGTTTAAAGTTTAGCAAATCAGAAATTAGAAACATTTATCAAAAATTAATGAATTTATCTGTTTGACTCACAGCCATCGGGTGATTTACACCTGACCTTTTCGTTAACATGTGTAAGTTACCGGTTTAAATAAATAAATTTGACAACGCGCAGGCCGCTATCGGAAGTTGTTCCAATCAGTACATTAACGACGTTTGTAGTGTGAGGAAAGTAAAATTAAATCAATTTTGTAATTTTCGCTTTTAAAAATCTGTGCATCCGTTATTAATAATTTAAAAGTGAACGTTGTTTAATTAAAGTGATGGTTGGAATGGATTGGATCGAACTGGGGAAAAAGGGATGATGACGTCACTAGGGTAAGTTAGGGATACCAACATTTTTCAAAATTTGCTAATATGTACCTTTTCTTGCATTGCAGACGACAGTGACACAAGGTGAGTCATTTTTATTAATACCACACTATTTTTTGAACTGATTGTTAAATTTGGGTTCATGGTGACGAACCCAAAAAGTAAAGGTTGCTGACGACATGTGTCCGTTTTTATTTGGTTACACTTTGAACAATTAATTCTGTAGTAGGTAATTTTTGCAAACCGGAAAGGAGAGGGAAAATTAAGGTAGAAATGTTTGATCTGTTTCAAAAAAGTTTGCAAAATTGGAATTTTCTGATAATGGCTATTTAACAATTTGATCTATTAATTACGTAAATATAATTTTGGTATTAAATATGCGAAATTTATATACATGTTAAATTCTTCAAAAATTGATAAATTTAACATTTCTTTGAATCATAACCATCAGGTGATATGAAAGTAACCAGATGTTTGTAACTAATAATTTTGATAACGCAGGACTGGAAGTTGTAGATTAACGACATTTTGTAGTGCGCGAGTAGTGAAATTAAATCAATTTTGAATTTAATCATCGGTGCGCGTTCGTGTTTTTTCGCGTTTAAACAAATTGTGCATCAGTTACATTAGTTATTAATTTAACCGTAAACTTTGTTTAATTATCTAAAGTGATGGATTGGACCGATGGGAAAAATAATGAATAATAACGTCACTCCGGTAAGTTAGTGGTATCCATTTTTTGAAATTTACTAATTTGTACCTTTTTGAATTACAGACAGCAGGTAAACAGTGGCGTCAAGGTAAGTGATATTGTTATTTGCGCTGTATTTTTTGAACTTCTTTGGTAACAAACCCAGATATTATGGGTGCATATAAAAATGTTGATTATTTGAAATTGTATTTGAACGATAATGAAATGAAATAATTGAAAGGTTGCGGATCACATGTACGAACACTTGCGATTTGTGCCCCTTTTTCCACACTGCTGGTTTAGTAGTCTCCAAAATAAATTTGTACTGTAGTAATTTTTACAAAAATAGACGCAATTTCAGTAAAATTTGCTAAAAAATCGAATTAAATTTCCGATATTTTGTTTCCATTTCCTTACTCAAGGGTTTTGCGCTGCCCTTTACATGTGTTAATAAACTTACACGTTGAACAACACTTTTTTGACTAATGGTTATTTGTACAACCACAAACGCGGCGGTTTTAAAATTTTTCACTAAAAACCAAAAATTACCTACTAACAAGAGCTTCCATTTAAAAATTTTGAATTTAGTTTGTCACGTTAGCTATTACGCTATTTTTTATTTTTTCTTTTGACTTGAATAAGTCAAATTTAAAAAAAAAATAATTACTTGTAAGTATAACAATGAAAATGGGTGTTTTTTGCATTTGAACTAAAATTAAATAAGTGCTTTCAGCGCATCAATTGACGATTTAAAAATAAATTTTTGTGGACTAAAAGTCAAAAGTTGTTTTCAAGGGCTTTTATTTAAACATTTCAAGATTTATTTTTTTCTTCGCTTCACGCTTATTCTATGTTTCCCTTACAAATGAAGCGTCATCAGGGAAATTTCTTGAAAAAAATAGTTCTTTATAAACCACGATAAGGTCGGTTTTCAAAATTTGTAAAATTACTAATGCAAGAATTAAATTAAAACTGGAAAGAAAACACTTTTTTAACTTCATCAAATGCCAATTTCAAACAGAATGAATCCAACTTTTAATTGAAAAAGGAAAATTGTTTACATTTTGCAACATTTTTTTTTAAATTATGTCTTGCACTTGAACGAGTAAAGTGCCAATCAATGAAATTTTTATTTGTTCAATAACAAAAGTGTCAGTTTTCTAAATTTTTAATTTCAACTACAAATCGAACATTGTTATCAAAAGGTTTTATTTAAACATTTTAACATTACTTTTTTATGTTACGTCGTTATTACAGCCTTCGTTAGCTTTTTCTATTTTAATTATTTACTTGAACCAGTAAAAAGTCAATATGAATGAAATTCTTTGAGAAAAAAATTTATTTACACAACCACCAAAATATCAATTTTCAATATCAACCAAAAATCGAAAATTGATTACAAGAGCATTTATTTAAACATTTTAACATTAATTTTTCATGTTAGTTTAATGAAATTCTTAATGAATTCTTGGTTCAACAACCAAAGTTTTGAGAATAAAGCTTATGGGGCATACTCAGCTAAAACCTCAATTAATAAATTCAAAAGAAGGGATAACTCTTTTTGTGACCAAAAAATGAAAAATTGTTTACAAAAGCATTTCTTTAAACATTTTTAATTTATTTTTTTGTGCTACATCGTTATACAGCTTTCATGCGCCTTTTCTCCATATTGTCCTTTTATTTTTACTTTTACAGTATGAATGAAATTTCCTGAGGAAAGATTTTATTTGTACAACTACGAAAGTATCGGTTTTCAAAATTTTCAAAATTGCTATAAGGTTCGTGGGTCAATTGAGCTAAAATTGAAACAACGCCTTCATCTCATCAATTGACAACTTCAAAAAGTAAAAAATAACTTTCTGTGAATTAAAAATCGGAAATTGTTCGCAAAAGAGCTTTTTGTATTTAAACATTTTTACATCAATTTTCCATCTTACATCGCGGTTTTTACCGTTTTTGTTCACTTTTTCTATTTTACCCTTTTAGTTAAACAAGTAGAAATTGTTATTTGCTCAAGTACGAAAGGTCGCTTTTCAAAATGTTCAAAGTTGCTATAACATTAGTGAATCATTTAAGCTCAAATTGGAAAAACGTTTTTAACTCATATCAAATGACAATTCCAAAAAGAAGATATATAAGTTTTACTTAGTGTGCTAAAATCGAAAATTGTTTTTTTAACATTAACTAACTATGCAACACCAACACCGTTATATCACTTTTTTCTGGTTTGCTCTTTTACTTAAATAGAATTGCAAAATCACTTTCAATCAAATTAGGTTTTTGTGAACTAAAAATTAAAAATTGTTTTAAAGAGCTTTTATTTAAATTTTTTGGCGTTACTTTTTCGTGCACATTATTTGAATTTAGCTAGTAATAAAGTTATTTATAATTTATTACTTTGAATAATATTTATTGCTATTACATTTGGTAATAGGGGTCCATGTAAATTGGGCGAAAGTTGGTAAGTTACTTTATTCTCATGTTTTACATTTAATTTTTTCCCAAATTGCATAGAAAATTTACCTAAATAACCACCATGAAGTGTTTGGAGCCTAATCGATCACTTGATACATAAAAAGTGTCTATTTTGAATTTTGTTGGCCCTTCTAAATGTGAAGATTTAGCAACTGAAAATTTTCTTTTTGAATCAAACTCTTTTTTGTTTGTTTTTCTGTATGAAAAATGAGAAATCACTTAATTTCACACATTTGGGGTTTAATTTCTTCGTTAAGTTATGAAATGATCTAAGGGTGATTCACGCCCACAATATTTTTGAAAAACTTAAAAGAGGAAACTTCATGTCCTTGGTTTCCAAAATGAAAGATGTCTTGTGGGGGCGCGATGGACAAAAATTTCAAATTGTTCAAAATCAAGAATGTATTAGTATTACATTTCTTTTTAATTTTCTGAGATACGCAAGGATCGCCCCCAATTTTATTTATATCGATGATAGAGATATAAAATTATGCGTAGGTAATATCCCTATAATTAATATACTTAGTTAATTTTATCTAATTATTATAATATAACTAGCTACATATAATTGGTATTAATCATTTTTAATTAACTTATACTTCTTAACTTATACTTAATTATACTACTTATACTTATACTTAATTACTTGATTTTGAAAAATTTTGTTGTAATGAAACATTGAAACAGAACAGAAGACAATGTGTTTCAATAAGTAGATGACGGTACTCTCCTCCCCCTCTTCGCCAATTTCATTATGTTTATTATATTCGTATTCATTCTCAATTTTGAGCTTCAGGCTCGTCTTCTTAAGTTTCATTAGGTACTTAATTGAAAATTGAAACCGAATGAGTTAATAGCATTTAACATTTATATTTGCAAATAAATCAAAAATTCAATTATTTTTTAATTTCTTACCAATTTTTTTTTAAATATAGGCACATCCACGAAGTTTTCTATTCAGTTGGGAAAAAATTGATTTTAGGATTGCATCAAGCATGTTTTAAGAAGCAAAACAATTACAAAAGACGGGTTATTTGGCTATTTCTACAGCACATTTTTTTTTGAAAATGGTTACTGGTTTACAGTTTTTTGGTATTTTCTTAAATTCGAGTGTGTTTGTTTATGAAATCGATCGTAAAATAAAAAAATTTTATTTATAAAAATTAGAAGCTCCGGAATACTTTTGGACTGTTTTGAAATCCCACATAAATGAAACTCAATTTTTGAATCGCTAATGCTGAAATTTATTTAAAAAATAGCACTTAAATCCCAGTACAAATTGCTTAACTAAACGCTAATTAAATTGAGTTCGATTTTTAATAATTTAGAAATAATATTTTTGACAATATTGTTGCGCTTTAATTAGTATTTCTTAAAGAGTTGGAGCTGGACATTAAAAATTCAAGAATTGAGTTTACTTAATGTGGAAATCAAAAATAGGCCAAAAGAACTGTCGAACGAAAAAATCATTTTTTTATTTTGAAGATAACTGCATTTTAATAATTTTCAATAAAATGTGAGAAAATAAAATGTCAGATTTGACAGTTACCAGATGCTAAATGTAATCCCAAAATTAAAAAAAAATCCAATACAGTGAAGTGCCGACTTTTCTGCAGACACTGTATAACGTAATTACTTATATTAAACAAATAATCACCAGAGGCTCCTTCGTGGAAGTTCCGGAATGAGGGTAGCTGAATTTCACGGATTTGGCGTTACTTTTCTTCTTTGAATTCTTGATTCATGTGAAGGTACTTGCCATATACTTTCACTTATTAAAAAAGCATAGAGGAAGAAGGCCAAACAGATTCAGTTGCAACTTAATTTGTATAGGATCCTCATTGTGGCAGGTGGTGCCATCCTATTGACAACCATGGAGGCACCTTCCAATTTTCCAAAAAAATTCACTCTCATGGTCATTACGGTTCAGTTTTATAAGTAGCTGAATTTTGTAAGCGTCTTTTGGAAAAATTCTATAGAAGAAATCGTCAACTCAAATTTTAAAATAAGTCACATGTGGTACCTTGGAGTTGATGATTTATTACTTTGAAAAAGTTTCCCCGTGTAAGCAACCCTCAACAATTTTGCGTTAAGAACAATGCTGTCATGATTTTTCTATTTTGAACCATGGTTTAGAGTTGGACTCCTTTTGAGGCTAACTCATGTGGTTTCCATCAATAACATTAAAAAGCTTAGGGTTTGTTTTATTTGCAACTTCCTGATGCACCCAAGTCTTTTTTTATTGCACATTATCGTAAATTAGGTCCTCTCGTTGGCATTTTTCCGAAATTACTTGCTGTTAAACGTCATGTTTCTACGGCTAAATTCTTCTTAGTTTGGTTCGCTCTGACCTTTCCCCACATTGTAACTTCCTCAATTTCCTATATTTTCCTTCAGTCGAATTTCGAAAACTTATAATTGAAAATAGAATAATCTATGACAGAACGTGAAAATTGAGTCTGTAGGTAGTATGTAAATGAAAATTGATCTATGCTACTAATTGAGATAAAAATAAAAATTTTAAATGCAGATTGACACAGTTTTCAATTCCTTCATATTTCATAATTATTTCCGCGGAATTTCATAAAAAAACCCGCACGAACTAAATCATAATTCAAGCTTTTTTCATTTTGTAAATTATTCATTTACGCATTATGCGTTAAGATTGTTGCGTATCGCGTTTCATCCAATTAAAAAAAAAAGGATATAAATTCGTTTGAAGTATAATTTTCACATACCTACCTACGTCGCTTGTTGGAAATAAAAGTGTACGGCAACGCTGAAAGGTTTTTCATTTCATAGTCACTAAATTATAGTACTGGATTGTCAATATATAAACTACCTTTACGTAGTTATTTAAACATGTAATCGATTACGATTACCATCCAAGGTTTTGAAATTTATTTTGTTTGCAAACTAAACCAGTTTCCTGATGTTAATATCGATCATACTGAACAGCAATTATAGGGCGGGATGATTAATGCTCACCGTGGTTTGTTTTTTTGGGGGGCCAAACTGTGATGAGATTGTAATTTAGTGTGGGTGCAATTGAAATTATTGTTTACACTTTGGTTAACAGATGACGTTGCAGAACCTCGCACCTAATGCGATAATTACTTTATAGTACAAAAACAACGCGTTTACCTAACGTTTATTAAATGGAACGTTTCATTAGAAAGAATTACTTTCTGTTCGATCTCCCCAACACATACACACACAACTATAATGACTTTTTAAACATAAAACTCTTGTTTGCATCAAGTTTTCTTCTATTGTCAATGCCGTCCATTTCTTATAGGTAGATACATATACTTACGAGTCTTGACTTTCTACAACTTTGTATCAAGAAGTTCATTTTTTTCAAAACATTCTTTTTCTTCAATCTCTCACCATGACTGTAGAAACACTATGTCAAAAAGCCATTTTTACACTTTTTAATTACGTGACATGTGATTTTGCAAAAAAGTTGTATGTTATAATGGAGAAAATAGTTTAGGTCTTTTGGTTTTGGAAGATTTTTATTAACTTTAGAACCTGAAATGAGAATAGGATTGCAAGAACTGGAACTCTTGTGGCCGTTGAACTACACAACATTGAAATCACCAAAAACCACAATACAAACTTATTAAATCGAACGTGTATCAATATTCGCTGTCATCATCGACGAACGACAAGTTTTTAGTTTAGTCGCTGATCATAATCCTATTGCGTTGCATTGCAGTTAACACCGCGCAGTAGCGATCGAGCGCATACGTTTAATATTTAATGATAATACCGGAATGGACCAAAATTTTGGACTAGAAGTCTAATCTCTAAAGAAAATACGAAGAAACCAATTATTCCAAGAGAAAGTGAAGAGAACCACGAAAGTCACAATTTCATAAAATACTGGATTTATGAAAAGAATGTTTGAAGTCTATTCATGGGGGGCCACTTGAACTACTTGCGGGTAACCAACGTCCCTATATTAAAAAATAAAGGAAAGTCTGGTTTAACAACTCTTTGGTATGTTTAAGCCATGAATAGATCGTCAAACTACAAACCAGCCAAGAAATAAGACATTACGATGTGAACGAGTTGTTAACAAGAGATGGAGAGAATGAATTTTAATTTAAAAAAAACTTCAACAAACAGCACAGTCCATCCAACCATTTGCACAGCTTCCCCCACTCATCGTTTTCAAAAGTTGCCCTTATGGTCATTCCTTTGTACCTTCATATTATAATTGAGGACAATATTGCATTTCTGCTCTTTTGGTTAAACCGGCGAGGCTTGCTCAAAAACTATCTGCTAATAGTGGATCCAAACTGTGGAAGTTGCTCTCCATCCATGTTTCTCCTGAGACTACTTCCTTTGGACATCTCGCAGCCATAGTAGTTGTTGTTTTACTATTTCTCCCCATCTCATAAGCAGGCATTTAAAAAAAACGACTCCAATACTCTCTCAAACAAAATCCTGCATAAAAAAAGGTCCAAAACACCTAATCGTTCAACCGTTAAGCAAACATATGACATATCCATATCATTCAACCGCCTAACGTCTTTTGGCCTGAAAAAAACACCCTTTCAAATTGCGCTCATTTAAAAATTATAGGTAGGTACACGTACCCGCCTAAAGAAGGACGAACCACATAAAATCATCCAGAAATTCAAAGGTTCAAATAAATGCGTTTTGTGAGTTTGATATAGGTACTCGTTGTTCTTGTTAATATTGATGAAATTATGAAATTTTTGTACTCGGTAGGTACAGCTTCTGACTTCTTTGGCTTGTGTAATTCTTTATGGAGTTCCACATAATATATCTTAAAAATGGTTTAGTTTTTCATGTCTGGCCCCATGAAGCCATTGCTACGGTTATTAGCCTTACAGTTATCTACAATTCGTGAATTGACTTAAGAGTTTATTGAGCTAAACTACGTGGCATGTGAATTTGCAAAAAGGTTGCATGTTATTATTATATTGGAGAAAATAGTGTAGATCCTTTGGTTTTGGAAGCTTTTCATTAAATTGAAAACCTGAACTTTTTCGAAAAAACATCATGAAATTAATTTTTCGTTTAAAATCATGGCCCCCACCGCATCCTGCCGTTTTTTGGCCTAAATTCAAATTTATTCTGGTTCATTCAAATTGTATAATTATATCTATTGTAAATAAAGAAAAAAATCTTTTCCAGATCGTTACTTTTTGTAAAAGTTGAGTTACCAACGGATGCTTTTGCTCATTATTCATGAACCGATACGTTGTAGTGGAACCCAAAGATCTACGGGCGAAGGCTTAGAAAAGAACTAAGCTTGCAGTGGGACTCTTCTTAACGTAATTTTGAGAAATATAAAATAGGTTTTATCTCGTTATAACCAAGCCGTTTAGGACTCGTGATTATTATAGAAAATTTTACAATTAATCTAAATACTTCAATAACGCCCTATTGTTATCCTAGTTATAAATAAAATATTATTTCATTATTTAGAAATGTCTGCTCAACAAATCGTTCAACAAAATGTAGGTAAATTTTGCACCTATGATTTCAAGTTAAATTATCTTGAGGTATATTTTAAGTGGCAAGGCGCCCTTATTGCCACCCTTATTCCTTTACCTAACTAAACTAAAATTGTGGTTAGCCTTTAGGGAAGGCATTTATTTGCATAATAATTTTCCAAAAATAAACTTAAATATATAATTATAGGTATCGATGAAACACGCAAAAATCACCAACTTAAGTATTAAAATTAATTTAATATTCCAATCACATTAAGAATGAAAAAAATTTAGACATTAATATTTAAGGAAGTGTGGGCGGTTCGAATTTTTTTAAATAGTCATTTCCTATTTGTGAGCAATTGAACCCGGCTGCACCAAAACTAGTTTGGAACCATTATGTGGGCGGATGCCTAAATTTTAACTGGGAACCAGTATTAGTCCCCACCAAAGCGTTTTCTAATTCGTTCTAATCGTATACGAAATTTATTTTACAAGATGGTGAGGGGACATTTTGTTTTCTTTCACTTAAATTTTAAGCGAAAATCTTTCTTCAGATAATTATGTTATCGGCGTGATTAATTTTAAAATTTATTTTTTCTTAAAAAAATGATAAAAGGCGATAAATTTGTCTTTGCTAATTAGACGTACCAATATAAATTTTTAATAACAGTAGGTACACAGGCGTAATTGTTTTACATCGTGCTTCTAAATTATTACAACTTATTCGTCATTTAAATAATTTAATTAATTAGTAATTCCTTGTAATAAGTCGCCAATGTAGTTGGATTAATTTTCCTAATGCGATAATTCAATGTGCGTGCACAATTAAGTCACATTATCATTATTATCAGCGCTGAAAAATTTAGCTACTACGAAATTTCAATTTCCGCGCTCCCAACTATGCATTTCCTAATGAAACAGGATAATTAATTTGAAGAGTACAAGTTGACGTCGTTACTTAGGGCGTTAATTATTTTTACACCGTAAATATTGTAACCGTTTATGAAAACGCCCAATTTTCGCACACCTAATGTATATTTAGCATCAGCTAACATCCTTTCGTATTTATGGGTGCGAGAAAAAGAGACCTGCAGGTATTCAATATGCTGCATTAATTAATTTAATTAGTTAGTAATTCTACTATTAAATCGTTAGTAAAGTTGTAACTAATTTGATCTGGTGCGATAATTCAGTGCACTAAATTATAGGTAAATATCGTTGTTATCAACATTATAAAATTTGGCAACTAGGAAATATACAACTTTTGATGTCAAATTTGACTTTGTCAGGTCAATCCCCTAGCCCCAGCAACCCCTAACTCAAGAATTAAAATAGGGAAAGGGAGTCGAGCGAACCCTCATTTGAAGCGTCTTTTAATTCTCTATTCGACAGTATGATCGAAATTAGTTTTATTCAATTTTGTTTTCGCTCCCATGAAAAGTACCCTCTAGATTAACTAAGGTGGGGGTGTTGTTTAGGAAAAATCCTGAAACACGCCACCTTTGACCTTTTGAACGGCACATTTTGATGTCAAATTTGACTATGTCAGGTCAACGCCCTAGCCCCAGCAACCCCTAACTCTTTCAATTCTCTATGCGAGAGCACGGCCGAAATTAGGTTTATTCAATTTTTAGAGACTCAAGAGAGCTTTAAAATGATGGTCTCTCGACCACCTTAGTGTAATTTATGTTTTCGTTGGGGGTTGCTGGAGCTAGGGGGTTGACCTGACAAAGTCAAATTTGACATCAAAGGTGTCCCCCAAAAATAAAAAATCGACGTGCCCGAGCGTTTTTTTAAGAAACTGGTCTAAGTGTCCCAAAACAGGCGCGTTTCCTTTTCAATGGCGCACCCTGTATAATTTCAAACCAATTACTAATTACAGTACCTATAGCCTTCACCGCGTTAAAAATTTATTATTAAAGCGCTGAATTTGATTAATAATTAATTATCATTAATTATTATGGTTTAAGAAACTGAACAGCTAATGTGGTGATCAGAAGAAATTAATATTTGTAGCTCTCCAATTTTTTATTAAATTACAAAAATTAATTTAAACGACACAAGCTGATTTAATTAGTTAAGCGTTAACAATTTCAATACCGATAATTGTGCACAAATTGAATTCTACCTTGAAAATTTGGTTAATTTTGCAAATTGTTATTAGTATTAGAAATTAATAGCGGCCTAATTTCTAATAGCAAAGTCAATTGTACACTTTGTTTTTGAAGGTGCCTAATATTTATTAAGGTGACGAAAATTTTTTAATTTAAATGCTACCCTGATTATTTGATTATAAATCGATTAATTATCTACCTAAGAAAATAATTAGGGGATAATTAAAGCAGTCGTGTATGATTAATTATTTGGAATTATTATTATAATCAATGTTGTAAAATTTGGCAACTGCGATTAAGTGATTACAGTAGCCATTACTATATTGGAAATCGGTTATTAAAGGTAAAATTTGTTAGAAATGAATAATCACTAATTTGAAGAACTGTGTACGTATAAAAAACCCTAATTTTCTAATGTAATACAAAAATTTACTTAAACTTTAGAAACCGATAAATTGTAATTCATTTCAACACTCGCTCACTTGAACGGACTTACAACAGCTGTTGGTTTTCCAGAACTCACAGCTTACTGCTCGACCCGCTCGCGGTACAGCTTTTTTTCTCTTCCAAAAGTACTACTTGGTTCCTTTTGACGTAGACTGTCTCTATGGGTCTATATCACAACGGCCACTGATCATAACGGCCACCCCGGTTTTTGCTATTTCATAACGGCCACCTTGATCACAACGGCCACTTATATTATTTAATCATAACGTGAACAAGGTGGCCGTTATGATCAAATAGTATTAGAGGCCGTATGTGATCAAAGTGGCTGTTATTAAATAACAATAACCTAGGTGGCCGTTATGATCATTGGCCGTTGTGATCAGGTCCCGTCCCTATCTTAGCTTCCACACAATGAACCCTTTTGGCCATGTTCTCTCCTGTTATCATTTAAAAAAATATCATCCTCTCTTCTCAAAAACCAAAAAATTGATTTTGGTGAATGCAAAGCCATTGAAATAAAGATTTCCTTTTCCGAAATTTTCATTCACCATCATGGTTAAGGCAGTCTACGCAAAATTCGATTAAGAAAAATCTTGCAAACAAAAACAAATCATTTATAGCTGGTGGTTTTCCAGAATTCACCACTTTGGATCAAAGGATCCGCTTACAGCTCTGCTTTTGGGCCAACTTTTCTTCTTCCCCAAAAGGTTTCTTCAATATTTCTCCTGCTTGGTTCCTTTTAACCTAGACTTTCTCTACCTAATCCATACGAGACAATGAAGCTTGCTATTTTAAAAATCGACACATTTTTGACTGTGGTGGCGAACAAAATGATCACATTTTACTGCGCCCTGGCATCAAGATCCCTGTTTAAAGTCGGAGTCCTTTGAAGCAACACTTCAAAAACCCAACGAAAACCCATAAAGAGATATTGAAAACGTTATGTCTATTGTTTCATTAGGATGAACAATAAAAATTTGTTAACTAGGCAAGGTTTATTGTGATCGTTAAATCAACCCCTTATTAATGCCTAATCCCATTGACGTCAATCGGTATTTTTTTGCGTATTGTGCGCTCACCCTAATTACGACAAATCTACGTATTATTGATTTGTGGTACATTGTTAATAAAAGATTGAAAAGAAAATGCGTTACTGCGAAGTTGCCCTCTACACCCCTCTCCGCCTTTGTATGACATGTCATTAGCATTTTTTATTTAAGTTCAATTACGCATTCGCACGAAGAAGAAGGACGGTTTTGGCAACGTTGTAAATAATAACAATAACTGTCATGCGTTATTAATAAGGTATCGTCGCTACTGTGTACAATTAAATTACATAAGCGAAAGTACATATGTATTACTATTATAGTAGCAGCATTTACGATCTAGTAGACAAGCCATGCGTAATCACACCGTATTTGAGGAATACATTATTAAGTACGCTTTAGATTCACTTTCAGTTGTATTTGCACTTTGTTAACACTTTTCCTGGTCTCACTTATTTACTCACTTAATATTTACAATGTCAATCGAACACGGTAGCCTTTCTCCTTCTGGTACACGGACGTAAACAACCGAAAAAAAAGTTCGCGCCGCGCGAAACGTTGCACCTACACATTTTACACGACGATTTACCTAATTTAGAATGTATGTGTGTTTTACACATAAATCGAAAATTTTTTATAACCTTTTCGCTCAATCCTCTCGAGGAATTTCTCCTTGATATAATATCTAAATCCTTTCTCGCGTCGATCGTTCGATTACGGCTTTACACCTATTATACAAATTTGCAATTTTTTATTATAGCGTTACTTCACACAAAGTATAAGCGCAACGACAAAATCATCAAAGTTGGGTAATTGTTCATAAAACTAATTAGACCTAAAAATAGGATCTGTAGTTTTAAAATAATGCAATTATTTATGCGAGAGCACATTATTCGCTCGCTGTTCTGGAATAATAAACTTGAAGTGCAAATACTCCAAAAAAAGATCTATGTACTTACACTGTTGCTTTGTTGGATCATGTTTTCGTAATGTGAAAATAGAGGTTGCATTTTTCCACGTTATAATTTCATTTTTAAGTTATTCGAGCGTCAAAATTTATTTCCACCATTTTTCAAGAGGATACCTTCCTATTTAGCTTGCAATTTAGTCTTTATAAACAAGTGTGTTAAATACTTTGAAGTAATTGAATAATCCCAAAAATTAAAACCTTTAAATCGTAACTGGTAATACTTAATTGCGCAACTTCATAATTCTAATAGGAAATTAGAATTTAATTATTAATTTTAGATTTTGGGAATTTGACAATAGTCAATAATTAATTGAATGTTATCCATACTTAAAAGTTGAAATAGTCAGAATATCACTATGACTGTATATGAATTATTCTAAAATGGTGAATTTCAAAAATGTATAGGTACTTATTTTAAAAAATTAAACGGATTCAAAAACTTTGTATACCTACTTACTGATATCATTGAAATTTCGATTAAGTAATCTAGCAATTTGAAATTATTAACTGAAAATTCCTGCTTAAGCGAGGGTATTCTTGAACGAATTCAGAAGTATAGAATCTAGGATATGAAATTGTAAATTTCATTAATATGGAAAGTGCTAATTTAATTAAATTGAAATTTGCAAAATTTAGCTTTGCTAAATTCAATGATTAAGTTTAAATGATTAGCGTAACGTTATTTATTTACCTATTACCAATTCGAAGACTTGAAATACATAACAATAGTGACGTTAAAAATTTAAAATAACAAATGTACTTTACTTGAAAGATAAACCCGAAAATTCATTATACAGGGTGTCCCACTGCTCCGTAATCGGCCGATAACTCAATGTGGGTTGACGATACAGAATAAAGTTTCAAATAAAGATTGTTTTGATTTGAATTGTGTATCTTTTAAAAATATTTTTATATCTACAGTATGTTTCATTTTCACCTGGCAGGAAAATGTCACTTTTTTAAATGACATATCTTGTATTTTTTAGTATCAACGCAAAAGAACAAAACTCAAGTCGGGTGACTATCTTCATTTCTAAACAATTAAAACAAAACTTTTAATAAACGATAAGTAACGTATTCCTCGAAAATTAAAATAGCAAATAAATACAATATTTCTCATTAAAGTAAATGTTCAAAATGTCTTCCACTTTGATCAATGCACTTTTGAAGCCTAACCCTAAATAATCTTCTCACATTATTTAAAGTCATAGGAGTAATCGATTGAAACGCCTCTCGAATTCAAATTTTCATATCATCTCGTGTTGTGGCAGCTGTATGATATACTTGAGATTTAACAGTTCCCCAAAGGTCATATTCATAACTCATGAAGATATAAGGTCTGGTGCCCTTGTCGGCCAAGGAACAGGGCCTCCTCTACCGATCCATTTATTAGGGTACAGTAAATCCAATCCTCGCTCGTAGGTACCTCTAACAAGAAGTGGTGCGTTGTTGTTTTGTTTTAATTATTTAAAAATGAAGATAGTCACCCGATTTGAGTTTTGTTCGTTTGCGTTGATACCAACTATTTAAACTGTATTTTGTAATAATAATTGAAATTTTAAAAATCGTAAATATTAACAAAAGTACAAAAAATAATACCAGGAAATAATACACCGTTAAATAGGGTTTTTGTGGAGAATCTGATGGTGAATAAAAATACAGGGTGTTCCATTTAAAATATTCGAATAAATTCTACTTAAAGTTCACAAATTTTGAATTCTCATTTTAAACACTGGGTATAAAATTAATCACTTATGGCCAATTGCACCGTAAAAATTAAGTAATGCTTAAAGTTAAGCAGAACTTAAATGCCATGATTGCTATGGCATTTAAGCTGTACTTAAGTAAGCATGCCTTAATTCGTACGGTGCAACTGGCCATTAGTTTTTTTTTGTAGAGTAATACGATACCTATTAGGGTAATATTATTCATCAAATAAATTTTTCTTGTTTTGAAGAATAACTTATATTAGTTGTGAATATTATAGTCCGACCTTGAATTGTACAAAATTTTGACAAAGTAATTAATAATTTGTCAACCACACATCCAATATCAAAAAAAATTTCAGGCGTGATATAAATATGGTTGGTCGATACATGAAAGGAAAAAAATACAGGGCGTGCCATATAAAAAAAAGTGACATTTTCCTGCCAGGTGAAAATGCAACATACTGTAGACATAAAAATATTTTTAAAAGATGCACAATTCAAATCAAAGCAACCTTTATTTGAAATTTTTTTCTGTATCTTCAACCCACATTGAGTTATCGACCGATTACGGAGCAGTGGGACACCCTGTAGAATAGGTAGAATATAAGATTCACATTTCTTCATAGTTTCAGATTTTATGTCATAATTTAGAATACATTTTTTTTAATTTTGAAATATCCGATATTTTTAAAAACTTTATTTAAATTGTACCTCTCCTGGTTTAACCTCTCTCAATTTTGGTTTGGATACATTGGAAGGTGTCCAAGAAATTTATTTTATTTTAAAACTGTTCACAACTTTCGACTCGTAGATTCTAATAATTTACCAGTTCTTTCAAACCACAGAACAATTGCAATTTAACCACAAAACTTGCAATACATAAAATCTAATCTAAATTTAAAATTGTGAAGTAGTGATTTTGATATTTTAAAATGTTCTTGTGAATTTATTTATAAGTTTTTGGAAAGTTTTAATCAATTTAAAGCAAACTGCCACAATCGTCAAATTGATAAAGATGAAATTCAGAATTTCGCTAAGAATTTTATGAAATTTTTGTAATCAATTTAAAATTTGAACTGAACAATAGTACGAACAGCATGTAATTAATATTATTATTAAGTTGAAATTAAATTTGAAGAATATGGAAGAGGTGGTTTCGGGAAACTTAATCCGAAGTTTTATTCTACCTAACCAAAATTGAATGATAATTCAAACTATCAATTAGCTGTCAATTAAAATTTAAAGTGGGATATCAATTTTCAAAATATGGAATTTGAATTTTTACGTAGTAGTTAGTGTGGAATTTCCTATAGAAATAGTAGTTTTTAAAATCAATTTAAAATTTCAATAGGTGGAAAACTCCACGACTTGAAATTTTTCAATTTAAGTCGCTTAAGATACAAATTGTCAACGATCTTAAATAAGAAATTTCCACAATTTAAATCTAAATTTATTCGGCCATCGTCAAATTTTAAATGCCCGTTTTATTTTGCTTTCTAATCTAATTTTCCGAAAATTCAAATTTGAAATGTGTTTATACTTTAATTTTAACGTAGAACGCAAATTGAGATCAAGCAAATTAAAATTCAAAAATCGTCAATTGAAAATTTAAAATTATTCATAATTCACAATGGTAAAAATTATAGTGTTGTAAATATAAGAGAAAGTTTGAAAGAATAGCAGATTTTTAGAATCAATTCGTTTTTTTGCTGCTATTGTAGCCATTAAAATCTAACATTTTACTAAAAGATTTAAGACGTAATAAATATGTTCGAATATTAAATATGTAATTAATCAATCTATAAACATTTTTAGAATTTAAATTTTCTTTGCGTGTTTAAAATTAATAGAAATACATAAAAGTAATTTTCCCAATTGGACGCTTCAAGGAAAAAAGTTAAAATTTAAATTTCAAGTCTAATAGATGTTGATTTGATCTTGAAGGTCAACGGAATTGAATCTTTAAATTATAGCATGTAAGTTAAGCAAGATTTGAAAACAGTTTATTTCAAAGATGTATTTTGATATTTCTATCAAATTGAAATTAAAATTGGAATTTTAATTTTTGTGTAAAACTTACAGTTAAAACAATGATTAATAAAACTAAACCTTCCCCATGATTTAGGGGAAGGTTTAGTTTTATTAACTATTGTTTTATCTTACATTCCCCCATTTGGAGTACTCAAACAACCAAGATTACACCACGTCCACAAGTGGGATCGTTTGAACATAAAATTTGCAGCTTCTCAGGTTCCTACTTATTTTATTTTAAAATTAAATAATTATTCTCTGCTCATTACACTCCCATTCAAAACTAAGTGTCTGTATATGAATTTCGCGCTTGCAATTCCTAATTTAAATTAAAAATTTTTCGGTATATCACTAATCTAATTTTTTGTGTATCTAAAGATACGTAGATTTTTAGAATCAATTAGTCATCTCTGTAAAGAGATTTTAAAACTTGCAATTAGAAACTCCCGTAATTTTGAAATTGTCAACGGTGTATATGTAAAATTTAATTATCCCCTCTTGCACATTATAAAATAAATGGATGATTATTGTACATGTTTAATTTTAAAAAAATTGCTAATTTCATATTCGAAAGCGTTTGAGAAATTAATTTTAGTACCATATATAAATTTAAAATCAAAAGCCAAAATCGCAATTATAATTTTCTTGCTAATTTACCTTAAGCAAATTGCTAATTAATTTTAAAAGTTCTGTTGAACTTTTCAATGTACCTATGTTTTAATTTTAATTTGAAATACTGTAGGTTATTAGTCATTTCGATCATTTTTATAAAAATTTAATAAATTTCAAATATTCATTGAATTTATTTGAAAAGTATGCAGTTTTTTTAGTGAATTTTAGACAAATTTAAAATTGCAATGTATTAATTTTCAACCTGCAATACAAACTAAAAGCGAAAAAAATTGAGATTTAAATCTTCGTATAAACATTTCGATTTGCAAGCCCACATTTTGTTACTTTGAATTTAAATTGAGTCCAAATTGCGAAAAAAACTTAAAATGTTTATATCGACAAACCAAAATTTTGATTTTCAATTAATGGCGATTTGTCTAATCTGCCTATCATGTTTCAGAATTGGTGACTTGCAAATGTCATTAAAACTGAACTCATTAAATCGCTATTACCTATATGTAATTTAGAAGTAATCTTAATTTTTTTAATTATATATTTAAGTCAACATTTTGAAAAATCTCGGTGCAATAATACAATCTATACTATACATTTTAGCGCTCGGTGAAAGGCTTACATTACAACCTTACATTGTTTTTTTTTTAAAGAAATCTCGAGTTAAATAATTTTTTAAGGTACATATAAAATTTACAGTTTTTGAGAAATCTATTATAGTTCCAAACAGCTGACCAAATTAAAAATTCATTTAAATTCAGGGCCCCTTCAACTCTAACATACAATTATTAAATTTAAAAAATTTCAATTTATGTACAACTCCTACTTGAAATATGAAATAGTAAAATAGTCGTGATAAGATTCCAAATCTTCCTTTGAATTTATTTCTGGCACTTTTCAAATTTAACTTTCTGAATTATCAACTAAGTCAACTAAGTGTAGTATTCGTCTACAACTTACTAGTAGTTTCCTTTACATATGGTAGTTATTCTTTCAGAGTAACACTTTTAAATAATAATAAAATTTTGGGAATCTTTCCCTTTTTGAAATCTTCCAAATCCAAATTTAAATCTATAATATTAAAATAAAAATTTCGATAATTTTGAATTTTCCTTTAAAGATCCTAGATGAATTTACATTTTAAAAATTAGTTTCTTAATCCGAAAATTTGAAATGACATTAAAAAATTTTCTATAGAAACACGATCCTATCAAGGCCGTAGCCAGGGGGGGGATCAAGGGGGTCAGAACCCCCCCCCCCCCGAAACTCAGTGGAAAATAACAATTTCTTAAACGAAATGTAAATTACATTACGTAGTTTGCAGTTACATCGGGTGGCGTGTAATTGTTAAAATTTGGTCCCCCCCCCGAATATTTTTTCTGGCTACGGCCTTGGATCGTATGAAATATATTTTGAAAATCAAACAATTTTGAAAATTCGAATTTTTGTATGAAATTTGAAATTATTAACCGGGATGGGGTTACATTTTCCAAATTGTTATAAGTCCATCTTTTAAAAGTCCCCTAATTTTCAAATTTGAATTTAAAATGTAACTGTAAGTAAGTAAAGTTTATTGTAAATCAAAAATGAACAAAATGGTTACAAACTTCTTCTTTGAACTTGAAATTGAACTTTTTAAAGATTTGTAAACTTGTGTGTGCCTATGTGGAATTTCCTTTAAGTTGAAAGGTATTAAAAAATTGAAATCTCTTTCAAAAATTATTGAAACTGGAAGCCAAAATGAAAATGAGTACCTAATGCAAATTTTGAAGTTTTCATAGTTTACAGTTGGAAATTTAATTTTAAATGTTTATAATAGAAAAATAAATAAAATCCGTTACTTAGTTCATTAACGAAATTCGATCAGGTTTTTATTGTAAAATGTTTACTTGTTATTTACAAATCGTGATTTGTATTTCAATCTTGAAACTTCAATAACATTCAATTTCAATTTCAATTCTAAATCCTTCTTAAACACATACTGCAATCGAGTGTAAAAATCAAATTTTGACAATAAAATAAGGAACGAGGTGAACAAATTTGAAATTTGAAGTTAAAAAGATGTTCAACTTTAAAGGGACATTAAATTCGACTATTTCAACTTGATCTTGAAAGTTGACTAAATTAGACTGCAATTTTGTATTGAAATCTCGTTCAGAATTCAAAATTTCGTAACTATAGAAAAAAATTTTACCTGTAGTTTTCTTCAGGTTGGTACGATAAGCCTTAAATGGCTACTAAATTTGAAATTGTCAAATTCAAATTTGGTACAAAATGATGAGATGAATTCTGTCTTACAAGTGGAAAGTTTCGAGAAATTTGTGTGTCGAATGAAAAATGAGTCCAGAGATGTAATTTTGACTTCGTCCCTTATACATTAAGTACATTACTCATTGAAAATTCGAACTTTGTTCGTAGTACTACGAAAACTGTAAATAATGAACGAGTACAAAAATAACAAGTGCGCTTAACGAGCTATAAATAGAGAGAAATCACGTAAAGCACCAATATTTTCAACGATCATCAAGTTGTTTGCTTGCATTAAGCTCCCTCTACCTGTATATGCGTAATATATACATGTAATATAATGAGTTACTTTTAAGTCTCTTTTTCATCGTATTCTTCCCTTACGTTGACCGGAAGGCGGGACAATTTTTGTCGAGCGTAACGTGACGAGTGAGAAATGGGATTATTTTGTGTAGACCAATACGCACGCCAACAAACACGCAACGTATTGAGCTGCATTGAGTATGTGAGTGAGTTTCGGTGCCCCTGTCCTATCCCAAGCCGTAGTCGATAGGAGTAGGTCATTCACCCGAGACCCATATGTGTATGTTTGTGTATATCTATACACGCAAGACCACGCACGCAAACAAAAACTGGCGGGAAAATTCGTCATCTTCATGATGATACCTTATTTACTTATTATCGCTCTCTCACTCTTTCACTCGCTCTATCTCTTTCTCTCCAACTGTCTTTTACCAATACGAGAAGTCGATGTACGCAAATTGTAATACGACACTTTCGTCAACGAAAATTATACCTGAATAAATTCGCTATTTGTAATGGCCGTCTGAGCATTTCGTCAATTTCTTACAACTTAGAACCTTCTGTCAACCACCAACCACACCAAATATTAAATTTCCGTTATTTCTTACGGTAGCTAATTTTTAGAAAATTTCATATCTCAGATCTAAAATAATAAATTCGTAGATATACACGTTCTTGATTTAATTTAATCATAGCAGTTACATCATTTATCTGCACAATTCCTAATCGCGACTTTGAAAGAGTTACATTGTGAAGTTGACAACACTGACAACATTTTTAGTTATGAGTGTTATGACGTAACTGCTCTGATTGAATAAATAACATATAGGTGTTTTTAATTACTTACAGTTGTCATACAGTTATAGTGTCATATATCGTTCAAATTACGCAAATGTAGTTTTCAAAAATATGTAAAGTAGCTAATGTACCAATGTACAAATTTTGGAAAAGGGTGGAACGGTACAAGACGGTGCAAGCGCATTTCGAATAGTAAAGAGTGGTTCGGCAGATTTGAAAATGATCATTTCAACTTGGAAGATCAAGTTCAAGATGACCTCTCATATTGTGTATGACTCAGAAGAATTACAACGGAGGATATTGATAAGTGACTTAGATAAGTTTACAAGCACCATCGATGAGTGCTGCATTTCTTGATTGAACCCAATAAGCTGAATGTAATGTACGTGGCGTAGGCGATGACAAGTAGGTACTGTACAAAAAAAAGGAGGTGAACAAGTGCATAATCCATGGCCTTTTGCCAATAATAATGTTTCTATGTGTTATTACTGGGAAACTGGAGCTACTACGATGCGACAAAACAGTCAAAGCAGATTAGTAGTGTAATGTAAACGATGAGGCGTTTTCGGGAAAAAAAAATCGAAAAGGCATCATTTTGGACCACATCAATAAGGCAACGACTGTAATTTGGACTGGATTTAATGAACAATTTTATGGTTGAATATCGGATTATGACCGGCGTATGACCTTGTTCTCTTCTCTCTTCATTCTGACGGCCATCGTGAAACAACAAACGTGATATGATCTTAGATTTCTTCCAGTTTTTTCTCGAATATGCTCTTCAGTCATTAGTTTTTTCCTTAAACATAACATACAGTATAATCGTTCTTTTGAAATTATCATTGAGAGGGGAAACATTCCCATAGGAGGATAGGAATAGATTCTTCATTCTATTTAGCTGTTGAGATTCATTTTGCATAAATTAATCGTTTGACGAACTCCTCCACCAGGAAAAGTTGAATGTTGGATTATGGAGATTCTAGTCCCATGAAAGAAACCTTTTCATATATGTAGTTGGTTCAATACCCACAATTTTCACTTTTGGTTTCACATTCAGCAGTCAGGCCCGGCAAACCTAGACTTAACAGCTCACAACCATCGGGAGCTAAGAAGATGAATAAATCATCCCCAAAATCCTTGTTTTGGCTCACAAGGTAAAAGGCAAGACAAGCCTTTCACGACGCGGTATAAGCCGAAAACTAGTCATCTCGACCTTTTCAACGTGATAGCGTTGGGAATTAGAGAGCAACTAACGCTGGTATGCATAGTTTGCTTTATTTGGTTATTTGACTCTTGTTCAACAGCCAATACTTCCATTCTTTTTTTTTTCGGTTACTCCATGCACGTCCACGCGATATTTGATAATTTCTTTTGCTAACCCTTTCCTCTTTTCCTGTCATACTTCCCATGTTCCATATAACTTTAGTCTTACTCTCTTATAACGTTCATCGTTTTTCTCTCGCTCTTTTTATCTGCTACTCTTTCTCTTTTTCCCTCTATTCATTTTATCCATGTTCGCTGTCTCATTTTGAACATTGTATTTTTCATTCTCATTGTCAATCCATTGCCCGATTATCATTGTCCATCTCTTCTGTGCTCTTGTTTTTTGTTTCCCTACTCTTTACTCTTTTTTTTATTCCACTTAAATTTAAATCCCTTTTTCCCATTCATTTTGGAATCTTGATAGCTTCCAATGATCATTCGAAAGAAAAGCTTTGTCTTCGGAATTTTCAACATGTGACTTTAGAATGCATTTTCCGATAGTGACTTTATGGAAATGACCCCAAGCTCTGAGGTACGGATTACTCTTGATGCAAAGGCAGTAAATGGCGTTAAGATCGCCTGCATCCGAACCACTAAAAGTGTCATACACCACTAAGGTTCCAGCAAAAAGCCAAATTCCCTCCGAAGATTCAATAGGGGTGTGCCATATCTCCATAACACCATGAATTTTGGCGGTTGAAAAATGAGTGAATTTCAGTTGAGGAATTTGACTACTTTTTTCTTTATTTGACTCCAAATCAAATTATACAACTAATGCAATACCTACGTGTCGTAGAGAGTAGCAATCCATCGAATTTGCGATTTGTTTGTGTACGACAGCGGTCGGTAATCCGGTTTCCTTTTTGGGCGCCGTAAACATGGAAAGGTCGCTTGTAAATGAGTTAATCTTTAGAAATAAATGCGCACCCAACAAAACAGTTGATAAATTACGAATCTCTCTCGTAATAGTCGTAATGAAAGATAAGTAAAAACGGCGAAGTCGTCCTTTTGCAGTCAGTGTAAGCTGTAAGAATTTAATTAGTAGTAAAAGTCGAAGGTGCAAGAAACGTTTGAGAGATAAATTTTTGCAATTTGAACTTCCTGGAGGATAATAAAGCATGGGATACGACATGTCTTAGTTTAGAATGCACGCAACGGATTATTTGAGATTCTACTTAAAAATGGCGCTGAGAGTTTTTAATTGAATCTTCTCACGCTCGTCCAAAGACATTTCCATCAAAACGTTACCACCATCCATTTCAATTAATTACCTAAAAAAGCGAACGTCAATTCAGAATTCCAGTCACAGGCGGCAAGTCGCGGTTCAATTGTTTGCCGTCAATTGTGTCCCCCCGCACCTTCAAGCACATTCCCCCATTCTTCGAACGCCGAATAGTTGGCCTTGAACGAGTGCATTGCTATGCAGCCTCTTTTTGTTTTTTGGACGCCGTTTGGCAACGGTCAACACCCCGGCCAAGGTCTCAGACGAATGCAACTAACCTATCATAACCTAAACTAACCTTGCCCAACACCAGTTTGCTTGTGTCGCATTTTTACGCAACGGGTTTTTGCCCCCGTCGACAAGTTTATTTGGTCGGCTCACGGAGTTTCGGTAGTTCATTAGAATCGCTAATGCGTGCAGGTGTATGACCTTTCCGCCGTGTATTATATCTTACCAATACTTTAAAGTTTGTTTTTTCCTGGTTCACCTTGTATTTTCATTATCGGGTGCTTTAACCCCGAGGGCTCGTTTAAGTTTTTATATCGAGGGCATTAACTTTGCCTTTAGATATCGTCATTTTTTACGAAGCTCCGGAACCCGATTGTAATTAAATATGTGATGCTGCAAAATTTATACATATAAATAAGCTGAACCCGCGATACTCTCGGTTCATTTATTTACTTTACGTATTTAGGCCATTTAATAAAAAATACAATTAAGTTTTTCTTTTTAACTTATCGATCATGGCTAACAGGTTGTATAATAAACTATAAAAAGTCCATTGATTATTATGTCTATAATTAGATGGACTCACGCAATAAAATTAAGAGATCAACAATAACATAAACGACTTTAAATAGCCTCTAAGACGTCACATCATGAAATTATCGTCCTGTTTCTGTGCTATACAGAGCGACTCAATGAAAGTCGCCAAACTTTCATGTTAACATTACATAATTATGTAATTCAAAAACGGTAACTTCAGGGCTGTAGCTAGGCGGGGTTTCGAGATAAAAAAATATGAAACTGAAGTGAAACATTTTATTTTTTTATTGGTGTCCTATTTTAGCCTTTTAAACCACGCCCCAGCGTGTTTAAATCGCACTTTTTAAAACGCACGTGTTTTAAAGTTGCCATGCCAACATCAACAAATTTGAAAAACGGGAGTTCTATTGGTTATTGATCTGACAGGAGTACTTTGTTACGTCAAATAAAATGACAGATTGCAAATTAATTTCCATTTTTCTCATTTCCATGACAACGAAAGGTATACTGATTTCACATACGAATTCAACCATTTCACATTATTAGTTCTTATTTCCATTTTAATAACAGATTTCAAAGTGAACCAATAAAATAAATAGCGTAAAGTATTCGTGGATAAACAGGTCTTTAAAACACTTGCTCTATTTCAAGCACTCCGGCTGCGCCGTCGTGCTTGAAAACTCGCACGTGTTTTAAAGACCTGTTTATCCACTTATACTTTAATATACTATTTTATGATTAACAAAAGAGTTGTATAGATTTTGTCATAGGGGGGCCCCTAAACCTCTCCCATATCTACGGCCCTGGGTAACCTCGTAGCATTCGCGGAAAGTTGCGCGTTTACATTTAAATTTTAGTTCAAATGAGGTTTAGTAGATAATATTAAATTTCTTCATATGGGAGTAGTTCATGCTGTCACAAATTAGGTCACTTACTCGCCCTTAGTGTCAAATAAAACCTATTTCGAACCGAAATTAGGCAAGTTTTCGATACTCAAAAAGTGTGACTTGCTCAGTCCTTCTATCTGTCAGATTGGGAATTGAGTCGGCCTTTCCCATATTGTGCTAGGTTTGCTTCTCTGTTCTCTTGCTTCGTCTTGCAATCTCTGTCCAGGTCTGCCTTTTTGCTTTATTCGTTTTGGTCTGGTTTTGTCTATCCGCCTGATTGTTTTTCTTCTGTAATTCTGCATATATGTCCGAACCATTCCAGTTGTCGTTTTTGGATTTTTTCCCTGTATGTAGGTACTGTTTGTTATTTTGATTTTCCTTGCATATTTATGTTGTGCCTTAATGCGGTGCACATGCTTTTTGTATCATTTACTTTGTTCTTCAGTCACAGTCAGTTCTTCTTTTAGTATATTGTGTTATATTGTGCCTTGTCGGCTACTATCACTCTCAGTTTCCATTTTTTGTTTTGCTGTTCTTACAACACCGTCTTAATCGTGTGGTATAATATAATCGAAAATAGGGTTGTACTGAAAATAGAACATTGTTTTAGTTCTCTCTTTGTTTGAATTTATTTGATTCTTTATTTTGTGTTCCAACTACTTGTTCTAGATCTATAAAGCACAAGTGTAGGTAGTTCTCAATTGTTTGTCTGATTATGAAAATCGGATCTTGGACTCATCTACCTGTCCTAAAACTCCAGCAGATTTTCTATATTATTCTCCTGTAGCTTTCGCCAGTCTCCTTTCACAAAATGATATTCTCCAGTTTAGTACCTAGAGACTCTTCCTTTCATGTTCTGCTGTTATATTGTCTTTTCCCAGTTTTAATTTGGTTATAGCTTCTTCTATTTCTTCTTCATCTGCCTCTGTTTTTCATTCATCCTGTTTTTCCTTGTATTTCTTCCGTTTCCACTAACTCCTGTAATGTATATCTTCAATCTTTCCATTATCTTAGTAGCTGTATGGTATTATGGAATAGTATTACCGATATCCCGAAAATTGCCTTATTTAACTTACATTATTTTTGAGCTTGAATTCAAATATTAAAAAATCTAAGGGAGTGCCATTTAAAATAATTGATTCTTTAAGACCATGGGCTCATCCTGTATAAGTGATACTAATTACTAGCTATAGCTTCTCCTCTAAAACTGATAGTGACGAAGTTAAACGCTTATCTTTATCTTGAACTATTGGTCCGTCCTGTACAACTACAAATAACAGTTAACATATACAGTGTATTACAATTAGAACGAGCCACGCTGAATAACTTATTTGTTAGCAAAACTGAAAATAAATTCTGGGAAAGTTGTATAGGTAGATTTTTGAAAATGTGTACTTAGGGGTTACTCTGAAAGCCGAATCGATCCGGAAATGCCGGAAGTAGCTACTAACTTCGTTATTTTAAATTACAACCGTTATTTTTTATTGCATTTTTGGATTCTACGTGAAATTTCATAACTTTTGATACTAACATGTCAATATCTACAAGTTATGGGTTTTAAGTTATTTTCATTTATTTAAAAAAAATGGCGGATGCAGACGGTACTTTAAGAATTTCTTACTTGAAAACGGTTGTAGCTATGGCAACCGAGTTTTCACCAGCGCATAGAGGAAGAAAAGAGCTTTCTTTTGGTGTACTTAAAAAAAAGTTATGTTTCGTACGACGTCACCTATGAGGCTTCAAATTTAAGAAAATTCAAAGACTGAAAACTCAAATTTTTTAAATGAAATAACCATTTTCTTACTATTGCATTTGATAGAGAATCAAAATGGGCATATTTTGGTATTACATGTTCCTATCCCTATCTTTAATAGTTTCTGACTTATTCTCATTTTATCGCATTGATAACATTTTTTTCGAATTTTTTGTAGTAGTCGACTATGTCTGGACTATGACATGGACCATGGCAATCCAGTTTTGAACAAATCAAGTGGTACTAAACCGTCACCTGTTATACGTTAACATAAGTTTTTCAATAATCGAGAAAAATGAAAAATGGCTTGCAGTGGTTTTACATATTAAGATTTTTGGAATCTAATTGTTATTTATGGATAAATGAACAGAATCGCGTCACATGCCTGTCATACGTTCATTGAGAGATATCCAGGAAGACCGCGTCCTTGTGAACGTACCATCCGAACACTGGAATGAAATTGTTTGAATTTTGGAAGCTTTGTACCACCTTACCTACAGTAAGAGTTTTACAATAGGCAAATGTTAAGGAACCAGGACTATTTTTTGGAGAACATTACTTGGTCAGATTTGGAAATTTTACGCAATATTGTTGTTCCTGCAACAGAAGAGCTACCTCTGCAAGAATATGCTCAATACTGAATCACAAGTCATACAATACTCCACACGAGAACATTTACGAAAAAGAGTTTGTGTTTGGAACGTGAAAGCGCTCATTTTGAGCATGTGTTGAAGAAGACAAGGTTTTAAATTGATTTGAAACTAACAGGTGACGGATTGATTGGTTTAAAATTCGTTTGCCATAAGGCCAACAACTAAAAAATCCGAAAAAAATTGTATCATTGCAATGAAATGAGAATAAGTCAGAAACTATTAAAGATAGGGATAGGAACATGTAATACTAAAATATGCCCATTTTGATTCTCTATCAAATGCAATAGTAAGAAAATGGTCATTTCATTTAAAAAAACTGAGTTTTCAGTCTTTGAATTTTCTTAAATTTGGAGCCTCATAGGTGACGTCATACGCAACATAACTTTTTTTAAGTACACCAAAAGAAAGCCCTATTCTTCCTTTAAGCGCTGATGAAAACTCGGTTGCGATAGCTACAACCGTTTTCAAGTAATGAATTCTTAAAGTACCGTCTGCATCCGCCATTTTTTTTAAATAAATGAAAATAACTTAAAAACTATAACTTGTAGATATTGACATGTTAGTATCAAAAGTTATGAAATTTCACGTAGAATCCAAAAATGAAATAAAAAATAGGGGCTGCAATTTAAAATAACGAAGTTGGTAGCTACTTCCGGCATTTCCGGAAGTGCTGCCATTTTGAAAATATTTTACATCGATTCGGCTTTTTGAGTAACCCTTAAGTACAAATTTTCAAAAATCTACCTATAAAACTTTCCCAGAAACTTTTAACTAAAGCTCCCAAAAAAACACCCTGTATACTTAAAGCTGTGATCTGACGCAGCGAGGTGCGGATCCGGTTGAATTTTCGGTTTCTGAGAGAAGAGGTGTTGCTAAATTTTTATTCATTTGTTCTTTGTCAACCAAGTCTGTTCAATGTTGATCTCCGTTTCATTAAAACTTTCCTTATCTTGTAAGAAGTAAAGGCTTTGTCTTTGGAATGTTCAACGTGCAAAATACCTCTGGTAACCAGTTTCTGTAAGTATAGAAGGTCGTTCTTTGTTCTTCTCCTGCTCCATAGAGAACTGTACACATTTCTGAATGGGATTGAGATATTTAAAAATTCTGGATGTGACATCAGTGTCAGAAATCGCGAAAGCCTCAAAAATTTCGTATCATATCTGTACCTATAGTGCCAAGAAACCAATTTTGTACCAAAAGTCATTTCTCAATTCTCGAAGTGCTAGAGACCAAAACACTGAGCAAAATTTTAATATCATAAGGTCATCAGTTCGAATCCGAGTACAGGCGTAAAGGTGGAAGTTATTTTTCACCGAATCATACTAATTAGTCATTCATTAGTATGCGAAACGTTGTTTTGATTATGACTCGTGCCCTTTATTACAATAATTAGTGAAACTTTTTCAAACTTCTGTTCGTTTTTATGGGAAGAAATGCAGTAGGTTAAATTTTTCTATTTTTGAGATACAGATAAGTTTTAATTTGCACGCAATTTAAGCAATACGGGTTACCATCATACTTATAATAAGAAAAATTAATTTACACGTTTTTAAATGTTGCACGTATCGATAAATAATTCAATAACGATTGCGAATAACCATCGTGTAATTAATAGTCGCTGCAATTCCATCGGTTATATCACAGATCGGTATGAAAACGTCCATATCGAAAGAATTTTAGTTATTCTAGAATAAGATAAGCGAAGAAAAAAAAAGAAATAATTTCCCAAGCGTAATTGACAGTACGAGCAAGTCGTAAAATTGCTAGACACTTTTTGTTGTTAGATTTGCCATCATATAAGTAAATTTCTAAGTATTATATGTTATTATTCTAGACATGCAGTTGTTCTTCCTTCCATTCATTGTTTTTAAAATTACTGCTGTTTGTTGCTATTTTGCACCGTTTTAGAGCTCATTTTACGCATCCTTTGTTGAACTTAAAAACGCGACATTTTCGTTACACTTAATAAAAACTTCCTTCCTTCAATCTTTGCTAAATTATAAACAATTTTATAGTTTCGTAATTTGAAATTTTTCGCTTATAAGCATAGAAGAAAATGTTTTATGGGCGACAAGAAGGTTAAGCATTCAGGTGAGATTGCAAACATTTGTTCTGTTGTTCAGTGTTCTACCTACTCTTAAGGAATTGAAAAGAACGACCAATGAGGTCATACCATTATCATCCTTCTGTGAACAAATCCTTTGAACAAACGCCCACTCGAACAACAGTTTCATTTTTGTAGCTTCACTAACGTTTATACTGTATAGTTTTTTCATGTCTTTGTGCTCTACTTGTTCCGTTTGTGCCCTTCCCCTTTTCAACGTTCACGTTATTTTAGAATACTATATGAAATGTGTGTGCTTTTGTTGTGCTCATTTGTGCTGACACGTTTTTCATTTGTGCTCATCTTCCCAACAAAATTTTGGATTCTCTCAATTCGTTTATGATGAGATGAGTAATAGAAGCACAAAAATTGTTCTCCGTCATGTAGGTACCTATACAAATGATGATGATCAAATATAGTACCACAAGATACCAAATTTCTTCTTCTTCTAATTTGGTTTTTTAGTTTGTAACGAATCGACGATTTACTCTAAAAATCTCTGTACTCACGATTACCTACTTAAAAAATGTCCAACTCTTCACAAAGAGACCAGACTTTTTTTCACAACTCTAAAAAATGTAATAAAAGGGTGATTGGAGGAGTTAGATTCGGCGTAGATTAGACGCAGCGAAGTAGGGCTCAAATTAGCCTCCTGAAACGAAGAATTGCATGAATGAGTTTGAGATTAGGATTCCAAAAATCGAAAAGAGAGAGTAGACCGCAACCATTGGAAACAGAAGACAGAATAGACAACAAAATGGAAATCTCCAGGATCACCTATTTTTGATGAAGGCGATGAACGAAGTCAAAAATAAGCCAAATCTTGGCAAAAATTTGTAGAAACGCAGAATCGACAGAAATTCATGGCGCACATTTTCGTCTGCATGTGAAAAATTCACTTTGTTTTGATCTTCGCTTACTTATTATACGCCTAATTAATTTATAGCGATTTTAGAATTTTTGAAATAAAAGGAAATAATGTCAAATTAAAAATGTTACAGGATGATGGAATAATTAAAAATCGAAAACGTTGCAAGAGAGAAATTTCCCCGCAGACCAATTTAAAGTTCGAGTTTTGTTATCGTTCCATCTACATGCGCCGTTTAAAATTAGTAAATATGAAAATGGCCGCAGCAAGTTAATTACAAAAAAGTTGAGGAAAATGCACAAACCTGCCGGCTCTCTTAAATAAGATGCATTTTTATTTTTCTACAAGGCCATGGGAAGTACACACAGTGAATAACAATAAGCAGGAAAAGGCACGCAACGATCTCAAATTTAAAACTTCTAAAGTTCATATAAGAATTGCTAATTTATAATTATTTGATATGTATCTACTGAAAATTATTATTTTAATTTCGCATTCTCCCGCTTTTTATATATTGTTTATTATACGGCTTCGACCAGTCGGCGACCGCTCTTTTGAAAACTTCTACCGTAATTTTCTCACAATGAACGATTTTTCCGATAACTAAAAGTTAAGAAAATACGGACGCGAATTATATCCCTCACACGATGCGGAAAAAGTTTATAATTTATTCCAAATTGCGCGAAACGGAAACAACAAATACCATTCTTAAGTTATGAACTTGGTCGTGGTAATTATTATTATTATAACTGCCCTCGATACATTATTCTCTCATTTGATTTCGTGTACGCATCTATTTTTTTATGTTAATTACTTTTATTTGCTAAACTAGTAGGTACGCGAATCGTCTTTTGCCCTGCTTATCTTCTTAATTCAGGCTTCTCACCTTTCTAAACGGGGTTAATAGGTGATGAGAACGTCTTGCATCTGTTGGGCAAATTGTGGATTTCCGAGCCCTTCGGGACTCATTTGCCCCCTAAAAGTACTTCTTATGTGTACCAAAAACACAGTGTGTAGGGCCCGGACAAATCTAAAGTTTTAACTTTATTAATTATAGGTACTATAGCTATAGCGCAATCAATGTATTTAATATTAATTTTGAGACTAAAGTTTATTACTGGTCATATATTTTAAAAGAGTTTATTGCAGATTGAACATTTCGCCGTTCCTTTCTAAGTAAATAATTTTTGTACTTAATTATGCCGACACAAGGGGGGTTTGTGAACCAGGGGCGTAACTATCATGGTATCTATCAGCCCCGCGGAACCCGGGCCTGTAATCTATGGGACGCGGATGTTACGGCACTAATATTTGTATTTTCGTAAACATTCCTCTTAAATTGCTGAAAATGTATTTTAAAAAAATTGCAAAATGTAAGTTTTGTTTTCCAGCAAGTTAACAATAATGTGAAACATTCCAATTATGGAACAAAATTTTCATTACCATAATTTCCGGCCTACACTTCGTTTACGTGCGGTGTTGTTTGTACTCGTACCAACCATAAATAAAGACAGATGCGCCGTATTTATTGTATTGCATGAGCTTATTGAAAATTCAGACTTTTCGTTTTCATCTTATGAAGCTATTTAAATTATATTAGTCTGAATGATTCTCATTTTTATCGTCTCAAAAGCAACAGAGGTAGAGAAAAAAAATAGATTGGCTTGTATCAAATTCGAAATTGTGCTATGTATGCAAATTCTTGTGAGGGTGGGTGGTGATGGTGGGGGGCCCAATGTTACTTAGTGCGTACTACTAAATAACATGGAAAAGTGGCACTGAATGGAACAGAGATGCTTTGTTAAGTCCATGCTCTACACTACACCGAACTCAACCAGCAAATACTAAGAAACAAAACAAACAAGTAATAATAATAATAATAATTAATAAGAATGGTTCTAACAACCAAAGTAGTTGAAAATCCGCTGTTCCTTAAACATCGATCGACAATACAAATATAAACCCACAAATAACAATAATAATTTAAAAAGCTCTTGTTCGATCAAATAGAAAATGATGCGAAATGTGTCCATTTATCAAGTAAAGTGACCATAGCGCCGAGGTCCTCGAGCCGGATCGTTTTCCGTTCTTTTCTTCTTCTTTTAAATCGGATCATGCGAAAAATTAGAAATAGGTTATGTACCACTAATGTGATAGTTGAAGACTAGATTCAAGATTGGACCATTATGATATCTGTTGTGAATTTAGCGCTACAAAAGAACATTGGATCAATCGATGTAATTGAAATGCCGGCAGTACATGAGAATTGCACGCGATTGTTACGAAACGGTCATTATTTTAAGAAAAAGTAAAAGGGAACGTCACTAACTTCTTCTGAAACCTTCAAATGTTTTAAAATTGGCATTGTAAATTCATTGAAGGCATCGATGTTCGTGTTTGATAAACGTGATATTAATGGTGATTTAATTACGTAACGCGAGGGATGTATCGACTTTTTTCGTGAATATGAAAAGGCATGCGTGTGGAAAATGAAAAAACAAATTAATGCATATGAAAAGAGATAATATTTCGTATGTGTAACAAGATCAACAGACCGTATCTTAAAATAATGAAGCAGTTGTATTAAAATAAAACTCCAATTATAAGCGTTCACATATGCAGTTGATCATTTAAATTTTTCACGCATGTGCCACTTTCGAGTTGAGGCAGGTCAGAAAGAATCTTGACGTAGGTCAGTGACAGCAGTTCACTTAAGTTCGTTATGACCAAAATTGCATTTAAAAGTGCCGTCCCGTTTGACCTAGAGTGATGTCGGTGCAGTTTCGGCAAGCCGAAGTCGATACATAAAACTAGTTTTATGGCATCCTCATTTTACGAGCACCTGCCGATTCGAGTTTTTTTTTTTATTTTCAATCGACCTGCGGGACATGTGCTGATAACTCCCTCCTCCGTCCTCTTTTTTTTGTGTGCCATTGCAAATCCTTCATCTTGACTTAATTAATGACTGAATATTTTGATATTATCTCTTCTTTTATCCTTGAAGCGGCAATTGAATTGTTTTTGTACGTACCTACCATTCGTATGTTATTATTACATTTTTAATTGGTTAAAAATATCGTCGTTAGCGTGTTGCTTCCTGTTTGCGGCGAGCGGCGGTTTCTCTTCCATTCAAGTAAAATACCTACTATCGTTGTCGGTAGGTCGTAGGTGCATCAATAGTGCGAATGTCGAGATAAGTCCTACATATTACCACATAATACGTTGTCATGTGGCACACGAAGTCGAGAGGTGCTCAACGATTCCTATAACAACAAGATAATTACCATTTTACGTTATTATGTAGCTATAACGTGTCAGATAATTCCGCCACGCGTCCACCTTCCTTTTTTACGCACTCTCTCTCTAATAATTCTAAAATCGTTTCGTTCCCCTTCCCAAGTTCAACAATTCCCGATAAAAATACTCCGTTATTTTTACAGGCTTTACTAGTCGGATTTTGTTATTTTTATTGTGGTATTTCTCTTCGTCTCTCTCGGTTACTGACCTTACTCTACGTCTGTGTATTGGTACCCCTACTAACCGTACAAACAACGTCAGGCCGGGCCACGACTTGGGGCCTGATTGACGGATCATTTGACTTTTTTTTCTTTATTCTATCAGCATTATCATCGTCCACTTTACAATGTAACCGCTTTATATACCGCGTTTCATTTTTCGTGAGCTGAATGCTACCAATTCGATAAATAGGTAATTGAACGCTGCCCAAATTATCTTACTATCAACAGAACCTGGCAAAAAAACTATAGCCTTCTCTTTATGCATCTAATTCATAATTCACTTAATTGGAGCCAATTATGCTTTGTTTGATAAACGCAATTTGTGCCTATTTACTTTCGGACAAAAAACACACAGCACCAAAATGCAACTTTCTTTTAAGATGAAGTACTAATTTCTGCAATCCTAATTGTGCCTTTATTAACAACCGATTCGTCTTTGTAAAATTTAAAAAAAATCATAGGTGAACACTGAAAATCTTTTCACTTTTTTGGTTTTGAAAACATTTTGAGTAACCTACGGACGGCTATTAGGTCTCCAAGACCTTCAATGCGTCGAATTCCATAGTACTTTAAATGTACTTAATTGTGCCTTTTGTATAAGAAAATCATTTTTGTAGCATTTTGAGCAAAAGGTTAGGTAGGGAACGGTCAGTAATTCAAAAATATCATAAATAGCGATATATTACACTTCTTCAATTGTGCTTTCGTATACACAACTTGTGCCTTTTTGATTGTAAATATGATTTGTGTATCAAAATGGGCGCTAAAAGAACCCATTTCACTTTCAAAATTTTAACTAGTTTTGGAATAAAGTACTCAAATGCATCGTGTTTTAAATTTACCTATCCAACTGTTGTAATTCAAAGTTTCGGAACGCTCAGCATCTTTAAATTGTCATAACTTGTGCCGATTTTAACTAACCTAGTGGGAGCTAAAAAACTCAGTCTCTAAACTTAAAACTCAAATTTTTAAAGAAACCACGAAATTCCAATGCTACACAATAGTGCCTTAATTTCCAGAAAAGGTTAACCTATTCTTTTTTTGTAATATTTCGGACAAAAAGTCGCTCGCCACTTTCGGAATGTCATAATTTGTGTCAAAGAGCGATATTTTATGGTTTTTCAAATGTACTTTTATGTGCCTTTTTGGTTTGAACACAATTTGAGAAATTTAGTAGGAATTAAAATACCCTCCAAAATTAGATTTTTTAAACGAAGCACTGAAGCCTTTTTGCTGTTGCTCATAATTTTTCATAAAAAGAAAATGGAAAAATTGGTTCAATTTCAAAATAAGGAAACTATAGTGTTTTTTGGAACTTGATAAGATCTTTACTTGAACTCCGAACCCCTTTTTTTGATTGTATTTATTTTGAGACGACAAATGGCTTAAAAGAGGCGTAGTTCGTAGTTGGATGGCGCTTGGCTTTCGATTTGAAGGATTTCTGTTTTTGTGTCTGTTTCGATCTGTTATGAGTAGGAGGGTTGGTTTTGAGATCGGAAGGGGTGGTGGTTGGGAGGTTAACGTTATTAGATTTGGTGTTCGCAGAGAACAATTCGAAGTTCGTTTTGCATTTGAGTTCTGGAGTGGTCCATGATAAAACAAGAAGGATTGATAGTTGGAACACCACCATTGCCAAAACTGGAAAAAGTTTGCAAACGGTATGCCCAATGTACCCTGATGGGACAAGAAGAGTTTTTACTGTCTTAGTAGATTAGGTGGAGAAATAATCTCACAAAACTATAATTTCCCACTGACTATGGTCAGTCACCTGCTTGGCTTTGCTCAACTTCTACACAGGGCTCCTCTCCTTTTCTTCTTCCGCTTTTTGAAGCTTTATAAGCACAGCAGGCATCGTTATCGCTATAGTTTTTTTCAAAAATTTGCTTTTCACACTTACATTTCCTTTCGTCTTCGCTATACCTCCACAGTCATTAAAAAAATTGAAGAGGAGTCGAATTGTGCTTTGATAATCATAATTTTTGCCTATTTGTTTCTGACTGAAAAGAAGCATATCATCTTTAAAACTTCAAATTGTTTTGAAATAAAGCTACAGAATGCCTCAACATTGATTTATTCGTTTTGTAATATTTCCAAAAAAAACTGGGGCCAGTATCACTAAAATGTCATCATATGAGTCATAAAAGCGATATCTATAGTTCTTGAATTGTGCATTCGTGTAATTAGAGAAAATCGTGCTTTGATAACAACAATTGGTGCCAATAAAATCACTAAAATTGACACTTTTTTAAGCGATGCACGGAATAGTATTTTAATACTTAGTATACGATTGTTCTTTAATTTCCAAAAAGATTGACGTATTCGTTTTTGTAATATGTATTTCGGAAAAAGGATGACAAATACAACTTTAACATACGACTGTACTTTTATTGTTTTTTTTTAGAGTTTGGTAGTCGCGATCGAAGAACATTGTAAGGTTTATGTATAGAGAGGGTTTGTTGGATGGTAGTTGGACTTTCAAAATTTTAGTTTCTGGTAGATGAGAGCGGAAGGGATGATGATGTGTATTCTGTGTGTGCAAGGGAGGCAGGTATGGGGAAAGTTGGAATTATAAGGAATATCAGAGATCCAAAGAGTACGTTTTTATTTTGAATTTTGGAATGGCGTGAGCGAGAGGGTTGGTAGTGAGTGGACAGGAAGGGACGTAGAAAGAGGCTTTATGTACAAGCTAATAACGCAAACCACGTTTTGTTATGAGGAGTTTTTGATACCATGGAGTTTAAATGGTGCAAAATAACATCCCACAGGATGGTGTTCGGAAAGAGGGATTATGTAGGTAAATAGGTAATAATTTGCAAAACCTCCCCCTTAATTTATATTTCTCTGGAATAGGTCAATAAGTAATAAATGCGTCTAGAATCAAACGCTATTAGTTTCCAACGTAGTCATCTTCAGGTTTATAATACTGATAACTACGGTCGAAACTAGCAGCTTTTGATTTTAGGTAACTTCAACGCATTCATTTTTTATTTATTGATTTATTCAAGAATCATAAAAAGAGAAACATAAATTAGGGGGAGGTTTTGCGGATTATTCCTTGCGTATTAATGTGGGGGAGCCAATAATAGCATATTAAGAATTTTGGATTGCAATCTCTATAATAGGTACATTGTGGAAGTTGTCACCCTGTATAACCGACCGATATTGTGCAATTTCTAATCGTAAAATAATAATTGGAAACTACCATTTAAAAAAAAATACGCTTCTTAGATTTACTCCGCGTATCTCAGTTTTGCAGAAAAATTCCTCTAAAAAATAAATTGAAAACCGAGCGTTTTTCCAAAAAATGATTAAAATTAAAGCTTTTTTGTATATTATTTAAATAGTAGGTATAATTAATGCGAGAGACTAGACATTTTTTGATGTAAAATCTCGTAACCTCCCAATTTCGCAGAGTTTCACTCGTAATTTGGTTAAGATGGCAGACGCGAAATTTTCCATCATTCTTATAATGTCGGTGACCTACCGCAACATTTACGATGTTTCTCTTTAAAACATTTTTGGAAATCGATATTTTTGTCTCGTTAACATGCGATTTAGAAGCATATTAAAGTTCAATAACAAAAATAATAATAAATGCTTGAGCGATCGAAGTAAATCGCGTTTGTAACAATAGAAAGAATTAATGATAATGTTAGCAAATTAGTTGCACATCAAAAAATTCATTAAATGAAAGGTTGAATACAAATTTAACCAATTACACTCGTGTGTTTACCTGATTATATTAATTTTTAAATTGCGCTACTTTCCAAATAGAGTAAACGTTAAAAAAGGAGAAGAAATTAAGGCGCCCAGCGTGGGGAGGGGCATGTTTACCAACTTTCCAAAAATATAAAAAGTTTTGGATAGAAAATTTAGATTTAATTGGGTTAACGTGTGGAAATAGTTAGTTTGTGCGGAGGTCGACTTTCTTATTTATTTTTTTAAAATTGGGAATGAGCGACGTGTTTCGTGGCAAGTTATAAATTTGACAAGTGTTTTTCTGTGAAGTAGCGTAGCTAACTGTCCTATCAATCAAGCGTAACCATGGCGATGCCGCGACGCTGATGTCAGGCGCCTAAAACTACATCCGCGAGTCTTAAACCAACGCCCTGCTTTTTTTACGATAAGGAGCCCACCCGAAAAATCAATAACTAAGTAAATTGTAGACATTGCACCAATAAAGTGCACAAACAACGTGTACCCGTCTAAGTAAAAATGTTGACTCGAGGATGGGGTGACAAGTACGCGAAATAAATAATAAAGTGGGAAACTAGAAAAAAAATGTCCAACTTAAAAAAATTGCGCTTTTTCCTTTCTTACGGAGCATTTTTCGGTTTGATATTGACGGAGCTATAAAATTGATTAGAAGAAAAACGTGTCGATTTTTTTAGGCGATTAAAAGAATGTTTTTAGTAATGCTAGTACGCGCTGCATTCAAAATCGGGTCATGGTACAACGAAATCGTTTTAGTTGCATGGCAGCAAACTGCATTCACTAAAAACTGGTCCCAACTTTAAAAGAGAAGAACTAATACCGGTCCATAACACGCATTTGTCATCTTTTAACTTATGCATAATGTATTCTCTTCGTCCTTGTCGATTAAGAATAAGCACGTACTAGGCTTGAAATACTAGTGACATCTGTAGTGTGCCTTTACTAACTCTTCGTAGAGATGTGCTCATAAACAACTTTTGTCGCGACGAGCGCCATCTTACGACAATGTTTGTGTAATAATGTACTTGCGGTAGAATGTTCCGCTGAAGTATGCAACACATGTTACATGTACAGGATCGTTCACCCAAATCTCCTTCTTCCTTTTCTCTTTCTGATCACTGTTATTAGCTTGAATTGCTTCTACGGTTGTACCATTATCACCATCTTCGTTTGTTTCAACACTAGGTTTTTCAAAACCCACACCTTGTTTACCTTTTGGTGCCAAATAACGGTTTGATATCGTAGTTTCTCTTCCATCAGGTAGTTGAACATATACGGATTAGCTTCTATAGCTTTTTTTTTTTGCTTCAATAGGTTCAAATTTATTTTATATATTTTGTTTCTTTATGAGAATAGGACCAGAGTTCCTTAACCATGACGGAACGGAGTGACGCAAATAAACGTTCGTGTGGAGTTTCATTTGTACTTTACATATTAAAGAACGCACAGCATGCAAAACATCTTGAAGCACTCTTTAGTAGGTATTGATGAAGATCGTGTAATTTTAGTTTAGTACACATTGTTGCACTTACTCTGGCCAAGGTATCAGCGACTACATTTTCACGTCCTGGACGACAAATGGTACGGTATTTGTATAGAAAAAGATCCAATCGTCATCGTTAAACTATTAAAAGATGTGTCCATTATAGCTTCTATAATGGCCGGCCGATGCTTTTCTTTCTATCATGGGGTAATTTTCTCCTATTTATCTAATTTCCTAGAATAAAATGCTAAAGAACTTCCTTCTTGAGAAAGTGTGAAGCAGCTAGAGTAGTATAATCGGGGGCGACAGTCTTAAACTGATTTAATGCTTCCTTTTCATGAAGTGGAAATGATTTACTCTCTGTAAGAGCATGTATTTTATGAGAAAAGTTTGAAATCCATTTGGCGTAATGGGAAAATATCCCTACAGCTCGACGAAGGGCAGCTAAATTTTCAGGTTTTGAAAAACATAACAACAGGCGTCAGGTTTAATGATAGTTACGAGTATAACCCACTAAATTAATTTCATTTAAGGAATATTCTCTACTGTATTCTATATTCTGTTACTGTATTCAATATTCCGTCCGTGCGTCCGTGTGTTCCAAGAGATGTGTACCTACCTATGTCTACGATCTTATGTGAAATTTTATACTGATTCAAGATCCGGTGCCAATTTTTCGATATCTCAAATACTTTTCGAGATATTCAGCTTTAAAGTCGAAATTTCAAAATGATCAAATTTTGCCTTTTTGATAAGGCCAGATTTTTTCATGCTTTCATTACGACGGTATTCGAAGTTCGTTCTGTAATGCGGGGATTTGAACTAGTTTGATTTCCCCTTGTTGATTGCAAGAGTCTAGGGAAAGCTGTTTAAATTTTTATCACGTTCCAACTGATCGATACCGCAGATTATAACATCATCCAGGTATGTAAAAGTGTCTTTTGTAAGTTATATGAGATTGAATCGTTCCTTGAAAACACGCACATCGATTTGTAACACCAAAAGGTATTCTGGAAAAAAGCAGTGTAGTTACTCTTCATGAATGATTACTATTTGGTGGTTTGGCGGTTGAATCGAATCACCAGCTATTTGGTGGTAGTGCCAAATAAACAATAAAGTTTTGGAAATTGTGAAAACAACTAACATTTCTATTTACAAATTATGTACAAGTTTTAACAGCGCGGGAAGCGGTTAATAATGGAGGTACAGGCAGTAGGTAGGTTGGTCGGTCGCTGGAGGGTAGACTGGCTCTGGAATGCAGGCCGACGGGTCGATGTAGACGGACTGGTCGGTGTTGGCTGCTTTCGTCGACAGCTATGACTTCTGTGGGTAGGGTAACAGCTTATAAAAGATTCTGGTCGGTGTCGACGCGTTGTCATGGGTCAGCCAATGGGAATCAATCGTTGCTCTTCAGTACGTAAGCGACTGTGTAGCGGGATCAAGTGCTCGCCACAGATGGAAAACAATTTCAAGTCGAGAGCGTTGAATACTAAATATTTTGCAACTTTAGATATTAGTTCTTCAACGTGTGGCAGTGGAAATGCATCGAAAACAGTGTAACGATTAATAGTTTTAGAATAATCCATTTCTTATTTCTATTTGATGACCAACACTATGAGCTCTCCATCGTGACTGCATATAGCTTCAATGATACCTACCATCAATTTTGGTCGTGATGGCATTCCAAAAAATCTGGCGACTTAATAGCAGTTGTCTTATTATACCATTAACGTATATTGATATTGTTAAAGCATGATTAATTGGAGTCGCAGCTGTTGCGCAGTTTCGATGCTTCTTCTTCAAGAATAATTGCACCTAATTTAAGTGATTTATAGCTCTTGCAAAGTTAGCACGAATTGAATTAATTTCAAGAGATAACGTTCTCGACAAATTTTGAAATTTTCTACAGAAATAAGATTTTTGACTAACTTCCTTATTTGCTTTCATTGCACAAACAATCTCTTTTCCCTTCTTCATGGCAGTATCAAGTGATACCGAAGACTAAGATGACAAAAGATTTTTGATGATATATTGATTAATTAACAAAATCCTATCATGATGAAGTCCAACGCTCTCAAAGGGAGTTGTAGATAGATCAAATACTTAAATAACACACAACACACAACCTTCCCCTTAAACTTTTAAAAGTTGAAGGGGAGGGTTGTATGTTATTTAAGTATTTGATCTATAACAAAATCATGTTGATGGGCCTAATCTTTACAGTAGGTGCCGGTAAACTGTGGGGCTACATTGATAACTTATTGGGAACAATACAGCGTTCAAATTATTTTCTTATTAAAAAAATTGTGTTGATGTAACTATTGAATACAGGGTATAACACTATAGAAAGCTGTTTTCTCTAAAGGCAACGGTTTGTTTACAAAAAATTAAAACTAGGTGATGAAAGTAGACTGAGTTTGGGGTACAATTTTGATGTCGAGTTTGCGAGTTTCTGGTGACACTAACTAGATTTTTCATTAATTGAATAATGTTGCCCCATTAAAAACTTACTGTAATCTGTAAAGACTGTAACAGTGCCTGTGAAAACATTTTCTGAAGCCCAACAGTTTGTACCTATATGGGAACCAGTATGTAGGTAGGTATAGGTATATATGGTAAAGTGTTCCGTAAGGAATTCTAGACTCTTTGGCTACTTTTCTAATATATGCTATAATTATTTTCTCTACACCCTTCTCAATTATATCATCTTCATAAACATAATATCTTTATATGTTCCTTACCCAAGGTTATAAACGCGCACCAATTAACATGAAAGCTGTGATGACATAATAACACTAACAATTAACTTTGATAATGAGGAAAGTGATGTTGCCCCTTGCAATCTGATCAAAGTTACTTCCTTAAGAATGACCACAAAAAATGATTACGCACGTAACACTAAGTCACTAACGTTAGCATACTAAGAAACTATTGTACCTAATTTGTAAACCACCCAATAATATAATTCTGATAAGCGAAACCGCTGGTACACACAGGTGTAATTTGTCACCCTTTACAATTTAAATAATAAACTTTTTTTTTTAATTACTTACCATTTATTAGTTAAAACACAAGTCAAGGAGTTATCCCGCCAAACCGCTAACTGATTGTGCAAGGTTAGTAGTGCAAAAAGATTACAGATTTGGCGCCAATTGTCTTATTATCTGGTTGCATTGATGATCAAGACCGATTTAAGTTGGCAATACTCAGTGAGTCAATATATACAGGGTGCGGAAAAATTACGAACAAAAAATTTAAGGATGAAGAGTATGTTGAAAATAAAGTATTTTAAGGATAGGAACCGGGGGTCGCAGAAGCATAGTTACAGGGCCACAGGCATAAACATGAAAATAAAATGTGCTTTGTGAAATTACACCACCTTGCTTTTATTTTGCGTGTACAGATTAATGCAGAAGTGCAGAAACTCACTTAGGGCCGGTTGTACATCTGCAGCTTAATGTAAAGCCGATGCTTAGATGAGCAATAAACTTGCTAAACCAGTTTTGTACAATGACTTTTCGTGGCTTAAGCTCCACTTAACTTTAAACCTCAAGTCACTAGTGAGTACCAGGGCCGCGCCGATACCTAGTGGCGCCTGTGTGCAAACATTTTCATGGCGCTCATGAAAATTATACGAGAGTAATCCCACAGATTTCTAACCATACACCTAGATTGACAACTTCATTGTTAAAAAGTGAGGCCACAATTGCCAGTGTATTACAAATGGCGATTACTTTCCCATATATGTACATGAAATTTCCCACCATATGGCGAATACATGAAGTTGTGAATCTAGGTGTATGGGTAGAAATCTGTGGGTAATCCACAATCTAACCTCCGTTTATGTGTAGCGCGGTAAGTAGTGGGAGTAGCACCGCCATTCCAACATCAGTGTGCGGTGTGCGCAGTCCGCAGTGATTCTTTACGCTTCGAGCTGTGTAAGGAAGAGTATCGTACAGTCACACGTTCTCAAATTCTAAGCGAAACACAATCACTCAGCAGCTATAAAATACATCGTGAATTGTGTGCAGTGTATTGCCCAAACATTATGAGTGACAGTGTAGTCCGTCAATGGGTACGTTTTTTTTAAAAACGGAAGAACCAACGTGCACGATGAAGCCTGAAGCCAGGAGCGGTAGGCCATCTCTTGTCGGTGATGACTTACTGAACAGACTGAATGAAACAATTCGTCAGTGTTGTAACAGATACATTTTTTTCAGCATCTAGATACCAGATACAGATACTTTCAATAAAATGTATCTAGATACTTCTTCAGATACATTTTCTTATATGTATCTAGATATAGATATAGATACTAACAAAATGTATCTAGATACAACGAAGATACTTTACCTTTACCCACATGAAAATAAAAAAAAGTTATAAAGTGGTATTCACACTTGTGAATTTCCATGCTGCATTTTTAGATGCGGCGTCATCGTGACCTTGAACTTGCTGAAATCTTTCATGTAGCAACTCATATGCATTCACATTAGTGCATTTTTAAATGCAAAGGGAAAATCTCTGCAGGGATTTAATTTTCCACAAATTATAACTGCACGTTGGTGTTGAGAAGTGCACATAGAAAAAGTAAGGTTAATTTTTCTATGGAAGTGCACATTCCCACAGACAACTAACAGATTGCACAAGTTGCAGAGCGGAAGTACCAACAACAAACATCAGCTAACTATTGGCATTTGGCAAGGAATAAATCGTTGTAAAATCCTAGAAATGCACGATTAAAGTGCTCGAAAATAGAACAAGTTCTAACTACGAGTATCATGCATGTTGTGATGCTGCAACTTTTCCAGTGTGAATCAAAAGAGATACCACTGATCGTTTTTACAATTTGTTTATATTTTTATAATTTATAGTTTGTAAAAAATATTTGCAGTCCGAATGTATCTTGTTTCAGATACTCCAAAATAAATATCTAGATACAGATACAGATACAAAATTTTTCATGTATCTCAATTGTATCTCGATACTCAAAAAAGTATCTAGATACTGTATCTAGATACTTGTATCTCGATACATTACAACACTGCAATTCGTGTAGGCGGTCGCTTCACAATCTGGGAACTTTCCGATCATTTCCCTGAAATTTCTAGGAGTCTTCTACACGAGTTAGAGAGGCCGTACACGAGCCGCATTTTGCAGTCGGACCGACCACACAATTGCGGTCGCTTTCCGGCGAACTGCAGTCCCCCATAAGAAATACTGCACCATACGTACACGGGTGTTCACTGCAGTCGAAACGCACATCTGTAGTTTCTTATGGGGCGACCGCAATTGTGTGGTCGGTCCGACTGCAAAATGCGGCTCGTGTACGGCCGCTCTTAGTGACAGAACAATTGGGCTATCGCAAGTTTTGTGCAGATTGGGTACCAAAACTTCCTACCGACGACTACAAAATCAAACAAGGGCGTACGCAGCTTTTTGGCTAGGGGGGGGGCCAAAAAATAAAATTGTTTGGAAACGTGTTTAATATTTATTGCCTATGTTGTTACCCCACAATTCTTTTCAATACATTTAAGCATCATACAATTTCCCTTGGGTACAAATAGGTACTATTTATTTAAAAGAAAGGCCAGCAAATGCTTAATTTCTCCTGAAATTATATGACCAGTAATACATTTTAATATTTAGTACAATTCGTTTTGCAGCCAGGGGGGGCATCGGCCCCCCCTTGCGTACGCCCTTGAAATCAAAAGAATGAGTTCTGCCATAGACTTTTTTCTCGGTTGGAGGGTGAAGGAGAAGAATTTTTGAAGAGGGTCGTTACTGGAGATGAGACTTGGGTAGCCTATGTGAATGTGGAGGCAAAACAACAGTCAATGCAATGGGATCATACAGATCCTCCAAAGCCAAAGAAAACCCATCAAACTTTCTCTGCGAGGCAAATTATAGTTACGGTGTTTTGTGATGCTAAGGGCATCTTACTCGGTGATTTTGTGGAGCGTGGTACGACAATCACTTCTGCAGTGTATTGTGAAACATTTAAAAAACTACGACGCGCAATCCAAAACAAGCGTCGTGGTCTGCTGGCATCTGGTGTTTTGTTTGATCACAACAATGCCGCCCTGTCACACAGCTCAAAGAACAACTGAACTTTGACCAAAGTCAAATTGGACATTTTTAATCTCCCCCCCCCCCCCCCCCCCCCCCATACAGACCGGACTTGACTCCCAGTGATTACCACCTGTTCCCATACATGAAGCGGTGGCTTGCATCTCAGCGTTTTGCCAATGACTAAGAGCTTCAAAATGCCGTGACAGGTTGGTTACGTTCGCAGGCGGCAGATTGTGAATTACCCTCATAGTTAGAAAAATTGTTTGGTATTGTTAAATAAAAAGTAAAAACTGCCACTTTCCTTATACAGGACTACGAAAACCGACTAGTTGTACAGATGGTGAGTCGCAACGTGAATGAGATTGTTGACAAATGTGCAGCCTAGGAGCTGATAGCTGCTGTTAATTAGGCGGTGTACGGAGCGCCGGTGACGATGTGTGCTTTCCACTTGTGTTTTGTTTTTTGTACAGGATTTTCCTGTTTAAATGCAGTTTTTTAATTTATTAACAAGACAATAAGCCTTGCAGACAGCATTCTCTTTATTGGACCTCTATAATTCATCTCATATCTCTAACATGGTTTAAATGAGCCTGCGATTTGCAATGTATTAAATAGAGATTATTAAATTTCTAAATTATCATGGGAGATTTGGAATTTTGATTGTCCAATTCCTTCGGGGTGCCTTTCGGCGTGTGTGCGCCGCACGTACATGGACGGTGCGACCCTGTTGAGTACTGTTAGTAAGTACAGTACACAGTGTGACATAATGTGTATTATGTAAAAACAGATGGCGCACCCATCGCGCACTCATGTTGTTACAGCGGAGGCTCTGGGGAGTTGGCTGTTAGACTTGACTTAATAAAGACGTATGTTAAATCAAGGCTCGTATTTATTTACAATAAACCAACACGTTACAAACAAGTATATTACATGGTGGCAGCGGTTAAAAGTAATAAAAATTACAAGTTAACTACAGTGAAAAGTAATTTAATTATTACACGGTGGTGAACAAATCCGATAGGACAGTTTACGCGGAAAACTTTTAAGGTATAAGTGCGACATTTAATAAAATGCAGCAAGATACAAGTTTTAGAGTTCCAAGTGAAATGGTCTTTGAAGGAAATGTAGCGGTCAATTGGGATAAGTTTAAAAGGAAATTCAATTTTTACTTAGAAGCCAGCGAGAAAAAGGACAAAAGCGATAAACAAAAGATTGCCATCCTCATGAACCTAATGGGAGATGAGGCGGTAGACATTTTTGAAACTTTTCAATACAGCGAGGGTGAGAGTGCCGGAAAATTTGAAGACGTAATCAAAAAGTTCGATCAGTACTGTCAGCCACGCAAGAATGTAGTCTTCGATCGTTTTAAATTTTTCTCGAGATCCCAAGACAAAGGCGAAACGGTAGATAAATACGTAACTGAACTGAAAAAATTAGCTTCTCAGTGTAACTTCGGTGAACAAACGGAATTTTTGATTCGGGACAGGTTAGTTTTAGGAATTAACGACAAAACGGTGCAAGAACGGTTGTTGCGAGACGCGGACTTGAAATTAGCAAAGGCTTTGGACTATTGTCGTTCAAGTGAAGCAAGTCGTAAACAAGTGATCGAAATCACGGGCTCTAGTGCACGCGAAGTCAGTGTCGTGAATAAAGAAAAAACCAAGTTTGTGCCACAAAAACAAAGCGGAAAACTTACTATAAAATGCAAAAAGTGCGGTTTCAATCACGATGGTGAGAAAAAGTGTCCTGCAATGGGGAAAACATGTCTCAAGTGCAAGAAGAAAAACCACTTCGCCAGTGTTTGCGAAAACCAGAAGCGCGTCAAGGAAATACGCGAAGAAAATGACTTCCCGGAAGAAGATCAAGACATTTTAGCAGTAAGGAAACAAAGTAAGGTGGTCAGTGCAATTGCATGGAACGAAATTTTACACATTAATGGAAAACCAATTTCCTTTAAAATAGATACAGGGTCGGAGGTGAATATAATCTCAGAAATGAGATACAACTCATTACCTTGTAAACCGGAGATGACGCCAACAAAAACAATATTGAGGTCATATTCAGGACATGCGATAAAAATAAAAGGAAAATGCAAGCTTTCATGTGAATACGGCGGAAGCTATAAAGATATAGAATTCTTTATAGCAGATAAGAACAGCGAATGTATTGTGGGATTGGATGACACAGCAGGCCTTGGTCTGATACCCAAGACGCGCGTGAATGTTATTCAAAATAACAAGGCGGCAGCTGACATCATATCAAAATACGAAGACGTGTTCGACAATAAACCTTCGCGAATAAAAAGCAATCCGTATCACATCACCTTGAAAGAAAATGCAACGCCAACAATTTCGCCAGCGAGACGAGTTCCACTATCTTTAAAGGGAAAATTAAAAGAAGAGCTGGAAAAAATGGTGGAAAATAAAATTTTAGAGGTGGTCAACGAACCTACAGATTGGGTTCACCCAATCGTGATCGTCAACAAGCCTAACGGCTCAATAAGGGTTTGCATGGACCCGAGACCCCTTAATGAAAACATCAAGAGGGAACATTATGCATTACCTACAGTCGATAACGTCTTAGCAGAGTTAAACGGAGCAAATCACTTCACTGTATTGGATGCAACGACGGCGTTCCTTCAAGTGCCAATCGACGAACAAAGTTCAAATTTATGTACCATAGCAACGCCATATGGAAGATACCGGTACAGAACTATGCCTTATGGGATAAGTAGTGCACCGGAAGTTTACCAAAAACTGATCAACAAAGTCTTCGAAAATCTAGATGGGGTAATACCTTATATAGACGATGTGCTAATTTTCGGAAGAAGCGAAGAGGAACACAACGCAAGATTAAAAGAAGCATTGAAAAGAGCGAGAAAATTCAACGTTAAGTTTAGCAAAAGCAAGATGCAGTTAGCTAAAACGGAGGTGAAATTTTTGGGGCACCGAATATCGGGAAATGGAATTTCGATAGAAAATACCAAAGTCGATGCAATTAACGCATTGAAAAGCCCAGAAAATAAAAAAGAACTACAGAGGGTTCTAGGGATGATAAATTATCTAAGAAAATTTATACCAAACCTGTCTCAACACACGAGTGTTTTACGTGCTTTGTTAAGTGACAAGAATGAATTCGTGTGGGGGGAAAGTGAGGAAAATTGTTTTAAGTTCTTGAAAAAAACAATAAGCGAAGCACCAGTTTTAAGATTTTACAATCCGAAGAAACCACTGTGCTTATCGGTGGATGCAAGCAGTTATGGCCTAGGGGCGGTTATATTACAAGACGACCAACCCGTAGGGTACAGTTCATCGGCTCTTACCGACACACAGAAGAAGTACGCGCAAATCGAAAAGGAGTTGTTAGCGATCTTACACGGACTAACAAGATTCCACCTGTATACGTATGGCAGGAAAACTTCCATACAGACGGATCATAAACCGCTTGTTAGCATTGTGAATAAGCCAATGGAGCTCTTAACACCAAGACTTCAAAGAATGGTTTTAAAATTAATGCGATACGACTACGTACTGGAATACGTACCAGGTAAAAATCTATGTATTGCTGATACGTTGTCACGCGACCCGAACAAAAACAGGACAATCAAAACAGATTACCTTGAAGGGAAAACAGTTGCAGTAAACGCAATCGTTTGCGCTTCGCAAGAAAGGGTTGCAGAATTAAGAGAATCGACAAAAAACGACTTTATTATGAAAGAAATTATCAATTACATCAACCTAGGATGGCCGGCACACAAAAAATCGATAAAAACGGACGCTAAAAAATTCTGGGACATCAAAGAAGAATTACATTATTCAGACGGAATTTTGTGCAGAGGTGAAAAAGTGATAATACCCGAAAGTGAAGTAGGAACAGTGCTAAAAAAAATACACAGCTCACACCAGGGGGTAACAGCCTGTCAAAATAAGGCTAAAGCTTTATTATACTGGCCCGGAATGTCAAAGGATATTGAGGAATTCGTATTAAAATGTACAATTTGTCAAAAATATTCGAAATCAAACACCAAGCAACCGCTTAGAAATCACGAAGTTCCAGAGTTACCGTGGTGCAAATTAGGGATGGATATGGATTTCGCGCATATCGACTCAAAAGATTATTTAATAATAATTGATTATTTTTCGAAATTCATTGTAATTAGAAAAGTGACATCGAAGGAAACCAAAGTGATAACAAACATCATTGAAGAAACATTTTCATATTTTGGTATTCCACAAGAAATAATAAGTGATAACGGACCGCCGTTCAGTTCAACAAACTTTGCCGAATTCATGAAGTATTACGACATAAAACATACGACATCAAGTCCCACATACGCAAGGTCGAACGGATTAGTGGAACGTGCGGTGCAAACAGTTAAAGGGTTAATAATTAAATCAAACGCGTCAAATAACAGCATATCAAGCGCCATATTAAATTACAACACGACGCCTAAAGATAAACTACAACCTTCACCTTCAGAATTGCTACAAGGCAGAAAATTGAGATCTAATTTACTTATGACAAAAGCAAGCCTAACACCAAAATACGATTGTAGTGGACCATTTGAAACAATCAAGAACAAGCAATACAAACAAAAACAGTATCATGACAAATCATCATATACTTTACCGGAACTAAAAGACGACCAAGAAATTTTGGTGCAAAAAGACAAACGCAATTGGGTACAAGCGAAAGTTTTGAATAAAACAAATAATCCCGATTCGTACAACATATTAACGGAAGACGGCACGGAATTACGACGTAATAGAATACATTTACGACCCCTTCGTCAACAAGAAGATGAGGAAAGTGAAGTCCAATTAAGTAAAAGTGCAAGTGATTTAAACAAAAGTTTTCGGGATGCGGAAGTGGAAAAAGCAGAGCAAAATTCTAAACCGAATCCGATCAGTGACCTAAAAAGTGATGACGAAAGTGCCTCGACAGCATTTTCAACAGGAAGTAAACAAGAAAACCGACCAAGACGATTAACTTCAAAGCCGTGTTATTTAAAGGACTATGTTATGAATTAGAATTAGTTATATGTATAAGAAAATTCTTTGTCTGTATTCTATTTTACTAAAATTTTAGAAAGGGCATGTGACATAATGTGTATTATGTAAAAACAGATGGCGCACCCATCGCGCACTCATGTTGTTACAGCGGAGGCTCTGGGGAGTTGCACAAAACATAAATTACCTATGGGGAGTTGGCTGTTAGACTTGACTTAATAAAGACGTATGTTAAATCAAGGCTCGTATTTATTTACAATAAACCAACACGTTACAAACAAGTATATTACACACAGTACCACAGTACTTACTGATGCAGAGAACACAACATAAGAGAAGTAAACTGTTAAATAAAATAACTCACTTAAAGCTCGAAAAACACAAAATAATTTATTTCAGTAAAAAAATAACTCAAACTGTTAAATAAACAAATTAGTTTAGTAACGCCTAATAAACTTAATCGCTAATTTTATTCTTTACTCGCTCCATTCAATTGGTACGAAAATAACACACAACCTCCCCTTAATTGTGTGTTAATTGTGTGTTATTTTCGTACCAATCTATCTCACCCCTTCGTGAACCACTTCGAATTCAAAACATGGTTTCCATTCAATTGTTTAAATAAATTATCCCAATTGCGATTATAACAGCATTTTTCCAAAATAATTTCTGATGTGGTGTAATTAAAATTTTATATGATTGAAAAAAGGGCCAAAAATCTCTATAAAATGAATGTAAAATTTGTTTTTAATAAAAATAACAATGAACAACAATTTACAATACACAAAAAAAATGAACACCTCTTGATAAAACCGATACTTCTGGACGCTTTGTGCATGTATACATAAGTATTTAAATATAATTGTATATGCACATGGAAATATTTATATTATATTCATTAGATAGCTCAGCATTCAATGCTGGTGCTGACGGACAGGAACGTGTTCCATTTATGAAGGAGTAAAGGCATTGTTCTTTCAAACACAGTTCCATCTGCTACTTCCATGTTTCCCACGCCTCATCGCTCCTCAGTTTTTGAATATTTACCCGGCTATTCTCATCCCGGGTTTCTGTAGCCATTATAAGCGTCTCACAAATACGATGCCGATAAAAAAAAAATGAAATGCACAAGGGTTTATACACTCAAACGCAGGCGAAAAGTGGTTAGCGGTAATAGGGTAATCTTTTTACAGAAATTCGAAATCACCTATCCTTGTATTCGAATCCGCCATACCCTGAATTTTTAAAAAACATATCATAGTTTAGTCACATACCAAATTGTATTATTTATTTATGTAGAATGTTACACTCAACGTTACATGATGCATTACCATTTTTTAAATTTTTTAACTAAACGTAATCTAAAGAATACACCGAAGGAAATAAAAAAAATGACAAATGTTAAATTCAATTGAAAAAGTGTTTATATCAGAGAAAAATGAATGTTTGTTAAATTATTTGTGGATGTGCTCTCAGCTCTGTTAAAGTCACCGCAAATATTTTTCTTGCATGCGTTTTGTACGACCGATCTTGTTTAAATCTTGATCACTTAAAGATCAGATTCCTCTTTATGCACAGCGGAACCAGACACACGCTCTCCTTTTTGGTATATACTCACAATCTCATTTAAATTTAGTCGAATGGTCACAATGCGTGCACTTGTATGCGGTTGCTCAATTAATAGTTCTTTTCCATTTTCTTTTTGAACTATGATTACTATTCACATGTTTTATTATGGATTGCTTCCATTTTGTAACGTAACCGCATTCGGCACATTTAAATTCTTTCAAACCGTGACGACCTTTCATATGAATAAGCAGGCCCTCTTTCCATTTTGTAACGTAATCGCACTCTTTGCATTTAAATTTCTTCAAGCCGTGCCGACCCCGCATATGAATTGTTAAGCCGCCTCTCCACGTTGTAACATAGTCGCACTCTTTACATATAAACACTTTTGAGCTATGACGACCTTTTGTATGAACAACTAAACCCTCCTTCCATTTTGTCACGTAGTCACAATGTACACATTTAAATTGAGTCGAACCATGGCGACCATTTACATGGGTAAGTAAAGACCGTTTTTTTTTAGTTATATAATCGCATTGTGAACATTTGTATTTAGTTGAACTGTGACGGGTCTCTGCATGTAGAATTAGCTCTTGCTTTCTCTCTGTTATACAATTCAATTCTTCCAAATCACGAATGTCATCTGTTGCTGTCTCTGTTACAGAATTCAATTCTTCCAAACCATGAATGTCCTCTGTTGTTGCCATCTCTGAAAGCAATAACAATACGTAATTGTCTTATTTCACACGCTTCTTTTCAACAATATATGAAATATAAGGAAAGAGGACGAGTCTTCAGTGCAGTTGTAATAAATGATGTTTATAAAGACAGCGGAACAAAAATGAGAAAGGACATTAGGTGAAGAATGAAGCATGTTCATAATTGTTAATTCTGCAATTTAACCAAAGTATAGGTAAAAATGAAGAATTAAATAAAATAAATTTAAAAAAAACTGAAAGTATGATAATACTAAAACGAAGTAAAAACATAATTCATACCTTGGTCGCTTTTATCGGTGATTTCCTCCTTTAAATTTTCGTAATTTATTAGAAGATTTTGTCCTGTAAGAAATACATCTAACTCAATTTCATGTCTAAGTTCTGTGTTTTCCATAGCACTGTATAAATTTTTATCTGCCTCTTCCTGCGGTTCAATTTTAATGGATGCCATTTTTGTATCTGCTGCACTGCACACACCTTTCGAAATGCAAAGCGTAGGTAATATATTTATGCAAAACTTGCAAAATACGATTATTTTTATTTAAAAAAACATTGAAGATAAACATGTTGTCTAGGTGAAACTTTGGAACTACTTACTAAAGACAAAATACCTACAAGAAAAAACATATGAACTACACTAATATACGGGCTATTCTTTAATACTGTGACAGTTTGAAATAGTTATTTATTATCACTGACCTGTATCTTAAAGGACTGAGCATTCTAATGATCCCCTCCACTATTTTTGAAGCAAATTGAAAACCGGTATTTTAAGGTGCCAATTAGTAATTTAGGTTTGTTGTGTTGGTGATTATTGGTAACACTGTAACTAATGTTTTTATTTACATAAACATAACCTTGTTTCATACGTAGTATAAACTACGTTTATGCATTGCAATAAAATACAATTTTTTATAATTTACGTTTTTAAATAATTATGAGCCTGTAATTATACTACTTTTCACCAGATATTAAGCATATAGGTTAGAACAAGCTAAACTGTAACAGCTGATACCAGTACTACCAACACATTATAAACACCCGAGCTACCATCATTATATAACTAACGCACTAGTTGGCACCTGAAGTAACTAATATTTAGGTGGGGCTTGTTTGCTTCAATGTTGTATTGAAGAATGCTCAGTCACAGACAACTAACCAGACCCGCCACGCTTATGAGTTGAACAAAACGCAGCTTTGCGCAACTAAACTAGATGTCACTACGGTCAGTTGCGCAAACAGTTGTCCAATTGAATAACAACAACTTGTTTATTTGTTTGGTCAACAGAAAGTTAGGTCAGTTATTTGCGTGGGTGGTACATACCTAAACAGAAGAAATGTCTTGTCATGTAAAAGATATAATAATAATTTAATTATACAGTTTGCGAATTTGCGATACGATCCTTTTAACTATGAAAGATCATTCCTCTACTGCCATTTAGCACACCTGTGAGAAGCGTTATTATTTATGCTGATCATTCAATTGTGTATCTTTAATTGCTAAATTAGTAATTAGCGTAATAGAAGTGAAAATATAAGCCGTCATTCAGTAAATTAGGTCTATCTCTTTAAATTTAAAATTTTATGCAAACTTTATCAATTTGTTCTGTTTACTACGTCACACTACAGACAACCTTTAAGGTTGTAGGTATGTGTTTACGTTTACGTTAATCTGCAACTTCGAATAAAGCACACTACGATGAATTTTTTACTTTCATCCCTTTTTGTGTTTTTTTTTGAGAATTATGTAATTATAAATATTATAATATTAAGGAATAATAATATTGGAAGACATCTCAAGTATTGTTAACGAATCTCACAGTGTAACATAAGATATGATATAAAATTATAAAGGACATTTAATGAATTACCTATTTATTTTTAACAGAAGTGTGACATGATGTGAAATCTAAATTTCTAAAACATCACTTTTTTTCTTTTTTATAAACTGTTTGTAGTCAAAAAATAATCTACAATGTGAAATTTAACCTCCCACAGATATATTTTTTTGATATCGCTGTTTTGGCTGAGTAGGCAACTATTAAGTAAATGGCACAGACAAATTATTGTCTGTGGTAAAATGGCAATGACAATTACAAAAATATATATTTATCTCCCTTTCTAAGATAGGTAGGTACATGCACTCTCATAAAGTTATGTTATTTTTTACAAGCCCACAAATACCTACCTAAAAATTTGATTTAAATATATAAAATTCAGGTTAATTTGTTTTATTTAAAAAGGGAAGAGGTAATATTGAATTGCATACCTATGATGAGCTACATTTAAAAAGTCATTCACCATTGTGATTGTTCTGTTATATGATATAATTGTTTATTATATGTATATTTTTAAAAAAGCAAACTAAGCTGTATGGACAACTTGATGAGAAGTAATGTTTGAATATACCATGTAATTTGTGATTTTTAAGTGCACTCAAAACTTATTTCTAAGCTACTAATCTAAATGACAGCGACATCTCATTACGATAATTATACTAAAACGGCATGACAAAAATTTTATACACGGTGGCGGGTCTGGTTAGTTGTCTGTGGCTCAGTCCTTTATGATACAGGTCAGTGTTTATTATCAAAGGAAAAAGTAGTAGATTTTAGCTCGAGGTTGTGTTGTCTCCCGACGAGAAGCAGAGGGAGACAAAAAACCGAGAGCTAATTGTATATTATTTTATAAGGAGCTAAATGTGACACTTTTTTGGCGAATCTGTAGGTTTGAAGCACGAATGTAGCGAATCCAGTGAATACCAGAGAAATGTTATCCCTACTACTAACGTAGTGTAGAAGAAGCATAATTGAAGCCGAACATAAATAAAGACAGAAATATAATAGTACTCACTAGTGCGCATGTCAAATACCAAAATTTGAAATTATGTATCTGGCTCTCTCTACCACCATTATGAATTTTTTAGTTGCAAGATTTATTAAACATTCCACATACAAAATAAAACTTTGTAAATTTCAATTCTATGCAGTTAATAGTTAGATACTCGCAAAAATTAGTATTGAGGTTGACGTTAAGTTACTAATAACTCTATTTATCAGGATAATTACATCAAGTATTCAAATGTTAAATGTTATATTTGTTGTCACTTAAACTGCATATTTTTTTCATCATCGGGACTAGAAATTTCTTTCATTATATTCATCGAACCACAATACATCGTTTGATTTTACAGGTGCATTTATTCCAAACTTGTAACGTAGGTAGTGGACTTGCTATTTGAGTAATATCTTCAATTCCTTTTAAAGAAAAACCTTCAACATTAATGTTTTAAAACACAAAGTGAAATTTATTTATTTAAGCTTTGACAGTTAATTAACCATAGAGAATTAATTACTGCAAAAGTAATAAGTAACAATAACATTTGGTTTTAAGTTTTATCATTGAATAAATAGTTTTATTTCACTGTAAATATTACGGCCGCTAAAATGTAAGGTTAAGTATTACGTTGCACAAATAAAAAGAAGCTGATTAAAGTATCTTTCGGCTGAGTTTCGGCAGTAATCGTTACTTCCGAATTTAATAACACGACACCTGCGCAGATGTGAGTAGTATTTTGCTTACAACAACCCGCACATTCCCCTTAGTTCGGCTTCACACATTCACATGTAAATGTATAGGCTATGCGTCTTCTACCTTTCTCTGGCGAATACAGATCAGCCATTACCCCCACTTCACATTTTCATGTTTTCTTTAGGAGCACTGTATATTTCTACAGCAGGAAATAGTTCACTGAAACACACCTTCACATGTTTTAAACTTGCTTATGCGCATCGCATTTGTGATAACAATTATGAATCAAAATCAATATTCCCTCTAAGGTAGATTTATATAAGTTTGCAGAGTGTTATATGTACCTTTATAATTGGTGCAGTCTTTTGTGTGTCCCTTGTTGATGTATTGGAACTATCATTTCGATTTTCCAGTCATCGGGAACTTTTCCTGCATTTCAAACTTTTTTCAAAATGTCAGTTGTTACCATTGAACTGTGTGCTATAAGCAGTGAACTCTATGTATAACTGGAAGGATAACGGTTACTGCAAATGCTTTCGTAACTTGTCCTCGACTGTTAGACAACCCAGCAAACACACATATAAAATATACATACAACATATATAAGATTGAAGTAAATACCCCTACATATGCTTTTTTATATATCAAGTATGTAAGTGTTCTTTAAAAATTTATATATACCGTATGTAACAGATTACGTATATTTTACATAATAGTATATAAACTTACGGATATTCTGTATACAGAAATTCATATAATATATACATATAGATAATTACATATTACCCATGAAATTTATGTGCTGTCATATTTATATGAATAGATTTATGTACGTTATATGTAAACTCTTATATGTAAGAAGTATTGTGATGTAACCGCCTTTGGCCGCTCGATTTTAAAGGATTCCCGCTAAAACCCTTTTCCGGTTGGTGGATGGTATTGAAAAGTTACGCCACTGATTTTGTTAATTAAGAAAATCATGTACGTGATGGAATGCATAAATATAGCTGGACCGCGGGGGGGTGCAGAAGGAGCTAACGCGAGAAGTAAAAAAAATTAGGGGACGGTTGCGGTTGAACAGTTCAAATGGTATCGGCATCAAGAGTTAAGTTACCGTTCTCGAGTTCGAAGGGTATCGACACGAAGAGTGGTTAGTTTTTTGGTGTTGCGAAGTTCCCGATAATTAGGTATAATTTCTTTATTTTACTTAATTGTTCGATGTAATATTTAGGGGTTGTGTTAATTTGCCAATGTGATCTGTTAATCTGTAGTTTTGGTGTTTGTGACGCTCCGAAGTCAGGTATATTTTCGTTTATTGTTTTATACAAATTATTCTATTAATAGACAGGGTGTATTTTAAATTTAGTAGGTAGACTGTATGATTTTCAGCTTTATTTAAAATGTAACTGCCATCATAAACTTTAGAATTTGGAAAGTTAAATATCATTGCGCAAGTGAAATTTACTTATGCCATGAAAGTTACTGAGCTGCGTAATTAGGTATCACGCTAGTGGGGATGCTTTATTATTTTTGTTGATTGTGTTGTTAGGGGATGCTTTAGTAGAATTTGAAGTACGCTTTTGGACATTACGTGATATTTAATGCGAAACGATGTCATGTGCGGTTTCATATTTAATTGATGTATAATTATGACCATGTAGTTACATTTTTAAGTACGCGATGATCGTCAGGTGGTAGTTTATGTGGGGGCGGAATACTTTTTTTGTTTATTTCGTTGTATTCGTGTTTGTACGGCCATAATGTATTTTATTGATTGATCATGACTGTTGTCATTTGTTGTGAATTGTAACATGGTTGGTTTTCGCACCACGATAAAGGGGTAAAACCTCCCACCCTCCTGGTATACGTGCCATTGATGCGATTACAATGTGATGGCTGGCAAGTGAGTTAGCAAAGCGCTCCCCACCAATTACGGTAAGCGACTCGGTGGATTTCTTGAATGTGAATTTTAATGCAACAACTCACCCCTCTGTTCAAAAATGTTGGCAACTGGGTTATACTGACGGGTTTAAACAGCGTGGATTGTGCTCCTTAACAACTCTGGTCCTAGATCGACTTGTTATATTTGATTCACTAGTTAGCTATCTTTGTCCTATTCAGGATGAGGGATGCGCGGGAGTTTGTCGACCCAGTACTTCGGAGCTAGGTCTTACGCTGGCCTGGTTGGGCCCGGAAGTCAAAGTCGATTAAATGATTTATTTTCCCACTCCTCTCCCCCCTCGTTATCTGCGAGTACCGGATTATGTTACAATTTTATAGTCATCCTGTTGTCCTCCTTTTGCTGTTATGGTTATACAAAGCGATGGTACTCTGCCAGCATCTTATGTTGAAGCTTCGTATGTTATTAAAATTTGCATCCCTTTATGTAATGCTATATAAATACTGTTTATGTGATGGATACTAAAACAATGCTAATTATCTCTCTATCCTTATCCACCGGCAGGGTGATCGCTCAGCCACAGGCTAGCGCCCTAAGCCAAAGACAAAAGCTTCGCCCGTGAACCGTGGTGTGAATGTTAGCATCCGTTACATAACAGCCTTTAATCATCTCTCATCCCTTGAAAGGTGTTGGCAGAAGACATTTAAAACATTCTAATATAAAATGTCAAACGGAGGGAAATGAAATGCCTGACGAGAATTGCACAAGTTGAACGCAAACTTGCAGTAAAATTGAATGTAATTTTAAGGTTGAAGGTGAGGTAATTATCCTGGAGGGTTTTTCTGTAGCTCTTTTCCCTCCTTGTAATCAGCGAAGACCCGGAGCTAATTTCAACTTGTTTGAGAGGGCACCCATTTTAAGTTATTAAAATTATTTGTTTTTCCCATTTCTTGTGTTTTATTTGTATTTACCGATTCGATCCTTATAAGACTAGCACACACACATCACGAGCAATTCGTCCACAACGTAGAGTCCTACCATTTTGAGAGTTTTGTTATTGACGATCACGTGCCAAGGGGTTTCAGTTAGTTGGCGGGAGATTTAGTTTTTAATTTGGGGGGGGTTTCGAATTGCGCGACTGTCCTTAGACGTTGCACCTGGGTACGCTACATAATTTGGTGCCGTGACCAGGATGTGTGACTTGTGCTGTCTTTGAGGATCGAATGTTTTGTAAGTAGGGTACTGCTGTTCTGGTTCTGTTTTAGGTTGCTGGTCTTGTTTTGACCACAGAGATCGGCGAAAAGCATTTTGTCGCCCTGGTTTTTTTTTTATAACCAGTAGAGAGGGACGGAATCCACCCAAAATGGAAAACCCTGGATGTTTGGTGAGACATGGTGAAGATTCAAAATTGAAGACACTGAGGTGTAAGGCAACCAGTAACTGTTCCTGTAACAACAGAGGGGCAAAGTGATCTGGATGTTTGGCGAGACACGATGAAGACCCAACAGCAAGCACTCGAGAGGACCCATAGATGGCGGGAGACTAAATCTACTATACTGAATTTATTACATCAGTCTCAACAAAAACTTATTAACTCAGTACCAGGGTTACATGGCGAGGAGGATGTTGCTGACATGGGATCACTAGGTGGTATTCTTAACCCAATCATTTGGTAGAAGGCTTGAATGGTTATGAAGGGGACCACCCTATGACCGACAGGTGGAGATGAGCTGCCAGTTCCGATCTTTATCTTAGGGAGTATTTTGGAAGCTCTCCTCCGCGAGGTTCTCTTCCAAAAGGGGGCGTCTGTGATGTAACCGCCTTTGGCCGCTCGATTTTAAAGGATTCCCGCTAAAACCCTTTTCCGGTTGGTGGATGGTATTGAAAAGTTACGCCACTGATTTTGTTAATTAAGAAAATCATGTACGTGATGGAATGCATAAATATAGCTGGACCGCGGGGGGGTGCAGAAGGAGCTAACGCGAGAAGTAAAAAAATTAGGGGACGGTTGCGGTTGAACAGTTCAAATGGTATCGGCATCAAGAGTTAAGTTACCGTTCTCGAGTTCGAAGGGTATCGACACGAAGAGTGGTTAGTTTTTTGGTGTTGCGAAGTTCCCGATAATTAGGTATAATTTCTTTATTTTACTTAATTGTTCGATGTAATATTTAGGGGTTGTGTTAATTTGCCAATGTGATCTGTTAATCTGTAGTTTTGGTGTTTGTGACGCTCCGAAGTCAGGTATATTTTCGTTTATTGTTTTATACAAATTATTCTATTAATAGACAGGGTGTATTTTAAATTTAGTAGGTAGACTGTATGATTTTCAGCTTTATTTAAAATGTAACTGCCATCATAAACTTTAGAATTTGGAAAGTTAAATATCATTGCGCAAGTGAAATTTACTTATGCCATGAAAGTTACTGAGCTGCGTAATTAGGTATCACGCTAGTGGGGATGCTTTATTATTTTTGTTGATTGTGTTGTTAGGGGATGCTTTAGTAGAATTTGAAGTACGCTTTTGGACATTACGTGATATTTAATGCGAAACGATGTCATGTGCGGTTTCATATTTAATTGATGTATAATTATGACCATGTAGTTACATTTTTAAGTACGCGATGATCGTCAGGTGGTAGTTTATGTGGGGGCGGAATACTTTTTTTGTTTATTTCGTTGTATTCGTGTTTGTACGGCCATAATGTATTTTATTGATTGATCATGACTGTTGTCATTTGTTGTGAATTGTAACATGGTTGGTTTTCGCACCACGATAAAGGGGTAAAACCTCCCACCCTCCTGGTATACGTGCCATTGATGCGATTACAATGTGATGGCTGGCAAGTGAGTTAGCAAAGCGCTCCCCACCAATTACGGTAAGCGACTCGGTGGATTTCTTGAATGTGAATTTTAATGCAACAACTCACCCCTCTGTTCAAAAATGTTGGCAACTGGGTTATACTGACGGGTTTAAACAGCGTGGATTGTGCTCCTTAACAACTCTGGTCCTAGATCGACTTGTTATATTTGATTCACTAGTTAGCTATCTTTGTCCTATTCAGGATGAGGGATGCGCGGGAGTTTGTCGACCCAGTACTTCGGAGCTAGGTCTTACGCTGGCCTGGTTGGGCCCGGAAGTCAAAGTCGATTAAATGATTTATTTTCCCACTCCTCTCCCCCCTCGTTATCTGCGAGTACCGGATTATGTTACAATTTTATAGTCATCCTGTTGTCCTCCTTTTGCTGTTATGGTTATACAAAGCGATGGTACTCTGCCAGCATCTTATGTTGAAGCTTCGTATGTTATTAAAATTTGCATCCCTTTATGTAATGCTATATAAATACTGTTTATGTGATGGATACTAAAACAATGCTAATTATCTCTCTATCCTTATCCACCGGCAGGGTGATCGCTCAGCCACAGGCTAGCGCCCTAAGCCAAAGACAAAAGCTTCGCCCGTGAACCGTGGTGTGAATGTTAGCATCCGTTACATAACAGCCTTTAATCATCTCTCATCCCTTGAAAGGTGTTGGCAGAAGACATTTAAAACATTCTAATATAAAATGTCAAACGGAGGGAAATGAAATGCCTGACGAGAATTGCACAAGTTGAACGCAAACTTGCAGTAAAATTGAATGTAATTTTAAGGTTGAAGGTGAGGTAATTATCCTGGAGGGTTTTTCTGTAGCTCTTTTCCCTCCTTGTAATCAGCGAAGACCCGGAGCTAATTTCAACTTGTTTGAGAGGGCACCCATTTTAAGTTATTAAAATTATTTGTTTTTCCCATTTCTTGTGTTTTATTTGTATTTACCGATTCGATCCTTATAAGACTAGCACACACACATCACGAGCAATTCGTCCACAACGTAGAGTCCTACCATTTTGAGAGTTTTGTTATTGACGATCACGTGCCAAGGGGTTTCAGTTAGTTGGCGGGAGATTTAGTTTTTAATTTGGGGGGGGTTTCGAATTGCGCGACTGTCCTTAGACGTTGCACCTGGGTACGCTACAGTATTACATATTTTTTATGTATGCCTTCTGTAAATATAATTCTAAATTATCATTACATATATTATATTGTCGAAAATAAAAGTCCGTTTCTAATTGCGCCGCAGAATTAATCGCACGCGCGGGTGTTCTATAACGCCAAAAATTGTAGTTCACGTACCTTTAATATTAGATCCGTATCGACTAAAATGCGTCTAATTTATATAGAAAATAAATAATATAAAATAAATTAAATCCTGGTCATTTTTAACATAAAGGTAGGTATAATCATTGAATAAGACTTCACTCAACGATATAATCAAACATAATTTAAACTCGCGAAACAGGGCAAAGTTAGGAAGAACGAAATAAAAAAAGAAATGGTTCAGATTAGCGCAGTGGTACAATGCGGATACAAAGGAAATACATGTCAGATTTCGGAATTTGTGACGCCCACCCGCAACGGTTCGAATCCGGTTAAGGGACACTTTTCAAGATCATAATAAACTGTCGGCTTTCAGTTCAGGTAAAAACGGGTTCGTGCAAGAATTAAGTTAATTAAAAGTACAGTTGCACGTAGAAATGTAGTTTTTCCATTTTTTTGTATGAAACTGCTTAAATAATTTTTTACATTGGTAATAATTACATTATGCTCGAGTAGCTGCCATTTGGTCATCGCAACGCTTTTACAACTAATATTTTTTATGTGAATATTACATAAAATATACATAAAACGTATATAAATTCATGTAGAAGAATTTACATCTAATAGACATATATAATATTTTGAAAATTGCTGACATCCTGACATTAAATATCTCTTATTTTTCTTCCAGTTTTATATAACTTATATGTATTTTATATATAAATGTGTTTGCTGGGAAGCACCGCTGCTGCGTAGTGGATACCTATTTCTTTCTAACGTATTTGTATAAACGTGCGAAGGCGTGGTTAATACTTAATAATGAGAAATAAACTAACGTCCATCTTGCTCTTAACAGAACCGGTCAATTTTTATATTCGACGTTATCCTTCCAGTTATACCGGGTGAGTCATTTAACCTGGAATTTGAAATATCTCGAAAAATACGCATTGACTAGAAAAATGTGCCGAATCAAAACTTGAATATCTTCGAGGGGGAAATTCGTTAGTACTAAATTACACCCTCACCCCACCCCCTGTAGGCGGGGTGGGGGGAAAATTTGAAATCTTAAATAGGAACCCCTATTTTTTATCGCAGATTCGGATTTTACGTCGAAAGTTACGTACGATTTGTCCGAAACATTTATTTCGATTCGCGACGGAGGGCGCTGTAATCGCAAGAAATGGAGCAGAAATCAAAAAACAGATAAACACGTATTTAGTAAGATTCGACAGGTTATTCAATGATGTTAGGGTTGCCCTCCCCTCTCCTGTAGGTGTGTGTGTGGGGGGGGGGGGGGTGTTTTGGTGAATAAACTGTTTTTAACGTAACCCAGGAACAACGACGAGGACGTAATAGTTTTATGTTGCATTTGGAGTGCTTGATTAACGTGAATCCCCTTGCCCCTCACTAATCAAGTCGATGGTCGAAATGGTGACCTTGAACTTGAACAACCTGGACACAAGCGTTCGTCTGTCGAATCTTACTAAATACGTGTTATATCTGTTTTTTGACTTCTGCTCCATTTCTTGCGATTATAGCGCCCTCTGTCGCGAATCGAAAAAAATGTTTTGGACAAATCGTACGTAACTTTCGACGTAAAATCCGAATCTGCGATAAAAAATAGGGGTTCCTACTTAAGATTTCAAATTTGCCCCCCGCCCCGCCTACAGGGGGTGGGGGTGAGGGTGTAATTTAGTACTAACGAATTTCCCCCTCGAAGATATTCAAGTTTTGATTCGGCACATTTTTCTATACAATGCGTATTTTTCGAGATATTTCAAATTCCAGGTTAAATGACTCACCCGGTATATATATATAGAGTTCACTGGCTATAAGCAACTGGAAGGGATAAGGACGATTTCAATGCATTGTAGGCGTTGAAGCTGACAAAGACAGATGCGAAATGGGTACTTCTGTCGCCTTCTAGCTTGTTGCGGTAGTAGAGATTGTGCGATTTTCGTCAGGAATTTTATCCCCTCTGTAAATATTAAATAAATTGGTAGCTTCTGCCGTCACCCTTCAAGGTAAAATCTCAAGGCTGTTATGTAAATGATCCTAAAATTCGTAACAGAGTCGAGGGCTCATGGGCGAAGCATGTCTTTGACATGGCAGCTTTATTTTTCTATTTAGCTTCAGGCGGTTGTCCGTGACTGATCTTATTACCTGACTCACGGTAATTATAGTTAGGGTTTATATTGTCGTATTTGAATAGTCACCCCCAAGGCTCACGGACGAAGCGTGTACTCTGGCTTAGGGTGCCATATAGTGCTGGTACCTGCCTGAGTTCGGCTTCGTAGATGTAAGGTTTTGTGAGGGAGGACTTTGACTCGGCATACCCTTGTTTTAGGTGCTTTCCCTTCATAATTTATTATAAATTATATTATTATATCATTTATTATTATATTTATATTTTGCCTTTTTATGGTAACCTATTTGATTTATATTTATATTGGTATAATATTGATCTTAGGATCCGTCACATAATCAGTAATTAAAGGCATCAAACAAGGCCACCTGAGGCCTTGCATCAAATCAATCATATCATAAAATCATATATGTTTGTGACACTAATACTTAAGGTATTGGAACTATCATTCCGATTTTCCAGTCATTGGGATCTTTCCTGTATTTCAAACTTTTTTCAAAATGTCAGTTAACATTTCCATCTCCTTCTTCCCTAAATTTGTTACCATTTCGGATGTTATCTTGTCGTGTCGTGCCTACTCTCCTTTCTTAATAGTATTTACTAGGTAGGTATATATGTATATGTACCTAGGCTACAATCTTTTATTCATACTTAACTATTGATGTTCGGGAAATATTTTAGAGTATAAAACAACAGGTGTTCATTATGAAATTGGTTTAACTGACGCATAACTAAACAATATCGTGTTACATGATAATGAAACACACGCACGTTTAAGTACATATGTTTTAGCTTAGCATCAACTTGTTAATTTTATATAGGTAGTGCTTTTTCCAACAGCGCAGGCACTTATCCCAAATATGTCAACTGTGAAAATTATAATTTTGTTATGCCGCAAATTTGGACAAGACCTTCTAAAATGTTGAAACGTTTTTTTGAATTTGTAATTTAGTTTATGTTCAATAATTCTTGGCATTTTATACTCGGGATAAATGAACATTCAGTCATCATAATATTATAGTATAGGAATGCTCGATTTTTCTGAATACAAATTCGCTAAAAACACACATAAAAAAAACTTAAACTTGCCACAAGTATAACAATTTTTTAAAAATGCAATCGCACAGTTATGGGCAACTTAAATAAATCATATTATGGGTGCAAAGATCCAGAAAGAATTAAAATGTATAATAGTTACCTACATTTTTGTATGGAAAAAGTTTACATTATAAATTACGTTGCCATATTTTATTACATAACTACACTGGTAACATTCAAATTCTTAAGAACTACGATGTACTTGTTTCAATAAATTATTGATTTTGAAGTAAGTGTATCATTAAAATTCTTTTATGCATCTTTATGTTGTAATAAGACATTTCAATTTGTGGAATAAGTGCATTTTATTGATCATGTTTAAACTCCCACAGTCATATTTTGCAGTGAATATTGTTTTGATTTTATGACAAAACCGCGTTTTTGACAATTGAACTATTTTGAATCATGTTGCACTTTCATATGAATTGCCTTTTGTTTTTGTGGTAAAACTTCAATGATGGCATTAAACTCCTCTGAACCATGTTCCACTTTCATATGTTGCCATAAATAGCGTCTCGCTTTTGTGACAAAACTGCATTGATGGCATTTGAACTCCTCTAAACTATGTTTCCCTCGTATATGTCTCAATAAATAGATTTTTGCTTTTGTTACAAAACTGCATTGTTTACAATTGAACTGATCTGAACCATGTTGCACTTTTATATGTTGCACTAAATTGCATTTTGCTTTTGTTACAAAACTGCATTGTTTACAATTAAACTGTCCTGAATCATCATGCACCTTCATATGTTTCACTAAATAGTGTTTTGCTTTTGTTACAAAACTGCATTGTTTACAATTGAACAGTTCTGAACCATGTTGCACTTTCAAATGCTGCACTAAATTGCCTTTTCTTTTTGAGACAAAATTGCATTGTTGACATTTGAACTGTTCTGAATCATCATGCACCTTCATATGTCGCACTAAATTGTATTTTACTTTTGTTATATAACTGCATTGTTTACAATTGAACTGCTCTGAACCATGTTTCACTTTCATGTGTTGCACTAAATAGTGTTTCGCTTTTGTTACAAAATTGCACTGATGGCATTTTAACTCCTCCAAACTATGTTTCACTTCTATATGCCGTAGTAAATAATTTTTTGCTTTTGTTACAAAACTGCACTGTTTACAATTGAACTGTTCTGAACCATGTTGAGCTTTCATATGTCGCACAAAACTGCTCTTTGTTTTTGTGGCAAAACTGCATTGATGGCAATTAAACTCCTCTGAACCATGTTGCCCCTCCATATGTCGCATAAAACTGCCTTTTGTTTTTGTGGTAAAACTGCATTGATGGCATTTAAACACCTCTGAACCATGTTGTCCCTCCATATGTCGTATAAAATTTCCTTTCGTTCTTGTGGCAAAACTGCATTGATGGCAATTAAACTCCTCTGAACCATGTTTCACTTTCATGTGTTGCACTAAATAGCGTTTCGCTTTTGTTACAAAATTGCATTGATGGCATTTTAACTCCTCCAAACTATGTTTCACTTCTATATGCCGTAGTAAATAATTTTTTGCTTTTGTTACAAAACTGCATTGTTTACAATTGAACTGTTTTGAACCATGTTGTACCTTCATATGTCGCAATAAATAAACTCTCGTGTTTGTTGCATAATTGCATCGATGACATTTATACTCCTTCGAACGTTGACAATGATGTTTCAAATGTTTAATTAGATTGATCCTACACTGTGTTATATAAAGACAATGAAAACATTGAAATTTTTCTAAACCACGACATCTCTTCAAATGAACTCCTAACTTTGATTTAAATCTTGTTGCGTAGGGACACTGCTGACATTTAAATTCTTTAGAAACATGCTGTAAATTATATTTCAATTCCTGCAACCGATTATTTAAAGTTTTAATAGAAACATTTGACGTTCTGTTTTGTACTTTACTCCCATCACTTGTGAAAATGGCCTCTTCTGTAGGTAGCGCACGTGGCTGATCAATTTTGGAAGTTACTTCACTTATGATAATTGTACTAGTTTCGTCATTGTTGAACGGTTGCACATGACTTGAAAGTGTATCATTAGAGGTAGAAAAATCGTTGGGTTCTTGCTTTAATGTATTATGATCATCATAACAATCTTCATTTATTTGAAACTCTTGGTTTATAAGGAAAGAATTTAGTTCTTCCTCACATTTTGGTTCAATTTTCGTAACCCTTTCATCACAAACTAAATTTATTTCTGTTACTTCTGGCTGTGGTTCATCTTCGATTATTATTTCCATCAATATATTAACTTCTGAGGACATGTTTGATTCTGAAATGTTAATTATTTTGGTTTTGGTAAATAAAAATATAAATATGTGTGAAGATAGCGACAGTGTAAGTGTAAAGCTGCATTTATAGTGTCGGTATCGGTATGCAATAAGAAATAAGAAATAAGCAATAAGAAATAAGGAATTGGTTCAATTTTATTTCTTACCGTTACCGTTACCGAATCGGCAACAGTATACGATGTGAGCTTACGAGTTAAGAAAAGACAGATGACATCAATATAAATCAGGTGTTAAAGAAATACAATATTTGAGTGAAATATATCTCTTATTCACGGACGTATATATACGTCCGTGCTCTTATTCAAGAATCGATGGGAAAATATTATGTCAGGTTGATTTTAATTTTACAATCGTACATTAGGTAACCTAAGAATCGTACCATAAACCTTAGATTAGGAAAGAGAGTGGATAGCGCACGCCCTATGTACGCATACACTCGCAAGTGTGACTGAAATCAAGCGATCTCGCCATTACTTTGGAGTCAAACAAAGCGTTTCTGTCATTGTGACGTTTGGTGTTTTTATTGCAAACGCGCTTAAATAAAGAAGTGACAGTGATCGGTATTATAATGCCATAATGGTTGTATGTGCATCGTTATCGTGCAACAGTCGTACGGAGAGAAAAGAGCCAGGGATTTCATTCCACAGGTAAAAAAGAACTGAAATTAATTCATGTTTTTATAACTAGATTATTACCAAAATCAAAAGTTTAAATGAAACGTTTCGAACGCCTTTTGCCAGTGGCGTAGGTCAAAAATTCTCAAATCCTTTAAGTAATAAACGCTGTAAATTGATTTTCATAATCTAAGAATTGATCAGTACTTCCACATTGACGACCGCTTACGTTTATTTTTCCTAATAAATCGAAAGTTTTTCCTTAATATACCATATACAACACTTTGCCATTACGTGATGTGATGTGGAAGTACTAGTAATTGCAATTATTTGTAGTGCTTTATTATGATAAACTATTATCTTCATAGCAGTGTAGGTACTTATGCTTAGTTATATGTTGTAAGACTTGTTTTTGTTGTTGTAGATTTTATATGCTATACTGCATTTGGTAAAGATCTTTGCTGTATTTTAGATTTCCAAGGGATGAAACAATACGTCAACAGTGGATTAAAAATATGAAACTGCCATATGATTGGTCCCCAGCTGAGTATCATAGATTGTGCAGTAAACACTTTGAAGAAAAATTTTTTTATCGCACTAATCATAAAGTAAAATTATTGAATGAAGCCGTTCCTACTTTTGAACAAGTGCCACAGTATTTACAGACGATAACTGTAAGTTCACAATGAGTGTAATGATACAATAAATGTTTTATCTTAAAGTACTATTTATTAGGAAAGAAGATCGCGCAAACGCAGTCACGTCGCCAGTCAACCAGCTGTACATTCTGGGTTTCCATGTTCTTTACGACCTGACCATGTAATTCCGTCGACTTCGAAACAACATTTTCTAGCTCATACAACTGCACAACAGGATCCGGCAGTTCCATCCACATCTCAGCAGGAAAAATCAGAACCAGACACACCTCGTAAAAAAAAACTGCGCCGGCAATTGTTTATGGAAAAGTTGAAAAGCAAAAACAAAACCCATAGGATAAAAGTGTTGGGTCAGTCGTTGAGGAGATCAAAAAAACGCATGTGGTCGTTAAAGCAGTGCGTCAAGAGTCTTGAAGAAAAAAATTTGGTATCAATGGAAAACTGTAAATTACTTTCAAATATGACTAGGGTAAACAAGGAACTATTAGCCCGGAAAATAGGAAAAAAAGTGAAATATCCGCCTGAATTGAGAAAGTTCGTCATGACTCTAAATTTTTTTTCTCCAAAAGCATATGAATACGTACGCACTATCTTTGATACGTGTCTACCCCACAAGAGTACCATAGGAAGATGGTATAAAACTGTTAATGCCGACCCAGGGTTTAGCACTGAAAGTTTAGAAACATTAAAACAACATGTGGCAGCGACGTCAAAGCAAATAGTTGTTTCCTTAGTTATAGATGAAATTGCGATAAGGAAACATTTAGAGTGGGACGGGAAAAAATTTCACGGATACGTGGGCTTTGGAGTAGATTTGGATGATGATTCCGCGTCGCTTGCAAAAGAAGCATTTGTTGTCATGGTGGTGTGTATCAATGGTACGTGGAAAATACCAGTAGGATATTTTTTTAGTGATGGGTTGAACGGTCAACAAAAAACGTTCATTGTTACACAAGCAATAGGGCTCGTTCTGGAAACAGGCGCTTTAGTGAAATCATTGACATGTGATGGTGCAGCTTCCAACTTATCAATGGCAACACTACTAGGTTGTAACCTTCAACAACCAAATACGAATACCACGTTTGTGAGTAATTCAAAACTTGTTCGGTTCTTTTTAGACCCGTGTCATGTTATTAAACTGATACGTAATACTCTTGGCGACAAAAAAATCTTCGTTGATGATGAAGGGCAACTAATAAAATGGGACTACATCAGTTCATTGCATCATTTACAAGAATCTGAGGGAATGCATTTGGCAAATAAACTGCGCCGAGCCCACGTGCATTTCTTTAAACAAAAAATGAAAGTTCGACTGGCAGTACAGCTACTTAGCGAATCGGTTGCCGACTCTTTGGAGTATTGTGAGCAAACTTTGAATCTTCCACAATTTCAGGGTTGTCAGGGTACCGTGAAATTTATTAGAATAATCAACACATGTTTTGACATTCTTAATAGTAGATCTATAGTTGCCCCGTCTTTTAAAAAAGCTTTGTGTGCAAAGAACATTGAACAAACTACTATATTTATTCATTACGCGACGAATTATCTTTCACACCTAAAACTGTTGGATGATCAACCGCTTATAACTTCCACACGAAAAACGGGTTTTATCGGGATGATTGCGTCTTTATCAAGTGCTTTAGATTTATACAACGACATTGTTGGATCAGGGACATTAATGTATCTCCCGCTATATAAAATTAGCCAAGATCATGTGGAGCTATTTTTTTCGTCTATAAGGTCGCGTGGAGGATGGAATAATAACCCTACTTGTCGGCAGTTCACAGCGGCCTATAAACGCTTATTAGTGAGAGCCGAGATACGAGAAGGGGGTTTAGGTAATTGTTTACCTTTAGAACAAATCTCTATTTTACACGCCTCTAGCAGACCAGGTGCAGCAAACACCTTACTTGCTACACCAGAAGCTGTCATCAACGGAAGTATACCCTTAACTGTGGTAGCTACTGAAGATGAAAATTTAGAACAAATATTTGAAGAACACAGTTACATCGTCAATCAACATATTATGTCCAAATGTTCCGAGCAAGTTATTATTTATATAGCAGGTTTTGTTTCTAGAAATTTACAAAAGACCATTAAATGTGAAAGTTGCGTTGGTGCTCTGTCTGGAAACAAAGACAATTTTTTGTTTTCATTAATCTCGCAAAAAAACCATGGTGGTTTGATTTACCCGTCTCAAGACGTTATACAGATTTGCCGAAAAACGGAGATCTCTCTACGTGCTCAATTACACGACATACACAACCCACGTCTGATTCTAATGTTGTGCACAAAAGTTGTGCGCTTTTTTTTAGATCGGCAGGTTTTTAGATGTTTAAATAGTCATATTTTAGAAAATACTGTGAACCATTTGTATTATTTGATACAGGCAATTTGTAGAATGTATTTAAACATTCGGCTACATTTTATTGGTAAATCTATGTCACAGAAAGATTCAATTCGTAATCATCTGACTAAGATGATATTATTTAAAGGTCAATAAACGTTGTTCTCATTTTGTGTTTAAATTATCCAAAAAAATGTGATTCGAAAAGAACGCAAGTAGGTAGGTGTCTTTCTGAAGTTCCTTGCATTTTTGAGGATGTAACACCGTATATAGTTCTGTCGATAGTGCGCCGCCTATGGTATCCAGAGTTTTAATTTTCTCTATGGTGGTATCCTTGCTTTGGAGTCATTTGGTCACAGTTAGAACGTGTGTGTGCGCTATCCACTCTCTTTCCTAATCTAAGCCATAAACACAGTAATAATTTAAATTAAACCCGCAATGCGCATGCCTACTCTGTTACCGTTAAAGAACTATAAATGCGTTTTTATTTCTTACTCTTATTGCTTATTTCTTATTGCATACCGATACCGACACTATAAATCCAGCTTTACGTTAGGTACCAGTACGCGTATAACCAATCATGCTATGGGAAATTACATATTTGTTTTTTTATGAATTCCAAATCTATTTAGCGCAGTCTGTGCTTATGTATACTTATAGTTGGCCAATCTACTCTGGTAACAATTGGAATAAGTTTTTTGGAGATGGATTATATTATTTATTCAGACAATTAAACTACAGGGAAATAATTTTCAAAACATTTACAATTTCCTCTAGAACCTTATACCGCAAACGGTTAAATAGACACCATCAATGTCACAAGGACCATTGCGAAAAGGTTCATTCATTGTTAGATGGAACCACTTATTATAAGTATATAGAAGCAAGGGTTTTACTAAATAGATAATATTTGCATACATTTAGATTAACTTGAACTATGATGCCTTTTTTTGTGAATAACTAATTGATTCTTCCATTTTGTCACATAGTCGCATTGTACGCATTTAAATTTAGCTGAACCGTGGCGACCATTTATGTGTCTTTAAAGATTTTTTCCACTTTGTTACATAATCACATTGTGTGGCTTTATTTTGTTACGTAACCACAATCAGTAGGTACATTTATATTCATTTGATCCAAGATGCTTTTTTATGTGATGAACTATAATAGTTTATTCTTTAATTTAGTCACATAGTCATGTTGCTCTAATTTAAATACTGTTGAATTGTGACGAACATTCAGATGCCCGTTTAAAGCACTGACCTGTATCTTAAATCTTAAAGGACTGAGCATTCTAATGATCCCCTCCACTATTTTTGAAGCAAATTGAAAACTGGTATTTTAAGGTGCCAATTAGTAATTTAGGTTTGTTGTGTTGGTGATTATTGGTAACACTGTAACTAATGTTTTTATTTACATAAACATAACCTTGTTTCATACGTAGTATAAACTACGTTTATGCATTGCAATAAAATACAATTTTGAATAATTTACGTTTTTAAATAATTATGAGCCTGTAATTATACTACTTTTCACCAGATATTAAGCATATAGGTTAGAACAAGCTAAACTGTAACAGCTGATACCAATACTACCAACACATTATAAACACCGAGCTACCATCATTATATAACTAACGCACTAGTTGGCACCTGCAGTAACTAATATTTAGGTGGGGCTTGTTTGCTTCAATGTTGTATTGAAGAATGCTCAGTCCTTTATGATACAGGTCAGTGGTTTAAAGATGTTTTCCATTTGGTCACATAGTCACATTGTGAACATTTAAATTCTTTTAAGGTGTACACATTGTCTATAGGGACTGGGCAGAAGACGTCATTAACCTATTTTTTTACAGCTCTGAGACTGAGGGCAACATTTTTTCTATTCGTAATAGCACAGCCTATACTGTTCACATGTACAGGTTGCGCGCGTAAAGAGAATGTGAGAGTTGCATTCACAATTGTAATTTTAGCCCGCGTAAACTCAAAATACGTGTTTTAAGTTAGCGTTTTTTGCCCTCAGAGCTGTCAAAGTCAGCTGCTGCCCGGACTCTACTAGTTGCATTTGTGCCATCACTGAAAATCGTTCAAACTTTGGTTCATAAGTGAACCTAGCCTATTGAACTCAATAACAACTGTAATGGCCACGAAATGATTTAGGGCTGAGGAAAATTTAGATGGGTATGCAACCCGCAGTAGTGTAGTAGACCCAACTTTGTTTATCTTATGGTTTTAAATAGAGAGTTTCATCATTAAATTCAAATAATTGCGAGTTTTTATTTTGTAAAATTCGTTACAGAATATGAATATTTATTGAAGTAAGATAGGTTATACAGATTTTTAAATAATATTTTGTAGTGAGAGTGATTACATCAACAACTCGTTTACAACAATGAGTAAGAGTAGGACGGAGATCCTACTTCTCTGTCTGTTGCCCCTTACACATCTTTCGAATGATTGTCGATTTTCGGGGCCGTTCCAGTTGTTATTGAATTCAATGGCCTAGCCCAGGGGTCGGCAGACCGTGGCTCGCGAGCCACATGTGGCTCTTTGCGTCCAGAATTGTGGCTCCTTCGAACAAATTCGAAAAGCTCCATATTTGAACAAGTATCTATGGCTTGTTAAAGGAAAATGCTAAGTCGCTAAAAATCCCCATTAAACAGTTTATTTTTAGTTCATTTTCATTTACACGCGCTTTTGGTGCACAATGGTTCACATGTTTCAATGGAACCCGCTCCCGACGTGCGTCGAGATTGTGCGAAGTGCTCGAAGTACGGGGAGTTTGGAAGAGTGGCGGCGCACGGCCGCACCACCACCATATATGTGTGGCTCTTTGAATCTGGTTCAATCTGTTTATTGGGATAATTGGCTCTTTACACTCCAAAGACTGCCGACCCCTGGCCTAGCCCATATGCTTAAACAGTTTTAACATTTCAATAAAGCTAAACATATAGTATCCGTGCAAGAATACAGGAAGTAGGGGCAAAGTAACACACCAAACGTAATTAACTAATTATAAAATGTTGTGACTGATGTTACTTCTTGCTGTGTTGTGCTACATTTTACATGCACTAAATTATCTCTTTGGCCACTATAGTGAGGGTAAAGTAAAATGCCTATGGGGGCAATATGTAATGTTATTTTGTAGCCTAAAGTCATGAAAATAAATAACTGGTTGTAGGTAATATTAGGCATAGGTTGTTGTTTAATGTTGGAGTTAGAGTTACTTTATGGATTTTAAATGCTACTTTTTTTGAGATTTTGTCAATAGCTACTTTTTGTTTTACTAAAGAATCTACCTACAATGCATAATTTATAATTGTTGTTATCATGCAATACATTTAATAACTGAAATTGTGAGAAAACGGCTAAAATTAATTTTTGTATTTTTAAGACCAATAAGACTGGAATATACAATAATATAGAACATAATGAGACATTGAGAGACAGAGCAGTGCTAATAAAGTTTGGGCAAAGCAAAAAGCGTTGCACATCACCTTCACCAGTATGATATACACGTCAACAGTGTTGTCATATGAATTAAAACTAAATAGAATAAAATACGAATAATGATACTATTAGATGCCTTAGTTGCAACCGTTGCAACATTGTAATTTTATTTATGATGCTGCCAACTTGTAGAATTATTTTACCTTAGAATATTACCTTTAATGACAATCCTCTAATTCCTAAAAAATTTTTTGTAGCAGCTGCTAAAGTTGCGTACTGTGTTCACACACCAGTCGAAGATAGCGTAAAACGCGCAGTTTTTATGCTGCAGCTGCCTGCAAAAGTTGCAGGTTGAGACTAGAGGTTGCATATATGTTCACACCAAAGCGCTGCTTGTGCAACATGTTTTGGTTGCAGCATCCCTTGAGTTTCAGCAGCCTCGCAGTTTATTCGTGGACGTTGTGGGAAACGTTTCTTTATACAATGGACGAGGATGCTCTTAACGTATGAATTTTTTTCATCAAGCATGTTAAGTTCCAAAGAAAGATCGCAACTTTTGTAGGTTGCATGGGTGCTCACACTTGTTGCAGTTCAAGTTGCGCAGTTTCATAATGTGCAGCGCAACAAAAGTAGGTGTGTGTGATACTACCTTTACATTGGTACTGTTTTTACATCATATGTCACGTGTGCAATCTTTTAGGATTGTCCGGACCTTAGTAAACGATCAAAAGGTATTTTTAACGCATAATAAGATAACAACTTTGTTAAAAAAAGCGAGAATTAATTTAATGAGTCGAGCGGAAAACTAAATATAAGAACAGTGAAAATTATTCATACCTTCACTTTCATTTGTAGTCATTTCTTCCTTTCTTACATTCTCGCTGCCTCCTTCACAATTTAGTGAAAGATCTTGCTCTGTAAGAAATAAATTGATCTCCAATTCGTGTTTTGGTTCTACTTTACAAATGTCCATGTTTTCGGCTAACTGCCAAGTACGTTTATATCAACATCTTCTTTAGGTTCCTTTTTAAAAACTTCCATTTCTATGTACGCGTTACTTGCCATATTTACAAAATGATCGTATATGCTTTATTTTTATTTCTAAAATTATTTAAAAGAAGTATGAAAACAATTCCACAAAAACTGTTGGAAATAATTATGTTTGTCTTTGTAATAACGTAATAACAAATAACATGACGGAGTAGGTGCAAAAACCAAATATAACACATTTGAGCTATAAAAATAGGTACATTTCGTTCACATGTGAACTACACTATACTTTGTTATTGTACATATCCTTGTTTAAATATAAATGTTACTTGTATACACGATAATAATATAACGAAATCTTTCGTACACAGCCCCTAAAATTACCAATCCGCCCCTGGCTTTCATAACAAGAAAAATGTTCACAGTCCTTGTAGTTCAAATGTCACAGAGTAGTTTGTAAATAAACAGGCCAAGGCCAACTAAACGTCAAAAGGTAGAAAGTACACAGTTTTGTAAAGTCCTAATTTTTAATTTCCTTTTTCTTTTAAAGTAAAGAGTTGTAATTATGTCCAGTAAAGGTGATACAGAAATATACATTAAAAAAGAAGAACCAGAAGAAGAAACACATACAAATGTAGATGTTAGTATAGAAAACATAGAAATCCACAAAGTTGAACCTAAACATGAGAGAGACATAAATTTATTATTTACAGAACAGAAATTTGTAGTAAATTATGATGGTAACAATGGAAATCTAAAGCTAAAAGAGGAAGTAATTGTTAAGAATGAAAATGAAGGTATCATTTAACTTTCATCGCTTTTCGTTGTTAACGCACAGTTTCAGGAATAATACGACCAATAGGCGGCTTTTCCAGTTTAGAACAATCCTCGAAGTATGATGGTAGAGAACACTTACGAACACATCCTTGCAGTTCAAACGAATTTAAATACGGAGTACACGATTATACAACAGAATTGGAGTACAAATTATCAAAGAACGATGTAAACGAATTTCATTGCGCATGGTGCGAATATACGACTAAGAGTAAGTTGAATTTTATCAGACACGCAAAGATAAATCACGGTATAAAGAAATTTAAATGCGGACAGTGCGATTACGTGACGAGATGGAAACAGTCTTTAACGATACATGTGAATGGTAGTCACGGTTCGACTAAATTTAATTGTTTACAGTGCGATTATGTAACTAAATGGAGACCGTGTCTAATCACACATTTGAGGAGGCATCACGGTCCGCATACGTTTAAGTGCGAAAATTGTGATTACGTAACGAAATGGAAAAAGGCTTTTATCACCCATATGGAAGTTTTCCACGGACCTGCAGAATATAACTGTACGCATTGTAACTATGTAACAAAGTCGAAAAAGGGTCTAACAATTCATATGAAAGCTCATCAGGATTCGAAGGAATTTAAATGCGATCGGTGCGACTACGTAACAAAGTGGAAGCAGTGTCTAACTACACATATGAACGACAAGCACGGTTGCATTAAATTTGAATGTATACATTGTGATTATGTAACAAAGTTGAAGCGCTCTCTAAGTACACATCTAACCAAACATCACGGTTCGATTCAATTTAAATGCGAACATTGCGATTACGCATCAAGGTGGAAAAAGAGTGTAACCCTTCACATGAAAGATCATCATTCGACAGAATTTAAATGTTCATTTTGTGACTATGTCACGAAAGAGAAGCAACATCTAACCATGCACGTCAATGGTCGTCACGGTTCGACCAAATTTAAATGTACACACTGTGATTATATAACTACGTGGAAGAATGGTCTAATGACGCATCTGAGGAGGTATCACGGTCCATCTAAATATAAATGCACGGATTGTGACTATGTAACAAAGTGGAAGCAGTGCCTTACTGTACATATTGAGGGTCGCCATAGTTCGATGGAATTAAAGTGCACACATTGTGACTATGTAACAAAATGGAAAAAAGGCTTAAAGGAACATATAAAAAGTAAACATAGTTCTCAGCAATTTAAATGTGACCATTGTGACTATGTAGCAAAGTGGAAAGCATGTCTAAAAACACATCTTCGTAAGAAACATATAAACGTAATGTGAGTGTAATTTCACATAAATAAATTTGACATAAATGATACTTTGCTTTACTTAATCGTGTGGCCTTTCAATGTAAGGACAATTTTGAGTTGTGTTCACTTTTGACCTTCCACTTGTTACCATTTTTTGTATGTCTTCCTATTCTTTGCCTTTCCATACTCCTATAGCTTCGTACACTTTCTTTACTGTTCTGTTCCCTTATGATGTGCCCAAAAGTGTGCAATGCAGTTATGTGCAGGTATTGAAATTATTATGCAATGCTTGTCCCGAGTTAATTATTAAAATCATCTCATTTTCAAACGTCACTACGTTCACGTCTATAAGTTGTAAGTTTCTATGTCCTGTATTATATCATTACATTTTATTACATCATCCATTACTAGCATGAACAATAATGGGCTAAGATTTCATCCCTGTTGTACACCCTCCCATGTTCCAAATTCTTCCGTTTCCTTAACATGTCTTATCCAAAGTTACAATACTTTTCATACAGATCTGTCACTGTCTCTTATCATTTTTGTGTGGACTCTCTTTAATTTTACACTTTTCCATATTTCTTCTCTCTTTATTTTACCAAAAATTTTCTCTAAACCCTTTTTCATTCACTTGATACTGTAGTTTCCTTACCTCAGCACTTCTTTACTTGATTATTGCAACAGTTCGATCCCCCATTTCCTGCCAGTGTTTCATTGTTTAAACCTTTCTATTTTTTCTCAATTCTGTGTTATCCTTATCTTGCCTTTCTTCCTCTTGTATATCGTCATTTCTCTGAAAATATTGTCTCAATTTAACCCATTTTTCGAAAGATTACATCATACGTCAAAACAGCCTACTTCCACAAATTGTCACCCAAAAGCAACTTATGGGTTCTCTACCCTTTGAGCTGTTACAAGCGGTTATGGGAGCCCCGCTTTGTCAAGGGTTTTAATACACCCTGTAATCAGAGGCAGATTGTATTCTCCCAAGTATCTTTTCGTGTTGGAAAAGAGCCAGGTTCCCCACGGTGACTGACCTCCCTTACTTCTTGCCAAGGATGAAGAAGCGCATATTATGTTCGCAAGCTATTCTGAGCCCATTATGATTTGGCCTTTATCTTCTGATACTGCTCTATTCGTTGTGCAGTTCTGTGTTTGGGGATGAATAACTCTTTAAACATCTCCACCGTGGTGCCACCGGTGGCGGCTTCTTCATTTGTTTTCCTGCGGATAATTCGAAGAAATAAGCCTCCATTCTGATCAGCATGCATTGATTGGAAGTTTGGTTTGTGCAATAGTTGAGGTGTTGGTTGGATTGGATTCTGGGTTACGATGGGAGTGTGGTCAGAAGTCCACTCGCACATAGGCCACCTGAGGTGTTGGTTTTTTATGTTCTTAATTGAAGGATCACTTCCAAGCAACATTTAAACCTTTCTTGCGGTCATACCTACCGCCTACGTTATTTAATAATTAATACATTATACACATGTCAACGTACAATGCCTTGTATAACAGTGTAAATTCTTGAGGAGGCAAGCTCCTAATAAAAAAAAGGACGATTTTATTTTACCAACGCTGGTCATGGAAACCTCTGCTCTGATATATAAGGTAGTACTCCGGTACGTGGTTGTTACTGCACGGCGAGTCCCACTCACATATAGATCACGAGGCGTAAGGTGGTAGGACACGTATCGGAGGGACGACTGGGAAAAATAGAAGGGAGGCTTTACTCTCGCCTTTCTATAATTATAATATTTCATTCCGTTTCCTTACAGAATTGTATATTGATTGGGAAGAAGTTCAGGGTGGTTTTTGATTGGGTGTTGTTACAGACAAAGTGTCTGGGAAGCTTGATAGCGGGGATTATGTTCGTAGCCATCTGGGTTGGAACATATGAGACGAATTCTTGCGAGTGGGGACGGGTAGTTGCGTGATGGTAATCGTGGGATCTTCTGAGTAAGGCAGCGTGGTTGTCGGTTCACGGCTGTCGGTCGAGGGGAGTTGGAGTGGTTGGAGGAAACAGAGTAGTATGTAGAGTGGATGGAGTTTCTAAGGTTTTTAGACATGAAGGTAGTCTTGAGTAGTGGATACAACGCAGTTGAAAAGGGGGAAGTTAGTTCGTCAGGCCCAAGAGAGGCGGTTGCTGATAATGTTGATGTAGATCTGATATTTGGAGGGGGGAGGGGGTTGCTGCACAGGGCGAAAATGAACGAGGAGGTTTGCGACCGTGTTTCACCATGATTTGGGCTGCAGGAGAGGACCCCATGAACAGAGTAGTGTAATTACTTTTCGTGCAACTACAGGGATGCTTAAAGGTGCCAAACAGTTGCAACATTGGATTAATCACCTCCTGTAGACGTACAACTATAAACAAATGTGCAAATTCTATCGAGAAGTTAGTCGATAATTAAATTGTATTAATAATTCCTGCAAATAAATAATCATCTAGCAAGCTTTACACCTAGTGACGTAGATGGCATTGTGTTCAATGTTGTAACGATCATTTACGTACGTACAAGAGACACATCCAAAATCTAATTAATTTTAATATTAGAATACAATTAAGAAATCTCATAGTAAATTAGAAAATAAATAATTATAATAATGTTGCGAATATTTTAATTAGTCGCTAATTTTAGATATATTCAAAATACCGCACGAATATAATTGTAGATTTTCTAATACGAAATTACCCGAAGCCGTCATCGTGAATGTGTATGAAATCGTTCAGCTGTTTGTCTTTGTTTGTCGCATAGTCATCTTTCTCTGTTCGTGAAAATGGCAGACATCTCTAAAGAAGATCTCCGTAAGGAAATTACCGGTAAGCCGAAAAATATTGTTAATTTGTGCACGTAGAGCGGTGAAATATACAAAACCAAGTATGTAATTTTTTTTTGAACAATTTTTCTATTTGTCATTTTACCGCTTCACGATGAAAATCGGGCATTTTACTCTTGGTGAATATGTGTTAGTGCTATACACAAACAATGGCTGTATGACGCTAGAGCAGTAGCCATCAATTTACATTCACACTTATTTTGAAATATCTCTGTATTTACGCAGTTATTTTCAAAATGCAGTTAATAAAAACTGTTAAGAAAATTTAAAGCAATTTACGTAGGTATTTTTCTCCCTCGATTTATTGTTATTTAAATATTTTTTTTATCAAATTCAACTGTTGACGTTAACGTACTTGACTTTGCAACAGTTTCCTCAAATTCGCTTCCAACAACTTATTTATGGTCGATACGTAATTTATGAACAAAAATAATTCATTTGTAAGACAATTTGGCCCCTTTATAAGTAAATATTTTCCTGAATTTCGCGGGTTAAAAAAGTTGTTTACCGCCTAATGCGCAGTGAACTCTACAGTTGGCATTTGCAACTAAAATATGAAAATAATACGAAATTTACAGCAATCTTAAAAGATGCGGACTTAGCAACAACTTCTGCCAAAAAAGTACGTCAACAACTGGAGAAGAAACTCGATGTAAATTTAATGTCACGCAAAAAAGAGATCGACACCCTAGTTATGGAATACGTAAACTCGAAGGATAGTAACGCTAAGAAGAAAGCGAAAAAATCCGAATCCGAAGACGACGACGAAGAGAACGAGGAGGACGAAGAGGAGGAAGGCGACGAAGACGAGGAAGGTTCAGAAGAAGAAAAGGACGGTAAGCGTCCTGCTGGCGGAAAGAAGGCGGCACCGCCTGCGAAGAAGGCCAAAAAGAGTTCCGATTCCGAAGCGAGCGAACCGTCCGACGAGGGCGAGTCCGAAGAGGAGTACTCACCGAAGAAATCCAAACCCCCGAAAACTCGTAAGTTACCACCTAAGAAGAAGAAGGGTTCCGAATCCGATTCAGACGAGGATTGGGCGAAAACTAAGAAGGGTGCGAAGAAAGGCGGCGCCGTAAGTGTAACGAATTTTGTTTCGTATTTTTTCTCAGTTTATTAATTGCGTTTTTGCAGGCCGGCGGTGGCGGTGGTGCGAAACGTGCAGGTAGCGGTTACACTAAAAGTATGACATTATCTCCGGAATTGGCGGCGCTCGTCGGACAAAGTACCATGGCGCGTCACGAAGTCGTTAAAAAAATATGGGAAATTATTAAGGAACGTGATTTATACGATCCCAAAAATAAACAGTTTGCCATCTGTGACGATGCACTGTTTAAGGTAATTGGAACTAAACGTTTTCGTACTTTTGGTATGATGAAGTATTTGAAAAGTCATTTCATAAGTTAAATTATTTGAAAAAATTTCTAATTACTATTGTAGTTATGCAATACTTATAGGTTTTTTTATATCTTAAATAAGTTTTGACAAATTAAATAAGTTTTCAACTTTCATTTTGCTTCTACTCGCAACCATTTTGACTTTTTCATTTCCAAATTCAATCCAAACAAATTTTGTTGTTTGTGTAAATTATGTTTGTGTTAAAGGTAGGAGCCACTATTAAAAAATTCCACTCTTAATTGTAGATTTACTAAATGTATTTTTGTGCACTACGATTTTTTTATGTAACCTACATGTCTGTATCAAATAACTTTAAAATTATAACAAATAAACCTTTGTTTCTTTGGTTTATTTTAAAACAATTGCTATGATTTCAAACTACCTGTTTTGTTCTAAATGTCATTGTACAATTTTGTTTCCCAACCCTATTCCTTTGTACCTTGTGCTGTAAAGCTGGAGTTAACGTTCGCATATGTTTTCCTGCACTTATCCATTGCTTTCTATCTTTTGGGGGATCATTCCATACTTAACTTTGTCCTTCACATTGTCACTGTGTCCCATTCCTTACTCTGTTTATTCTGTCTGTTGCATTCACTTGTTTAAGTTTTCTGTTGCACTTTCGTTTTTTGATTTTAGTTGATGTTCCCATTGTACTATTCCTGTATATCTGTAAGTCTCCACCTGTTTGTGTTTTGTTTTCTCTTGAAATTATCATTGGTTTGTTTTTTAGTGCTTCTCTTTATTGTCCCGTTCTGTTCAACATTTTCAAATTCCCTGTAAATCTGCTCTGAGCTAATGTATCCATATCCCCAAACAGCTCTAATTCAGTTTCCTGGATAGCTTTATCTAATAATCAAGTGTAAGGGATCAATGGAAAATCATCCAGTAGTATGACAGACAGTCAAAAATGCTCACCAAATCAGTATTTTTAACACCTTTTCAATTTCTCCCCAATATACGCTGGAATGGTGGAATTAGATGCATTTTGGTTGGCACACCTATAACAAAGAAACAACATGGTCGTGAAGCAAATAGTTTGTTCACTGTTCTTAGTACGAGTAGATTTTAATTTGATATACATACATTGTTTTAGATCAAGAATTATTTCAATTTAATTATTTTTGTCTGAAATGTGAAGCTCCTGGATGCTCATTATTGGAAGCTTAGTTAAGCCTAATTAGCCATCCATTCTGGCAAACATTTTTCGATAGCTAACGATCATCCGTTTTTCACATTTTGAATTCAGAATCAAGATGAACAAACAAAGAGATTTCGTTAATTACACATAGGATAATATGTGAATGGAGGAGAGCTAAGGAGGCCGGCAAGAAATTTGAAATGTCCCGAGGTAGGTAGTGAATCGGAAGAGCTGCAAAAGTTCAAAGACGATGGAATTTAATCTTCATTTCCAAAATGCTTTTCTACAAAGGAAAAAATTCTGCAAGTATTGGCACGAGACTTCCTTCGGCTTATAACGTAGGTTGGACATTAGTTGTCCATTAAAACACGCCTACACAAGTGAGAGAGAAATACATGCTATGCAGCCGTGCTATTCTAACAACGAAACTCGGTTTTCGTTTGGTAAACTGCGATACGTAGTCATTCCAGTTGTAGTATAATTCAGTGGTTCAAGTAGAAAATGGTAATTTCATTGTTGTCAAATTTATTTATAACGAATAAAAAACAGAAGAAAAACTGAAAGTCTTCATTGCAGAGGTGATGAATGTACAAGCAAGTGTAACGCCTGCAAAATTATTGAGAAAATCCAGCAAGGCTGACAACGTTTACCTAGGGCTGTAGCCAGCGGGTCTAGCTTCATCTGGACAATGTGGTTTAATGGTTAATATAAATTTAGCAATAACATCAACATCTTCAGAAGCATTTTCCTATATATCCAAACAAAATTGATAATTGCACGCAGACACAGGCAGGACGAAGACTTATGTAAACCCCTAAGACTAGCAATGACATTTCAAAGGTTGTCCAATTTGTCATTTTTAGCCTTTGAAAAAGAAACGCCACAAAAATTGATTTGCAGAGGGTACTTTCGTTTAATATTTTTTTTAAACCCCACCTATAAACTGTTTGCCACCTCTGTTGCTTCATCCTGCCTACGGGCCTGCGTTTACCTACATTTTCCCAAATGTGTTGAAGATGTTGAATGTGTAAATTTTAGTCAAGGTATTAGTAAAAGTATTTTCCAATATTTTCTTTTCCACCACTGCCTTCACTGTGTCCCTGTTCTAATTTTGAAGATCCAAATAAGAAGAAAAGCAGACCAGATGAGAGAAGCCAGTAGGAATTGCAGTCAATAATCAAATTGCCTCTAATTATAAATAGCGACTAGCAAAAAAATTTAGTAGAAATTAACTTAAGGGTGTCCATATTTAGAGAATTGAGCCTAGTTGTACTCCTATCCATGTTCCAAGTTTATTATCGGTGCTTACTATATGTTGTTCCTGTATAAGTAATGCTTTTAACTATTTCCATTATTCTGTTTTTTACTAGAGTTTTCCATGTTTTCTCTTCATACACGATCAATAGTTATTTGTACAACTATGGAAGAAAGTTATGTTTTTTCACCTCATGCTGACAGTTTGACACACTACACACTAGCGTAGCGATAGTTGAAAAACTTCTCGTGTTGTACACATTTTTTCAAAAACTGCATATAATTAAAAGAATATTCATTAATTTTTGATTTAAAACCTTAAATTGTCAATGTTGACATTTTATTGACTTCATTTGTTTTCCTGCAATAGATAAACGGTGTTGGCAATACTGTTTACTTTCATCACAAGTGAGGAAAATGCAACTTTTCTCACTCATTTTACAAATTTTACAATAATTTTCCTGGAACATACTGAATATCGTGATTCCATTGTTGGTCATGTGCTTCGCCAAATGACACGATTCTTTCTCAGTTCTCCTTGTTCTGTATATTTTCTATACGCCTTACCTTTTAAAGCTCTGTCTTCAACTGTTTTCTTTTTATTATTTGTCTTGGAGGTGGGTCCCTGTAGGTGTCGACATTGTTGTATCTTCCAGTTTTAAATTCACTCTCTCCGGAATGTATGGACCGTTAAAAAAGTTTAGGATCTTCTCGAGGGAGACTTTTGTAATGTCCTTTGAATGAACTTTGTGTCTTATGGTTATGATGTATACCTTGCAATAACACAACCCCTTCTGCAAAAGTGTTTTGTTTTGACAGCGTCCTATCTCTTCAGCAGATTTTCCATTCTTTGTCTGGAGAATAACAGCCGTAGTAGGGTCTGTTCCTCCAGTATTCTTCCTGCCAATCCGTTAGAATGGAGGTTCTTTCTCTCCTTACCATTTCATATGCAATTCTAGATGCCTATTGGCGTCTATAATGCAAACAGAATTTTTTTCAACTTTTAATTGTTGCTCCCAGTACTTGCTGACGGTTTTTAACTTGATACTATCTGTAACAAATGTTTACAGAAGCACCAGTACGATAATAAGTGAGAAAGTGGGTATGGTTTATTTTCAAAAAACAATTAATATTCATCGGTACGTCTAGTTAATGTAATAACATGCTGTAAATGATCTTGTCTTCCTCTCAATCCATAAATGAAAGACGACACTGTAGGTACATTTGAATAATTGTCCTTCTTGGTTTGTTGGGATATATCTTTCAGTTGATGTGTTTGGACCAATACAGATTCCCATGCACGTGATTTGTTAGTTTGTGTGGTACGTGTTTTATGCCTAGATAAATTTGCCTAAAGTGAGCGCATCTGTTAGCTTTTTTTTTTTAAAATACGAGTACTTACATATAGAATAGCTTGTCGTTTCCAATCCCAGATGTTCCATAAGTAGGTTGGGTCAATATTTGTCGGATTTGGATGTAATTCCGTTTGCATTCCGACGTTAAACTTTAAGGTAACTTGAGGAACTTCTATTACTAATCTGCAATAATGTGTGATCATGCAACCAACAGTGTGCGAAGGTAAGGGTTTGGTAATAATGCAAGGGGGCACCCAGAAGGAAAATGGAAGTTGACCTTAAAAAATCGACTATATTTATTTTAAAAATCGCGTTCCATTCGACCCAGTGAACTTTTCAATATCGGTTCTCCCACCTTTCTGGAATTCTCGTATTCTCTTTTTGGTGCTCTTCAGCACTTCTGTCGTTTTTTGTTTTACTTTTTGGGGCCCCATATTCCATGTTCAAGAACAAGAAAAATAGCAGGATGTGAGGTCAGTGCTCATGTCTGTATACGCATGGGCAGTGTGTCGTGGTGGATCGTTAGTGAGGGTTCGCGGTACAAGAGCCAGGTGGTTGGAACCCGCTCCAACAATGATGTCGGCTACTACAATACAATTCGGGCCTCTTTTGGGTACCCCCATGTGCAAATAAAATTACTAACTTTTCAATTTTAGAAACCTTTGCCAATTGTTCTTCCAAATGGAGCAAATTGATTAACTCACATCGATGTCTTACTATTTCCAATCCTCGCAAGATATTTCTAAAAAAAATTTAGATTTCCAAAACTATTAAATTATTCTTCTTCCTTTTACCGTGATGGATTGGTACAAAAAGCCACAGCCGCTTCCGGACAACAAAATGCGTAATACTTGCCGTCGACTTCCACAACTCCCATATTGGGATTGGCAGGTATTAACCCTCCACCAGTTTCTATAAACTTCCAAGAACAAAATCCAAGATACTGAAACTTATATAATTATTGTTATCCTTTCGCAAAAAATAGCACAAACACCTGAAGTTCTATTTCATCAAACTTTTCCATATCCGATGGATATACGATTGGGGCTTCCGGGTTCGTCTTCGTAATCTTCATTTCGTTTGTTATCTCCAGCCTGTCCGCGTCGGATATAATTTCAGAAGATCCAAGCATTACGTTAATCACATCCACACTAAAATTTGCCTTTTTCACTTCGAAGCGCAGGTGTAACAGCATTTGATTCAGTTCAGATAAGGCTATCGTTTGATTTTGTAGCTGGCACCATACATGTGCCACTTGAGAAAATAGCGGCTACAAGTTGGAATATCACAAAAGTGTATTAGCGGATTATTAGCAACTTATACAAACACTTGGATCGTTGGAATTGCTATTCTAAAGCTGACTATTTCGTGTACGTTACGTAATGCGTCTTGTAGTTTTTCGATTGTAGCCTTTGCGGTGACGCTCATGGTGTTAACTTCGAGTAAAATTTTTCTAAAACTCTCATTTATAGTTAAATAAACCAATAAGTAGATTAAAATTTGAACTAACTTCATCCAGGCCTGGATGATAAAAAGGACAGACGAGACAGGGTTCATCTAGTCGGAAGGAAGGGTTCTTTCCCGAAGATTACCGGAAATTTGGTTTGAAGACACAAATCTCTGAATGGTGAAGAGCGAGAGAACCACAACAAGGGGGTAGTTTTGAATAAATTGATAGTTGCGTCTGATCTACAATGGGTGCGTACAAAAACAGCTGAAATAATCTTAATCATACCCATCCGGCTATACATGCTGCATGTGACTACTGCACTAACTGTTTGTCCCAAAGTGTAAAACAAAAAATTCTTGATCAACCAATGAATTTTAAGGTTGAGGAAATTGGAACATTGACCCAATGTTGAGAACAACACGAAAAACAACAAGGGGTGAAGGAATGGGGGTACCAATCGGAAATGAGAATCTACACACACTAAGTTATGCTGACCACCAGGTGATAATAGCACAAGACGAAGATCTTAATTTCACAAAAAAATCTAGAACTAAATGAAGGAGATGAAGTTACAGGATAATTAAAGCAAAGAAGAGTGGTACTAACTAAAGACTCTACAACAGAAGAAACCAAGAGCAGATTAAGACAAAAAGAAGCATAATACAAACTGTTACTGTAATGACATATGAATCTAAAAACTGAATGATAAACGAAAAAAAAATGCTATCACAATTGGAGATCCTTCCAACATCCAAGACTAGGTGAGTCCCCCAAGTGAAGAAATAGGAGAACAAAGAAATGTGGAGTGTACAGAAGATCAATGATGGATGAAGGGATGGAAAAAGCAACAATGGACACAGTGGTGTGGTGATTACGATGCTAGGACCATGGAAGAGAGACAGAGAGTGTGAACACACTTACCTAACAAATAACTCATATTGTCGATAAATGATTAACAAATTCATCACATGATGAAACTTAATTTCATTAACCCCATCCGGCCGATGTTGATGTAAAATATATGTACCTCCACTTGCCACAATCTCATAGTTAGTATCAACAGCGGTTGTTAACAAGTTGACAATTTCCATAATCGACTCTAACGTTTTTTCAATATCTTCTAGTGTCACTTCAATTGCGCGAGTTAATATTTTCGGTACTAAAAACACCTCACTAAACAACAAAGTATGGAAATTCTACAATTTTACAATCCTCAATTCCGGCACCACCCTTCTTAGAGTCTCGATTAAATAATCTTATTCCAGTAACCAACTCGGTTAACTCAACCAGTTGATACTCCTTATTTTCGCTTGTATCCTTCACGAATTCTTTTAAATCGGTTTCCGATAACACACTCCCTAGTGCAGCTTCCGCTTCTTTAAATACCTAAAATTTTAAAATTAATATTCACGAATAACGGAACTACGTTACCAATTCATCTGTAGGATTCCCAAGTCCGGAAGTTAAAGTGATGAAATACACAATTTTTCGAAACACTTCTTCAAGTTCTATTTTATCCTCCGTAAAGGCCTCCAGTATTACTTTTTCCAAAGGAAGAATTCGTGCTTTAAGCGCAGTTCTATTTTTAATGATCATATTTTCCAAGTTTTCAAAATTTTCTTTGAAATATAACTGAAGCTTTAACGTTACAATGCTCGAGTGTGATTGATTATTTAATTTTTCTAAGCAGTGTTTAACAAAATATTGTACGTCGTTTCGATATGGAAGTGTTCCGGAAAATATACCCCACCTAGGGTTTAACATGAGCAATTTTACCTGGTGGGAAGTTTTTTAAATGTGCCTGTCTCGTTAGTTTACACTTACGTAATAAATTAGGAAATTTTCCGAAATTGGTATCAGTCTGTTGGTGCATTCTCTTGATAATTCTTGTACCACATTTTTTGTTGTGAAATCCATGTTGGAAGATGCTTGTGTTTGATCAATAATTAAATTATGGTAAATGTCATGTTAGACACTTTATTATTTATATTTGTCAATGTTGATAGAGTGATATTCTTGTTTTTAATCCTTGGCCTCGTCCACTGCATGTGATCTGTAGAGGTTGATTTTTGTTTAAATCATTTTGTATACCTTGTTCTTTGTGTCTAAACTTTGTATTCGTTATTATAAGGTTATTTTCTATGCATATTCCTATGCCATTATATTATTTTAAGTTTCATCTCCTTCTTTACTCACATATTCTTTAATAACTTTATTATTATTCTCTACTCATCAATTTAAATCTCCCATGATTACATTTTCTTCTTCTCAATCGATTGCTTTTTTTAATAGAATTTTTACCGTTTTCTTATTTTCTTCGTATGGAATTATTATTGCTCCCATTGAGTTTCACAAGCATGTAATTAATAGCGTAGACAGCTACAAACAACAACTGCTTTTACAGTAACAGTACTATCACAAGGTATATTCTAATGCATTATAATAAGGAGTTACTAAACTGTAGAATACTTTGATTATGTTATTATGTACATAAGTATAATTTCTTTGATGTAGGTATATATTTTGTAGTAATATTTTTATATATGTAGGTATATAAAAAAAAACAAAAACAGAATTTGGTTTTATACTTTTCCATGATTTGTTTTTATTAGGTGGAAACCTTATCAAAATTACATAATTATAGATGTTTATGTTCTCCTACAGTAGTTGTGGGAATGCCAGAATGGGAATTTTATTTGTGGTTTGCTTTGACTCAAAACTCAGAAAACCACAGGAGTATTTTCATTTGTAATAAGCAGCACCCGCAAATAATTTGCAATAAACGTGTTTCCCAACATTTTTGAATATTATCTTAAGAAGGTCTATGAACTGGAACATTGGTTGGTATACAACTATACGGGTACCTTCAACACATGATGTTCAATGTAACCGATGTAAATCATTTTATCCATAAAACCTACTTACCTGAACCTATATTATATTTTTTTTTATTGGTGTCCTATTTTAGCCTTTTAAACCACGCCTCAGCGTGTTTAAATCGCGCTTTCAAAAACGCGCGTGTTTTAAAGTTGCCATATGGCATCATCATCAAATTTAAAAAACGTGAATTCTTATTGGTTATTGTCTATTGATCTGACAGAAGTACTTTGTTACGTTAAATAAAATGGCAGATTGCAAATTAATTTCCGTTTTTCTCATTTCCATGACAACGAAACCTTGTATATTCTTACTGATTTCACATTAGGAATTGAACCATTTCACATTATTAGTTCTTATTTCCATTTTAATACCAGATTTCAAAGTGAACCAATAAGAAAAATAGCGTAAAGTATAAGTGGATAAACAGGTCTTTAAAACACTTGCTCTATTTCAAGCACTCCGGCTGCGCCGTCGTGCTTGAAAACTCGCGCATGTTTTAAAGACCTGTTTATCCACTTATACTTTAATATAGGTAAGTACTATATTTATTACAGTTGTTTCTAGATAATTAGGTTCAGGTGAAGCACCAAACAAGTACGAGTAATAGCTTCCAAATCTTTCATGAGATGTAGGGATACTACCTATAAATGAATTTTAAATAATAGAGTACTAAACTCATCATAAGTTGAATAGGTATTACTGATCAGTCTTTTTAATATAATAACGCTCTTCACACAGTCTTTCAAGCTTTTTATTAAGTATCGATTTATGTTGCATAGATGTATGCACTGGAGCCTTCTTTATCAAATTTTGATCTGATTCGACAGTAAGGTAAGAAGTCCATCTTTGCTTTAAAAATTCAAGAACAAACTATATCAGGAAATTGGACCTTATTTACCTACTTTTTCATCAATTTTTTTGTAATTTATCTAACTTTTCTACAATAAGTAGGTGAATATAATAGTAGAGTGTTTTACTGCTCTACTGGTTCATTCAATGTTTTTGAATAATGTCCAGGAAGCGTTTCGAAAAAATTTCCATTGGGAGGAATGTCAACAATTGTTTGAATCTTCAAACTGACGGTTCCAATTAATAGCTTGAAATCATGTATTACAACAATAAAATTACAAGCACCAATTTTGAAATGTGCACTCTTAAGTTATGTGCTCTCCATTTTTCCGGTTTAGGAAAACGCATCCACACAACAAACTTTTGTGGGTATAGATCAGATATTTTACCACTAGATATGTTGTAGTGCATTAAGCAGATCTTGAAAATATGGCCCATACAAGAATATTAACCTATTCAATCCTGTTAATACATTCAATTTTCGTAAAAATATCAAATCTTCATTTGTGTCTGTGAAAACAACAACAATCCATCTTTGCTTGGAATTTGAAATTGCACGTATATTTTATTTTTGTTGTTGCAAGAAATCGTTTTATGTTATCAACTCAGAAGACATAACAGAGACCTTCTAGCATACCAGCTCAAAATGTTTGCTACCTGTGTGTCAGTGTTCTTACGAATTCTGTCTGAAATACATTTGGAAGCTTGCCCTGTGGTTGAATGAAATGCCGTTAGTTGTTTTTCTACTGTGAACACGGATATAACAGGTTGGGATTCCTCCTCGCATCAGTGTAGTTCCTCACATTTTGCACTTGGGGAACTAGTGCAGGATGCCACATTAACTCCATAACGGTTGAGTGACATTGCCCTTGTTGCAGCTGTGCACACAAGGAGCACTCTGGTCTCTGCACACGATTAAAATGTGCTATGGTTGGGATAAGAATGATTTCATAAAATTCATAAAATTTCGGACTGGTCAAGTTGAGTTGGATGATGTAGATAAGACATTTGCTTTGGAATTTCTCGGTTTGCTACCATATTCCGTTCTCTTTGAGTATACCAGGCATAGGCACGATCTTCAATACTTGAAGGCTTGTTTTTGGTCCAAGTATTTGACCAGTTCGCAAACGAAGTGCATTTGCTTCGCCTTGTCTTCAGTCGGATGAAGACTGTTAGGTATAGTGATAGTTGTCGAATATAGAAAACAGTGACTTGCAAAACGGTCCATAGCGTATGCACTAAATACACTAGTTTCAAACCGAATGTAAAAGAGAAAAGGTCCACAAGCGCAACAAAGACCTTGATCATGTCTTGTTCGATATTCATAACATAAGATGATAACGTCTAGGTAGGGTAAGAGGGCCAAGCCCACAACATTTGACATGGAACGTCATTGGTGTGTTGCTGAGCCATCCTTTTACATCGGTATAATTATAATACTACGAAAGAGCATTTTGATACTACTTAACGCAGTTTTTCCTCGCTTTTTCTCATCGGCCATGATCGGCAAGATCGCTCAAACTCTATGGCGGCTTGTGACAGATCTTCTATTCTTGGAAGTGGAGAATGGCATGCAAACCATGACTACTGAAGATAGCTCCGCTTCTACATGGACAATAATTTTTCCGATTAGTTGAAGAATATATAAGCGACTGTCACCATCGTTTTCTTCTTTCAAAAGTTCGCTGACGATGACAACCTTTTAAAAAATATTGGGTGTTTGCTGTGTTATATCTTAGAACGTATGTGGCTTCCTAATTAAGAAGAAGATTATCTCTTTACACTAAAAATTAAGATCGTCCCATTTTCTCCTGTGCCGAATGGAACAAAATAGAAGGCCTTGGCATAGGATTTAGTGGTTACGTCTAGGACTCGGAATACTTATTCCGATGAGTTGAATACTTCAGTGCACGTAGGTACGCGGTTGATGCTGCTGTCTTTTGTACCTTTTCGCGTAGAATAGTGGCGGACGGCGGTTAAATAATCGCTGATGGTTCGTTGCGCGAACTGAGAGCGTTGTGGATCTTCATCGAAGTGCTAACCTTTTCAATGTTTTCGTGAATGAAGATGGTGGTTAGTGGCGCTAAGCACTAAGAGCCTTTGTCTAGAACCTGTGTCTGTGTAATACACTCCTTGATATGAACGACATTAGGTATTGCTCGCTTCAGTTACATTTGCCTTGCTCCTAATCAGACTTAACATATCCAAAGCAGAAAAAGGGAGGTCCAGCTCTTTATCCCTCCTTACATTCTTCTTTATAGTGTACCCTACGTTTTTGCAATTCAGTCGCTTATCGATATCGTAGAAGTGGTAAGTTTCGTTGGTGTGCGAACAGTGACCTCTTCGACCTTTTTTAGCCTTTAATATGTTAATTTTTGTCCAGGAACCCTTGCCACCATCAGTATCATCGAAAAGTATGGCGCACCCCCAATTGTTATCTGTTAGTGAATAATGGGCTGATGTTGGGGTACTTGGTGGTTGTTGTGCCATTTTGGATTGGGTGACGTTTGGTGTAACTTGTTGGGCACAACTTTTCCCCGTTACATAAATAAATGTTCATCTTTGTTCGTCAAGTCCGACAGAGTACCTAGATGAAAATTGTAACGCGGTTTTTGTAGCTAGCGAACTGGGAGTCATTTTTATGAAAAGAAATTGGGATCCAGAATGTTTCAGTTACGTACTCCTGGAGAAAGGATTATTTTTCATAATCAATGCTTGGAAGTTTTCGCTTGAAAAACCCAGTGGTAGAATAACTACAAGTAGTTAACAACTAACAAGTGGTGGAAAGAAATCAAAATTATTATTTCAGATGCAAGTCTAAGTGCACAAGTCTTTTTCAGTGAGAATGAATAGAACGTTTAATCCTGACAGATCGCTTTGATTCAAACATCCTTGAAATATTGATCCTCATACAGAGCGCCTTTGTCTAGACATAAACATTAAAATGTTATACAACCAAACTGACGCCAATGGTATTAGATTTTTTTGGGTACAATTAAACAGTTTTCGTGTTATCTAAATGTGTGCAGCCGCCAGATGACGCTATTACCGGTTGAAGTATTGTATTACTGGTTTTTTTGTTGTTTGTGTTGAAACAGCTACCGTACGCGTACGCATACTGTCATGACAGTTTAAGGGAAGCTCTCAACAGTTAAAGTTCTTTTAAAATTAGTTGGCCGAACGGCCTCGTTTTTTTTAAGTAATGTAGTGCTATTGTTGGTGTAATAATCGCGAAATGGCGGATGTTTTCTATAGGTGCACCTTAGGATTATTATTCTTTGTATTAATTAATTATACGGAATTTCTTTTACCTGTAACAAAGGGTGAGTAACACTTACAATTTAGTTATTAGTAAACATTGACTTAATTGTAATTGGAAAAATAGGCGTTACGGCTCTTAATTTTTTTGTGTGTATTATTTGGAGGGTTTCTTAAGTTAAATGGCATTCATTTTCCGTCTTGAAGCGAAAGGGTTGCATTTTATGTGCCTATACAGGCCACAGTGAGTCTATTTTAAGCCTCAACGTAGCCGCCGTCTCTTGATATTATTTCAAGCATTTCCATTACAATTTTTGTAATACACGGAAGAAATAAAAACAGCCTTGTAGATGTTTTATTAAAACCAAAACCAGGGTCGGACTGTAAATAAATATGGGGTAACACGTCACGCACCTTTCATTACTAGTAAAAGAAAATTTAATTGCAACACGAAAACTAGGTTGAATTAATGTCGCAATTTGTGATTTTTCGTATTGCAAATTTTGTCACAAATGGAATAACGGAAGGTTGCCAAATTTGGATTGTGAATTTAAATTTCTTCAATCGATCAATTGTTCGATAAACAAAAATTGTAGCGTTCCGGTTACAGTAACAACAATCGGACAGATTGCCCACGGCGAGGTTTAAACCAAGACAGGTTACGTACTTGATGTGGAAATCTATAATATACTTTCCCATTACCCGCGTACCGCGTAAGAAGGTCCTTGAGGATATCGGTTTTTGTTTGAAAACAATTGAACTACGATTAACAACTCTAAGAAAGAGAGTGAATCAGAATTATAGCGAAATCCTGCGGAATTGTAACCAAAGTGATATAATTTTCGTTTGTCGACCACATTTTGTTGTTAATTTGTTTAGGAGAAAAATTAAAGCGGGCGTCCAGGAATAAAAATAAGAAAACCGTCATGCGATTATGATTCACTTATTATTAGGTACTCAGTATCACGGCACCTTTTGAGTAATTTCGATTAAGGCACCGTTTGTTGCCAAGGTTTCTTTGTTCCTTCGTTTGTTTGTGTTTATTCAATTAACGCGAACAATGGGCAGTAATAAAAAAACTTAATTTATAGCGCAATTACTGTATTGTTGCTGTACTTATTTTTTTAAGAATTTTAATATTTAAATATATGCGTGTTTTTGAACTTTCTCACGTGCATGCGTTAAATTTTGGTTAATCGAGCATGTTTCCCTAACGTTAAGCTTATAGTAGCGTAAATCGGTTTTTGCGCCGTTTTGTTCCAGAGCTCATCTCCCTATGTTCTCCCAATTTTTAATTAATGTAAAACAACTACTTTTCGTCTTTTTTCCTTTTTTTGAAATTAAATGCGCTACTGTTCGTCTTAGTCCACTTGTTGATATAAGGGGCTTGTGGGTTGGGTTTTGTATCTTGCACTAGATTTCATATTTCGCGTCATCCTTCGCCTTTCCTTTCCACCCCCTCATCTGTCTATCTACTCTTCCTGTTTTTCCTCGGCAGTCGACAGCTGTCTTTCTAACATCTCCCTGCATTTGGCACACATGTCCGAACCATCTAAGTTCGTCTTGTTTTCAAACATTGTTGACCTAAACCACTTTTTTCGCAACCTTCATTTTTGTAAACACTAAGGTTGCGAAAAAGTGGATAAGTAAATGAAAAAATGAGTCGGAAACATTTATTCAAAACGATGAATCTCCTAAAAAAACTTGTTAAGTAGATTAAAGAGTTATGTTATAAAAAGTATTGGTTATAGCAAATTGTTGGAAATATTTTCGTTTGTAACAGGCAGTACCAGTCAACCCTTGAGCAGGTGCAAACGCCTATTGTTAGAAAAAGGTATCGTCCCTTCGAACAATAAGACAAGTTTAGAAAGGAGATATTTTTAGCAGTTTCAAAATAAATGTAAATAAATTTATTCTCCTATCAAGTAATAATACAATCAAAGTATGTTTTGTTTTGTATAGGTATCGCTCGACTCATAGGAAATAAAGACCATTATTATTATTATTATTATTATTAATACTTAATAATGTGCACTGCATCGTTCCTGTGGTGCACAGCATACCACGGCATATACCACTTGTCTTTTTAAGCGAAAATATTTTCTCCTAAAAAGCTCGTCTTCATCGCGTTGAAAATATGTTTCTGACTCATTCCATTTTTCCATTTACATACTTGTTCCTTATTTTTATTTTCCCGTTTTCTTCTATAATTTATCTTTAACATTTCCATTTGAACATGTCGTCTATAAACATGAGTTCGGTTAGTTGTGTTGGACTCGTTTGTCTATATCCTAATGTCAGTTTATTTCATTCTTGACGTAAGTAGTAGGTACATAGAGAACTCTCTGTTTTTTATGTCCATTAAGTTGGAGCCCCCACCAACAGGAAAAAAATTCCGACTACTTAAAAAAATTAGTGCTAATTATGTGCTAATTTGTTACCGTATTCAAAATTTTGTTGCTCAAGAAAAACAGCAGTAAATAAGAAATGAAGTGGGTGGGGCCAGTTTAACGTAAAGCTGCCCCCCCCCACAAAAAAAAAGCTTATTGCGTACAAGAAAACGAATGAATGTCAGGAGGGAATTTGTTGCTGTAAAATAGCAATAACTAATTTGCAAAAAAAGTTATGTAAGTATCCTTTTACAAATGAAAACGATTAATTGTAGAAGATAAACACCATACATGATTTGAGTTTCCCCAAAAAAGGATAGCGATAAAAAATTAGTTATTAAAACATCAATCAGTTTAAGAAAATCTAAATTAAAATTATTAGGCATAGGTACCTACCTTTTACCCACTTCGCTAAAATAACCACGATGCGTTTGCCGCCCCGACGCGACGCAAGTAAGTCACATTGCCTTTATTTATTTGCATTTACAACTTCATGCTAAAATAGTTACTTATTACGTAAAGTTGATTATCACATTACAATTAACAATAATTTACAGATTAACGCGTTCGTTACTAAGAAAATGAAGGAGAATCGATACGCCCTCACGCGGGACTTTTCGTTGTTTTAATTTGCATAAACAATTTGTTGCTCAAATAGTTATTGCGTAAAATTGTTCTTCGCACTATACTTAACGATAATTTATACATAATGAAATTTGTTGCTAATTATAAACAATAAAAAACGACGGAGAATCGATGTGCTCTCATACGGGACTTTTCGTTGTTTTAATTTGCATAAACAATTTGTTGCTCAAATAGTTACTACGTAAAATTGTTCTTCGCACTATACCTAACGATAATTTATACATAATGAAATTTGTTGCTAATTATAAACAATAAAAAACGTCGGAGAATCGATGTGCTCTCATACGGGACTTTTCGTTGTTTTAATTTGCATAAACAATTTGTTGCTCAAATAGTTACTACGTAAAATTGTTCTTCGCACTATACCTAACGATAATTTATACATAATGAAATTTGTTGCTAATTATAAACAATAAAAAACGTCGGAGAATCAATGTGCTCTCATACGGGACTTTTCGTTGTTTTAATTTGCATAAACAATTTGTTGCTCAAATAGTTACTACGTAAAATTGTTCTTCGCACTATACCTAACGATAATTTATACATAATGAAATTTGTTGCTAATTATAAACAATAAAAAACGTCGGAGAATCGATGTGCTCTCATACGGGACTTTTCGTTGTTTTAATTTGCATAAACAATTTGTTGCTCAAATAGTTACTACGTAAAATTGTTCTTCGCACTATACCTAACGATAATTTATACATAATAAAATTTGTTGCTAATTATAAACAAAAAACGACGGAGAATCGATGTGCTCTCATAGGAGACTTTTCTTTGTTTTAATTTGCATAAACAATTTGTTGCTCAAATAGTTACTACGTAAAATTGTTCTTCGCACTATACCTAACGATAATTTATACATAATGAAATTTGTTGCTAATTATAAACAATAAAAAACGACGGAGAATCGATGTGCTCTCATACGGGACTTTTCGTTGTTTATAATTAGCAACAAATTTCGTTATGTATAAATTATCGTTAAGTGTGAAGAACAATTTTACGTAGTAACTATTTGAGCAACAAATTGTTTATGCAAATTAAAACAACGAAAAGTCCCACGTGAGGGCGTATCGATTCTCCTTCATTTTCTTAGTAACAAACGCGTTAATCTGTAAATTATTGTTAATTGTAATGTGATAATCAACTTTACAAAATAACTATTTTAGCATGAAGTTGTAAATGCAAATAAATAAAGGCAATGTGACTTACCTGCGTCGCGTCGGGGCGGCAAACGCATCGTGGTTATTTTAGCGAAGTGGGTACAAGGTAGGTATGCCTAATAATTTTAATTTAGATTTTCTTAAACTGATTGATGTTTTAATAACTAATTTTCTATCGCTATCCTTTTTTAGGGAAACTCAAATCATGTATGATAGTCCGGGAGCCGGCAACCTTTTTTGCAATCAATTAATATACTTTTTATACTTCTTGAGCGGCTTTATTTTAACGAGTCGCCAAACTTTTTCCTCTGCGAAAATGTTGGCGAATGGGTCCTACGGTAGTGCGCAAGGGGTAAAACACGTTGATTTGGTGATTAGAAAAAATTTATTAATATCACTTACTTTTTTAGCTCAATGTTAAGATTTTTTTCTTAGTAATTCAAAATAATATTTGTCCTACAAAAAAAAGGGGTCCATCAAGAGTGTCCCCCATCTCAAACATGTAGATATTACTAGATTAAAAAAACAATTAATATCAAGCTGATTTTTTTTCTGTAGCTTAGTAAATATTTGCATAATTAAATGGCCACATTGTCCTACAAATTAATTGGGCCGTTTTCCCAGTCCCACATTCGAAAGTTGTAGTATAAACCCGGTTGTTAAATTCATTAATATACAACTAATTTTTTGTGAGAAGCTTCATTCAGTCTAGACGCCCAACTTTTTACTCTACGACAATTTTCGCGAATGGGTCCTAAGGGAGTGCGCAGTGGTAAAACACGTTGATTTGGTGGTTAAAAAAAATTGATTAATATCAGTTCATTTTTTAGCTCAATGTTAAGATTTTTTTCTAAGTAATTCAATATGACATTTGTCCTACAAAAAAAATGGGTCCATCAAGAGTGTCCCCCATCTCAAACATGTAGATATTACTAGATTAAAAAAATAATTCATATCAAGCTGATTTTTTTTGTAGCTTAGTAAATATTTGCATAATTAAATGCCCACATTGTCCTACAAATTAATTGGGCCGCTTTCCCAGTCCCACATTCGAAAGTTGTAGTATAAAGCCGGGTGTTAAATTCATTAATATACGACTAATTTTTTGTGAGCAGCTTCATTTAGCTGAGATGTGCAACTTTTTACTCTGCAACAATTTTCGCACATGGGTCCTAAGGGAGTGCGCAGGGGTAAAACACGTTGATTTGGCGATTAGAAAAAATTGATTAATATCACTTAATGTTTTGGGTGAATCCTAAGATTTTTCTAAGTAATTTAAAATGACATTTGTCCTACAAAAAATCGGTTCATCAAGAGTGTCCCCCATCTCAAACATGTAGATATTAGTACATTAGAAAAATAATGAATATCAAGCTGATTTTTTTTGTAGCTTAGTAAATATTTCCATAATTAAATGGCCGCATTGTCCTACAAATTAATTGGGCCGTTTTTCCAGCCCTGCATTCGAAAATTGTGTAAAAAGCCGAGTTTTAAATTCATTAATATACGACTAATGTAAGTTTCGTGAGCAGCTCCATTTAGTAGAGACGCCCAACTTTTTCCTCTGCGGCACGTTTCGAAAATGGATCCTAAGAGGGTGAGTAGATATCAAACATGTCGATTTGGTTATTAAAAAGCGATTAATATGAAGCTAATTTTTTGTCTGTAGCTTGGTAAATATTAGTATAATTAAATGACCACATTGTCCTACAAATTAATGAATTGGGCCGTTTTACATGGTTAGGATGGAATATGCGTAGTTCTAATTTAATTAGGTTATTAGTAAAGAATGCAAAAAATCAGATACAGTTTTATGCCAATAAGCGGGTGAATGAAAACACAGACAAACGGCGGCATATGTAACATTATACATCATATACACTTACCACTATATAAGTGTGCAAGGTTTATTAATAAACCTTGATACGTCTGCACATATTTACGTGTATGCAGGCTACTTTACTACTGTTTCGTTTTAGATATTTTTTGTAGGACTAGCGATATGCCCCAATTTTTTTGTAGGACATTGATTGATTTAGGTAAAGAATATGCTAATCTATCATTTGGTATCCGTGTCCCACAGATATTAATGAAAAAGGTATTACCATGTACTCGACAACTTTGAGATGTAGGACTGGGAAAACGGCCCAATTAATTTGTAGGACAATGCGGCCATTTAATTATGCAAATATTTACTAAGCTACAGAAAAAAATCAGCTTGATATTAATTGTTTTTTTAATCTAGTAATATCTACATGTTTGAGATGGGGGACACTCTTGATGGACCCCTTTTTTTTGTAGGACAAATATTATTTTGAATTACTAAGAAAAAAATCTTAACATTGAGCTAAAAAAGTAAGTGATATTAATAAATTTTTTCTAATCACCAAAGCAACGTGTTTTACCCCTTGCGCACTAACGTAGGACCCATTCGCCAACATTTTCGCAGAGGAAAAAGTTTGGCGACTCGTTAAAATAAAGCCGCTCAAGAAGTATAAAAAGTATATTAATTGATTGCAAAAAAGGTTGCCGGCTCCCGGACTATGATGTTTGTCTTTTACAATTAATTGTTTTCATTTGTAAAAGGATACCTACATAACTTTTTTTGCAAATTAGTTATTGCTATTTTACAGCAACAAATTTCCGCCTGACATTCATTCGATTTCTTGTACGCAATAAGCTTTTTTTTGTGTGGGGGGGGGGGGTCCAGCTTTACGTTAAACTGGCCCCACCCACTTCATTTCTTATTTACTGCTGTTTTTCTTGAGCAACAAAATTTTGAATACGGTAACAAATTAGCACATAATTAGCACTAATTTTTTTAAGTACATTGTCGGAATTTTTTTTCTGTTGGTGGGGGGTCCAACTTAATGGACATCTGTTTTGTTTCAAATTCTTTCGATTCCTCGTTGTTTCTTCTTACTATATTCTTGTTTCCCTTTATTACTGCTTAATCATTTCTAGTGCGATACTATATTTTCTTTGTGCGTTTCCTAGCTTATTAAGTACTTCTTCTGTTTTTTCCTATGTATGTTTCCATTCTCTGTCTTATCTTCGTCCGGTTGGTGATTTGGTATATCTGTACTCCTCAATGAAATATTATCTTCATCTTTCCATTGTTATAGTTTTACTATATCTAGTTTGTCACTAAAATCTTCTTTGATACTCTTCCTTTCTTCTATACTTAGTTCTAGTATTATTTATCTCTTTTTTTCTCTCTCTCCGCATTTTCCTCTAGTCCGCTATTGCTATTTCCAACACGTCTCCACTATCTATCTTTCTATTTTTGTACTCATGGAAGAATTTGTCCTCTTCCTTTCCTTGCATCCTCGTTTTCTCCATATACTGTAGTAGGTAGTAGTAATTATCTTTATATTTATCAATATTAGTTTACCTCTTTCTTGTTCGGAGCAACCGTTAGTTCGATTTTGGCCTCCACTCTTCACGAAAATACTTATTTAAACCATTTTCCTTTTATATTTGTTTTCGCAAATATTGTATGTTAGGCTATTTTAGAGTATATAGGGACTCTAGGCTATTTTACAACACGCTGCATCTTTACGTAAGAGATGCTGAAATGCATTTATGAATATTTCTGAAGCATGCAAGGTGTTTTTCGTGCCTAAATTTTCACCAGTACGGCTGGATATGTATGGTATCCTTATAACGATGGTCTCTTCCTCTGGCCAACCTATTCACCAGATCTCCCTCAATGAACTATTTCATTTGAGACTGCATTAAAAAAACTGTATGCAAATCTCGTAATTTTACCATCTATTGAGTAGCGATTAGAGCTCGGATTAGAGGTTATAGTGGGTGTGTTGTATGGCAATTACAGAGTATTACCTATGCGTGTTTTAAACCACCTCACTGCAATCCCTACCGCGGGCGTCTCCACGAGATATGCAGGAGGTAGTGTAGATTTGAAAGAGCTTTTACTTTAGATTACCTCTTCCTTTAAAAGTTTGTAGTGTGGAGATGTGGTACTTACACAGAGTGACCTCACGGTTGTGGAGCTCCACAATTTCATGATTTGTTGCGAATGATTAGCGTAGGATAAGGACAGCTCTCGGGGTTTGAACTCGTTGCTAAGTTTTGGCTGCGTTGTTAAGTGAGTGAGGATCCTTACACATGTCTGGCGGTGTACGGTCTGTATGGGGGTTGTATTATTGTCTCAAATTGGTACTTTGGAATGATATTGACATGTGGGTATTAAAAGAACTGAAATTTCACGTAGAATCCAAAAATGCAATAGTTCCCATTTAAAATAACGAAGCTTCTAGCTACTTCTGGTATTTCCGGAAGCGCTGCAATTTTGAAAATATCTTACATAGATTCGGTTTTCAGAGTATAACCCTTAAGTTCAAATTGTCAAAAACCTATCTATAAAACTTTCCCAGAAATATCTAACTAAAGCTCTTAAAAAAACACCCTGTATACATAGTGAAAGTAATGTAATTGGAAAAAAAATCTCGAGATTTTGATGAATCTTAACATTTTGGGTCCTCCTGAGTCCAAAACCATCATCTTCGAAAGATGTTTGTCTGTGGAGCCTAAATTGCTAGGCCGATTTTGATGAAATTTAAAACTAAGGCCTATAAAATAACTTCATCGATAAAACAAGCTTTTCATTAAAATCGCCCCAAGGGGGCCAAACTAGAGGCATTATTTTGGGAGCAAACATCAAATTTTTTACGTACTTTGTTAATTATACAGTTAAAAAATGGCAATGCAAAATACATATTTTAATATCTTTCTTATGGTGTATGCAATAGGTTTATCGTTCCATATAAAAATTAAAATATTGTTGACTAAGTTTGCATAAATTGTTTAAACATTATGTTATATTTATAATTTCACCATGCTATTATTCTTGGGAATATTTGATAAACAATTTTATCGCTTTTCTAGTAACTTTGTAATATAAACATTAGTGTTGGTTGTTTTACATCTACAGGATGTTTAATATCTGTGCACGTGGAATAACTTCTTGGTAGCAAACAGTGTACCTAATTTGATACTTCTGGATTACCTTGTAGAATTAAACGCGTCTCGAGTATCTTGCGGAACCATGTGAGAGAGTTTTCTCATTTTCCAATTAAAAAGAGATTAATTTTACTATTTTTACCCTTAGTGGCCTGCGCCAAAGTTTTTCATTTTGAGCTTTACTTTTACTAGGTACTTACCTACCTCTTTTTGCTACACGATTAAGGTTCGATGTAATCTCTAATGTATGTATTCCAAAACCTCGTCTGTCTGATTTAGGAAGTCGTCAGTTTGTGTTTTCTGGATATACTTAGGGGAGAGAATTTACAACGATTAAAGAGCGAGTCGACCCTGTCACTACTATGCCAGTGACGGCAACGCTGCCCGGGTTCCCCCCATTTAAAATGCATTGCCTATGCTAGCCATGCTGAATTCTCGGTGTGAAAAGTACAATAGAACTCTGTGCCGGATTATAAATTCTTACGCGATGAACATAATCATTTAACGATGTAGGTACCAATGTACATATTTATATTATTGGTGTATGTTGATGGGTTCAAGCTCCAGCACCCCATCTCTAATGTGTCCTTCAATGAGTTTTTGCAATAGGAAAAACGGCTTTAGGGTGATAGATCTAAACGACTTAGCTTGGGCGCAGGGACAACGTTATCCGTTCAAGACATATTTGGATCTAACGAACCAGTTGAAATATTTGGAGTTTCTGATCCAATTTAACACCGAATTAATTTAAACTTACTAACCCTAACAATGGTCGAAATAGCCTTAATCTATTCGGTGAGGAACCAACTGCTGAATTGCGACACAACCTGTAACGTCTCAAATTATTTTCGTTCCATTCACAAAAAAATTTAAAATTTTGAGTTAGAAATATCAGATGTGTCAATATATTTTACATCCACGCAGTCGTGGGAATGATTGCAATAGAATCAGAATAGTTTAAAGTGCAAATTTAGTACATTTTAACTACCGTTTGCATCAAGCCGAAATGGTTATTAATTATCATCTGCCTAACTGGGAAATTGATCTAAAATTAAAGGGGTCCTACAGATCTGTATAATGGATTCCATTTTATGAACATATGGAAGGACCGCTAATATTAGTTCTTTCAACCCACAAACTTAAAGTATTTTCAAATCCAAACAATTTGGAGGTCGTGACTGGTGGGAAAAAAATGAGTCGTTTCGCTTAAAAATTAACTTATAATCTTATAAGTGAGTCATACTCGTATTTACAATATACAGTGCGTATGCGATTTAAGACTCATTTTGTATAGGTAGGCCTACCTAATTCTATCGATTTTTTTACGAGGATTTGTATTTGGAACGGATTAGGAGTGGAAGTGGGCGTTGTGCGTTCGCCTAATTAATTAAAAAGAAAAACACGCGTCCTTCATTATTCTAAGACGACATTGACGACATTTTTGCAATTTTCCTTATAAAACAAGGTTATTGAACGCTTGTTTTTATAACGAAGATACGCAACAGCTTGCAATCGCTTACATCCTTTCTGTGACTTTTGCTTTTAAACGTAGGAGAGTCTGTGGGTTTATACAATATTTCTTAATTAAACCTCCCAAATAAGTTACAAGTGTTATTAATTCAACGCGTTTATAAAATGGCTGACCTTATTTAGTTAATTCGCCATTTCATTTCGATTTAACGTAAATGAGTCCAGATTCTTTAGGATAATCGGCCCAAACGCTTCTTATCGTGAATGTACCGAACACGAACTATAGTTTGAACAATAGACAAAAATAGTTATATCTCTCAACTCAATTATCATTTAATTTAAAGCACGTGCCTTCAAACTATTACGACTTTGAAAAAAGAAAATGGCTACCGCCAGACGAATTGCATTTTTCACGCATTTCCGATTGTGCTTTGCTACACCCACGTAATTGCATGGCATGAATCAGTAGGCCATGATACTCATGACTACATAATTACCATTATTTATGACTAACCGAACAAAAGAGGATTTAGTTCCGGAGGCGGCGACGCGACTGGTCTCGTATCGAGAGAAAAAAGGGGTACTTGACCTCAATATAAGGGTTGGTCAATTTTTGGCGGCCACTATAAGAAAAAAAAATGGAGGCCTTATGCGAGAATGACGTTTAATTAATGTTTCATCGCAGTATCGCGATGATAAACTTTCCCTATTCAAGGTGTGACCTATACCGTTGAGTGAAAGATTCTTTATTCAATGCCCTGTAAATGTCGATCTTTTCGCCAAATTGTTAGCTGTCTTTTATTAGTTCAACACACAGAAACACATGTGCTATTTCAAATTTGACGACTGCTTGAGTGAAAAAACAACGTGCGTCATTCATTCAAGTGTTATGAAACTGTAGTGTTTCGTGAAATTATAAAACGGAAATTCTTTCTCAACATGAACGGTAACTGCTCATGATTTTGTTCTCTTTGGCTCTTGTCGCTCAATGTAAGTTAGGGAATGGTCTTCCACCGGCGTAAGTCGAAGTACATACATATAAATGATACAATATATTACAGGAAGATAATGAATAGTTTTACATGATTCCAAATAGTATCCGTACCTGGTCATACATCTGTATGGTGTACCACAAGGTCTTGCACTAGGACCAATATTGTATTATTTTTCACTGTTCTATACCGGCGATTTACTATTCCTTCCTTTCTTCTAAAATACATCTAGCATTTGAAGGAATTATATTGTATCTCCGAATTATCCCGGGAGCTAACTTTACAAGCGGCTATATTTGTCGGTAGCCGTAAAAGATATTAAAGTATTAGTATAGGTAGCAACTCATATTTATTGCAGGATAATCTAAATAGGTTTGAAATTTGGGATTCAAGTTTGAAAACTTGAAATTTATCTCGGTAGATTAGTTACCTTGGCGCTATATTATCTGAAGAACAAATTACAAAAATTGAAGATAAAGGATGAAGAACAAATGATCAAGAAAACAAAAAAATACAGGAGGGTTACATAAACAGAATGACGGCGGACTGAGACCAATCCTCGATGGGTGACGATTTACAAGACATCTCAGAAAACATTGGAACGACGGCCCATAGCCTGACGACACGATGGAAAGTAAACAGTTAGAATGTTGCCCATATAAGAGAAGTAGATACGTTTCAAGGCGCTCTGCACGCGGGAACCGGTAAATATAAATAAAGAGTTACTCATTTGAAAATGAAGAGGCATAAGAAGGAAACAAAAACAAGAGGGAGGACACGTACAGAGGAAAAAAATAATTATGGGAAAACACAGGGAAATGACTCATCATGTTAGCTCCATGGTTAGAGTTGCCAGATCCCCCGCATCGTCACTCAAATCTCTCCCATGTGAGATATTGTAACACTCGAAAACCGACCTAGAAGCAATTTTGGAGTGACCTGTCTGGAGGTAAGCCCTACTGTCATTTTTCTTGCACTAAGCGTTATTCCTACCAATTTTGCTTGGAATATAGTTGGAAGTTTCTCTACACACAAAAGTGGGAAATGAGGATATCTACCGATGCATAATTGCTTGGTGTCATCAGGCAATCCATATCGATCACGTTCCAAACATTCAAATGGATAAAATGTGTATGCAGATCGTAATGGTAGTATTCGAGTAGTTTCAGGAAACAAAATGAGCACTCACTTCAAAAGGAAGACCACATTAAATGGTAACCTGGTATCACCAGGATCATGTACTAATTGCACAAAGATCCATATAAGGGAACGGAGTATTTGTGGAAGAAGAATAAAAAGTGGAAGGGGCTATTTTAAAATTTTACCAATCGAAGAAAGGAAGCACAGAAGTTCTACCAACAGTTACAATAATGAAAAGGACTCCTCCCCTCTCCTCTGCCTGTTGTTATATCTGCGCGAAAGTTTATTAATAATTTATATAGTATGCAACAAAGAAACGGTAATTTACTACAGAAGCTACAGAGCCAGATGGAAGAGATAGTCTAGCAAACAAAGGCAACACGAATACGGGGAGACAATTTATCAGAAAAAGGGCAGTTTCAATTCTGGTATTTGAGGCATCACGAAAACCAAAGGATATAATGATTGTCAAAGGTCAGTTCGAAAACCATGACATCTAGGTACCTATATGTAGATGAAAATAATTAAAGATGAAGCGAGAAGAGCCGATTTGAAAGTAGCCGAGGCAAATTACTCCTTGTAAGAGGAATATGAGCCCTTGAGCAGAGGGAAAAGTTTCTAAATCAAGAGTAACTGGTGATGTGGTCGAAAGAAAATCTGATGGACCTTAAAAAAATAAAAGAAGAGTCTAACTAATGGAAGAGTTTAAGGTTACTCAAAATTGTTCACACAGTTTTTTAATGATAATGGAATGTTTTTTCGATGCTACTGTTCAACATGGTGGTGGAAAAGGTTATAAGATCAAGCTTGAGTATCGATAATAATCGTAATAATAGTCAATCCAGTGGTGTCCCGTATTTGTGTTATGAGAGAAAACGTTCACCTCATACACCTCCCACATTTATTTGTGATGTAAGAAAACAACTTTGTATGGCGCGGAATGGGTCACGAAAGAAGGAATTTTGCATATTTATACGTAAACGAAAAGAAAAACGAAAGTTAACTAACTGAAATAAAACATCGAAAGTTATTTAAAAAAAATGTTACATTAATAGACTTGAACTAAATTCTTTTTCGATATAAAAAAATTTCACAAACGAAAGTTATGCGGAATTATGTTATTAAATAGCATTTGAGGATGTTCTCAGCGGAACCGATTTATTTCTCTGCCCATTTTTGAAAATTTTGTATAATGGATGCTTTGTAGGAAGAAAATGAAGATACATTAACATAATCTTATTTTCTATTTCAGTTCTGTAAGTCTATTTTTGTACTTCCGTTACCAACACTCAGATCGGAACCGACTCAGATTACATTTGGGAAGGAATTCTTCTACTAACTAATTAAATTGTTCATACTTATTCTCTACCTACATTGTTAATTATCGTGGTTTGATATTTGCAAAGTGTGCATGTAATAATTGATAACGTGTTCATTTGTTTACTTTGAAGGCGCAATTGTTTATTGTTTGCATAACCGTTATCGACCCCGATTACGGTAGGTACTAATAAAATAAAGTACTTACAGGAAGGGGGTTCACGTCCACGTAATTAAAGTAAATGACCTTTCAGTTAACTTTTGCAATTAACGCAATTAACGATTTAAGAGAAATTAATTCGAGAAACGTGAAAGTGAGTAGTATTTGATCAACCAATTTATGTAATTACACGATTTTAAATAAAAGCGTTGTATTATAAGATTGTAAAGACCTTTAAGGTCATCACTATACTTTTCGGTAAACAATCTATTATTTGTGATAAATGCTTCTTATCTAACAATATTATAAACATTCTAAGACACACAATTTTGGCTTCTCACGAGGTTTTTAAAAAAAAATGGGTTCATATGGTGGTGCCATCTACCGGCAATGATGAAATTAACAATTGAAAATTTGAAAGTACATTGTTCCATTTGGTCACTAAATTGACTAAATAACAGATTTCATTGGGCGAAAAATAACTCAAATGACCTTTTAAAACTAAATGAGCCATATCTTAGCCAGTATAGAAATATGGCCGTTGCCACCATATTCCGTTTGGTTGTGCCATAATCTTTACGCAAGGGCGTACGCAAGGTGGGGCAAGGGGGGGGGGGCAATGCCCACCCCTGGCCGCAAAAGGAATTGTACTAAATATTAAAATTTATTACTGGTCATATAATTTCAGGAGAAATTAAGCATTTCCTGGCCTTTCTTCCAAATAAATAGTATTTGTACCCAAGAGGAATTGTATGATGCTTAAATGTATTGAAAAGGATTGTGGGGTAACAACATAGACAATAAATATTAAACACGTTTCCAAACAATTTTATTTTTTGGCCCCCCCCTAGCCAAAAAGCTGCGTACGCCCTTGTCTTTACGTACTTGTTCATGTAAGCGGATGTACACATTTTCTAAGTTACCTATAATAAATTAAGTTGAAGATCTTTTCCTCCTTCGAACTTCGATTCTATTGGGCTTAACACCTTTTCTGTACGAATATCTTGGAAACAAGCACGCCATGAACTGGAAGTTTGTTCCACGTATTTGCATTTTGTCATTCTTTGCATCACTTTCATAGTGCGTTTAAAGATTCCTTTCTTTCATAGAGAAGAACTGACTTCTTTTTTGTATTATCCTCTCGTTCGCCTTTTCTGTCCCATTTTTTATTCCACTTAACCCACATTTTATCATTATCGTTAATTACTTGTGCAGCCTCTCAGCGAGTCAGCGAGATCTCGTAGCATATGAATCTCCTACTATACAGGGTGATTCGGGAGGAAATGGAAATATTTTAAAGACATGTCCAGGAAAAACCATATCTGCATATTCTCTATGACTGAAAATATGAGACATTTTTATAATCTCGTAAAACAACTATTGTACAACTGTTACTTTTTATGACATTTTCTTAATTAATATTTTGTTTCAAATTGGCATGTTGTCAAATTTAACTTTGATTAACTTTTTAAAAAGAACAACCTAATTATCTCTGAAACAAATGAAAATCGGATTTGAACATATGAGCTTATTTTGCTTATTTTAGCTTCAAGGACATGTCTTTAAAATATATCCATTTCCTTCCGAATCACCCTGTATATTTTCATTGTTTCGCACTAGATGTTTCGCTTTCCCAAGTCTGTATATTCATTCGCCCATCTCATTGTTGTGAAGCCCCCCTGGTTCAGACAATTGCTCAGCTGCTGATTTACCCGCTGGCTGCGCAGATCTTTACCTGCTAGGATTGGCATGGTCAAGATTGGCCTATTTGGCTACAAGATTAAGTTGAACCTCTTGGTCAGTTTACTTAAATTCTGTTCTTTCACTCTAGTAAACCCATCGACCATTTACCTCTACTTAGAGGTTCCCCACATCCAGGTTCTGTTTTCGGATTCCACGGGCATTGGGGAGGTTGTGCTTGTCAAGCTCCTCCTTTAACCAGTCAAGAAATGGTTGCTGTCGCGCGCGATCCTCAAACTTCTCCCGCTATTTCCTCGTCTATACAGGGGCGTACGCAGGATTTCGTGCGGGCGTGGGGGGTGGGTTAAAACAACATAAAAAGACGCATTTTTTAAATAATAATCTAAATAACAAAGTTAAGACGTCTAGATGAACGCGCAAGACGATTGATTATTTCTTCGCGATCGATTTTAATTGATCTATTGATTTTAATGGACCTATTATAAGACAGGACGTGCTTAACAATTAATTTGATAGCTTAAATAAGATTTACCGGAATGCTGACACTATGTAAACGAAATTATTAGATTTTCATTCCACTTATTCAACTATGTAATATAAAATTGTTTTTCTACGACTGTTTAATAATAATTATGCTTATATCTTTATGGGTGTCTGTTTATTACGGACGTTCGAACTGTATAATCATTTTAATTACCTAGTTTCTGTATATATCGACCCGTATACATGCTGAAGTTTAGGGTATTTATTATTTGGACGTATATTCAGATATAGGACTTATGTTTACGCAACACTCTCGCCAGATATAGCCAAAAATCGGCACTCAGTCCATCCATGACAGCTGTAATCTCAAAATTAACGTTATTATTCTTATTCTTTGTGTTTAGAAACAGTGATTGAGCATTTAATAAATATTTCAGGGGGGGGGGGGGGGACCCAAGACCCCACCTGGGTACGCGCCCATACCTATAACATAAGTACGTTTTAAGGCGCTTAAGTAAAATTAAGGGTGTTTCGATACAAATGTTTCAAAATATTTTTGCATCTATCGAATTTGCGCATATCAGCCCTTAAAGCAACGAGTACATATACAGGGTAGACCATTTTAATAGATACACGCGAATATCTCGAAAAGGAGAACTTTTTTCAAAAAATGTTTCAGATGAAAGTGTTATGGCTTTGAGGGGGAAAGATGATGACATTATCAATTTAATTGTAGATGGCGCCACTTTAGAGATTTCATCATGGCGACCATTTTTTTAAATGAGAGTTGATTTTTCTTTCCAAATGAAAGTTGTAGCTGGCAATAAGACGAATACAACAGTTTTTTGTTTTTTTTCATCGGATCATTTTTCAGTGAGGTACGGTGTTCCAAAATGTATAAATTAAATAAAGTTTCCACCCCCATAGTATACGTATTCGTATTTTGTAATTCTGCACCTCTCGCACTAATCAAGTACTCCGAATAGTAAGAGGCAAGGGGACTCACGCTAATCAAACACCCCAAAGGGATGAAAACCCCGTCACGTCCACGTCGTCATCCTGGGTAATGCTAAGCAGGGGAAAATGCGTGTCAATCATCCTGGACCTGGTTGACTATCAAACAGAATCGGTCCAGATAACGGATAGGAACAACACAGAGAGGGGAGAGAAATGCAGAGTGGTGTGGAGTTACAAAATACGTACACTATGGGAGGTGGAATTGTGGAAACTTTTACTTAATTTATAAACTTTGGAATACCGTAACTCAGTGAAAAATGATCCGATTACAAAAAACCAAAAACCACTGTATTCGTCTTATTACCAGCTACAACTTTCATTTGCAAAGAAAAATCAACTCCCATTTAAAAAAATGGCCGCCATGATGAAATCTACAGTGACTTTATTACAAACAGTGACGACAAGCGTGGTATCGATTTTGATTGGCCGTGGTATATTTTGCATCTTAATGGCGGCCTGACTGTGTTTACGTGTGATTTTTATTTGGATTAAGAACGTTGCTAGGATACCACCGTTGAGTTCATATAAACCCGCCCACAATTTTGCCTCTTAATGGCGGATAACCGCCGCTTGTCGTCACTGTTTGTAATAAAGTCACTGTAATGAAATCTCTAAAGTGGCGCCATCTACAATTATAGTTATTTATGTATCAAGGGAATTATAAGGGTCTTAATTACCGAGGGTAAAGTTTGCGTCCCGAGGGCCTTGCGCCCGAGGGACAGCAATTACCCGAGGTAATTGAGACCTATTAATTCCCGTGATACATAGATAATTTTATTTCTGACCGAGTTTAATAAAATTTGTTCATTTCCGGTATATTTGATTCAGGTATCGTCGATTGCAGTTTTGGTTGTTGCTAGGTTACTGGTTCATAAAAGAGCCGCAGAGGGAATTATAGCATCTTTATATCCCAAGGGAGTTATGACACTCTTTATTGGTATCGTAACTATGACAATATAAGCTTATAATATCACTGTCAGAAATAAAATTGATAATGTCATCATCTTTCCCACTCAAAGCCACAAAACTTTCATCTGAAACATTTTTTGAAAAAAGTTCTCCTTTTCGAAATATTCGCGTGTATCTATTAAAATGGTCTACCCTGTATAAATACTCTTTGATTAAAGCCAATAGAATTTTGTCGTACTTATAGGTACCCGTAATTTTGTTAAAAAACGATTTAAAGTTCAAGTATTTTTATGTATGTCATAAATACACTTGGGGGACGCTTAACTTAACTTATACAGTGTGTCCCAGGATTGATGTTACAAGACGTGTAATGGACTAAAATTGGTTGAATTTCATTTTAAGATTCTGGAATTAAGCCCTGCTTGGCGTGAAACGAATTTTAAGAATTTTTTCGTTTTTTGAAAAACAAAATGGCCGTAACGGTGAAGCAAGAACTATTTTCTTTTCAGGTAAAGTGCCCTTTTGGTTTGCGATATGGAAAAATGTTACAAAGAAGAGTTGTTCATAATGATAAATAATGGCCGTATACCAAACTTCAGGACGATCTACCTACTTTCATTAAACTGTCTGTTTTAGATTGAACAAAATAAATTGTAGGTACCTATCTATTAATTTATTAAAATTTTTAATAAATTTATTGTACATCAATGATATTATTAAGCTTCGTAAGTTAAATTTGTTGTAAATACTATTTGTTTCGTTCAATGGTCTACAAATAAAAATGTTAATAAATTAATAGATACCTACAATTTATTTTGTTCAATCTGAATAGTTTAATGAAAGTAGGTAGATAGTCCTGAAGTTTGGTATACGGCCATGATTTGTCATTAATGTCATTATGAACAACTTTTCTTAGTAACATTTTTCCATATCGCAAACCAAAAGGGCTGAAAAGAAAATAGTTCTTGCTTCACCGTCACGGCCATTTTGTTTTTCAAAAAACGAAAAAATTCTTAAAATTCGTTTCACGCCAAGCAGGGCTTGAATCTTAAAATGAAATTCAAAAAATTTTTGTCCATTACACACACTGTATACACTGTGTCCAAGATGAGGAGGGCCACTATGAGGATTTCGGAAACGGTAAGAGATAGAGTTTCGGTTAAATAGGAGAAAAGTTGGGCAATTTTGAGTTTAGTAAAATGACATTTTCAAACTTACGAAATTGCGAACCGTTCCGAAGTTGTGCGACAAAAAGCGAATTTTCATGATTTCGTTTATGACAAATTATTACTTTGTGGTTGATGTTAAATAAAAAGTAAAAAAAACCTTCTACAGGTACTTTTTAACGTTCTTTAACATGGCATGTAGCAAATCAGAATCCGACGTTTCGTTTTCGAGTAACCATCATCAACTTTGTTTTTTTAAATACGGTCCTGACCAATTCTGAATACCACACTTAATACAAATCCCCTTGAGGACGACTAAATAAAAATTAAGGGTGTTTTGCAAAAAATATTGTGAAAATTACCACGTGTATCAATTCTACATATATCGCCCCCTAATTCAAGGCAATACAATTTTGTCATATACCTACCCCTAATTTTCTCGTGTAAAAAAAGTCCCAGAGAAAGAGATTTGGACTTGGATTTTTTTATACAAGAAATGTAAGGGTACGTTGCAGAATTTTATTGGTTTTAAATTATTTCTAACTTCACGCGAGTCCGTTTTTTTTTAATTTATGACCCTAATACCGCCTCTTTTCACGGATTTCGCCTTTTCAACAATATCTTGAGTAGAGTTGAGTGTTATTCAATTATATTTTATAATTCTATGATTTTAATGTCGTTTTTCCAGTGTTCGAGCATTATTCATAATTTAGTAAGTTTTTCATCTCATAGGTCACTTTCGAACTCTTGCACCTTGAGGTAATCTTCTGTCCAAATGGACTTCTCTTTATTATTGATTAAGGAGTTGTTGGTAAAATAAGACGTCGAGCTTATCAGGCGCCTCGACGAGTTGAATACTCAGTTGCCCAATTTGAGACAGGCTCTCTTTTTGGTCTCTCCTCAGACGTTTTCACCGCAACTTTCTAGAAGGGGTAGAAAATTAGAAACATGTGGTCCATGGAATCGCAAATCAACAATAGATTTAAAAATGGAGGGCCGGAGGGGTAATTTAACGTATTATCCAAGCAGTCTAGGTACCCCGACGGCGACGGCGCGAACAATATTTCCATACTACCCCATGTGAAAAAACTCTACATAATATATTATGTATTTAGCAATTTGAAGAGAATTTGCGTATTTACTTATCTATTTCTAATAATAGAGATGATTACTTTTATCCTAATCAGTCCATTGTGTTTGTAAAATTTCTGATAAAAAGAGAGTATTCAGCACCCTATCAGTAATAAATGACTCACTTTGTGGGATTTTTCTGTCTACGTACATGGGGTGACCGATTCTATTTAAATCGATACAACACGACGTTTATTTTAATGAGTAACATTAGAAATTCAACGGACGAAAGTCAGGATATCCTTCCAGTTTGATTCGCCTTGTGTGGGAAAATTTAATTTTTATTATAATTAAACCCGAAAATAAAATTTATGACACACGCGCCGTCTGCAGCACCTGCAGAAAGGCAAAGATTTTGTAAATTTGTTTACAAAATCATTTAGGAAGCAACGAACGATTAAATTTGTTTATTTTTGTTGTTGAAACAGTATGAAGATGCATCTGTTGAAATGTACAATATTATTTTTAGCATACGGAAGTAACTTTTTTTTTTTGCAAGTACCGGATGTTACACTCAAAACGCCTGTACATTACTAATCAACAAGAGACGTACATACTTTTAAAAAAATATGACCTCATCAATACCAATTACATGCGAGAGATGCAAGAGAGGTCAACATCCATTTAACAATTACAATTTTTACTGTTGTTATTTTAGAAATCACGTTCATTGTTGTTATTATTTCCATCGTCATGCAACCGTTATTGCAATTAAACTTTTTTTTCAAACGAGAGTGACAGACATTCATTGTTCTTGTGCGATTTTCAAATTTGGCGAGCGTCCAAATAACTTAAATGCAGACGCGTCGTAAAATTAGCATCTCTGCAGGGGAGCACCTTTACAACGTGAAATGCGTGAATTTAACTTATAAATACGTAAAAGCAGTTCTCATAGAAATAAATAAATTTGAAAAAAAAAACTTTCTTTTGTTACAGCTGAACTACATCCTGCCCCTGACTTCAGCAGACATACACTTGTAAAGCCGAGAATATATCATGGGAGAGAAAAAAGACAAATTTCAACTACAAAAGAAGAGGTAAAAAAACTGAAACCTGCGCTGCCTTAAGTATATTATAAAGGGGTTTGATTATAATGAGTGCAGCTGCATTTGATAATAACTAACATATGTTAATTTTTTGTTGTTTTAATATAAATGCCATTGACTTAATGTGAATGAAATGTTTACTATTTTGAGTAGCCCTTTATCAGTGGCAATGGCCATTTCTCGATTACAATAATTATCACAGTGTGTGTGTGTGTGTGTGTGTGTGGATGATAACCTCTAAACATTTTCCTTCTCGTTTTATTATTTAAATGTTTAATTATTTCAGGACGGGAAACACATACATCAGTTAACTATTAGCTATGACGTTGAAGGAAAGGAGTATATTTTAGACCTCCAATTAAATAGGAATCTAATTCCCAAAGGCTACTTCAGACGTCATCAAGAAAATGGGAATAAAGTCATCAATCGACCTAATGAAGAGGTAATTATATGGTGAATACTAGACAGCCCGACGTACACACTCGATACGTTAGTTGTCTCTCGTGATATTTAAAAATTAACATTGCAAATTTTGATTGCGTTAATTGTGCCGTTTTAATTGGTTCATTTACCTACATTCGAAGTATTGTAACCATTACCTTCTTTGATAATCAAATGTCAATGTCTTATTTCCCAATTTGTAACAAATAACGTTGGTGCGCTTTACGATTAATTATTCCATCCATGTATGTCTTCCTACCTTTATCGCACCATCATACCTTTTTTCGATTTTCATCAGTTTATCAAAATTTCTCACACTACATAATGTCATTGGCCTAATTTATAAAACACATAAGTTCAAAATTTGCCATTTTATAGGAGTGTTATTTGGCCAAATTACATGATTAATCAGGTAAAAGGTGACATTTCAATGTTGCAATTATATTTTAACCCCTATAATACCAGAATATCGGGGCACTTTCCTTTAAAACTCGCACCTATTATTCTGAGTTCATCACAACAGGAGAAGGTAAAGTAATCATTTACAGATGCATAATTAGGCTGTAGAGAAAAATATTAAGTATAAAACTAAAACACTGTTAAATTATTATTAATGCGTACTTTTTTTTTTGCTTACATTACAAGTACAAACTGATATTACAAATGCCGTCTAGTAATTTTAGGTAACACTATTTGATGGGCTGTTTCTAACCCGTTGGTTAGTATCACAAGGGCCACAAGAGGGCACACTAGTCCATGCCTCGGAGCATTCCTTTCAATTTCCTCCCCTAACAGTTCCCATGTCCCTGTGCAGGTTATCATTTTGGATGTATCATTATGCACCTCAGTACTTTATTTTGGAATGTCTCAATCATTTTCACATTGGTCTTCTTGGCACAACCTCGAGTTGGATGCCTAAGCCCATACAGGCTTCAAGACCTGCCTGCATAGCAATGGCCATTGTGATATGACAGCTCAAATTCTTCTCAGCAGCCAGTACATCTTTCTGAATTTTTAATACACACTTGCGGAAAGAATAAGAATATATAATCCTCGCCAGGAGTGTTTACCGCTACGTCATCACATACAATCATATGGTGTAATATGAAAAACATGAATCAAAATTGTACTATATTAGTCAAATGAGAATTAAATTTATAGGCATATAAAAGAAATTAAATTCGCGTTTATAGGTTTATTCTTTCTATAACATATGCTTATTCAATACCGTATGTCGATTTCGTCAAATGCACTACGAATGTTCACTATCCTTATTGAATTCACTGTTTTATATGAGAAGACAGTATTAATAAATTGGATAGCTAGATTCATACATTAATGACGTAGCGGTAAACACTCCTGGCGAGGATTTTAGTTCCTAATACTTAAAAATATAAAACAAAGAAGATATTGTAAAGATAACAACTATACAAGAACATGAAGAATTTTATGACACGTTTTCGAATTATTTTAATGTAGAATTTTAGTTTTGACATATTGTATAAAGAGGGGTGCAGCAAGGTGTTACATAATTAAATGCTCCGTGATAAATAAATGAGAATATGAAAGTAGATTAATGACAATAGATTATGGATTATAGTAAGAGGATGCTACCTCACTGATTAAAGTTATCCAACACCGCAAATACTCACAATACTCACAAACACTCACAAATACTAGTTTTAGGGAAGTAGTTTACTGTCAGTTACGTTTCCAAATAATATCTGTGATGTAGAAGTTATAACAAAGTTTTTTGTTTTTAAAACAGCACAGTCTCATTTTAAGGACTTGACTGTTCTGCGTGTTATCTTCTTCTCTGTGTGTTATTTCGATATAGAGCCAATCTTTCCATTTTCCTTTTAAATTTTTTCCAAGATAATCCATCTTGCAAAAATTGTTGACACAATTGTTTCCTTGGCATGGCATTATGTGTAGAACAGTTTAATAGAACGATGAAAGGACTAAGGACCGCCCCTTAGTTGATAATAATTTTCGGGTATTGTAAAATCAGAACCAGAATATCTACTAAAACACATAAAAATGGAAATTTATTGTGTTGACTTTTTCTTAATCTGAAACCTTTTAATAATACGATATTTAAATGTAAAAAGGTGAATTGTAGCTTAATTTTTCTTTATTTTATCAGATCTTCTTTTTCTTCACCTTAAAGTGTAAGGCTTGAGGTGTTCTATTCATTTTATCTTTTCTGTCTGGTTTTTTCTTCCATTTAATTCTCCTTCTCCCTCAGTCCATGCTTTTCTCAACCTTCCTCTTGAATTCATCACCATACAGTAACAGTGGTTTACTTAGCTGTTTTTTTTTACAATTGTTATTTCCTTTTTAATCTCCCTTGATTTAACTGCATAGCTAACCTTCTCGTTTATTTCTTTTGTTTATAATAATAATTTTAATGTATTCCATAATGGCGTAGAACAATGTCATAAAAACACTGATAATTACTATTAAAAAGACAGTTTAAAGTTAACAGGCACATTTACCCACTCCCAAAAATACCCATTAAAGATAAACAATTACATTTAATTAATTCCTAAGCACAAAGGTACACATTTTCATATGCATATTATGTTTTTTACTTTGTTTTATTGTTATCATACCTTTAGTATTGTTTAAATTTATTTTTGTCTATTAATTTAATTCTTCTCTAGGAATATTTAAGTTAAATTGCAAGTTTACCAGAATTATTCGCATAGCATTTTGGTACCCTAAACCGTTGATTGAGGATCTTTAGTCAATGCCTAAACTGATTCCTCTTTAATATGTTTCACACAAATTATTTCTTTTATCGCTTGTAGTGTTTCCTCATCTATATCTCATTGCTTTAAGGTGTTATGGATGTTTTTTCTTATTTTCTTTTTATTTTATGAAAGACTTTTTCTATATCAACTTGGAAAAGTGATGGAATCTATAGTAATGTAACGTTTCAATCACTTTTTTCCACGCATAAATGTTAATAATGTAAATTACACACATTTTATTCAATTTTAGGATATAGACTTGTGCCACTACGATGGTAAAATAAAAGGAATACCAACTTCATGGGCTGCCATTTCAACATGTGAAGATGACGGTATCTCCGGTATGGTTTTTGATGGAACGGAGTTACATTATATCGAAAAACCAAACGATAGATCATTAGATAATGACCACTATTTTTATAAACATTCTGATTTAGTACCTAACAATAATAAAAGTTGCGGATACGGAAATCACGATCACACGACGATACATCATCCTGTAAATAATCGTATATTAAGAGTAGGTCCCATATTTCCATCCGGAATTTCTCAGTAAAGCTGAGTTGTTTTAGTACAAACGTGGTACGGACTCGCAAAGTACTTTGAAAGGACCGTACAATGCAAATAGGCAATCTAGATATGTAGAATTAATTTTAGTAGTAGATAATGCCGAATTTAAAGAAATGGGGGAGAACCATCGTAAAGTCGAACATCACTGCCAACAAATTGCTAACATTATCAATGCCGTAAGTAAAACGACTCGAGACTTTGAATTATTTAATCTTTTGGTTTACAGCTGTACGCCCCGTTAAATATCTTCGTCGCATTAGTGGGCATTGTTATTTGGTCGGAACGTGACGAGCTTACTTTCTCTACGAATGGCGATACGACGCTTACCAATTTTTTACATTATCGTAAAGATCAGTTGATTAAGGAGCATCCGAACGATAACGCTCAACTGTTAACGTTAGTTTGTGTCGTAATCGCATTACTTTAGTTTAACTTTTATCATTTTAGTAAGTTTTCATTTGATCACGGCGTCGTCGGTAAAGCATTAAAAGGTCCAATTTGTACTATTGAATACTCGGGCGGAGTTAATACGGATCACTCGCCGATTATAGGTTTAGTGGCAACTACAGTAGCTCACGAAATGGGGCACAATTTTGGTAAATGACACTTATCGGAGCTTTAGTTAACCGTATAATAAATTTAAGAAACAATTACTTGTTTTTATCATTATAATTAATAGTTAACCGTTTTGTACAGGGATGGAGCATGACACAAACGAATGCCTTTGTCCAGAAGAGCGTTGCATTATGGCACCTAGTAGTTCCTCAACACCACCTACTCATTGGTCATCTTGCAGTTTGGAATACTTGGCGTTAGCGTTCGAACATGGTATGGATTATTGTTTACGTAACAAACCGCAGGCGCTTTTTGCAAGTCCAGTTTGCGGTAACGGCTTTGTCGAACCAGGCGAACAGTGCGATTGTGGTCTACTAAATCGTTGCGATAATACTTGTTGTAATGCTACGACTTGTATGCTCTACAGCAATGCTACCTGTGCAACTGGCGAATGCTGTGATTTGAAGGTATCTTATTGAAGCCTTTAAAATTTGCTAATGACGATCATTTTAGACTTGTCGTCCCAAGTCTGCTAGTACTCTCTGTCGATCTGCTGACTACGAATGCGATTTACCCGAATATTGTACGGGCCAGTCTGAGTACTGTCCGGTCGATATTTACAAAATGGATACGGAAGCTTGTGACGGTGGGAAGGCGTATTGTTATCAAGGTTTTTGTAGAACGAGATCTGATCAGTGTAAATTGTTGTGGGGTAACACAGGAAAGTCAAGCGACGATCAGTGTTATTTGTTAAATACGAAAGGTTCTCGTCATGGTAACTGCGGTTATAACAAGTTAAATCAATCGTACTTTAAATGCAAGGATGAGTAAGTCGGTCAGTTGTGAGGCGAAGTACTTATCGGTACCTTTCAGAGACATCTTCTGTGGGATGTTGCATTGTAGGCATTTGAACGAAAGACTAGAGTTTGGCATGGAGTCTGTTGCTATACTATCACACAGTTTTATAAATGTTAAGGGATCTGTTGTTCCGTGTCGTGCCGCTTTGGTCGATTTAGGTATTAATCAAATCGATCCCGGATTGGCACCCGACGGTGCCAAATGTGGGGAATCCAAGGTGTGTAAAATTACTCGTGCGAATAATTAAAACATTACCTTTTGTAGATGTGTGTCAATCAAAAATGCATGCCGATCGAAAGTTTAAGAACAGCCGATAAAACATGTCCAAACAATTGTAATGGGAATGGCATATGTAATAGTTTGGGTCATTGTCATTGTTCAGATGGATTTGCGCCACCTTTTTGTGACCATCCAGGATTTGGAGGATCGGAGGATAGTGGACCAACTAGCGATCCTGATGGTAACTGTATTAATATATTTTGAAAGTTTCTACTCAAATTACACATACATATATTATTAAGTAGCTGGAGTGACAACATTCACGTCCAGCTTCTCTAGATTAATTCTAGCATTTTTTCACATCCTTTACAGAGTGTTTTTGCGTTATTGTTTTTTTTTTTAATTTGGAAGGTTTTTTTACAAGGTTACATTAATTTTTTTGATCCTGATTAAACAGTTGGGCACCCAGTTTCAAATTCCGCTTCTTCATTGTTTTCCACCTCTTTTCCCACTCATTGGTGTCAAGTTTTGCAAGTTTCTTGAGTTGTTCTTCGCCTTTCCTAAAAGCAAGTCAGAAATGCCCATTTTGAACAGTTTTGGAACAAGCAGCTTCTGTGTCTCATTAAGGCTGTTGATGTAAAAAATGTTGTCAAAGTAAGCTTTCATTGTTAATTTATTGTTATGCACTATTTTTGGGCTGCAATTTCCTGTATACATAGTCAAAAAGGACAAAGAATGAATAATATCGATAATCAATTGTTGTCCCTATTTTTTTGAGAATTTGCTGTTTAAAGAAAATTGGCTGATGACTCAACTTTTTTTGGATTCACATGTACATGGTGGAATTTAGCCTCGTAGTTGTTAAGTACATATTTTGTAAATGCGCCACTTCTATCATCTACAGATTTAGCACAAAACGTTTCTGAAATTAAGAAAAAGTTCAAAGCGGTGATAAAATGATTCAAAATCGCATAAAAATTACTTAAAAAACTGGTAATTCAAATGTTTGTCAGAAAAAAAATTCACTTCTCACACAGATTTGCTTTAAAATTCATTCTGACTTCTGAGATGTGTGATAAAGATTTGGCATAAAACCCTTAGAAATTTTTCTAAGGACGCCTATGTCTTCTTTGATAATTAACTCTTTCCTGCCATTCTGAATCATAGATAAATTTTGGAAAAAATATCCACTAGAGGTGAACGTATAAAGTAAATAAATTATTTAATTAGCTCTCTTAAGAAAACGTACTGTGTTCACTAATTTGAAGGTTTAGTTGTTTCTTTAAAAATTGATTAAATAACATTTCGATGACAATAATATTTTTATTTTGTTTCAGGTCGAAAAGATTTCATTACGGCTTTATTCGTTATATTTTTGGGAATATTACCCGCATTGGCGATAATCGGTTTTTTGATGTACTACACCCGTCACAACCTGAAGTTAACGTGGAAGAAATCGTCACCATCGTACGTACTAAATAATATTACCTCAGGTTGTCAGCATGTGTTTTCTGCATGTAAAGGTGTCGGTAATACTTCTAGACCTAACGAACCTATTTCCTCAATTTCGCAACAAGTCGCTAATACAAAAAGTGGAGGCTCATTACGTAACTTAAATATCGAAATTAAACCTACCGGTCTCATTTCCACTACTAATACGCAAGTGTTAAGCAAAAGTGCAAATCTAATGAATATTAATAATAGCGCTACTAAACATCATTACGTTAATCTTGGCCCACTCGATAGTAATAATGCTAGTAAGATTACGAATGATCCTCCTCCCAAGTATAGACTATCGTTTAAAAATGTTAAAGGATTAAAATTAAATACGAGTTTGAAAATTAATAAAAATAAAATCGGCGTGTCAGACACGCCTGGTACTTGCGAGACTGCTTGTTCTCTAGATAACGAGTCCGTATCTGTAAGAGATATGGCAAAACAGTTTGAACGCAATAGTTAAAGACTCATTTTTAATTTATTTACAATTACGACAATAAATTTATATTTATCTATTTAATTTTGCAGATGCGCTTGTACTTAAATACACAATTTTTGTTATTTTACCAAGTTTATTGCTTTACCTGTCTTAATTTTTACGTTGCTTTGTGCTGTGCTACTAATATGTTCTGCCCTTAACCGTTTAGCTTCGCTTTTTATTAATGTCGTAGTTACGTAGCTATGACTAATTATGTCCACCTCGAAGCCGTAACCTAAGCTTATGCCTTTGCTTTCGACAGGAAATCTTCGCCATCGAAACCGAGAGGACTCGGAGCATTTCAACCTTCTCAACCACCTAGACGTTCCGAAGACATTCATTCCCTCCTACATGAAGATCAAACCGCCGCTCACGGTTTAAAAAAAGATTTCTTCGGAAATTTCAAAGGCTTCTCCATTTCTCCGTTGAAAACTCAAGAACAGGAACCGATCAGATCCGCACCACCTTTACCGATTCCTCATCCGGTTACCAAAACTCCTATCGTTAATCGCGCGACCAATGTCGTTCGTTCAAATTCCACAAAACTAAACGATACGGAATCCTCAATTCCGCCCGCACTGCCACCTTTAAATCCCGGCGCGAATCCGCGACCGATTATCTCTTCTCCAATTTTAGAAAACTCAACTTGCACGGCAAAGGAGTTACTTTCTCCACTAAAGAACGTGCCGAAAATTCCGGCGAGGCCTGCACCGGCACGTCCGCTATCCAGTCCCGATGCGATGACAATTTCGACGATAATTCCCGACGTAAAACCGATTAAGGAGAGCAATAGCGCCTTAAATCGTATCGCGTCGTTTTTAAAAACGGATAAAAAATCTCAGAGTGCGATGTCAAAGAATAGTGTAAAGGCGACGAAGGTGTTGGATAAAAATTCTCTTCGAACGATCGAAATATCGAATCCAATTCCGCAAGCGTCGATCGCCGTATCGAACGTAACAGAAAGTAAACCCGTGGTAATGCGAGCGCAAAGTATGCGTGGAGGTAATGTGACCCAACGTCCCAACATTCCAAATTTTGGATCGATGAGAAATCCTAGCGGGATTAAGCGACCGATCAGTATTCCGGCGGCGAATCGACCTAAAAGTCCACCACCACCGAGGCCATCTTTGCCGGATTTACATGACGATTCGAAACCGAGCGTGGTGAAGATACCCATCATCCCGGGTTATCACAAACCGTTAAGCGCCGATGTCGAAAGTCTAAATCAGTACGACGATTGTTTAAATGAAGCGACAAAGTTGGTGAAGATAAAAGAAGAGAAGGAAACCTCACCTATTAACGATAACATTTACGCCGTTATTGACGAGACGCCAAATAATTCCGTGGTATGTTCTCCCGAAAATTCGATATCGAGCGATAGTGCCGGATTGCTAAGCGAGATTGTTTCCGAAATACAAATCAGGAACGGAGATTCAATTTATTCGACATCAACACTGTCACGTCGAAAACAAGGGGATTCGAAGATCGACGACGTATCGGAAATTTACGAGAATACGTCATCAATGTACAAAGTGCCTGAGAGTATTTATAGCAATATGAACCAAAACAAGTCGAGCGCCAGTTCTGTTTCTAGCGCTTACATAAATCCATCGATGGTCAATCCTCCAATAAAACCCGTCAATATTAAACCGATCGGTGGGCAAGTTCCAACATTTAATAATCCCAGACCTAGTTTAAGTACGTTTAAAGCGGATCCCAAACCGGAAATTAGTACACAAAAACCTTCACCGCTACAGAAAGGACCTACGGCTTCATCTTACAAACCAAATCATATCACAACCAATAAGGACGTAATTAAGGTTAGTAAAGTGACTCCACCCTCACCTAAAACATCCAAAGTCCTAAACCGACAAACGACTCCACCGAATTTACGTGTACGACGACCCTCTCCGACGAGAGCGGCTCCACCTTCACCTTCTAACACGTCGAACAGTCCCGATCTAGTAATGAGCTGCTCGACTAACGAAAACACCATAAAATCCCCCGACGTTTTAAATAATAGTGCGCCCGCGATATTAAAAAAACCAAATTTACCCAAAAGTGTTCCTAAAGTAAATAAGGCGGTAACGTTAAAAAATACGGTCGATAAAAAAGTAACTAACGGCGATACGAAACCGTTCGTTATAACTAAAGTGGCTAAAACACCAAACGAAACTAATAATAAAAGTAGTTGTGTCGTCGTGGCGAGCGCGAAACGTCAAAATTCGAATGTCGCAGCGTTGCAACAGAAATTCGAAAACAAACTTCCTCTTACCGTTACTAAAGGTGTAGCGCTGAAAAATAAATGAACGTTTCCTCCTTTTTTTTTATAATTTATTAAAATATATAGAAACTTTTTTTTAAATTATTGACGTAAGTAACGAGAAAATGGCAACTACTTAAGATGATCGTTTTATAAGTTTCATAAATATTTGTAAGTATTTACCAATGTAATTAAGCTGAGTACGAGTAATAACTGAACTGAATAAACTTGACGTGTAGAAGAAAATATTTAAAAATATATCTTTTGTTATTTGTTTAGAAAAATATTGTTAATTATTATTAAGCGCATATCCTCTCACAATTGCAACATATAACCTTTACCGTTTACCCACACAGTACAACTATATCTACTTACTTTACTGTATATAATATGGAAAATATTGCTATGCTGCTTCTTCGAGCGTTTTCTCGTGTAAAATTTTTATTAATCTGCTTAACGCCACAGTAATACCAACTTCTTGTTATTCGAATTGAACTAGTTCAACAGTCATAAAAACTTCTACACAAGACAATGGCCCAGAGAAGCAGTAACATCACATATATGCAAAAATGACATACCGTGTATATTTTACATACTAATAATGAATATTCGCAAACATTCACAGGAGATGCCATGCATATAAACTATTAATAACGAATTTTTGAGATGAAAATTAAATTATCCTTGAAATTCCGTACTCCTGAAGACATGGTAGGGACAAGAACACTGTGCTCCTTATAATTGGTAAGGTTGTTGATTTAGATAGTATATACTCTTAACTTTTAGGCATTGCCACATTATCTGCCTCTATTGTATGGAACGTCGCTTGTAAGTTTTTTGAGTGTCTCTGTTTTTCGCTCTGTTATGTCTCGCTATGTACCAAGTGATCCAAGTTGGGCACTTCGTTATGGAAACACCCTTTATTTTAAGAGATAGAAAAAAAATGGACCTAGGTGTCTGGAGCTCAATTTTAATGAAAAAATCACAGAATTCAGCTATCTCTAATCGTTTGACCGCTAGGGGGCATTTTTCGATTCTAGTCGATTTCTTTAACGCTCCATAAGTTTCTCATTATTAAAGATAAGCGATTTTGGAAAAATCTTTCTTAGAGCACTTTACGTAGCACACCCATCACAATAGATAGTTTTTATACAGGCTGTTTGTTTTTATAAGACCCTAAACTGCATTTGTTCATATGGACCACCCTGTATATTTTGGGGGGGTGCATTTAACCACATCCCACTTTTGGAATTAAAAAATTCTGCAAATGGAATAAAATAAAGGGGTGTTTCCATAAAAAAGTTTGGACCACCCGGTATATGTTATCTGCTGTTTGTCTACCTGTTACAGATACTTGCATGTTCTTCCTCTCATTTCACTTCTCATCTTAATCGTTATTCTGTTATTTTTATATATACCTTATACCTCTTAGATTCTTTCTTGTATATATCAGGCATCCAATTTTCCTAGCGTTTCTTTCCTTTTTATACATGCTTCATTTAATACCTTTTTCTCCTAGCCATTTTACGATTTCTGGAGCTTTCTGCTTTCTTCCTTTAGTTCTCAATTAGATCTTCGTCTTCCCCATTTTCATTTTCAATTTATCCTCTTTTCAAGTTTCTAGCATCTCTCCTGTGGCAACATTCCGAATGTTCCGTTAGTGGTTGTCATTTCTCCTCGAAATTTTTCTCTGCTTTTTTTTTTACCCCTTCTTATCATTTCCTTTAGTTTATTTCTTTTATCATGATAATATATTTTTTGTTATTGCATACGTTTCTTCTTTCACTTTTTTTTTCCTTGGCTTCAATTGGATTTGAGTATCCACCCGTCTTGTCCTTAGTCCATTCCTGTTTCCATTTTTTTCCATACAGTTCGGTCAGTTTGTTGTATATTATTCTTTTAAACATGTCCCACTCATCTCGCCCGGATAACTCGCGCACGGATAATCAGCGTTCTACTGTACCTACTTTCTTTGGTTGTTCTTCTGTTAGATCCTATTGTCACCTTTATTTTCTGTCCGCATGCTACATAATCTCTTGCTTTTCTTCTCTCTACCACATCTATATTTTTCTTCTAAATTTTGTTGGAAGAATTTTGAATAATGATGTCATTTGTTTTACAGAAATATATCACTTTTCATTTACTTCCTTTTATTTCAATTTTTCCATATTCTCCTATACATCCATCTTGTCGTTTCCAACCCTGCCATTCCAGTCTTATTATTATATTTTCATTAGTGTCCCTTATCTTGTCTATTGTTGTATTTATAATATTTATAAATAAGAAAGGGAAATGATTAGTTTTAGCATATTCACGAATTCCATTCTTTATCTACTATGTGATATGTTGGTTGCCTAAGTCACAGTATCCAAGTACATTACTCTGGACCTGGAGCATATTAGGTGAAATAATTATTGTTATTCTTCTTTCCCATAACGATTTCTATTCCCTCTATAGCTTGTCCCATTAGTATTTATCAATTATTCAAATTTTTCCCTTTCCTACTTTTTTCATCTACTAATTCCAGTTCTTTTCCATTTATTCCAAATTCATATGTTTTTACCTTTTTTTTACTCGCCTTATTTGTTTTTCCCTTAATCTTTTCTGTTGCTTACCCTTTCCGTTTTGGGTTTCCTTGTTTCCTCGATAGGTGCTATAATTTGAAGTTTATGTACTGTTTCTCACATCTTTTTATTGTGTTGATACTGTTAGTACATTCCATTTTCTACTCTTCTCCTTTTTTTTGTCTTTCTTTCCATGCTTTTTGAGGTTTTGGTGATAGTTTTATTTTACATTCGATCATCTTCTACTTTCCCTGTTATTTTTTGTAGTTCTCCTTCGACTTCTAATTATCTACGACATTTTTATCTGGTGATCTTTCACGGCCGCTCTGCTTTTTTGATGTTATTTTATCACTTCTAAGTTGTCTCTCTCGTACTTGACTTATCAAATGGTATTAACATTAAATACAAATCTTAGATATACATGGCGTTTTCATGTCATTTTCACCATGAAGATATGTAAAACTTACACAGTATGTTTTATATTTAAAATGCCATAGCGAACGCTATGTGGGTTTTAGTTTTCATTTGAGTTACAGCACAAGGAAGTTTTAAATTTGATTTTTCGTCTATGAGCACGTAATTCAAGCCACTGTTCTTGATTTGGAACGTACATTTCAGGAGGCATTAACTCCGAGGTGTCAGATTTAGGCGATTCGGTTTCTAAAAAAAAACAAACATTATCGCATTTCAGTGCAACAGTAGTAACGAACCTTTTGCTTTAATTTTCTCATTCATTTTCAGTTGATCTCCCGGGCATCGTAATAATAAACGACCTACCCCTTCGCATCGACGTAGAACTTCATTCTTAAGCATCACCTTTCTCATTTGTTGAGTTATAATTGGGCAGTTTATTAGCCAGGTACTGACGGAAGCGAAGTCGGTTAATAATTGGTAAGCACCGTAGTGAGAGAATTTAATTTTGTTCATGTAGATGTGATCTAACCAGCATTCACACATGATCTTCAAAATCATATTGCTAATGTGATGATCTTCTGTAGCGGCTAAGACTGGACTTAAAATTTCATCTAAAATTGTTCTGTAAGTAATGACACCTTGAGTTAAACTCACCTAAATATGTGTCAACGTAAGCGCTCGCCTTTTCGGGAACGTTAAACGTGTTTCTTCTATAAAACTGATTTTCCGGAAATATCATTTGTAAGTTAGCTAAGCTGACCATACGACAGACGCTGGCTAATGTACCAATGCACTCTTTGGGTGTTATCTAAAAGAGACCACTTTGAATATGTATTTTAAACATTAATTTTACCCTTAACAGATCATGATTTGCTGTAACTTCGGAAGCTAGTTTTCCTCTCATATTTATACAGACTTGTACGTGTGCTCCAAGGCCACCTTTTTCTATGTCTGCGGAGTGATCGTTTAATTTGAGACTGTTAAGCTGAACTAAACAGTTCACAATGTCACAGTGAGTGATCATAAAAAATTTGTCTACGTCCCAATTGTTTGCAAGGCGTTTTGTCTCGTTAATTGCCCATAAGCGTGTTGTATGAATTGAGTGGTCTACAAAATTTGTACGAATAGATCTAACTGTAGATCGAGCTGATGAATTTTTTGTAGACAACGTTAGGAAAGAAAAAGTGGGTGGGAGGAAACGTGTAAAAAACAAAACAAAAAACAAACTAAAGTACCCTTATAAACTCGACGATTGGATAAGTAAGTGTAATTACACACTTACTTATCCAATAAATACATATGAAAATACCTAGGCGATGTAATATTGGTATTTGTTCAACCACCGGTAACTCATCGAGAGGTGCACCGAGAATCCAATCGCTTGTCGTTTCACACTGATTACTAAGCAATACTAGATTTTGTAATAACTCGTTAAACGTACGTCCTGTTCCATGATGAAATGGTTTCCTCGAGGCGACTAAAGCGAGACGGAAATGTTGATCCCACGACGTCGACGTAATATACATTCCTAACGAATCGGCGAGGCTAATAATTGCGGATAACATAAAATGTGGAATTTCGACTGAAACAATTACATTATAGTTTCGTTTCTCGTACTCCTATTAACCAATACTTGTCGGTAAAAACTGAGTGATCCAATCACGAAGATGCTGGCTCGAATGCGGCGGACGAGTCGCTAAAGGTAGAGCACTCCACCATAAGATAATGTGATCTAGGAAATTACCCACCTCTCCCCAAAGAATTTCTTGATAATAATCGAGTACCTTTTCTTTTGCTTTCGTATTAATTTTCGATTCGCCTGGAAATTCCGGATTATTTATTGAAGACCACATAATAACTGCGAGTATCTACCAGAGGTTTTCGATTTTTTTATGGTATCGTCTCCTAACATAGATGGAACTATTTTAATGGCGACATCAAGAAGATCTAGGACGTTTTGTTCTTCGTATTTAATTAACTCGGCCATGTTTGCAAAGTTATCTATATCAGTCGATTGTACTTCTGTTTTAATCTCGGGATCACTAACGTTGTTCAAAGGTGGAGACATGTGCTTTGTTATAGCCCTGTAATATAACAAAAGCTGGTAAGCAAAGTTTAATAGTTAATTTCCACTCATTATGCCAATAAGAATATAACAAAACGGTCACCTTAGGTCATAGATTTGTCTCGTAAGTGTTTTCAAGGTTTTTCAATTCAAATTATAATTAAACTTTTGGGAAAGAAAGTCAAAGGATAACACGATAAACAAGGAAGGAGAAGAGCTACTAGAAATGTGTGAGGAAAACAGGTGGAAGATTATAACCGGAATAGAGAAGAAGCGAGTTTATATATAATATATGTATAGGCAGTAAAGGGGAGTCAGTTATAGATTACGCGATAGTAAACGGGGAGGAGATAGAAGAATTCAAAATAGGGGAAAGAGTCAGACCACCAACCGATTGAGATCGAGATAGGGGACACAGAAGGAAGCCAGAAAGGGCAAGAATGGGCGGAACAGGTAACAAAAAAAACATGTACAGAAGAAAGCATGTATAGATATGGAGAGGTTAGAAGAAAGGAAGCAGAAGAAACAAGGGGTGGAGGAAGAGATGCAGGAGATAGGGAAATGAATGAGAGAGGCAACAGAAAAGAAAACCTACAAACGCAAAAAAGGGGAGGGGGGCAATAGAAAAGAGAGAATGGCGAGACAAAGGAGGAGATGGAATACAAAGTAAAATATGGGGCTTGGTTGAATCACCATCTTTTAGAGAATGTTACACAGACGACGAGACAGCGCAACACATACTTTGTGAGTTCTGCCCAGGACCACCCTCCCATCGTAATCCAGAATCTAGATGGGGGGAAATGATAAAAAAAACCACAGGGATTATAAACAAAATTTGGAAATGGGAAGGATTCCCAAGGGAGTGGAGGGAGGGTATAATATGCGCGATATACAAAAGATGGAACAGAGAGGTTACGGAAAACTACAGGGGAATAAGCCTCCTAAACATTGGATACAAGATACGCCATGGCGATTGAGAAAAGGTTACAGGGGGAATTAGAGGAGAAAATGATATTACCTGATGGACAACCTGCATTTCGAAAGGGGAGGAGTGCAATGGATAACGTGTACATATTAAAACAATTGGATTGTGAAATAGGAAGGGGAGGGGGCAGACAATACGCAGTGAAAGCAGCCTCTGAGAACCTGAGAGGGAGAGAGATAAGTGAAGAAATAGCAAGGAGGGCAGAAGAGATATATAGGGAAACAAAGGACAGAGCGATGGCAAAAGGGGAACCAAGTAAAAGGTTCTGGACAAGGGAAGGGTGGTTGCTTAACCCGAGCGTTGATTGAACAATCAACAGCCCGAGCCTCTTCCCGATATAAATAGGGGATATCAAAGAAATACTAAAGAAACAACAAGAAGAGGGAATAGTGATTGGAAGGCCAAAGATTTCTGGACATTAGCATACGCGGATAACGTGGTGACGGTGACAAGGAATGAGAAAGGAATGAAGGAGATGATAAGGAGTGCAGAGAAATACGACAGGAGAAAGGGACTGCAAATCAATGTGGGAAAAACAAAAGTAATGATATTCAAGAACAGAGGAGGGTTAAGGGGAAAAGAGGAATGGCGATGGGAGGGAGAGAAGATAGAGATGGTTAACTTAGAATATACACTAACACAGGGGAACACAGACAAAGCCCATATAAGGGAAAGGGCAGGGAAAGCAAGCAAGATAATAGGACATACATACCTATAAATTTCGATACTGGAGTTATCAGATCCATTATCGTCTTCATGATTTTCGTACAACTTATAAGTATCGAGTAGACAATCAATTAATTTGTGACAACATAATTCGGCTCGGTTTTGTGCTAAAATTTGCAATAGCCTAGTAATGGAAATTTTTCGTAAAGGATACATTAAGTACGGACACATGTTACTACAAATTGTAAAATTGGAAGTTAACAAAAATTTCGCATCCAAACCTAAATAATGATTATAACTGTTTGATAATCTAAAATTGAGACTAAGTTTTCAACACAAATTATACAAAAGCAAAACGGACTTACCTGAAAGTTAACACCAACATTCTTTCCCCATAATGCACGTAGAGGAACGCAATTTCTGAAATCAGTTGTTGAAGAAAATATGAAAGCTTTAATTTTATTTCCCATAAAATCTTTTGCCACATTTTCACTTTTATCATCGTTATCGCCTGTCGGTTTTGTGAAAGATCACGAAAAGCGTTGGAAAAATGTTGCATCAGCCCATGAGTTGTATCCGATATCTCTTCCAATTTCTTTATCGAACTGTTAGTTATTTAATTACAATTAGCATTAACCTACCTCAATAGTTGATTCGTTGTCCGATAGCGTTTGATACGATTTCCATCCGTTGTTCTGTTGAAATTCGCTTAGAAATTTTCCTAGTAGTTTTAATAAATCTCTTGCCGCAGATTTCAAGTGGTTACATTTTAGAAACACGTTTGTATTTTCTTCGGCTTGTAACGGAACCCATTTTGTTATTGTTACAATATTTCTAGACATTTGTAAAAATAATAGGAATTAATTAGAAATCAATAAGCGGTACTGTGTGTGCTAGTAATAATTAAATTTTGCCTATTCTTCGTGCTATCACAATTTTTATGTTCTCTATTGTCCGAAGGATTGCTTTCTCTCGTTAATGTTAAAATTTTAGCCATTTTTACAAAAATATATCTCTAATCTTTATATATTGTAGTTAGGATCTTCTACATGTTTTGTTTCTATGGGAACTGGTAAACTTGAAGGGTGGAGGAGTTAGGTGATAGTGGGCGTGGAGATGCAATTGTTTCACATTATTAGATTTAGGGCTGTTTCGGCTGTTAGAAGATAAAAAATCAGAAAACAGAAAAATGTATTGTTGGTAACTACTATACAGATTTTTTCCATGAGCATCTAAAATGAATGACAATATGTGTATTAAATACATCTACAATACTTCGACTTTTGGCACAACCCCTTCATAATAGAAGCTGCCACCTTTGTACTTTACTTCCAAGAGCTGTCGATCGATTTGTTCCATTAAAAAATTGTAGCTACCTAAATTTTAGGTGTTTGGTCCTTGCATGACAGATCCAATTGCTTGTGTTTGCACAGTGCGTTCCACAACATTCAAATAATTGCCAATAAAATAATATATGATTTGCGTCTAAGCCACACACAATACATGAATGTATTCAGTATACAATGAAGGTAGTGCAATGCATGTATTGCTTTCACCTTCTTTTCCTTACAAGATCTAATGTTTTTAAAGGATAGCACATTGTGCGGTGTTTAACAACAAATTCTTGTCATATGCACTTGGAATTGTTCTTACAGAAGCATGATATGTTCATACATTTATTTATAAAAAGTACATCAAATAATTATAATAATTTGTATGATTATTATTAGGACGACACAGTATTTGAAATTTCAGCTTTCACAATATCGGCCGCATTCAACATTTGTAAACCCTCCAACATATAAGCTAAATTTTCCATGGAAGCATCGTCGTCGTCTTCAAACCAAAGCTGCAATACATTCTTCGCCCGTTCCATATCATTTGGATTTTCGTCCTCGAAGAACTTGATTTCGTCGGGGGCGTAACCTAAGAAAATGTTGTTATTTCGACAATCGTACAACATAATATCGTCGTCCTACCTAGTTTTGTAGCCATCACCTTCCAATTCGTGGCGATCGCTTCGCTAAACTTATTCAACTGATTAACCGTAATCCTAAGTCGTACAATGTGAGTGTTGTGATCGTCCGTAAAGTCGTCTTCGTGCTTAATTTCTTCGGTCGGTTGCTCCTCCTCCTTAAACAAATTTTCCTCGAGCTCTACGTCGTTTTGCTCGTTCGGTTCGGGTATTTTTCCGGGACGATCGGCCGCAATCTTTCTAACCATCATCTCCAGATAATCGGGGAGTTGATTTATTGGATTGTTACTATAGGTAAAAAAGTGGGGGCTACGTCTTGCGACCAATCGTAAGGCACGCCAACCGAAATTGCCATCCTTTAATAAACTATCGTCGGGTTTCCCACTCGACGATTCTAATTGTGCTATCGCTTCGGCAAAATAATGTTCCAGCGAAGGTAAAAAATCACGATCTTTCGATTTACATGCCTCTAAATTATCCGGCGATAGATTCCATAGTTTGGTAAGTTCGGAGCTGTAATAAAATGATAGCATGAAAAAATTTGCTTCGTTACATTATAATAATAGCGAGGAATTCTCCAATTAAATCTTTATTTTAAGATAACCCAATCGAGGGTTGTGATAGATTAAAATTAAGCGAGGGTTGCCAAGTTACAATGTTAAGAAATTCTTTGGTGAATTGATTCTCATTAAAAATACAAAAAACACTCCTCTCTCCATGAAGACCAAAATTAACAATGAAACTTAAATGGCAAGATTAATAAGAATAAATTGTGCAAGTATCAGTGCAGTGCTGTGGATACAAAAGTTTTTACTTCACGGTCGAGGGAAATACTAACTAACCCCACACCAAAGAATCCTAAAGATTATGGCCAAGAATGTGAAAAAATGCAGACAGTCAATTTGCTTAATGATTATTAATTGTATTAAATTGTTGCGGTTGATATTTTAAATAATAATAATACTAATTGAGAAGAAACATACTTTCCAAGGTAATATTTTCCGGCCGCATGAGCCTCTTTTAGTATATCACCAACAGGTCGACGTTCGCTGATTGTTTTCGTACACTTTTCGCTAGGCTGAGCGATGGATGCTTTGAAATCTGTAAATTTAATCATAAAATATACTGTTTTTACTGTTCAATAACTGTAACTGTACCTGGACATCCTTCATTTTTCCAAGCGTTCCAGTACTCCTCGCGCTTTAAAATATTTTTAACATTAGCGGCGAATCTGTCACCATCGGGCGGCGTTTCTTTTAATAGCGTGTATATCTTTTCAATTCCACTTTGCACCCACTCCTTTTGATCGCCCTTTAACTCGTGACTCTCTCTAAAAGAAACCAAGAGATATTAAATAGAAACTGGGTGGAATTGGAATAATAGGGATAGAGGATAAATTCTAGTTTTATATAGAATCACAAAAAATAGGCAAATAGTTAACGGGAAGAAAAATTGCCGATTATTACGAATACAAAGAAAAACGCGGAAAAGTAAAGAGGGGAATAAAGAAGGCAAAGTAAGATTCGTGAATGAAATTTATTGAGATGATGAGAACCAAAAACTATTCTATGGTACCCTAAGACAGTTAAAGAAAAAGACAAGGATGAAAAGATAATGACCAAGGAAGATGAATAATGGATGGGTGGCAATAACATTTGAACATGGAGGAAGTGGAAAAAACAAATGAGGAGGAGATGTAGAATACAGAACCAACACGACAAGATGAATTAGTGGAGGTAATAGGAAAAATAACATTTAAAGAGTTAAACTAATGAAAGAAATAACAGTATTGAGAAAATAGAACTCAGGAGTAATAATGCAGATATATAAAAATAAGGTAAGAAAAGTTCAAAGATGGCATAGAAGGCACTCAAAGTAGGTTTAAGAGAGAAAGAAATATACAGGACTTAATATTTGTGATAAGACAAATCAATGAAAAGTTTATAGACAAGAAAAAGAAATACATATACGTTTTGTAGATACTGAAAAGGTGTTTGATCATGTAACAACAGAAGACACATGGAAAACTCTAGAAAGAAAACAATAGAAATAGTAGAAACACAAACATACAGCGAACAGAAAACAGCTTTGCCTCTGACCTTGTGATGTGCACAAGCAAATGTTTCGAGTGGGGAGCAGACTTGATTATCGAGTTGCTCACTTTGATAAACTCTGCTAAAAAGTAATGTCATTGGGTAATGTTTCTGTTGTTTACAGTTTATTTTAAAAATGTGTATTACGAGATGAAATTTTACAATTTCTCTTATGCTAATGAATTAATTATTCGACGTTATTTTTATACTAAACCTTGAAACAACTTTTGCCATGGATTTGTACTTAAATGTATCTTTATCTTTGGTGTATATCTTGTGCATATTTCACTGGGAAGCTACATTCTGTGTGCTAAAGTGAGAACCAAAACATTTGGAACAAGGGTAGAACTAAACCGTTACCCAAGACAGAAAGTGAGGGAAAAACATAAGCTCAACTCCTCCCAGATCTGACACCTCAAAGGATTAAGACTTAAGGCCTTCTCTGTAACATGTATATTAACTTACGATTTAAATTTAACACTCGAAGTCAAATACTGAAAAAGAATTAAAAACTGCACAAGCACCGAACGACGGAAATTAACATCGTAAATCTGTAGATCCAGCAATTTTTGATTAGTCGGATATTTGGGAAAGTACGGAGTATCGTCGATTTTCTCATCATCATCTTCGTCCTTGGAATCCTTACTAATGTAATCCAACTTTAATGCTTCGAACGTACTCAACACGCTTGTCGCGTGCGAACAAAATACCTTCCATTGAACTTTGTTATAACACTGATTGGGATTACGAAAAAAGTCTTGCAACGACCAAAATTTACAATACAAACTGTAATCGATTATAATATTCTTCTTAGAACCGGCAATTTCGATTTCGGTTACCGAATCTTCGGAGGCATCCGCTCCATATTCTGTAACATTTTCTAAATTGAATTCGCTCACAATATTCAAACCGGATCGTTCGGAGAAGGGAAAAAGCTTCGCGAGAAACAACGAAATTCGACCGCATAATACTGTAGCGCTCGTTTGCGATAACCGCCTTACTAGATCGTTACACATTCGTAACAGATTATTTTTACACGAAGTAAAAAATAGATCCTCCTTCCATACGTTTACTTGCTCCTCGACGAATGTAAACATATCTTCGCACAAATCTAAAGTTAACCCTTCAAATATGTCAGCGAGAAGTACGACCGGTAACGTCGTCGTTGCCATTTCCTTTCTACACACATTGATCGATAATCGAACTAAGTTTTTTAATTGGTCGATATCCGCATCCATGTCTAAGAGATGAAGGCCGACATCTCGAAATGCTTGATCTAGTGCCGCTCGAATATCGACGGGCGTGTCGACTAATGATTTATATTTACGTTCGATTGGTTCGATGTTTTTCGTGACGAGAACATCTTTAAGCAATTCCTGAAATAATCTATGAGTGTTTTTGTGAAATTTTGTGAAGGAAACTTGCCTTATATTCGCGTTTAATTGTTAGATGATTTAACGACGAAAGTGACTGAAATAAATCCATTGTAACGGTATTTTAATCTCTTATTTGATAAAAAGTGGATATTTTTTACATATCAAAAAGAAAATAAATTAAAGAATGTTGTTTTCACAAAACACACACTTGTGTGTTTTGTGGTTGTTTTCTTGCTGGCAGGGCAGCACCTTCGAACAACAAACAAATCTACAACATAACCTCTTAAGATAGGACAGTGGTGGCGTGGATGAGAGAATTTTTTTGAACTACTTTGTTTTAAAAATTTTTTTTGAATTTTTAAATTTTGACTTCGGATCCCGATTCTTGATAAGAAAGTGTTTAGTGGTCTTCGTTTTCGGTCAAATTAGTCAAAGTGGCCGCCAAAATTTGGAATTTACGTAATTCGTTATGGTTATATGCCCCGTTATGCATTGCATTCGCTGACGATAGGGTTCCCGCTGTTTTCGGTATATCGGTCACGTAAATGTTGAATAGCACTGATCCTTGTGGGACTCCAGGTTTTCTACAAATGCTTCCGCCTTTTCGGCTTCCGTGTCGACAAGGCCGTTCTTGCGGTGCAGTTGTGGGATATGGGTACGTTGACATTTTATTACGGAGACCACGCGCCTTAGGGAACAATTTTGGGCTTCTAAGGTTTCAAGCCTCGCAGCCTAGCAGTGCGATTAGCAGTGATTGATTCTTTAATTTTCCTTTTCAGGCGGTTCTTCTGGGTCACGGCATTCTGCGATCTGCGTCTCGCGCAGTTTTTCTCCCTAATCAGTTCTAGGGATCGAAGCATGCTGGGGATCTGTGAAGCGCTTGTCATCGTTGCGCAGCGTGATGTTTTATGTATTGCTTCAGTTAGTTATAGTCAACTATCGAGGTAAGCATGGTAAGATACAGGTACAGGTAAATAATTTTTAATCGTTTCACTGAATTTTTCCCACGAGGTCATTATGATTTGACGGTTCTTGTGACCCTCACGACATTTGCTAGTTACGCATGTGCGCGCATGTGTACTAGCGATAGGTGTAAGGACAACCACTACAGGTGCACTGTACGATATGGTAGACACAACCTACTGCAGGTGGAGGTGGTCCAGGTGGCCCAATCAGTGGCGTACGCAGACTTTAGCCTTGGGGGGGGATATAAAAAGTACGGTGTAATTTACAAATTTTAATAATAATAATAAACTTTTAAACTTATAAAATACATACTATTATAATAGAAAATCTAATCGCCTTGGCTTTTGGGCGAGCGCCTCAATTATTTCCTCTTCTAAAATGGGTAATTCCCTATGAATTGCCATCATTGCCAGTCCATTCAGTCGATTCTGAGAAGTTGAATTTCTAAGGTAGGTTTTTATTCGTTTTAAAGTCGAAAAGGTTCTCTCCGGAGTGGATGTGGAGACTGGCAGAGTACAAAATATTAATAACAATTTAAAAACATTTGGGTACGCTTCTTTATTACAAAGTTCCAAATGTGTCAAAGCTTGACGTTTATTCTTAATCTCTGGAACAGTACTATTTAAATGTTTATGCCACATTTTAATTTCAGATTTCAAAATAATTTTAGGTACATCGGGTATATATAAACTTAAAAGTTCATTAAACTCAGTGTCATCGCTGTCTGAAAATTCTGTTTCTTCTCCTGATAACAAGGACATAAATTCTTGGAAAATTTTTTTATGGTTAGTAAATCTTTCATTAAGTTGGCTAATAAAAAAATCAATAAATGGCACGTAAAGAGTAATTCTAAAATAGTTGACAACTGATGACTCTAGATTTGGATTATCCGAAACCATAGGATTCGCTCGATTTTTTTGTCGTGAAACTATTCTTTTTAATTTTATCTCGGTGCCAATACTTGAAGCAAGAACCTAAAATTTTTATGAATTATAAAAACAACAAAATGCCATACGAGATACGAATACCTTAGCCTTATTAAAGAGGACCTCAAACTGTTTTTCGGCATTTTGGCGTAATTCTTTTAAACAAGAAACAGTATTTTCTGTTATAGAAATCGCCTCTTTTAAGTCAATATCAACTTTCTGTAGGAAACGACAAAGAGGTAAACTAAAGCTAAATATTTGAACGATGACTTGAAGTGCAATCAAAAATTCGGAATCGTGGAGACTATTTCGTAACATAGGTGCATCACCCGAATCTTTCCAATGAGATATTTCTTCTAAGCTTTCTATGACATAATTAAATAGCTCTAAAAAATCCTGTACTGCATCGTATTTCGAAATCCAGCGCGTTGCACATAATCGTTTAAGGGTTTTCGCTGGCATAAAACATTTTTATACCTGTTAAGATACTGTCACCAGTGTAAACAAATACACTCATTTAGGAATCGCCAGATGTCCGAGATTTATGATATGCTAGGTCGGTCCTTCTTTGACTATGAGCTCGTCAACCTCTATATACATACTATAATAAATACCTATGTGTGTACGTGCTTATTTTCGTACTTCGATTTTCGAAAGCAGATGCAGGTCAAGAGCTTGTTTTTAACCACCCTGTCCCTAATTAAGAAAACTGAAAATCAGCAAAAACAGAAAACATTTATTGAACGAAATAAGTTTATTTTTTCTTGGTACATTTAAGTAGCGCTTTGATTTTTTCAAGAATTTATAAGAATAGATGTAAAATAGAACAGAAGGTTTTGGCCCTTGGGGGGGGATATATCCCCCTTATCCCCCCCCTTGGGTACGCCACTGGGCCCAATGAATAAATAGTGTCAGGAAGAAGCATATAGCAGACGCCTGTATATGTCAATGCGAGACGGAAATGCGGCCATGAAAGGCCAACTTTGACTCACTTTGTTGATGTTATGCTGATGGTCGTTGCGTAGGCGTATACTTAGTTTTTGTCTAAATTTACATTTTAACAATAAATTAGTGGTGATTTTTATTCTATTAGTGTGGGAATCACATTTCATAATTTCATATGGAAGTAGTTCAGATCATTTAATTTATGTAGAATTCATGATTTGTTAATAAATAATTTGAGGTTAAAACATAGGCGTCTGTATTGTTTCTAAGGGCTTAAACTTTTTTTGCACGTTGATATAGTGTGTTTTATTGCTACAAATTACCTTTAAATAACCGTTTGTAGCTAAACTAGTACTATACGAATGTATAAAAGGAGAAATCTATATTTTATTATTATTTTTCAAGTAAGTATCTTTTTGCAACAGCACGCCACTGTCAAACAGGAAACAATCATCTGCCATATGTACAGGCCATCCCGGTCGCACGATAATATTGCATAATGCTTCTTCCTGACACTATTTATTCATTGAGGTGGCCTAATAATTTAACCTCAAAATATTTGGAATTTGAAATTTTGAACTTGGTGAGTCTTTATTAAAGTTGAATGAGTGCATGGCATAATTGTATGTTTATAACAATAATAATAAAACAAAATGGTTTTTACGAATGAACGCATTACCGTTTTGTATGGTTCGCAAACTGGTAATGCTCAAGACGTTGCCGAAAGAATTTGGCGTGAATCCAGACGTTACTATTTTAATGGTTGTGTAAAAGCGATGGACGATTATGATCTAATAAACCTCTTAAAAGAAACTTGTGTTATATTTATTTGTTCTACAACGGGACAGGGCGAAGAGCCTGACAATATGAAGTCATTTTGGAAGTTACTATTACGCAAGAATTTACCATCAAATCTGCTCGGTTTCAGGTAGTGTAACTTTGTTTTTTTTTCCTTTCGCTTAACAGTTATCGGTACAGATTTGCGGTATTGGGATTGGGCGATTCTAGTTACGTTAAGTTTAATTTTGCGGCGAAACGTTTAAACAAACGTTTAGCGCAACTTGGAGGTAATATGTTGTTACCGTTAGGTCTGGCCGACGATCAGCACGATCTTGGTTTCGATGCAGTTGTCGATCCGTGGATCGATTCTTTGTACAAGCAGTTACTTCAATTATATCCGTTACCAAGTGGCCTTGATCCTTTACAAGTTAATATGATAATGAAACCTAGGTAAAGCGAACTTGATATTACCATTAACTACTCACTCAATTGTTTTTAGATGGCATGTTTCGACATTCCTAAGTGATAATTTGTATACAAACGGACCGTCACCTTGTATGTACCATTCGACGCGTAATCTGGACGAATTCATAGTCACTGTCAAGGAGATAACGAGAACCACGGATGAATCACACTTTCAAGTACTTAACACCACTTCCAAGTGTATATTGCTTGTTTGCTTAATTGTTCCTTTACCTTTTCCAGTTTTTACATACCTTCTTCCATAATCTTTCACGGTTTCAAATCTGTACGTGTTTTAATTTTCTTTTTGTAAATATTGTTTAATTCCCTCCTCCCATGTATCCCTATGATTTCCTCTTCTTTTTCTTTCCGTACTCCTAGCCTCATTATGTACCCAAACCACCCTAATTGTCTTCTTCGCTACATTTAACTGGTTTAACATACCTAACTTTCTTCTATATCTAATCTTCTCAAGTATCTCTTTGTCCTTATTACTTTGAAGAGACGGCCTGCTACTTTGGTTCTTTTGCTTATTTCATCCTCTATTTGACTTTCTTGATTCGCTATGGTTTCGGGACATTCTTTTGATATTACCCTTGGTTTGGACATTCAGATTTGTTCCTTTCTCTTCCATTTCGAATATGTATTCCAGTTATTCTGCAACGTTTGTTCTTAATTACCTACTAAAACCTTATCAACTGCAAGCACCATTCTGTTCCTTTATCCCCCATTTGTCTTTCTTTGCACACTTCTGCTACATCATCCACGCACAGTAATTGGCCTTCCCATGTTCCGAATCCCCATTTCCTCATGTTGTATCCATACCAAGCTGCAACTTTCCTCACACAGATTATATCTCTTGTCTGGACTCCATTTTTCTTCCCTCCTTAATTTATCAAAAGCTTTCTCTTTATCTATCTATTTTCTCTTTGCTGTTCTTTTTGTTGTATAGGATCCATTTATCCATTGCTTTTGATATCTTGCTTATTTCATTCAGGACGCTCTCTTTTTTTCTCTTCCATTTGGTTTCCATTATGCCCTTCTTCCTTGCACAGTGAATATCCTGAGCTGGCCATATTGGCCGCATTTCCATTATATTTTACATTTTTACCGCATAGTGGCTGTATCTCTAGTGCTGGCATCTGTTCTCAGAGCCTGCTCGTGAGACCTTGCATATTCGTGATTAGTATTGATATTGTTTTTCCATGGTCTGATATCGCTCAACCGATAAAGCAGCAGAACCACCTTAAAATGAAGTTTTTTATTATTTCCTTGTTTGTGATGAGGTCGCCTATCTCCCTAATGGGAATACTTGTAGTATGTCCGACAACTGCATGCATATTGCAGGCTCTCCTTGGTCCTTGGACCACCTTGCTTGCTAGGGTCTAGTCTTTGGTGTTATCTTTGAGGCGTCTCATGCAGGTGGGCCAATGTTATTTTAACTATTTTTATGTCTTCACTGTGTAGGCTGTATTGATTATATCACACCTTTATTGCTCTTATTCCTGCTTATTTATCTAGGAAAAATATTGTTTATATGACCATACATAGCCTGTGCCAGTATCATCCATTTCTTGTTTCACTCTGTTTTTCCTTTTGTTCCTGACTCTGTTTTCTTTCCTGATATTCATTTTTCATTTATCAAGTCCTCTAGATCTTCTGAGAATTGCTGTCTTCTTCTGTAGCTGCTATTAAAAGAACAGTTTTTAGATGTTTACACATTAGTATACTGCCGTGTTAATTCAAAGGGGCGTATCTACAATAACATAGAAACTGAGAAAATTGACTTTTAATATTTTCAGTTATGCCATCAAATCATTTATGCTTAGAGCAATTTTAATTTTATCCTATTGAATATAATACTGGCAGCAAGTACTGTGAGTACACAGTGTACAGATACAACCTTTTCAACTAACAAAATCATATTTATGCCTTTTTAATATAACAAAGGCGGCTAATTTGTAGATATGCCTTTCTTTAAAACCGAGTTTTCGCCTATATAACATTGAGATACGCAATCTCTTCTTAACACATACATAGTACCTTTAAAGAGGATTCTAAAAATGCGTCTAACCGTTGAATGATCATTCAACGGTCTAACTCAATTTCTGTCGAATTTGCAGATACGCCCTTTTGAATTAACACGGCAGTATACCTGTGTTGAATCATTATTCATATTGTATTTAATTTATTTTCTACTCTGTTTGGCACTATTGACTATATTCCTGCAGTGGACCTCTTTAAAGGTCAATTTGTTAGTTTTGCAGTTTTATTTCTGCTCTTTGATTAGCATTTGTATTTTGTCTAGTTCAATGATATGTAAGGTGGCTCATTAACTTATGATGGAACGTCATACTCGCTACAATTATAGTTTGTGTTCTCATCAGAATTTTATAAATAGTGTCTCTTTGACATTAATGACTTCCTTTGCATCTTCTCGAACATTGTCATTCATTATATACGAACTAGAATTGTTGTTAGTGTGTATGTTTATATTGATTCTAATTATTCTTTTTCCATTTTTTATTTGCTGGGATGGACACTCCATTCTTTTGCTTATTGATATGAACACTCCACTTCAAATATTAACAACTGTTATTGTTTTTGTTGTATGCCATTGCCTTAGTTTCTTCCATTGTGTTTGTCTTGTTATTATTTAGAGAATTGTCGGGTTGGTTGTTGCACTGTCCAAAAGTCCTAGGATTGATCCGTACTAACCTGGGGCATTGATTATATACTTCGTGTAAGATAGGTAACATAATATAAAAAGCGCGTTATAACTTTACAAGTTCTCATCGTCACAGAGGCATCACCCTTCTAGAACATTAACTAAAATTGTACCTTTTTTGTTATTAGTAATGGTATAGAGTTCTGTAATTATTATATTTCTTCAAATTTCATAAAAGAAAATAGTTTTGATGTTAATGAAGTTGAAAATCTTAAGAATTTTAAAACTGGCAATTAAGCATAACAATACAGGTTAAATGAGTATCTACAATATCATATCACTGAACTCTAAATAGGTAGGTTAGTAGGTACTACTATAGATAATAAAATATATTGTCAATGGCACAAAAGGGTTTGAGAATTTAGTTCCTTCATTAATTTATTATCACATTTCCTTCAACTCGATAAGATAATTATTTTTTCCCGCTGCCGGTAAATGTAAAATTCATACACGCTTAAAAATGCCATATATTCGTGTATTATTTTTCCTCATTGAACTGTACAGTTCAATGTTTTTCCTTGACGACGGAATGTAGGTAAATATTGTCATTTACATTCCTAGAAAAATAAAAAGAGTAAAGTAAATCAAGTTGATTTATTATCAGAGAGAGATTGAACAAAACAGATTAACAATTATGAGTTATTTGTTAAAATTGAATACAAAAGAATAATTTGAAAAAATTTAATTTTTCATAACACGTTCACTTCATGTTCTAATAATTCTTTTGATTTCTTCTCAAATGGGACTGTGATGGTTTCTATTGTTTCCGAAGGCCTTTGAGCAAATCCTGTTTGAAGTGAAGTAGACATTTCCAGTTTCCACTGTAGTGAAAGTCACAGGGTCGGCTTCAATTTGAGAAGTTGACCACGTTGAAGATACACAACGTTTCTTATACAATATTTGATCAGCAACATCTAGCTTATTCTGAATAGACTCCGGGACATAGTTTTCAGCCACTGTGGAGGATTTCCATCCACCGTGCCTCTTGAGGCTTAAAATGTCTGCCCCGAAATCCACTAGCAAGGTAACGGAGGAACGGAGTGTCCCGTGAATAAATTGGCGTCTGGTAAATTTAGAAATCCTGCAATAATTGAAGGCATTTTAGAAAACGTATGCTTTCCAACAGGTTGGTTGAAGCATTTTCCACTTTGATAACGCAAGAAAAAGCGCGAACTGTTAGCTACCTTCTTTCGAATTTCGTAATATTTTTTGAAAATTCATAGTCTTTCTTGCTTTCTGGATTTTCTACAGTTGTGAAATTTCGTACGACGTCATTCTTAGACTACGGAATTGTGAAGATCACGTACTTTCCATGATCAACATCATCAGCCATTCCTTTTCTGCAGAACTCGTCGATTCTGCACGCTCCTGCGATCCCTACTATTGTAACTTGTAACAGTCTAGAACAAATTGGGATATAAATTTTATGTCATTAAAAGAAAGAAACAAAAGCATTACCTTGACTAAAACCTAATTTTCATCTGCAGAGTGGTCTATGAATATCGTAATTTGCTCTCGTGTTAACACTTGCAACTTTTTGGGTTGAAAGCCTTCATGTTTCCGCTTCAAAAAACCCAGTAGTTTTAAAAACTTGGAAATGTCGAATGTGTCGCATCACGTAAGCATAGTTATATAATGACGTGCACGCCAACTCTCCTGGATACAATTATACGCCTGTATAACTAAGGCAAACATTTCATGCAAATTTGAGGAAATTTTCAACGGCAGCCGGAAAAATGTAATAAGTAACACGGAATGCATCGACTGTTAACATTCTCGGCAAGTGACAAGCCTCGGCTTCCGCCTCGGTTCGTACTCACCCGCCTTGAATGTTATCGTGTCTTGACATTCCTTGTTGCTTAAATAACTATTACCCAAATTGCATTTGTACAGTGGAAAATGCATTTTCAGGAGGCACATATTCATAACTTGGTGATAAACTTCTAGAACCGACTCAATTCGGGTTCGCGGAGGTTTTCGAGGTCGCTGATCCCGTATATAAACTCCAAATTTACCCACCGCCCACCTGGAGCTTAGGATGGCTGAGCAACGTCATCTCTGAGGCTTTTCCTCAAATTTGCTCTCAAATGATTCGAAACTTCTCATCCTGGGATTTTTGGGCTGCTGATTCCAAATTTGGCATCGGCAACCTTCCCTCGGGTATGTTTTGTTTTCACAGCTATGTCCCAATAGTGCCCAATGATCCCCCGCATATGGTACGAAAACAACTATACAAACTATTTTATAAGAGCGATGTACTCTTCGAGAGACAAAATTACTAAAGAAGATAAGTATGTATCTGATAAAAACTCGTTACTTGTTAAAGAGAGGATGAAAGTTATTAGGCTAAAACGCAAGTTAATGTTCACGTCTGAGAAATAAATGTAATAAACAATTTTTTAAAAACCAAATCTCAAGATGCGTGAACATTGATCCATATGACGACTTTATTTCGTAGGAAGGGGACAAGGTGCACCCCACAAGAAACGACTCTTCCCTACTATTACAAATCTCCATCACTGTATAAATACAGGTGGCAAAAGTCTAAGATACCTCTTCCATCAACTCGTACAATTAGGTGATGGTTGAAAGTTTTTCATGTAACTACCGGTGTAGCTTTATCTTTGGTTAAAAAAATTGACGTTTGATGAGAAGGATAAATTTTGTGTCCTTTTTGATGAAATGGCGTTGAAGAGATATTTAGAATACATAAAACATTAGACCTAATGGGGGATTTCAAAATCTTGGACATTTGGGACGTTCTACGAAGATAGGTAGCTAATCAAGGCTTGGTTTTCTTGGTGCGCGGTTTGTTCTCAACATGGAAGTAGCCACTATCTTATTATTTATCTGAAGGAGGAGTTCAAGGAAATTTTGCTAATTTATCGGCACACCAAAATTTGATATGGCGTCTAGCCGGAATTTTGGATTTTGCGTTTATCATGTTGCAGGCGTATATTTTGCATTTGTCGCTGAAAATGGTAGTAACCAAATTTGTAGAGAATTAAATTCTCTATCTTTTTTGTCTTAACAATTTTGTTGTAAAATCATTATTTATTGCTAATAATGAGCAAATTTTTGAAAAATTAGGACATTGACCCAATTTTTTCAATTTTTGGACCATTTTTATTAAAAATAAGTGACACATTCAAATAACAAAGTTGTAAAGGACTAAGTTCCCTACAATTTTCGTAGCAATAAGGTTTTCGTACGACGCCGATGCATGGATCACGCCCAGGAACATGCTGAACACAGAGACATGGCGGAAGCGACTCAACTAATTTCCGCACCACCGTAGAGGTAGTTTTCGGCGCGTTTTTTTATGTGATTTGCCCAGTACGCCTAATCCACAGTCAATTATTTTTATTAAAATAATAGGTGTTTTCTTTTTGGACCGCTACAGGGTTAGGCAAAGTCATAATTATCACGTGATTGAAGTGCCTTCCGTCATAAGACATTTCAGCCTCAGGTTAATATAAAACTTAAATAAAGCTTTTAAAACGAATAGGCGTTATTGAGAACTGAGTCAAATTCTTTTTATAAAACGAATGGTGTGTTATTGACAGGGCGGACTTAAGTCAACCACAACGTGCAAAAAGAAAACACCTATTATTTCAAATTTTACTGCCGTCGCGGTCTTTTCGGTGGACAATCAACCTATGCAATGTCAGTGTCAATTTATTCGAAGCAATTCTTCTGTAATTGCACAGTGAAATCGTCAATACTTTCCTGGTCGGGGCATTTGTGCACGAATATACGTTACAAAATTCATAAATTAGCGTACATTTTAATCCAGTTCTTCTACAGCCGCAAGCTACTCCACAGCCCGTTTTACATTTGCACGAGATTGTTTGTAATAGAGACTCTGATGCAGGTGATGCCTCATTTTCTATTGGTAGAAGGCATCGTAGGGTTTTTTCCACCCCCATTCCGTTGGTTCCAGGTCTACTCCCAGCGACTTTTGGATTTGATAAAAGACCCTTAGTGAATGCTGATGTGCCGATGATTCCGACGGTGGTAGTTTGGACATACATATTGTTTTTGTTTTTAGCGGTAGATTTCAGGAAGCATTCGTATCTTAGGTGATTGAGAGATGTTGGGGTTCTTTTCCCACCGTAAAGGGCTATAAAAATTTGTTTCCCGGAGTTCTGAATTGTCTCTTGATTTGACCTTTTATCCTTGAAAGTATTCGCGCATGTCTGTAAATCTTCGCGATCTTTCAAAACCTTTACAAGCTTTCCTTTTCCGATGTTGAAACGAGAGGAAACGCAACCAGTAAAGGTATGTATGTATAAAATATGATCCCAGACTTGTTTTCCAGGATTGAAACTTTCAGTTGAATACAACTCTTCTTTGGTTTTGCCTTTTGCTGGTTTTTGTAGAAAAACGTTGTTGTAACCAGGAAATCGATGTCCTCTCCAACATTGAAAACAGTTCGATATTTTAGTGAATTTTCAATGGCCGTTTCAACAATGATGTTATCAGCGTCTTCAAATGCTTGTTCTGCTGTTATGTAGTTTCGCCTGAGGAAATGGACTAAAAGTTCAATAAAACGAACCTTGTTTTTGTTGTTTGATCGAAACTTTTCCTGTGCCAGTGACAGAGAAGTGTTCTCGTCAAATTCTACTGTCGGTGCGAGATACTTTGTGGATCGTCGTAACCGTTCTGCAGATGTAGTTACGGCGAAATCGGCGCCAGGATAACCATCGAAGACCATATGAACCCTACTTTTGAAGTGATTTCTTATTATGTACCTATATTTTTCAATCTACTCAAAAACTGGGGAAACCACATAAAATAACGCGCCGAAAACTCTACCTCTACCTGGTGCGGAAATGAGTTGAGTCGCTTCCGCTTCCGCCATGCCTCTGTGTTCAGCATGTTCCTGGGCGTGATCCATGCATCCATGGGTCGGCGTCGAACGAAAAACTGTTGGTACAAAGTTGTAGGGAATTTCGTCCTTTACAACTTTGTTATTTGAATGTGTCACTTATTTTTAATAAAAATGGTCCAAAAATTAAAAACTGGGTCAATGTCCAAATTTTTCACACTTTGCTCATTATTAGCAATAAATAATTAATCATTTCATAACAAAATTGTTTAGACAAAAAAGATAGAGAAAATTTACTTCTCTACAAATTTGGTTACTAGATACCATTTTCAGTGACAAATGCAAATACGCCTGCAAAATGGATAAACGCAAAATCAAAAATTCCGGGTAGACGCCATATCAAATTTTGGTGTAAAACTGTGGTTTTATATTCTGTTCCATTTTTGGAACCTAACTGCGTCAAAAAATTCTGTACTTAAATTAACTTTGTTAAAATTCCTACATTGATCGGACTAAAATGTGAAAATTAAAAGCGATTCAGCAATGTAGATACATATAAAATTTCAAGTTTGAGACAACCTTCCTTTTAAAAATGATTACTATAGCATTTAATAATATGGGCGCTTGTAAATTTCATCAAAACTAATTTCTACAGTTAAGATACAAACGTTTTGTTATAATTAAGAATGTAATCTGTCTGCTTTCTCCTTGTATGTACAGAGGCAGCACTGCATAAGTAAAATAATTCTAGTTTTACTTATAACATTTTTTCCTATACCGTTGCCATTCTTACACGAAGTATATAATCAATGCCTGGGGTATTGTAATTTCAAACTGGAATTTTGGAAACGTTTGGTTAAAAAATGTTTCCATGGAATGAGTGTGTTACCCAACGCCACAACCCTCTTGCTTTGTCCTTGGGACTTGGGGCTTGGAACTGATAATGGTAGCTTCTGGACTGGACGTTTTTTGTCATCCAATTTTCTAATCTGCCTTCATTTCTGCTCATTCATTATTTCCTTATACTTATCAATACTTTTTTGTTACCTTTGGAATCCTTGCCATTTTACTCTTGTCAGACACTTTGTCAAAGTCCCTGGTTTTTTGTTTTTGTAGTATTTTCACTACCAGTTTCCAATTCCGATTCCACTTCTACTTTACAAAACTTAAATTTATTGAATTTTATTTGCTTTTATCCAAAACGCTCACTTTGCCATCCAAAACTCAAATCAATAAATAAGTAGTAAATAATCGAATTTCAGGACGTACGTTTGATTAAGTTACAAACCGAAGGACAAAGTTACATTCCCGGTGACGTTGTCGTTATACGACCCCGAAATTCGAAAGAACTGGTAAACGACTTTCAAGAGCTTTTAAAATCGCACTCCATCGACATACCGCCGAACACAATTTTTCAAATAACTTCAACTGTCGACGTTCCCGTTCCTGCACCGCTGCAGCATCACGTTACCTTTCAGCAGTTGTGCGAACAATATTTTGACTTAAACGCCGTACCGCGACGTTATTTTTTTAACGTATTGCTTAATTTAACTGATAGCGAACTGGAAAAGGAAAAATTGGAGGAATTTATAAGTGCGGAGGGACAAAATGACCTATACAATTATTGTAACAGACCTCGACGAAATATCGTCGAAGTTTTACAAGATTTTCCTCACGCCTTAAAAAATGTAACCGAGGACGTACTGTTCGAAATCATCTCACCGATAAAACCTCGCGAATTTTCCATAGCGAGTAGTTATAAGGCGCACAAAGACGAAATTCACATATTACTAGCGGTAGTTCGTTACAAAACTAAGCTAGTCAAGGAGAGGGTAGGCTTATGTTCTAATTACTTAGCAAATTTGGAATTGGGTGATCGAATTAACGTATGGATAAAAAAGGGCAGCTTTAAATTTCCTACGGACACTGTAAACTGATGGTTTTTTTTTTGGTCGATTTAATTCGCATTTTTAGGATGCATCCGTTGTGCTAGTCGGACCTGGAACTGGAATGGCACCGTTTCGTAGTTTTATTTGTGAACGTGAGCAGGAAGGTACTGCAAAAGCCGAAAAGATCGTTTTCTTTTTCGGTTGTCGTGGTCTTAGCGATTTCCACTGTAAGGACGATTTCTGCCGATTGGAGAAGGAGAAGAAAATAAAGTTGATTTGCGCATTTTCCAGAGTAACCGAAAACAAAGTGTAAGAAAGCCAATTTTATCTAAACTTACATAATGGAACTCTATAGTTGGTTATATTCTAATAACAATAATAAGTAATTCCATTCAAATCTTTATTACGTGTCAACATTGTGATTAAAATTAGGTAAATGTTGTCGAGTTGCAAATGCAAAAAAGCGATCATATGCAATCAACAAAAATTAACAATGAGGTTCAAGCAAAATTAATAAGAATAGATTGTGCAAGTATCAGTGCAGTGCTGTGGATACGAAAGTATCTGCTTCAATGTCGGTCGAGGGAAAATACTAAAACCTAGGTACAGAACACCGAAGGATACTAAAAGAGTCGAAACACATTCGGTTATATTAAAATATAGATTTGAGTGGAATTTCTTGCTATTATTACAATATAAATGTGAACGTTCAATTGTTTGTTTGTAGATATGTGCAACATAAGATCGAGGAAAACAGCGAATTGTTGTGGGAATTGTTCAAAACTGAAAATGTCTACATTTTCGTCGCCGGTAATTCTAAAAATATGCCTCAGCAGGTACGCGAGGCATTTGTAAACGTATGTAAGACGAATGGGAAAATGACGCAGAAAGATGCGGATGCGTTTATAGAAAATATGGAAAAAACAGGCAAATATCAAACGGAGACTTGGTGATAATTACTGTTGTCCAAAAGTTTTAGTCAAATTTTTATTCTCATTATATTTTTTATTTATTCAAACGTGTCTTTGCATTATAGGAAAGTTGTGACCATTTTACTTAGCATCATGTGTACAGACTTTGTCACGATAATGTAGCTAAAGATAGAGTAGTGCAATTATTGCCCTGTGAGCAATTTTAACCAGCACCAGTATTTTTTTGAAACAAAGAATGAGAGATAGAGCAACATAAACTATATTACATTACATAGTGGGGGATAATTCACTGGATAATAACGTGTACGCCAGATACAACTTTAACTCCTTCAAGCCCAGGTCGATTTTCTAAGGTTGCAGTGCAATCCCAGATTTTATAAAAAAACGATGTTTTTTAAAATTGTTTTTTTCTACTTATTATTAATTTATAGGTATAAGACCATGTTTTCTGCACTAAAAGTGGTTTGAAAAATCTTATATTTATCCACAAATCCACTTGACAAAATCGAAATTACTACTGCAAGGGAATGAAACACACTTGCTGTCGGTAAAATCGTTCGACCTTGAACCAGTCAATCTCATGTTAGTAAATAAATATGAGCCATCCCAGGGCATATCTACGTAACTGCAATATTATTCCAACTTAGTTATTCTATTTCAAATTTGTTGCCACAAGTGACAATCTGGAATGGCACTTCGATATTCATTTGTTGCCACCTTTGGCAACATGGGCTTGAAGGGGTTAACTTATTGAAACTGTCTTTAACAAAACTAGCAACAAAAACATTTGATTTGTGAATAATTTTTTCAAACTAAATTAGTCTAACATGTTTCTTTTTTTTTGTATATAGGTATGTATTTTTTTCAGAGGAGACACGTAGGTTTTTTAACTGGATTATAAAAAGTGAATTTCTTAAGAAATTGTAAGTACTTATTATTTATGTGAGTAGCTTCCCGCTCCAATTTCTATCATTTTATTACTATCTTGTGCTTTATATCTTACAAAGTACAAAATGTAACAAAAATGGATGATTTTTATAACTATTCAATTTTTATCATTTTTTTGCAACAATTTCACTAGACCGAAAATGTAATCAAACAATACCTTTCGGGTTAAACAAATTATTGATTTGGTAGATATGTAGTATAGGATCCTCACTTTTCAGAGGGATTGAGGCTCTAAGGCTGTAGAGCTGTAATTTTTACCTTTTCAACTTTAAATGAAAATAAAAACCAACATTTCATGAAGATTTATAGTATTTTATCAAATTTTGTACTAGTTTTGTTGGAATTTAAGAGACTCCAGTGAGATTCAATGAAATTTCGATGTAACTTCAAAAGATTTTGACAACTTGCCTTTGCACTGATATCTTGAATCTGTCCTTTTTTTCTACACACAGTAAATTCTTTACAAATGTAATGAAATGTGGCTTGATGTCATGATTTTATACATTGTATCTTTGCTGTGTTGTGAACTAAAAGTAACAAATATATCTTACCATTTCAACCTTTTACACAGCTGGTTTTTTGTTTTCGTGCACCCAGCACGTCATTTCACAATGATTATTTTGTATAGTACAAGTTTGTGTGAAAGCTGTGAAAATGTTGTGCCAATTATATGTGAAAAATTTCACCCTAATCTAATTAGAAGAGCTTGACCTTGCAATTGTTCTTCTTAATTACAAAAGTGAAGAAATTATTAGCTTTGTAAAACTGCATCCGAACCAAGTTTTATTCATTTCATAAAGAGTGAGGTCTTTGGTCAAAACAGGGATTTGAAGGTATAAAAAGTGTGTCAAGAGCTATACTTACAGCGTCATTCACATTTGAAGGAACACGGACAAATTTCAATTATTGTCAGAACAAAATATCCAAGCTGCCTTAGGCGGGGGGCTGTAAACGGAAAATCGAGGAATATAATAAACAGATAAAAGTCATGATACTATGAAAAGATTGATTGAAATAATTTTATATTTAAGTGCAGAAGAACTTGCATTTAGGGGTCGCGACGAGGGAGAAAAATCAATTAAACGAGAATTAATCAATTTGTTTTCAAAATATGATGAAAAATTTCAAGTACCTATTCCAATCATCTGCATCTGCATTTTCTGGGCCATCTAAAAGTGATTTAATTAAATCTGCTGCGGCTAAAATTAAAACATTCGCACCTTATGCTATTTTTACACATGCATTTGATTTTAAACAAAGCATGTAATAGATACAATTAAAGAGTGTCGAATCTTTTTTTCAACTCTGTCTGGATTTTCAGTGTACTTTTCAAAATCGACTAAAAGAACTCGCGTTTTATATCGCGTGCTCCCCCCAAGCATGCAGTAACAACAGTCCACCGAAATTTTTGACATGTTATAGGACGAGATGAAGTAATATTTGCCGATTTTTTTGATTTATTAAATGTGGAAATTTTTGAAACTTATTCAGGCGTCTTCAAAAAAATTATTCAATAAAACGGCTTCCTATAATAATTTTATTAATAAACAAAGTTTATAATCTGGATTCTCTGTAATTTATGCAGTTTCCCAAATATTTGGAGAAAACAGAACTGTGACCGAAATACCAAACTTTATGTATGTACATTAGTTGGATGAAACAATGCCAGAAGTGCATATAGTCATTGACTTACTAAAAGTCAATGATATAGTATCAACACCTTAAGGGGAAGACCCTAACATCATGAGAAGGAAACTAAAAATGTAGTATACAATAGGCTTCGTAAGAATTAATACGAAAGTTTGAAAATATTTATTTTTTTATTAAGTACAATGCTCGTTTCTAAATAAAGGTTATAAGCATTACATATTATGAACACAAACATGGTTGTAATATTTATTTTGCCATAAACAACTTACAGTTTATATTGCTAAACTCGAATTGTAAATCTTACATAACTCTTTTATGATTTATTTACAATTTTTTTTATATTTTCCAAAAATGACAACAGACAAATCGATATAAAAATTAGTTCAAATTTAATTTATTCTACATGGACATGCAATCCAACAAGCGTTTTTTTTTTATTTCATATAGATATTATCAGTTTGTAACGAATGATCGGGAAATAAAATTACAAATGTCAAATAGAAACTACATTATAAAATCAATAATATTCATTAACAAACAAACATTAATAATTTGTAGACAATACTTAACATATTCACATATAAAAAAAACAAACTACTTAAGACTATATTTGGTTAAAAACACACCACAACATGTCACGTCTTGTGCCAGATCTTTTCAAGGTAAATGCGTACGTACACACAATATCTAACCGACATTAGGAAACTAAAAGATAAAAAGGACTAAAAATACCTTGTCTTTTCGTGGACCGAAATGAGTGTTATGCAAATGAAACTGAAACTCTAATCAGTCTTAACTCGTTAATGACTTAACCTGTAGATGTAGATATATTTTTAGAGACGAAATTTTTATTTACACTACTCAGAAATTTGTTTTCTAGAGTTTGGTCAAAAGGATGTAAAGTCCTGCAGTGGTAGCAATAAGGTGAAATTTGCGCTTATAGGTTATAGATGTGAAAAGTAGAAGAGAGAAGAGATCAATTTATACATATTTACATAGTCATTTCCATTTACAGTCAACATTATTTCGATCTCAGTCTCTACATGATTGTGCTAATGTATGACCCGAAACCTCCCTGATATTTGTATCATAAATTATATTTGGTGACGACGGATTTTTTAAAACCGTACTTGGAACGAAGTTTCCGTGTCATACACTAGACATTTGTGTTATATGCCGACGTGCTCCACAAACCATGGCCAGATAAAGGATGACATTACTCCTACAAATATTCCGGTTATGAGTGCGGCCGCCGCGAACATTCCGGCCGTTGCGGCGTATCTCGGTTCGACGGTTCTAAAAAGGAGATGTAAAGTGTCACATTTTTGGCTATAACGATCAACGTACCTAGGCGCGTACATCATTCCCAACGAACTGAGATATCCGCTGGTTAAGCCCATTGTTATTGCAACAATCCAGTAGACCCAGTCGTTGGTTATTAGGACGGGTAATGCTCTAATAAACTTCTCGTCACCAGGTTGATAGTTCGACAATAGGAAAAATGGTATATAAAATATACGTAGTACCACTGGAATCCACAGGTACTTGGCAGAAGGCTACAACAAGTACATATTAATGATATTTATGAGCTAGCGTCAAGTTTTAACAACTAAACATTTGAAAGTTATTAAAATGTTATCAATCCACCCCAACAATTTTGTAAAATAAGCCTTTAAAGTGAGTTGCCTAAACTTACAGTAAAAAGTAGGTCATGGGTCAGGGGATGTGGGAACGGAGAGCAAGTGCTCGAGTAATTGTAACTGTATAATGTTATCATTGCCAATAAGGTGCAAGTATCTTACTTTCAGTGGTAAAAGGAAAAATGGAGAGGATACAGGAAGGGAACTGCTGGTTCCCTGAGGACTATTCTTTTCCGTTCGAGCGAAAATTACAATTTCACGGTTTTTTTAGATTACTTTGTAATTATTACCTCCTCCACATATCTGCAGTGATCAACTTCTCAAAAAAAGCTATAGGACCAGTTTTGTATACAGGACTGTTTGCGATAGACGTCACAGTTTCCTAGATATGTATTTGTAAAAAACTACTTAATGCTATTTTGATACCAAACGCGACCCAGGAAATGGCATAAAGGAAAGGTATTGAACAAATGGGATTTGAGGTTGTCGTGATTTTCTTTCCATCTGTATTATACATACCCGAGTACAGAACGACGTTAAGGAACTTCCAATCATTGCGCACATATTGAACGTTAAAAAGCAAGTTATTGATGTAAAATAAGTGTCGCCGAGGAAAAAATTAGGATCATTTTGGGCGACATCTGAAACGTAACAATTCAACTGGCATCTAAAAGAATGTATTAGGTACCACTTACTCGCTTGCACAGCTGGGAAAATTGAAAGCGTGATGAAAAATACTAAAAATATGTTAATCAATTGCGGCAAACATTTTCTAAATATATAAAAATAAGGAATCCTTTCACTCGCCCCCATGGCTTGTAATTTTCTGGCGTGGTTTTCACGTTGCTCTTTTAATTCGTGATGACGATAATATCTCTGTAAATAACAGTTATGTTATAAATAATTACAGTACGCAAACTTACATTTAACGGCAATGCGAAGTACGTATCGAAGCATAAGAGTAAAACAAATAAGGCGCTGATAAAGTAATATATGGCTGACATTCTGACACTCGAAGCAAACGTATCGGAAAATATACGAACTAATGATGTAAAAGTTCCACTTATATTTGATCCAAGTACTACAGCTCCAGTATACTTTAAAGGCAACTTGGCAGCCATGCCAAATATGGTGTTTTGGTATACTCCATTGGCCACTAAAATTATACTTATAGAATGTTTATTCAAATTAGGTGAAAGATTGTACGTACTATTTAATACAACAACTGATACCATCGTCATCCAAAAGAAGGTACCGGGCCAATCGTGGGTATCAGTCATTGCCAAGGCAACTGTTAGAATAAATATCACTACTTCTACTGAAATACTCCAAACAATCCTTGTTGTAAGGTTACCTCTGCAAACAAAGATCACAATGTTAATAGTAAATCCATGATTATTATTATTATAAACAGTTCTCAACAATTTTTTGTTTCTTAAAACGATGAACACAGCTGAGAAAGCATATTGCAAACGGTGATCCAATTGAATATGGCCATACTCAGTCATTTATGAATTTCTCAAAAAAATAAATGTAATAGAACTTAATTTATTATATGGAATTCTTCAGTTCAGCAAATTTTTCAATCCAGAGAACTGCAAGGAAGCCAACATTTTATAGGTGCTTAATTTAAAGGCCGCCTTACGTCATAGGTGATCATGAGCTGAGAAAAGAGATTGATCCAAGCAAAGCCTTTAAGCAGTGATGAATAAATACATAGAAAAGATTAAGGAAATGATAATCCGAATGAGGGGACATATGATCACAAAGAAAAATATGAGATGATGAACTTAAAAAGTCAACATTGAATGCGAAGAAACAGATAAAAAGAAGAACAACTTAATTATAACAGTAAAGAAATAGAATGAGATAAATACAGATAAAGATTTATGGAGTAAACACTTCAAGTTAATGCCAAAATTAAAAATATTAAAATGGTATGGATTTTAAAGAAGAGTCAATAATAAAAAATAAGAGAAATAGGGAAAAGAGGCAATCGCCTGCAGTAATTAAATAAGCAACTCACTATGCATCTTATCCATACATACACACAAAAACATTTTCTTATAAATAATAAAGGAGGGTTATCAGAACTGATAAACTTTCAAAGTCATCAGGTGTACAACATTTTTTTTACATAAAATTGCATTTTATTAATACTGACAGGACAGGTATTGGCTTATCAGAACTGATAAACTCAGCAGGTCACTAAAACTAGTATAAATAGTTCCACTTTTGCTATTGGTCTTTAGTTGTGTTTAGTTGTTGCTGAAGATGACAGTACTGTCAAAGTGTGTTGCATATTTTAAACATTCTTTGCATTTTTTCGGTGTTTTTAAGTTTGTGCTTCAGTTGAACAGTCGCAGGGTATGTAATTATATTATATTTATTAATTTAAGTTCACCCCTTGAAGGAACAGATTGAGAGCGATAACTTCTATTGTTATTAGCCCTAATCATATAATAATAATGATTGGATTTACTTTATTTATGTATGTAACTATTTTGCTTTCTGTTTAACTTAATAATACATTTAACATGCAGAAGTATTAGTAATTTTGCTTTACATTGCAAAAAAACCTACGAGGATGAAAGGTATGGATATTAAATAACCTTTTCAAGGCTGCAGTAACATTTGAAGCGTTGGACAAACACAAATTTAATCTAAAAACTTTTTAATGTTACCATTACAAATCTCCTACTGTCACAATACAATAATTCTAACAACTAGTAAGTCTTAAAAAAACGGTCTCTCATAAGGATTGAAGAGAGTGATCTGATTAGTTAGGTGATCAACATATAGCATCCCCAAAAATATTTTGACTACTTCCTCCATCTCTTTCTTTATTAGTGATAAGATTAATTGAATTCTACGATTTACTATTACAATGTTATTAAATGATTGAACTTAAATTCTTCGTGGGAGGAGGTAATCCAGTTTTACATTAACATTTTCAACCAACTTCAAAAAGTTGGTTACTAAATTCGTCCGGATGTCTGTGTGTCTGTGTGTCTGTGCGTTGGTCGATATTACAGGGTTTAGAAAGCTGAAAGTGGTGTCATCTTATAGGAAATTCTTCACTGATTCCAAATCGCTGGTAAATTTTTTGATCGGATCACCCGTTCGCCGTCGGGACGCCATTAAAGTCAAAATATACACCCTTTAGTATCTCGAGAACGACACGTCCAATTACAAAAAGAAAAAAATAAGTTTCCTCTATTTGTTGAAACCTATTGAGTCATGATACGTAAACATCACCCTCATCCCTCCTGTGGGGCGGAGCGGGGGTGAGTTTTCAAAACTTAAATGAGAACGCCTATTTTTTATTACTTTTGAATTTTCGATAAAAAACGACACTCAAATTGCAAATTTCACCCTCATCTATAACCCCTTTTTTGGGGGTGGAAAGGGGGAAAATTGCACGTCCGCAGAAAAACGATATTTTTTACTTTTTTTTTCCTCTAACATTTTTTCGTGACTTACAAATTGTCCGTCACCCTCTCCACTCCCATCTCCCTTAAGGGTGGAAAGAAAAACAATGACTCATTTGTGCAGAATCCGGCGTGGTTGTGTCTGAGGTGGGGAGGGGGGGGGTAGTTATATACATATATATTGTATATAGTATATGCCATAATTAGTTACAGATTTGAAGTTGGTTGAAATTAAAATTCTATAAGAATTTGCGCCTTTTGATACTTGTTTACTCTGATTTTATAATTTTTTAGACACCTACTAACAAGTTTATTTTCCATCTTCTCAAAATTTAGAATAATCTTTCAGGTTGTACCTCATCAATCGGAAATAAATAAACAATCCTACTTGCTGTGGGAGGATTAAAGGGTGTTGTAGTTCTCTTTGATAATATTCTTTATGTGAGTATGACACATCACATATTACTAGTGTTGGGCAATATTGAATGGTAAAACTATTGAATAAATGGGAGAAAAGGTTGGCAATTTTGAGTTTAGTAAAATGACATTTTTAAACTGACGAAATTTCGAACCGTTCCGAAGTTATGTGACAAAAAGTGAATTTTCAGTTCACTTTGTCGTTGATGTTAAATAAAAAGTAAAAGAAGCTTCTACAGATACTTTTTAACGTTCTTTAACATGGCATACAACAAATTGGAATTCGACGTTTCGTTTTCAAGTAACCATCATCAACTTTGTTTTTTTTAATACGGTCCTGATTTTTTATACTTCTATAACTTTTATAGGTCATCCACACCTTTTTAATTATTCTACAATATCTTCACTTATCCATTATGTGTTGAGTCATGCTTTACTATTTCTTTCATACTTATTTTTTAATTACAAATTCATACCTATAACGCTATCTATTGAACTGTAGACCGTAACTCTACAATTAAGTGTCTAATAAACAAAATTTAAAAAAAGGGTCGTTTTCCAGGATAATTTTTTTTATAATTATAATTTTTTCTATGAGGGAGCCCTTTGCTGTCATTATTCCTTACATTTTTACCCGAAATTGGGATGCTCGCGAATTCTAAACTGAGAAACGCCCTCTAGCGGCCAATCGATTAAAGAGTTTGTGCTAGTGATTTTCTCATTGAAATTGAGCTCCAGACACGCAGGTGTATCCTTTTCTATTTCTTAAAATAAAGGTGTTTCCATAAGAAAGTGTCCGATTTGGACCATCCGGTACAGTGTGTCTGTGTCACTGAACTCTATTATATATGGAAGAGCAAAGTTGTAAATTTAAGTGATACAAATTGAATACGCGCACGGGGCTCCCGATCATGCGCCGTAATACATTAAAGGTCATACAAATAAAACAGCTGTTATATATTATCTAAAATTGTATTTTAATCACGACTCCATAACACCCACTGTAAAACCTCCCTTGTAACGTTTATAAATCAAATTAATCCACTTGTTCACGAAGACAAACCACGTAAAATTTTGTAACCCAACTTTAATTTATTAGGTAGAGTTCATTGACTTCAACACATGATGCATTTTAACGGTATTTTCCACTGCGCAAACGCGTAAGCCCCGTAGTTAAACGATTTTCGACCTTATTATTTTCTTCAAATTTGCACACTTTTTCACGCGCATCTCATTTGATTTCAACGGCTTTGCTCTTCCATATATTATTGAGTTCAGTGGTCTGTGTTAGTTCACCACCCGCGGTGACAAGAACCTGAAATTTTATTCTGTCTACTTCAAATATAGTCCAGTCTCTTCTAATAAATGGCAAGTTAATGAAACTTGGGGTGGTGGTTCAGTACAATAGTGAGCCACTCAATTTCTCGAACAAAATTTCCTGGAATTTTTTGCACTTTTTTAGTTTCTCCTCTATATCTCTCAACCAAAAATTTTCCAAATTGGCCAAAAATTGCAAAAAACGTGGTTTTTGATATAATATGTTTTATATTACTATGTATTGAAAGAGGAGAAACTGGAAGAAGTGTTAAAAATCACGGTTTTTCGATCCCCCTCAAAATTCCAGAAAGAAATTTTGTTCAATAAATCGGGTGGAGCACTATTGTACCGTACCAATCCACCACCCGAAGTTTCATTAACTTGGCATTTATTTTAAGGGTAAAAGTACATGGCAGCAGTTGGAGGAAGGGGACACACAACTGCACCAGCCATAACGAGATTTGTTATTGCACTTTCTTTTCCTTACATACTTAGATGAAGTAATTACATTACTTCTATCTCGGTGAAGAACCTTAGCGGCTTCAGTAAATAAAATTACATCTAGCCTAAGGTGAAAGTAAATGAAGGAATTGTCCAAGATAGGCTTAATTATTATACAGTTTGTCCACCTATATTTTCCCCTACTTTAGCTGCCTATAACGTGTAAACGGTTCAGGATAGAAATATGCGGTTTTCACTGAAATGTTTCATTTTAATACAAGTTTTGTTTGAATCGATTGAATTTTCTCTTTCGAATTCGATGGCGGATTTTTGGCAATTTTTTTGGTTGACTTTTAATGGAACACCCAGTATATTTGTAGTTTGAAAGAACTGACCTTCACCTATCCAGAGATGCAAAGTTTTTCAAAATTGGTTCGAAAATGACCGAGTAATTAATCTTTAAAATGAGGGATGTAAAGTAACAATCACAAATATGCTCCGCCATTTTTGTTCTGATGTAATTGAAATTGATAGAAAAAATTCAATTGATTCAAACAAAACTTGTACTAAACATTTCAGTGAAAACCGCATAGTTCTACCTGAACCGTTTACAAGTTATAGGCAGCTAAAATAGGGGAAAATATAAGTGGACACCCTGTATAATTAATTAGATTGATCTTGACCTTAAACTTTAAAAGTTAAATTACAGATTATCTTTTTATGTTATAAAGGTTAATTGTTTGTTCCTCATAATGTTTTGCATAATACTGTAACACTAGAAATGTAATTAATTCTTCAAGTACAGAGATACTGGCGTACTTGGGATTTTTACGATAAAAGATAATACCGTTTATTATCGGAACATACACAAGATAACATTCTTCAGAAGATTAGAATGAAAAATGTTCCGTTTTAAAAAACACTTACCCCATTTGTATAAAAACATTCAACCAATTGAATATTAAATTAGGAACTTGAGCTGCAAATCCCACAAATTGTAGGTAACTTGTACCATATACTAAATCTTGTCCTGTATAGTCCTTTCCAAATTTGTACTTTGTAAAATACTAAAAAGAGAAATTTAGAGGATGGCGAATAATTATAAAATAAACAAAAAATGGTTTAGGCTTACGTTTTCGGCAGTTATAAACATATTCCAAGGCATCAACACCCCAATACCGTGTAAAATAAAAGTCAAGTAAACCAATCTATACTTGTCAATCGGTGCGTGTAACTGTAAACTGGCTTCGTCCATAGTTAAATTGTGAAAGTTAAGCTCGTCTTCGGGTAAATTACTTTCCTCCCAAGACGGTTGCAGCCGTACAGGTTGTTGGTGTTGTAAAGGCAGTTTTTCAGAATCTTCACCTTTTAAATAGTGTTTTTTTTAAGTACCAAGATATGATAAACAAAGTAATTTTCTTTGATTAGATTTACAAAAATTATATTAGGTGTACCTGAATGCGTATCCACAGGGCACCCATTACGTATAAACCCTATATCACGTTTTTGGCTCATCTTGTCAATATTTATCGTATCCAATTAGAAATTGATCAACATTCCCTAAAAAAAACGACCTAAATCACTTTCTTGACAATTCAAAGGTTAACATGTGATAACTTTGTTAGTAATGAAACCGTCGTGTTTGTATACGACATGTACCTCGACCTCAAGTAATTTAGAAAATCAACTTAAAATGATGAAAAGTTAAGTGATCGGTGTCAATTAAAGCCACTGGATATATCCAGAGCGAGGTCAAAACAAATGATTTTTGTTCATTTAAAAGAAACCCACGTGCACGTGTTTTTACCGCCAAACAGAACCGAAACGATGAATTAAATAACTCAAAAAACAATCAATTTAATTTCTACTGGGTGAGCGCGATAAGTCATGCATAACAACTAACCTCCTCCCCATTTTAATAACAATCACTCTTAGGTCAAACCTTGCACCCTTTCGCTTTCCCTTACCTAAAATTTGAAAACAAATCACAAAATTGAAACTTTTTTTTTTATTATAGGTAAATCACACACACATAAAAAATTAAATTTAAGATAAAAGGAACTAAGAGAAAGCATGCTTTCGAGCAGCCATATTTAGACTTCACTTCCTTAGAAAAATATAGGGCGAGGGGGAAAGATCAAAGATTTTATATACAAGGTGATATTTAATGAAAGGCTTCATCTTAGGTCATAATAATTGGTAAAATGCATATAAAATCGATATTTTATCATCAGTTTGTTTATTTGTGTTGTTATTGCACATAAAAAAGAATCAAAAACAATGGAGCTACCCCTTTTACTAGGCAACCAATTAAACAAAAAGGGATAAGCCGCACCTTTGACAGGATAAGCAGGACCGGCGTCAATTTAAATGTACACGCTACACGATAAGCATAGTTTTTATTTGCAATGCAATGCAATAATCACACTGCGATTACAAGAGTTTTTTTTTTGCAAAAGCAGTAGTTTAAGTTTAATTTAATTTAATAAATTAAATTAATAGTTATAAATTTAAATTTATTACAATAAATAAGAAACATTTCTTTAGCTATTCTAAATAAACATGCCATAATAATATATAAATAACAAAGAAAGAATAAGATAAAAAAAATAAAAATGGCGAGGTGAAACATAAGTTCTTATTTCCATTTTAATACCAGATTTCAAAGTGAACCAATAAAAAAAATGGCGTAAAGTATAAGTGGATAAACAGGTCTTTAAAACACTTGCTCTATTTCAAGCACTCCGGCTACGCCGTCGTGCTTGAAAACTCGCGCGTGTTTTAAAGACCCGTTTATCCACTTATTCTTTAATATACTATATTCTGAAGGGGAGTCGTGAGTGAAATGAATACACCTTAATTCCTTAATATTAAATGCATTGATTGCGCTATACCTATAATAGTACCTATAATTAATAAACTTAAAATTTTAGATTTGTCCGGGCCCTACGCACGTGCGTAATGTATAAATTTACTTAGAAAGGGACAAGGAAACGTGTTAAAGGGCGTTTATTCTTCTTATTATTATACCTTCTTTTGTTATTTGTTATTTAAGATTGTTGTATCTTACAGTATTTTTTTTATTGGTGTGTTATTTTAGCCTTTCAAACCACGCCCCAGCGCCAGCGTGTTGAAATCGCGCTTTCAAAAACGCGCGTGTTTTAAAGTTGCCATACCAACATTTTCAATTTGAAAAAAACGTGAATCCTATTGGTTATTGATCTGACAGGAGTGCTTTGTTACGTCAAATAAAATGACAGATTGCAAATTAATTTCCGTTTTTTTCATTTTCATGACAACGAAAGGTATACTGATTTCACATTAGGAATTCAACTATTTCACATTATAAGTTCTTATTTCCATTTTAATACCAGATTTCAAAGTGAACCAATAAAAAAAAGTTAAGTGGATAAACAGGTCTTTAAAACACTTGCTCTATTTCAAGCACTCCGGCTACGCCGTCGTGCTTGAAAACTCGCGCGTGTGACCTGTTTATTCACTTATACTTTAATATACTATATTCTGAAGGGAAGTCGTGAGTGAAATGAATACACCTTAATTCCTTAATATTAAATATGCATTGATTGCGCTATACCTTTCCATCTGTGCTATAATTAATAAACTTATAAAATTTTAGATTTGTCCGGGCCTTATACGCACGTGCGTAATGTATAAACCGGCGCTGTTCATGTGTTGCGACTCTAGGAGTCAATAAACTGTCAAATATAATTCCATTTCTGGCCAAATATGATCTCCTTCTTATTGAGTTGTATGGGATAGACCTACACTGGCACAATCACTCTTACCAATACAAAATTTTGAACTTTTTCAGTTTTCTTATGTAATTATGTAATATTTCAACAACCCTTAAATGGCAATTATAGTTTTTTTGATAGCCTTTAAAAGTTTCTTTTTTTTTGTTTTTCACCTATATCTCAGTAGAGGTTGGTCCTACAAAAAATATATTCGTACATAAAATTAAAGCTGATAAAATTCTCTACATTTTTCATTTCTATAGTTTTATTGCTATCTGTAACCGCCCTCGAAAATCGGTAATTTTCAAAAAAAGTTTTAGCGGCACAGCGTCTCCAGAACCTCGGATCTTCATTCCACAGAAAATTCGTCATAGAGAAAGTTCTAAAAAAATTAATTTCCTTCAAAATGGGTTTGGTTCATCATTTTATATGAATTTAATCGAAAGTTAGAGAGTTCTTTAAATTTTTACTGGAATGAGCGATCCTGTAGGAAGCAGCACTTAATAACAATTGTTTTTCTGTAAACCTTCAACTCGTTGTACAAGATAATAGCTACTTACTTTTTATTCATGACCAGGAAGGGAGGAGAGAGGCCACCTGCAACAATGACATTGCATGCCTTCGATCAAGCCTCTCCCCTTCCGGTCTCACCACTTCGTCAGCTCTTTCTCTCGCTTTACTCAAGTTATATAACGTCATAGTATATGGTATATCTCGCATTATTTAGCTCCATCCTTATGAGTTTGACATGGGAGGTACATAGGCGGAAGACAATGTATACAGTTAGAGACTTCACCTAGATATTTTCAAGAACAACTGTTTTGATGCTGGATCGACAAGAACAGACGAATGGGGAGAAGATGTTGGCAGCTACTTATGCTGCTGCTCGTATAGATTATTTCAATCAAGTCGTATTATTATGTGCTTAGTCACTTCACCCCAATTAATAATTGATTTGGTTGCCAAAGAAGTACTATTATGTCACGAACAATTCGGAAGGATGTTTTCCCACTGAATCTGCATCCGCAGATAAGCACGCTGACAAAAGCCATGGCTAAAATATACGATTTCATGGAATGTAACAATGATTGCAGATGAAGAAGAAGAACCGCCCCCGTCGGCACTGATGAAGACTACACCAGCCAGTTTTGAATAAGAAATATTTTTTATTGACCATTCACCCTTCATTTTCCTTCTTTTATCACCCCACACTGCCAATCCAAATCCAAAACCCCCACCACCCACCCATTTTCACAACCTTTGTGGTCACGAATTAAGAGTAAGTGGGTACTATATCATTTACGAGTTGAAGGTGTACAGAAAAACACTTTTTATTAAGCCTTTCGTTGCTAACAAAAAATTAATGACTTTCGTCTGTGCGTACCACATATCAATTCCTTTGAATAGTGCTAACGGAGTAAGCAGCAATGTTAAAAGGTAAAACCACAGACGCCAAATGGCGTCATACGCATATATGTAAAACCTTGATGCCGCCAAATGGCGTGATTAGCAGCGAAAGGGTTAAAGTGCTGGTTCCTACCGGAATCACTCATTCCAGTAAAACTTATTAGTCATATAAAATAATGAACCAAAAACCCATTTTGAAGTAAATTAAATTTTATACAACTTTATTTTTTATGAATTTTCTGTGTTGAACAGATCTTAGGCACTGGAGGCACCGAAGTTTGGCGAAAAATGTGTTTTTTTTCGAAAATGATGAAAAAACTATAGAAATGAAAAATGTAGAGAATTTTTACAGCTTTAATTTTGTGTAGGTACGAATATATTTTTTGTAGGACCAACCCCTACTGAGATATAGGCGAAAAATCAGAGTCCTTTAACCCCCCCATTGTCTTGACTTTCCTTCTAGACCCCCCTTTTGGGTCCTCATTGACTAGGACTATTATTATTTATTAATACAGTAGAACACCGATTATCCTTGCTCCACGGGACCTAATGAGCTACGGAAAATTGAAAACAACGGATAATCCCAACATTTATTTCTTACATATGTATGTATACATAAATCTACTATGTATGTACATACATACTAAAAAGATAACAGAAAAAATAGATGTCTAAGTTGAAACTAACTTTTTTGCATAAAAAGACAACAGAATCAAAAACAGAATTCTACATAAGTACAATAAAAACTATGTAGGTACTGGTGATTTCAATATTGCCTATTGAGAGTTTCCGTTGAGTTATTTACGGTAACATTATTTTGACAATACAACTTCTAAAATGCAAATTCAGTAATGGGTAATCATGGTACGGATAATCCACAGCCCGGATAACCCGCGCAAGGATAATCGGGGTTCTACTGTAGTTCAATTGTGCAATTATTAAACGTGGATTTTATACGTATTATTTTATTTTGTTTATAAAGTATTTGAATTTCTCAGTTTCAGTTGATACACACTCTCATTTACTTTATATTTTTATTCATAACTCTATTTACAAACATTAACAAAATACTTGCACATGCTGTTTCATATGTTGCAGAGTAGCTGTCAGCGGGAACATTCAGTAATGATTCAGTGTTGAATTGCTTTCTCCATTTTGTTATCTGGCTATAAACAATTCATAGCGCTAGTACCAGAGGTTCTTTTTAGGTATAAAATTAGTAAAAATGTGTAGCAGTTGAGCACATTCGACTGTACAGGGTGGTTCAAATTAGACACTTTCTTATGGCAACACACTTTAAGAGATAGAAAAAAATGGACCAAGGTGCCTGGAGCTCAATTTTAATGAAAAAATCACTGGCGCAAACATAATTCAGCTATCTTTAATCGTTTGGACGTTAGGGGGCGTTTCTCGAATTTGGTCGATTTCTTTAATGCTCCATAACTTCCTTATTTTTAAAGATAAGACGATTTTGGAAAAATCTTTCTTAGAGCACTTTTTTGCGTGTTTGGTTTTTTTGTGTGCAACCTTAAATTACATTTTTCCATACGGACTACCCTATATATTTTTGGGTTTTTTAAAAGAGAGTGAGTGAATAGATTTCAAATTTTTGTATACTTTTCCCCCATTATTTAAATTGTCGTAATTTTTCATTTATTCAGAACTCTAATTAATTTATTTTGTTTGGTTTTAATTATTTACTTGACCATGAACTAACTTTTATTACATACTTAAATATTTACAGTCTTAGGCAATACAGCAAGATAATATTTTTTTGGGAGGTATTAATTTAATGTCTTCGTAATTCCATTGCCACTTCTCCAAATCATAAATTGTATTATCCAGTAAAGAAATTTAAAACGTATAAAATCATTGAGAGAAAGACGATTTATTATTATACAAAAATGATACTTCTTGTATTATAAATATGTAAAGCAATATTTTGAATGAATATTAAACAAAAGCTTATAGGATAAATTGCAAAATTAAAGATCTACTCTATAGATAAACGTGAGAAACAAGTATAAATTTGGCCATTAATTTACATAACGAAAACCTTATCCAGTTTCTTAAAAGGAAATATTTCTTTAGTTTTAGGACAAATAACTTGTCCTTCGTTCTCTCGCGCCATTTGTTCTAAAGCCTGTAACGGAGACAGATTACCCAAGTAATATATAATACATCAAATATTTGTACCTGTTCCCCGTAAACGTATCCGTTAGGCAGCATCATCGGTTGATTGTTTTCGTTTAATGGTAAACCGCTAATATGGCAATAGAGACGCGATTGGGAACAGTGAGCGAACGGTAAATGTTCCGCCAACTGATTTAAGTACTTCTGACAGACGGGACAGCTCGGATTACGATTCTCGCTATTTTCGGAGTAACACTGAGTACGCCTGTTAAGGAATATAAGATTGGCGAAACAAACGAATTACAGTAACAAAAAGGATATGGTGTTTTAAGCGCCGATAGACCCGCCTGTAAGGCGACCGTAAAAACGGAATGGCTCGCCAACTGAAAGAGCCTGTAATTTTCTTGGCGAAACTCTTCGATTAATACGTCCCATCGTCCTTCGTCGAATAACATTTTATACGAGGGAATTTCTGAAATCGAGAGTGAGATTTGTTAAACTACATTGAGCGGCGATACCTGTCGAGACCGGAAAGGCAAGTAGCGCCATCGCTTTTTTGATTGTATTTAAGTGTTCGTCTTCAAAAGTGGGAAAGTGTTTTCGTGCGTGTTTAATTGCGTCCATCCGACGATCGGATCGAATTAATTCGACAAATTCCTGAATTCTCAAGTTAAATTCCATGTTGGATCGTAGTTTGCGTAACTTTGAGCGATTGTCGTGGCACCACGAAAGACATTTGGATGTTTCGTGACTGGCGAGAGATTTTTCGACCTCGCGAGACGTTAAGAATATATCTAAAAGTTGCCTTTTAATTAAAATTGCTGCATCGGGAGAGTGAACGCTAACCGATATTGGTTAAATCTTTAATGTTGGATCGTTCCGCTAACGTAATTGCCGCATTGTAATAACCGTTCCTTAAAAAGTACTCTACGACCATACGATCCAATCGTTTTCGTCGCCATTGGTTTAATGCGCCTTGTGATACGACACCGGACGACGTGAGAGTCGCGTGCTCCTTCAAGTGTTCCAAACGTCTTTTGCAGACGTTTGTAGCTTGCAATTCTTCGGTTATGCTTTCCTCGGCTTTACGTTTCAATACTTGCAATTTCTCCACCATTCCGCCTAAGAGTTTCGTAATATCGTTACTTTTAACACTATCTACCGATATAGTTTTTTCAATTTCTATTGCAGCTTGCTGTACGTGCGATACTTCCCTGTCCAAGGTCTTTTGTGCAGCTCGAAATTTCTTATTTAGTATTTCATATGGAACCTGTCGATAAATAATTAAAAATGATTAAAGGTCAGTTGATTGTTTCATTTAATGATCTATAAAACCTTGAGTGTAGGATGTTCTAACGACTTAACGTCTGCCATTTTGTTCACACCTAAATAAAGTCGCAATAGTCAATAATCAATTTAATTTTCAATTCTTTTTGCTTGTTGTTGCATACAACCTTGAAAAACAGCTGATATATGTCAACGCAATTTTGCCCATGTTGCCAGATTTCAAACCGTCCAATCCTTTTTTTAACTCCTTCATTCTGGCGCCCGGTGTGTCCGGCAGGGTCGCAGCACAGTAGAAATACTGAAATACCTCGTAAGGTATTTCTTCTATGGTCACAGGGAGGTAGTACAAAAGGACCGAATGAGAGGTTTACGTACGCATGGACTAAAAACAATGGTACTGCATAATAAAATTATTTTAAAAAAATCAAACATTTTAGTTCAAATACATCAGAGTAGTTCCCTTCTATACGAATACGAAGTAGTTCCAAAAGATTGTGTATGCGTCATTGAACTATTCTGTGCATAGTTTTTGTTTGTTTAGGATTCCTCGTGTTTTTACTTAAACTGTCTAAATAACTTTACAGTTTCGTAAATATGTTAAATAACGAATACATAGAAATAGAGGTTATTAAAAAAGAACCTAAAGAAGAAGCTGATGTAAACATACTTACTGGAGCAGAAAACATGGACATTTGTAAAATCGAACCAAAGCAGGAAATGGAGATCAATTTATTTCTTACAGAGCAAGATCTTTCACTCAATTGTGAAGTAGGCGGTGAAAATGTAAAAAAGGAAGTACTTACTGGGAATGAAAATCAAGGTATGAACAATTTTCAATATCCTTACATGCTCGATTGTCAGTGTCTGCTTTGCTGTAAAATGATTGGCTTGGTAAATCTAAAAATTAATTCGTTATTTCTAACCGAGTGGTTTAGCACACCTTTTGGTCCTATGCAATCGGCACAGATAAAATAACGTGCGATAGTTGACGGAATATAGTTTTTCTAACTACAACCATTATGCAAAGTAGAAGTGGTAGCCTATCTAGAGGAAATTGTAAATGTTTTGAAAATTATTTCCCTTTAAGTACATGAATTGCATGATTATAATCGATGCAATTCAATTTTTGTAAAAATTAGCAAATTATAAATATTACAATTAAGTAAGTAAATATTTAGGCTATTAATGTCTGAGCTGCTCCAACTGAGCTACAGGTAGAGCTTTGGTCATTATATCTGCCAACTGATTATTAGCCTGAACATAATTGATAATGAATTTCCCTTGGTTTACCTTATCTTTTATATCAATATGTTTTGACCTCCTAGTCTTCTAGACCACTTCAGTATCATCAAAAACCGTTACACGGGAAATTCAAAAATTCGGCCTCACTGCTACACATTGCTTTTTGGAGCAACAATTCATAATTTTATTATTATAAATAATAACGTACCCTGAAATACTTTTCCTATTGTTACTATTGCTAGTAAAGTCAGAGTCCGCATATGCATAAACATATGACTTAATGTGAGAATTTGGTGAACACCAAACCAAAATCTTTGGTGTAGTTTTTTTAGATGCCTCCGATGATTAATGCCAAATTGAAACCTTCTAAAGAATGATAGTGTATAACACAGGTCGAGTCTGGTCCTCAACATCAAGTATATCTAGCTGTAGCTATCCCGTAGCTGCTCATACGGAGCCCTGGAGACAGTGGTGCCAGGTTAGGGATTTTCCCCCTAAATTTAGGGTTTTTTTCGGCTTTGGTGGGTATTTTAGGAGGAATATTTAGGGGTTTTTGTTGGGGGTTTTTATATCGTTAAACATACAGAAACACTTTTTCTTAACATTTTAAAATAATACAAATTATTGTTTGAATAACGAACCGACCAAGAACAAAATTATGAGTTTGTAAGGAGCGTTAACGTCGTTTTTATCATTCAAATTTACGAGGTTACCAACCAGACGATTGAGGTAAGTAGAGGGCGACACAGGTTTCACCGAAAGTTACGAGCCATTACACTATCTATGAGTTTGGGGGTTTATTTCAAATTTTCGTTACCTCCTCCCCTTTTGTTCCCCTTTAACTATAGAAAACTAATTTTCCAAAATTGAAGCGATTTGTTAATACCTAATTGAAGTTGTTTTTATTTTTAATTCATCGCGCTGAAAAATTGCTGAAAAGTATGGAGGGCGAGTGACTGTTCCTTTAAAATTAACCTTCCTTAAATTTTTTAACCGTAGGTTTACATTTTTGTAATGTGGTAATAACTATAGGATTATCCTCTTTCATGGCACAATTACTTGATTTTTATCTATATATTAGGGACATTAAAAGTTTACATGTGTCCCACTTTCTCTGCACAACCTGCATTTTCTATCCTCGTCCTCCCTCCAGTGTCTGCTTCCTCACTCCTCATTGCCACACCTAAATTGCCCTATCATTCACTTCTTCCCTTTACTTTTCTTGTCTTTGAAGTATTACGGTAACGCCTCTGCTCTTAGCTTTTCATATTCACTGTTGTATTTTGACTCTCGCTCCTCTTTGCTGTTTATCTGTCATTTCGTCTCTGATATTTGTCCCCCTTTTTACTTATCCTTGTCACTTCTTCTGTGGCGCGTGTCCATTTCTTCTGTAGTATTCTCCTCTTTCCTTCTATCTGTATATCTTTCTCCTATCTTTTTCTTCCATCCAACATTCTTTCAATGTAGTGCAACCAGTCCTTTCCTCTATTCCTTCTTCGTACTTCACTGCAGTCTTCCCTCTTTCCACTCTTATCTTTTGTACCTTTGTCTCCTCTGCTACTATATATACAGTGTGTCTGCTTAAGTTCGCACCATATGGGAAACTTTTTTATTATTAATTTTACGAAAAAAAGTTATTCTTTATAAAAAGTTTTGCATGTTCTAAAATTTAAAATACAATCATCAGATATTAAATTTTTTCAGTTGTGTACGCGGTTTATTAAAAAATATGAATTTTTCTCAAGAGTAAAGTAGCTTTATTTTTGACAAAATCGAAAATTGTTATAAAAAGAAGTTGATCAGAACTAAAAACTACGTTCAAATACGAAATTACATCCTGCTAGTTAAAAATTTTTTTTTACAACTTTTCTCAAATTACTACCTACCGATACTCATACGATTTCCTATTTTTGTGTACAATAACAATGCAAATGTAAGTGTAGTTACGTGAAATCTTGGATGCACTGATAAACAAATGATTTGTATTATATCAAGAAATGTTTGGCAGTGAGGTTTCTGAATGGAACGGAAATCGTATCAGTATCGGTAGGTAGTAAATTGAGAAAAAGTTGTAAAAAATTTTTTTAACTAGGAGCATGTAATTGCATATTTGAACGTAGTTTTTAGTTCTGATTAACTTTTTTTAATAACAATTTTCGATATTGTCAAAAATAAGGGTACTTTACTCTTGAGCAAAATTCATATTTTTTCACAAACCGCGTACACGACTGAAAAAATTTAATATCTGATGATTGTATTTTAAATTTTAGAACATGCAGAACTTTTTATAAAGAATAACTTTTTTTCGTAAAATTAATAATAAAAAAGTTTTCCATATGGTGCGAACTTAAGCAGACACACTGTATATCCTGGTATTTGATATCCCATCCGATCCCGCCGGTTTTCCTTTCTTTAGCCTTCTTATTACCTCTTTTAGTTCCTCCTCTGTTATCTCCTTTTCCTTCGTCTTTCTCCCTTCTCCTATTCTTCTTTCCTCTCTCTCTACTATCACCATAGTAGTGCCCTCTCTATTCTTGTATCGTTATGCTGCTGTTACTCCTCTCTTTCTTTTCTTCCCTCTGTTTAGCTAATCTTTTATATTCTTTCCTCCCTTTCCTGTATCTTTGCTTGTTTTTCCCTTTTTCCAATCTCCTTAGTAGTCTCCTACCATTTGGTGACCCACCATGCTTCACTTTTTTTCCTTCCCCTGTTTATACTGTACGTTCTCTTTTCTGTCCCCTCCCCCATCCGCCTTGTTATCTCTTATTTCTCTCTCCACTCCTTTCTCTTTTTTCTCCTTCCACATTAATCTCTCGCTGTATTTCTATATGCTTTCTTCTGTCCATATGTTTTTTTGTCTTGTATTCTGTTAATTCTTCTTCCTATTGTATCTTCTCAGGGCTGTAGCCTTCCCTAGCCCCCCGTTAATCCGGCCCTGTCTCTTGCCCTGATATATGTTAACTTGTTACATGTTTGATGCATTTAGGTTAGCTATCTGATGTTATTTTATCTGTGCTATCAGTGTAGCTTAAAAATTCTTAACCTGGGACGCATATACCTATAGTAGTGACCTAGTGAGTCAAAAAATGTTGATAATTCATCGACTTATGACTTTATCCCTATTTCAGGTTTGTTTTGCAATTTTATCTGTATGGCTGTGAAATTTTATTATATGTATTATATTGAGATATAAAACTGAAGTAAATTGCTTCCATCCCTGCATTGTGTATTCTTACATGGATATTGTATGTTAAGGTTTGTCGAAATTTTATGACTAGATTCATGTTTTAACCAAAGTTTTAACAACTTTCAGTGATGACAAGAATGCCACCAACAGACATTGTGTGTACTTTAAAAGAATTTTCATGCTCACAGTGTGATTATGTAACAAAATATGAATATAATTTAAAGGCACATATGGATAATCGCCATGGTTCGACTGAATTTAAATGTGGATATGTGACGAAGAATAAAAGATATTTAGTAAAACATACGAAGGTGAATCGCAATGCTAGTCAGTTTAAATGTGAGAAATGTGACTACGTAGCAAAGTATAAGTCTAATTTAACTCGACATTTTAATGGGCATCATGGTTCATATAAATTGAAATGCGAATTATGTGAGTATGTGACAAAATGGAAGTATGAATTAGTTGGTCACATGAGAAGGCGCCATGGCTCATTTAAACTTAAGTGTACTCATTGTGTTCATGTAACAAAATTGAAACAATCCTTAATGCCACATGTGCATGTTTATCACGGTTCAACTCAATACAAATGTGCACATTGTGATTACATAACAAAACGGAGACAATCCTTAAAGGCACATATATACATTCATCATGGTTCGACCCAATTTAAGTGTACATATTGTGATTACGTAACAAAATGGGAGCCGTCCTTAAAGGCACATGTAAATGGTCATCACGGGTCAACTGAATTTAAATGTGCAAGTTGTGCCCACGTGACAAAGTACAAGAGATATTTAGTAAAGCATATGAGAATAAATCGCAGTTCAACCCAAATGAAATGTACAGTTTGTGATTACGCAACGAAATATAAATGTGGTTTAAAGTTACACATAAATGCTCATCGGGATTCAATCCCATTCAAATGTACACATTGTGATTACATAACAAAACAGAGACAATCCTTAAGGACACATATAAAAGGTCGTCATGGTTCAACGCAATATAAATGTACACATTGTGATTACATAACAAAATGGCAACAATCCTTAAAGATACATATAAATGGTCGTCATGGTTCAACTCAATATAATTGTACACATTGCGAATACAGTACAAAATCGCAACCATCTTTAAAGGCACATATAAACATTCGTCACGGTTCCACCCTATTTAAATGTACGTATTGTGATTACGTAACGAAATGGAAAAAATCTTTGAAGGGGCATATAAATGGTCGTCACACTTCAACTGAATTTAAATGTGTACAATGTGACTATGTGACAAAATGGAAGCATCAATTAGTTGTTCACACAAAAAAGCATCACGGTTCAAATTAATCTAAATGTATGTGACAAGGTACAAATATCTATGTATTTAGTAACCCTTGTTTATTTTATATATACTTATAGCATTGAACTGTATGCTAAAGCAACTGGAAAGGAAATAAGGCGCATAAGTAACACTGAAGCCCAAAATATAGGGATCTTTATCTTTTTCTTTCGCACGCAACGTTATACAAACGATGACAGGGAGCGATGCGGCAGTTATCTCTCTCATCTGCTTAACTACCTCGGTAAGCTAGAAGGCGACAGAAACACCTACTTCGCATTGTATTTGTCAGCTTCAACGCCTATAATGCATTGCAATCGCCCGTATCCCTTCCAGTTGCTTATAGCATACAGTTCAATGACTTATAGTAACTGGTTCCAACCTTTTCGTAATGGTCCTTGTGACATTGGTGTCTATAACCATTTGTGGTATAAGGTTCTAGGCGAAATTGTAAATGTTGTGTAAATTATTTCTCTGTAGTTTAATTGTCCCAATAAATAATATAATCTGGTCCTATGGCGTCCAAAAAACTTATTCCAACTGTTAACAGTGGATTGGCCAACTTTAAGTATATACAGGGTGTTAGTAAATAAGTGCGACAAACATTAGGGGGTAATTCTGCATGGAAAAATAATAGTCCAGTAACCTTGTCGCCTGAAAGGGGTGGTACCTTGCGTCAAATCCGGTAGTTCTGATTTTTTGCTGACTTATTTATGATGTTGGCCCAATGAATAATCCAAGTTTGAGAACCTCGAGCACCGAACGCAACCTTGTCATAAATCGAAAAAACCGCAACATTTTCGACTTTATTTCAGTTTTTGGCGATTTTAAGCCTAAAGGACTAGTTTTTCGATAATACCTACGCAGTAAGTTTTTAAAGTAGACTAAATTGTCTACAATATGAGACGAGAATTGTCTCTGTAGACCCAATAGTTTCCGAGATAATGCTTTTCAAAGTTTATCATTTTTGTCGAACTTAGCAATATTCTAGACGCCACTGGAGCAACACAGACGGGCTCTATCAGAGGTTCCTGGAACTACACAGGTACAGGCGTGGTTGGGAGTCACACTGTACCCTCTCCCTGGGGGTGGATATCGAAGTCACAAGACCTTTGCCCCAAAATGATGTCCAGAGGCGCAGTCCCACAAAACCTCTTGTGGATGATTTCTTGGCGGTTGCAAGAGGGGTTGTAGGAACGCGTGCAACTGCAGGAAAACAGGGATGACAAGCTTATCAGCATGGACGAAGTGGGGGGGGGGGGGGGGGATTGGGGGGCTAAGCCCTTCCAAACTTCAATTTAGCCCTTAGCCCCCCTAGCTTACCATGACATCTTAAAAAACTATAGACGTTATACATATACATACTTCTTCTCATATTATCTGCGGAGCTGGAGCCCCCCCCCCCCCATCTGTTCACCTAACTTCGCCCATTCTCATCAGTCTGCAGGCACTGCAGCGGAGCCTCTTTGACAACGTATTGGATATTGCAGTAAAAATAGACTTCGATTCCCCAGAAGGCGGCGATCTGCCCGATGTCGACATGGAGGTTGTCTTGTGGGCACAAGACATCGACGATACATCGCGATCCCCTGATAGGGATATGGCATCACGATACGATGATCCACATACGGACGAACCTCAACCGGGCCCTTCCAAGAAGGCAAAATTAACTTAATTTTAACATCCCGCCATAAAACGTACAGAGCTTCGATAATATAACAGAAATATGAAAAATGTAAAAGAAAGGGGGGGGGGGGTCTGCGTACTCCTCAAACCTCTTTAGAATACACTACAACATAATCGAGGGTGGGGGCCCGAAGAAATAGGGTAAAAATTCGTTCAGAACAACAAATTATTGCTAAAAATTGCGAAGTTCGACAAAAATGATAAACTTTGAAAAGCTTTATCTCGGAAACTATTGGGTCTACAGAGACAGTTCTCGTCTCATATTGTAGACAATTTAGTCTACTTTAAAAACTTACTGCGTAGGTATTATCGAAAAACTAGTCCTTTAGGCTTAAAATCGCCAAAAACTGAAATAAAGTCGAAAATGTTGCGGTTTTTTCGATTTATGACAAGGTTGCGTTCGGTGCTCGAGGTCTCAAATTTGGATTATTCATTGGACCAACATCATAAATAAGTCAGCAAAAAATCAGAACTACCGGATTTGACGCAAGGTCTGAAGTATAAGGTTACTGGACTATAATGGAATAATGGTTATACCTGCTTATCTTACATTACTTGCATCTGCCAGTACATTCTATTGCTTAAAATGAGATACGTCATAATGGTGGGTTGCATAAATTCAAACTTGGCCAGGTTTTTCTGTGCGGTCGCGTCCATTAAAGTTAGTATAGAGTTCACTGTTGCAACTTCATAAGCTGGCGCATTGTTTTTAGCAGAGTCAATCTATTGACTCTGGTTTTTAGTGGAAACTTTGTATCCATCTCTCTCATCAGTACCAATGCATTCTATTTCTATTTCACAATTAAGCTTCAATCCGTGAATCCGATCAATGTAAAGTATAGTTCCGCCGCTGGATCTTTACCGATGTATGTTCACATACAACGACGTGCGTGTCTGTCATTCGACTACTTCATTACTAAAAACAAACAAGGACAAACTGACTGAGATTTGCAGTTTGTCTTTGTTTATTTTTAGTAATAAAGTAGTCGAATGACAGATACGCACGTCGTTGTATGTGAACATATAGATCGGTAAAGATCCAGCGGCCGAGCTATAGCTACATCCAGTAGTTATATATAATTAAAGGTCGAAATCTACGAGTAAATATAAACAGGAGAGAAGGTTATAGTGGTGGGGGATACCAGCAAACGCGACGGAAGTGGTTATTATATCAACTCCTTTGCGCTGGTCAGTTATATAAAAAAAATGGTGTCTGTTTGATGTTTGATGTTAATTTTGGATAAAATTACAAGGTTCCCCACTCCTTTAATCCCCTTTTGTATATAACTTCCGTCGATTGCGTTGCTAAATGCAATGTTCTGAGTTCTCTCCTGTTTATACAATGAACTCTAAATAAACTGGAAGGGCGACCGCCGTAGATTTGTGTGAGGCACGGTCCGGAGATATGCAACCCGCCCCGTTGTGGAATCTCCATCCTTGTATTCTTTGTCTAGCCTCATACTTAGCATGGTTTAAACATGCAGGTTCAATTTTTCTTAATTCAATTTGCGGAGCATTTAAAATTGCAACTGGCAACAAAAGCTGTTTAATGCATTTTAACCACCAATGCATTCTGTAGTTACAGACATTTAAACAAAAAAGTAAGCAGGAATTTTATATTTTTGGGTAGAAGTTTTTTATAAGTGATACTAGCTACTTAGGTGTTAGAATATGTTTGTAATTTATCAAGCTAGCTAAAAAAATAATTCATATTTACAATGCATATTTTATTAATAATAGATATAATTTATTTAATTAACGGCTAAACCATGAACAATACACTACAACTTAAAATTAGGTCTTAATATAACATTTTTTAAAATACGATCATTTAACATGTCAAATTTATTACAGCAGTACCTAATTGCAAAGTTTTAAAAATTATATTGTATCTACTAATTACGGAGTTTTATATTTTTAATATCGTCCAGCACTCAGTTTGGTGTCCTTTGATTGAAAGTGTAAATCGGTAGGTAAATAAATCAAATCGACCAAGTTGGTAGTTTCAGTACAAAAAGATAGGCAATAAATTGATTGTATGAGAATTGTGTTATTTTAAGACTGAGTCCATTTGGTAAAGTTTTGTTTTGTTTATTTGGTTACTTTAGTCACAGTATAAATAAACTGTGCTTTAGTTTCAATTCCTGGACAACCTTTTTGAGAAAAATTATTTTTTTATATTTTCTTAAATGATTTCGTGCGATTTTCTTACCGAATATCCCTCTGCATCGATTCATATCCTGTAAATTTTATTTTCGTGCCATCGATGCACTCAAAAAAACGTTTATACATTTCTAATCAATAACAAATAACAAAAACAATTAACACAACGAAAGTTAATCACTTAACCATGCGGTTGTAACAAGGATGCTTATACCACAAAATCTGACTATCTCATTCTACTGCCCCTGACACACGAAGTACCGTATTCAAGGTGTACAGCTTCCCTTCCAGTTTATTTAGAGTTCATTGTGTTTATATTTACTCGTAGGTCGAAATAGACATTTTGTAGTTCTAATGTAGCATAAGTAGTTACTATGTATTTAGATTTTGTGAAATTGTTTTTATTTATACTTATAATTTTAGAAATATAAAAAAAGGATTTACAATCGTTCTGTAAATATGGCAAGTAACGAGTATATAGAAATGGAGGTTTTTAAAAAAGAACCTAAAGAAGAAGCTGATGTAAACGTACTTACTGGAGCAGAAAACATGGTCATTTGTGAAATCGAACCAAAGCAGGAAATGGGGATCAATTTATTTCTTACAGAGCAAGATCTTTCACTAAATTGTGAAGTGAGCAATGAAAAGGTTAAAACGGAAGAAAGTACTGCAAATGAAGATCAAGGTATGAATATAGGTATTACAACGAGTTCGCCAATGCACGTCATTAACGAAATAAAATGACATACCAAAATAATAATCGTAATCAGGTACGTTATTCATGGTTAAAAAAAGTAATTTTTCAATGTTAGTGTTGGTACTGAAAACCAACGATGCCAAACTCTTTGTTTAATATTCGCCTTGTAAATTTAAGGTTATATTATTGTTCTGCTTTCGTTGTTTACGTACATTTATATATTCCGATTTTTCGAATTTGCTTACTTTTCTGTCCTAAATTACACTGTCAGTGGATAGTTCCAATAGTACAAAGAATGTCTGTCAACATTGTAGTAAAATGACGTCATAAATTTTGTGACGTGCATTGGAAAACTCGTAATACCTATAATTTGGTAATGTTCTTGTATTCTCTGTAGTTTTTGATATTCTTTTTTGTCAAGAGTAAATTTACAACTATGACCTCACAATTTATCTCAGCATTTTAATTGGACCACCAAATTAGTTCAGTAGTCTATAGGTGTTTTCGCAAATTAAACCTCACTAGCTCATGACTACCTTCTTAGAACATGTTCTTCACGGTAACTATCATAATGTTGGTTGCACACATAAATTTTGAGAAAGATTGTTATTAACACGTTCGCTGGCGATGATGCACCGCTGTCGTCTTGGGCCCTGAAAATAAGAGGCCGTTGTTGACACCCCGGCGTCATGGGTCTACAGATTTATAAAGTTGTAGTATTCCACTGGCTTTCAGAGAAGAGTGTCCTGCCGCTGTTGGCCTTTAGCTAACTGCATTTAAATTGTAGAAACGTCTTTGGTTTAGGAATTTTTCACATACTTTATTAATTGTCACTGTGAAATAGATAATCATAATCTAGGGTCTTCTAAGCCAGAACGACAGTATTTTTAACAAAATCCGAATTACAATTATTGGTATTAAAATTTATAACCGACAGTGAACAAGAAATAGATATTTTATGAGAGTGGGGGGGTAGGAGTGATTTTGAGCGGGGATGGTTTAGTATTGTATTGGCGGTCATAGTTAGTGTCCTTACGTTGTGTTCTCCTATTACTGACTGCATTTGAATTGTATTTCGCTTCGAAATTGTTCACATAGTTTTTTATTTATTATAATATGGATAATCAAGAACCAGGGCCTTCTAGGCCAAAGCGTAAGTGTTTCGACCATCACAGACCTCTAACAGAATGCGAATTAGAAGACTTAGCATTAACATGTATGATCGACAGTGAAGAGGAAGTTTTCTCCGATAGTGGCAGTGAATTTGAGCTATCTGATTGCGAACAGGAAGTAAGTTCAGATGATGAAATTGATGCATGTGAAAATAGTGATGTAGTTGCTCCTAATGAAGGGAGAGGTAATATTCCAATAAATAATTTTATTACTCTTTTACCTTTATGTTTGTTTTTCAAATAGAAAACAACATAACAAAAATAATAGATACATGGGGTGACCAGCCTAACATGAGTATGATTCCATTTTCTGGACAACAATCACTGATTGAGAAGCCATCGGAAGATAATCCATTTGGGTTTTTCTCGTTAGTGATAACGGACGCTTTTTTGGAAAATATTGTGGGAGAAACAAACGCATATGCGGAGGAAGTTTTCTTAGCCCAAAATACAAAAGCAAAATCTAGAATTACAAACTGGAAACCATTGACTCTCCAAGAATTCAAAGTTTTCTTAGGTTTGTGGCTTCACATGGGTCATATATAAAAATAAATAACATACGGGACTACTGGAAAACAGATAATTTGTATAATATTCAATGTTTCCAAAATCATATAGGCAGGGACAGATTTTTGCTCATCTTGAGATGTTTGCACTTTGCAAAGAATCCCCATCAAGGGGATGTCAACTTTAGCGACCGCATGCACAAAATTAGGTGTATACAAGACTATTTAAATACGAGAATGGACGTCATATATTGTCCTAACAAAAATCTCTTCCTAGATGAGTCTATGGTGCTATGGCGAGGTAGGCTAACATTTCCCCAATACATCAAAAATAAAAAACGTAATTATGGCATAAAGTTATATATTTTATCTGAACCGAATGGACTGGTTCTAAAAGCAAGACTATACATCGGTGTTGGAAAAGATATGAACAGCCAAGGTCATTCCAGTAATGTAGTTCATGCTCTTTCGGAGGCATATCTAAATAAAGGTCATGCCTTGTTTATGGATAATTTTTTTAATAGTTTCTCTCTTAGCCGAGAACTTTTAGAAAAAAATTCGTACGTAAGTGGAACTCTGAGAAAATCTCAAAAAGGAAATCCCAGGGAAGTGGTCGATGCTAAATTAGGTAAAGGGGATGTAATTGGTAAATATTGTAATGGGGTTTGCATAGGAAAATGGAAAGATAAAAGAGAGGTACTTTTTATTTCCACCGAATCAAGTCACCACTTTGGACTCCGTACAAACAAAAAGGGGAGAGATGAAAGAAAAACCGAATATTATTATAAATTACAACAAGAATATGTCCGGAATGGACAGGCAGGACCAGATTACAACTCTGAAAGAAAGACAATAAGAAATTGTTCATGCATTTCATCTCTATTTTGATGCTGAATAGTGTTTTCTTATACAGCATGTACTCTTCCCAAAAGAAACTAAACTACTATGACTTTCGTCATATAATTATAAAAACACTCTTGTCGGGAAGTGAAAAATTACAAATGACGAAGGAACCTCCTAAACGTAAAGGAAGCGACCATTTTCCTCAAAAATTACCGAAAGGGGGAAACGGTAGGCAAATGCGGAAAAGGTGCAAAGTGTGTTATTCCAAAAATAGTCGGAGGGACACGCCATACACATGTGTGGCTTGTCCCGATAACCCTGGATTTTGTCTGGAAAATTGTTTTCAGGAATACCATATTCAAAAACAAAACTAATTGCCGCTTTTTGTGTCGCGCGTTATTATGTTATACCTATGTACATATTTGTGTTTTGTTTGTAGTTTTTTGTAGAAAATGTTTAGTTTATTCACTTATAGTTGTTCGTAACTTATTTTTTTTGTGAATGAATTTGAAATATATTACGTATACTTATCTATGTTAGTTTCTGTATGATGACACAGCGGCAGCGAACGTGTTAAATGTACTAAAACGCCTTAAGGTTTCAGTCAAGGAAACGACGGTTTGACAATGTTCCCGTCACACAGTACAAATTATAAAGCTACAAATATGGTAAATTCACAGCAGTTAGTCTTTGTTAAGGAATTACTATTTTTTTTAAGTAGATTTTTAAGAGTATCTAGTTTAATGTATATTAATTCAAAAACTAACGGCGGCATTTAAAAAATTTTCTGATAACTTTAGCAACATGGCTATACTTGACTTCAGGTAAAATTAAAGAAACCTATAGAATTTATGTCTGAAACGGGGTAGTTTTAATTTCTTGCCCGGCCGATAGGAGTCAAAACTTCAGCCACCTCGTGGCCAGGCAGCTTAAAACCTATCACACGTTTTTCCCCAGCATTGAACTTCTTTACCTTATATGTTCTATGCTTGTACTGAAAATAGCATTAACTAAACGTTTGGTGTGTCACTTTGCTCTGACTTCCCCTATATTAAAATATAAACCTGTAGTACATTTGAGAAATTCCTTAGTAATATAATAACCCTCTACATGTGTTTTCTTGCATGGATATTATATGTTTAGCTTTGTTGAAATGTTAAAAATTTCTAAGCACTAGGCATTAACCAAAGTTTTAACGATTTTCAGTGATGGTACGAATGCAACCAATAGACAATGTGCATACCTTAAAAGAATTTCCATGTTCGCAATGTAACTATGTGACCAAATGGAGGAATAAACTAGTTGATCACGCAAAAAAACGTCACGGATCAAATGAATTTAAATGTGGAAATTGTGACTATGTGACAAACTACAAAAGATATTTAGTAAAACACACAAAAGCAAATCACAGTTTAATCCAATTTAAATGTGGTCATTGCGATTACGTAACAAAATATAAATGTGATTTAAAGGTACATACAAATGCTCATTACGGTTTATCGCAATTTAAATGTACACATTGCGATTATGTAACAAAATGGAAAGCATCTTTAAAGAAACATATAAATGGTCGTCACAGTTCAACCGAATTTAAATGCGAACAATGCAACTACGTGACCAAGTGGAAACAATCTTTAAAGGCACATATGAATGTTCGTCACAACTCGAACGAATTTAAATGCGAACAATATGACTGTGTGACAAAATGGAAGCGTAAACTAGTTGTTCACACAAAAAAGCGTCACGAATCGAACGAATTTAAATGTGCAAATTGTGACTATGTGACAAAGTACAAAAGATATTTAGTAAAGCATGCTAAAGCAAATCACAATTCGACCCAATTTAAATGTGGATTTTGTGATTACGTAACAAAACATAAATGTGATTTAAAGGTACATACAAATGCTCAACATGGCTCAACCGAATTTAAATGTACATATTGTGATTATGTAACAAAATTGAAACAATCCTTAAAGGCACATATTAAGGTTAGTCATGGTTCAACTCAATATAAATGTGCACATTGTGATTACACAACAAAATATGTATACGATTTAAAAAAACATATCAATGGTCATCATGGTTCAATCGAATTTATATGCGCAAATTGTGCCTACGTGACAAAGTACAAGAGATATTTAGTACAGCATATGAAAGCAAATCGCATTTCGACCCAAATTAAATGTACAGATTGTGATTATGTAACAAAATATAATTGTGATTTAAAATCACATATGAATGCTCGTCATGGTTCCACCCAATTTAAATGTACACATTGTGATTACGTAACACAATGGAAATCGTCTTTAAAGACACATATAAATGGTCGTCACAGTTCAACCGAATTTAAATGCGAACAATGCACCTACGTGACCAAGTGGAAACAATCTTTAAAGGTACATATAAATGTTCATCATGATTCAATTCAATATAAATGTCGACATTGTGAATACATTACAAAGTTGAACAAGTTTTTAAAGGCACATATAAAAGTTCGTCACAGTTTAAGCGAATTTAAATGTGAACAGTGCAACTATATGACGAAATGGAAATCATCTCTAAAGGCACATATAAATGTTCGTCATGGTTCAACTGAATTTAAATGCGCTGATTGTGCTTATGTGACAAAGTACAAAAGATATTTAGTAAAACATATTAAGATAAATCATGGTTAATTGTGTCGAGTGAACTATTTTCTGCTGCAGAGTAGACTATCCATACTATCTATATGCATATAGAAAGATTTTAGCTTTTAGCTAACCAGTGAAAACAGAATAAAGAAGATGGCTTGAAGATGGAAAATGAAATGCACGGCCAGATGGAAGTGGCGAAAAGATAATGTTGTACCTACATGTACCTTTTGTCTAAATGATCCCCTTTTGTACTTGCATTGTAATTATTCGTGTAATCATTAGTCACTTGCTTGATGTAAGTCTGTCGATGACACCTCTTCCATTTCTTGTAAATATTTGTATTAATTCCTTGGCATGGTATGTTTCTACTAATCACTTTTCCAGCACAGAGTTTCAAACAAGTGAATTAATTATATACACACTGTTGCGAACCCCAAAACCAGAGGCAAGTGTGCCTATTCGAGGAGTGGAATTAATTAACCAATTTACTTCTGTTTAGAATGATGTATCATATTTAATAGATAGAAGGGTGTTAATTGTTGTGTGATCTCATTACTCAGCACATTGATTGATTTGCCAGATTTCAATTTTGCGTTCAATTTTATATTTGGTATCTACATATCTTTACAACTGACGTACTGTAATTGTCTTTCCGGAATAACGTACCTACTGCTGTTACCGCTTGTAACTTTGCATGTACCTACCTTTCGTTATCCTGTTAGAACTGTCCAAAATGTAGTAATTTGACTAATTATTGTAAATGCCAAGGGCGATATGTGAATGTGACATGCTCTAGCATGAGAAAGATGGAAAATGTATGGATCCTCCATGGTGTGCCAACTGTAAAGGACGCCAGACATCTTCTTTTCTCAAAAGGAAAATAAGTTGCAAAAATTAAAATGACGCATAACGTGACTTATGGACAAGCTAGAAAAATCACTTAGCGTATGAAGCTTTTGCTGACCTTCACCTTTTGTTTCTATTTTAACACGAAACCCTTGTGGCAAAAGTTTAGTGGAACAGAACTAATTTCTAAATAATGTTAAAGGTATTTGTTCACAAATGAGATGTACAGGAAAAGATACATTACAAATATAGTAATAATTTCAAGTTCGTTTGGGAGCATTATTAACAGACATTACCAGGAAATATTCTATTACGAGTATAAGTTATATCAGACTAAATCAAGACTGCCTTGAACATTTTTTTCCACAAGTGAGTATATGTGTGTTTATTTCTCCCTATAATTACTAACAATTGCTGTTTTAGATACACACTCGAGGAGGGCTCCATGATCACCCTTCATCACTTATTGTTAGTTCTATTTCTAGAATTAGGATGATTCTACTGAGCAAAAATCCAGGAATAGTTTAGGCTCATCTCAACACCGATCGTCACTCTTGAAAATGGTGTGGGCAAAAAACAAAATGGCCGCATCTCAAACGCGTTTTCCTATTTATACCAGATTACAAAAACAAGTTTGAAACAAAACACAGATTCTGCACTGTATATTTACATGCGGACATTATTTTTAGGACCTGTTATTATTTTTCAATTGAAGAAAGCGATGCGAGAGATTCGGCAAAAGGTCTCAAGATCTAATGCAGTACAAAATTCGACCAGAAACGAAGATTGGAAGTATACCAACGAACAAATTATTGGTCCATGATAAAACAAACAGAGTTCCTTTCCGATCAGATTCTTCAATTTGGCGTGACCCACAACAAAAGGTTTGTACTCAGTTGGAGGGATAAAGCAGCTTCATCACATGGCGATGATATATCCAGTCTTGCAAGTACGCAGGAGGAGACCGACACAAAGAATAGAATAGAATATATTTCTCAATAACACAATATATAGGTACATTTCCGATCATATTCAAGACATATTACATACAGCTTTTTTAACAGAGAAAGGAATTAAAAACTACTCATGTGTTCTCTTCCGCTACTGATGTTCCTATTTTAGGCAATATCCTCAACTTTCAAAAGATTTTGCATTTTTCCTCGGCCATGGTATGAACAAGTTCGTTCAGCTAGGTTCAATTCACAGAGCGCTTGGACCTCTGAAAGCCTCTGCACCCCCTGGATTACACGCACTTTCAGGCGCTGGCGTAACAGGATCATTTGCTGGCAAAGGTAAAATGAAGTGGTGGAAAGCTTTTAATTCCGCAAGTGATACGCTGCTATAAAAGCTTTGGCTAAATTAGGGACTACACTCACTAAAGATGTCGGGACTAATTTGTCAGCTTTATATCCCCTAAACAACACTGATCGACATATAGGAGCTTTGCAATGGTTGTTTACACAGAAACAATGTCAAGATTAGAACCATCCTCCAACAAGATCTGCACTGGATCAGGCATTGCTAAGGGCTCACCTTCAGTGTTTTGAGCGGAATCAGCATCCCAATAACCCACCATCCTCACATTTTGAATGGAACGAAGTAGGGAGTGCATACAAGCCTGTTGCTTGTACCAACTGTCATGCACCAGACCTTGTCTTGGAACTTTGTCGCTGCTCATGCTCCAAAAGGCGTTGCTCTCTTCCATGTACATGTCAGCCAAATTGACTTTGGTGTACGGAAATGTCCAGGGGCGAAGGTAAATTCGACTGTTGTGGCAATATGGGAGAATAGGAGCTGGACAATAATGAAGATTTAGGACTTAAGTAAGATTTGCATTGAAAGTGACGATTATTGCAATTAAAAATGTAATTGTAGGAGTTGCAAGTATTATTGTCTGCACTCTGTCTATATACATCTGTAAACATTGTGTTTCTTCCACAGTATTTTCATTGAAGGTTAAGGTTAAAATAATGTGACCATTCGTTCCGCATTAGGTGGGATTGTTCCGTTTTGAAATTTAGAGAGAATGTCCCGCAAAATGGGGTCTAGGACACAACGGCCATACGGAATTTACTATGCCCATATCGGCCACACTGGACACATCGGCCAAACGTGATGTGTGGACACAACGGCCACACAGAATTGTAAGGTAATGTTTGCGATAAAGATTTCACAAATAATAGGAGTTTTCTATTTATAGGAGAAAAACATACTAAATCTGCAAATAACCTAGGCGCTTAAATGTCAATCTACGTTTAAGTTTAGCATTATGTTTTGTATCAATTGAAAAAAAAAACTAAATCTGCAAATAACCTAGGCGCTTTAGTCAAGTGTCAATCTATGTACATATCTGACATGTGGCCATAGTGTCCAAGGTGGTCATCGTGTCCAGCTAGAGCTGTGGCCGTTGTGTGCACACATCACGTTTGGCCGATGTGTCCAGTGTGGCCGATATGGGCATACTAAATTCTGTGTGGCCGTTGTGTCCAGACCCCGCAAAATGTTCCTCATCATTGTAATATGTCCTAGTGTGTATAATCCATGATAATAACACTGCTTTGAGTGCGTTTAACTTTGATTTCTATTAAATAGAAACAAACGCAAAACAACCCCCCCTACTTAACCGATTTATTTACGTAGTAACCTAGTCAAACATAACTTTGAAGGGTCTTGTGAATATTTTTAGGAGAGATTCGTAATAATATGTCCGCAGCGAGGGTGTATCTAACGCGGGGGGGGGGGGGGGGGCATTCGGAAAGCATAACTCATAAGAAGTTTGTAACTACATATTATGGAGGAGGGCTGCTGGACTTCCCCTTCTGTGTGTGTGTGTGTGTGTGGGGGAGGGGGGAACTCCCGGTGTCTCGCATTGATTTCATGTACAAATGGTCATATTAGGTTAAAACTATCTTTAATGTTCTATGGTACAACATATGGGAAAGGGGATACTTTTCATTTGATTACTAAATTCGTCCGTATGTTTGTGTGTCTGTTCGTCTACAGGATTTAGAAACCTTGAAATAGTGCCATCTTATAGGAAATTCTTCCATCGCATCTCCTGATGTTCACCGTCGAGAGGCCATTAAAGTCAAAATATACACCCTTGAATATCTTGAGGACGACACATCCAATTACAAAAAGAAAAAACATATTTCCTTTATTTAATATAAACTAACAATCGATTTGAATACGTACTTTTATTTCTAATTTTTTTGCCCTATTTTTAGTTCTCCGTTTCTTCATCACTCACCCTGTATACTATCTGTAGCTTGTACGTGTCTTTCATATAGTTCGTTGCTAATTTCATTACAATCCAATAAGTGTTTTGTTTGTATTCAAAATACTGATTACGACATAGCCACACAATTTAAATAATATTTATACTTTGTACACGTTTTTATTATTACTTATATAAGAAAAAAAAGGTAAATACAGCTGTTTCATTTTTAAAAACTTATATAGGTGTTTTTTCAGATGTTTGGGGTTTACTCGACTCATATTATTGTAATGGTCCTGTTAACAGCAGCAAGAGTCGAAACAGAATTTATAAGCAACAGTGAAACGGAATGGATTGACCCCCACGATATGAACATAAACAATTTGAAATCTCACAGTCCACAAGCAAAGTGTGAAGCGAAACCGCCACAAGAGTGTCCTACCACACAAACATATTCCCTGGCACATTATAAACGTTTAATAAACTTCATTCTTAATCTAGTTAAGCTTGACGACTCGTCAGTTTATAACGGACGTTTAAATTTAAAAATGTCATCCCCAGATTATAAGTTTTTACTCAAATTCGTCACCGATACCGAGGATATCGAAAATGCAGCTTTATTACGTAAAATTGAACAGGTTATGAATCGAATACTGACCAAATCGAAATTGGAATATGTGACCGAAATTGTAATCACTTGGACCGATTATGTTTATTTTCATTTTTTTAATCGAACTACGGCGATTATTGCGTCGTGCATGTTTTTATTAGTTATTAGCTATAAATTGCTGAAAGCGAGTTTTACAATTTGGTCCGTCATGAAGTATTTGATATTTCTGGCTTGGGTTACCGATTTCGCCTTTACCTGGATTAGCCTTTTGAAGGTATGTTTTCAGTCCATTTTAACTTTTAGTAATTTGTCTGTTTGAGGAAGCGGAAATAAATCAATTGGCGGATACGTTACGGTACGAGACGGTATCTCCCCATTGTGATCCACGGAAAATGTCTTGGTTACAATATTTGATGTACTCGATTAGTAAGTGTCGCGATTCGTAAAATTTATAAAGTACCGCCTTTGTTTGTTTAGGTTCCGATAGCGAATGTAGAAAGTATCATCAAACGATTTACAAAGATATTTTTTGGGATATCGCACCTCTTCGAGTGATTGCGTACCAACTCGGTATCGTTGTGTATACTCCTACAACTCATATAGGGAAAGGGATTGGGGCCTTAGTATCGGGAATGATGGGTAATAACAGTTTACTTATGTACATATTTCAATATTTTAGTCATAGACTCCCTGCCATGGGGGTTGAACGTTATTTTACTACCCGCACTGTTAATATTTACATTACTAATAATATGTATAATGCTGTCGTTTTGTACGAAGACATCGTTTGGACTTAACATCGGCTATTTAATACAGTTTCACTTTGGCAATAGACAGCGACAAGCGATCGGCGATGCACTTACGGGCGCAAATTTGTCCACATTACTTAACATCGCACATAGAAACATGATTGAGGAAGTTAGCCCTCAAACTTTAACCGAACCCCAGAAAACTGAAAAATGTTCTTGCAGAGATAGCACTGGTCACATTAAAAACGACCCGAGCGAAAGTAATCCGACGAAGATGTTACTACCTCAAGATCCTGTACATACAACAGAAACAGAACGGGGTGAATAACTTTTTTAAAAACTAATTTTACAATAAAATAAACATTTTTTTGACTAATTCTTGTTTTTAATAAATGTTACCTGTAACCATAGAAACCAGTTTAGTTTGCCAAATCTCCACTAGAGGGATATCTAAATTATAAACATGCCAATCAATACATATTTTTTTTTAGTTATGTTGATGACGTCATGGTTTTACTACTTTTAATTGTAATACATAATTAAAAATTGCGGTATTATAAAATAAAAGTAATGGCGCAATAGGTTTTTTGTAACAGTTTTAAAAAGAAAAATGTGCGAGCGTTTTGTAGATGTAATTATATAATTATTTTTTTTTGAAAAATTGTGGGCCGTTTTGCAACACGATGCCAGAGCAAAGTAATGATTACAGAGTGGTCGTTTTTGGGGCCGGCGGTGTTGGTAAAAGCTCGTTGGTTTTAAGATTTGTTAAAGGCACGTTTCGAGAGAGTTACATTCCAACAATTGAAGATACCTATCGACAAGTAAGCCCGTACTTTGCGTGTGTACGTTCTCATTTTTTAATGTTAAAATCCGTTTAGGTGATAAGCTGTAATAAGAACATATGCACGCTACAAATAACCGACACGACCGGTTCCCATCAGTTCCCTGCGATGCAAAGGTTATCCATAAGTAAGGGGCATGCCTTTATATTAGTTTATTCCGTATCAAGTCGACAAAGTTTGGAGGAATTGCGGCCAATTTGGGAACTTATACGCGAAATTAAAGGACCCGATCTAACTCAAATACCGGTCATGTTGGTCGGAAACAAATGTGATGAAAGTGCCGAATTAAGAGAAGTAGGTATATCTATTATACTAATTGTGTGTACAGTGGGTTCTCTAAATGTTAGTTAATCGCATAATATCCTAATAATTCATTTGCCAGTACCCTTATGCAAAAATGTAGTAAGTGTTGTGTGTGTCTGCCTGCTGGACAGACTGTATTATGTAGGTGCAGTATAACGAGACTGTCATGACTTTGTTGCTTTGTTGTACTTAATTACTAAAACGTACAGACTTTATTTTTAATTTAATTAAACACATTACATTTTCATATTCATATCTACAAGGTTTGTAGATAGAATGAGAAACAGCTCCTTGTTCGCAAAGTTCTTTGCGAGACTTTTACGCTAAGAGAGCTGGAACACTTGTGACGGTTGAATATTCACAGATACTACAGTAATACTTTATTAAGCGCAGCTGATGTGTCATCATCAGCAAACTAAGTATAACAGACAATGAGTTATTAATACCGATTATAGTGGTATAATTAACCTCTTAGTACTAATTGTGGTGAAAGTTTACAAGTTCTGACAAACCTAAATTTCTAAACTTTCGCAACAGTCAAGTTCGTATTTATTATTTACTCGCTTAACTATGGAAATATTATCTACTTTGTGATTATTTTCAAGTATGTGTAGGACAACAGCAATTTATTCCAAAATCTAAATGAAGTTTGAGTGATCTTTTAGTTTGCTCAATATACACTTGGTTGCAATTAAAGTTTATCTTATATTCCTCGTTGATTGTTCATATTTACTAAGTCTTTGGTGTTGCCAAAAAGCCTTTATAAAGTACCGCTTGAAGTTGTGACCCTTTGGAAATTTAATTTCGCAAAGATTTTTGTGTACGAAGAGTAATTTGATAATTTCAACGATCGATTGGAACACTCTTCTAAAATGGTTACATTTCTAATATCCTTATGTAGAATTGCATTAGGAAGTACAGAAGAGAGCTGTGTGACATCTAAAATACCAAATGAACATATGAAAGAACACAGGCAAAATAATTCAGCATAAAAATACTGAGCACTACGACATAGATAAACAGAAAACAACAGAAGCAAAGAAAGCTGTAAAGAATAATAATAAATTATGGAACAATTTGGCAAAAAAATAAATAACAATAACGTTAAAGAAAACTACAAATTATTTTATGGATCTTTTATGAAACAATTAAGAGCAAAGAAAGAATACCCAATACTGAATATAAAAGACGAAGAAGTGAATGTAATTACTAAAGAAGATAATAAGGTGATCATGGATCTACGAAAACAGCACTTCTAAGAACTGGCCAAAGGCGACAAAGTATCTAAAGAAGAAAAATTTGTAAATATAATATGTATGTATAACAGATCATATTAATAACAGAAGACAGTGCAAAATGGATGGAAGAAGAGAGAAGAAAAGGCAAGATAAGGAAATGAAGAAGTATTTATTTGATTAATTATATTTACATACAGTGTGTCCACGAATTGAGTTCACTATAGGTGTAAATGAGAAAAAATTTTGGAATTTCGATACAATTTTTTCAAATTCTGCCCTGCTTTAATGAAAATGAATTTTGTTAATATTTTTAATTTTTTAAATTCAAAGCCGCCTTGGTGATGGAGCAAAAACTATTTTCTTTACAGGTAAAAAGGTGTATCATAGAGCAAAATTTTATTCAGAAAAGCTGTTCAGAATTGAAAAACTGACTATAAAATGACAATAAGTATTGTTTGCAAACAAATGACAATGTAATGTTTGAAATGTTGTATGCATAGATTCCAATTTATGTCGATGATAGTTTCATGTGATTGTACCGATTCTTTTCAAAATTTGCAGTTGTTATTATTTTTCGATTCTGAACAGCTTTTCAAAAAAAAATTTCTCTGTGATACACAAAAAAGGTACTTTACCTACGAAGAAAATAGTTTTTGCTCCACCACCAAGGCAGCTTTGAATTAAAAAAATGATCAAAATTCATTTCCAATGAAGCAGGGCAGAATCTGAAAAAATCGTTTTGAAATTTCAACATTTTTCAACATTTACAGTTACACCTATAGTGAACTTAATCCGTGGACATACTGTATAAGGATGTTTTATCACGATAAATAAATTGAATTGAGAATTGTGAAGTAACAACATTGTAAGGTGCAAAGCACGAACAATAAATACGTCCAATTACAATTAATTGATACAATTTCGTACATTTTTAAAACACTGTATGGATTGTCATAGTTCCATCATTACTTTTTTTGTTACTACTACTTACTACTTACTCCATGTTTACTTAGTTTTTTACTTTTGTTACTTACTTTACTTAGAAAAACTATTTGATTGAGTGCAAGAGCAAACATGGTTCCACTTTGGGTATTGTTATAGGATTACTTACACTGTCCAATAAAGTCAACTACAGTAGAACCTCTCATATCCGACTATGACGGGACCAGGCCATGGTCGGAACGGCCAAAAGTTGGATATCAGAAAAAAAACGCCTTTCCCAGGTGAAAATCAGCCAAACAGTACTGTACTACAACTTTATTGTACATACTAACTTGTAAAAATGTTGCTGTATACATTTCAAACATTTACTGTTTTTAAATCAAATGAGAAGATGTAACGGAGGTCGGATATAGGGAGGAGTCGGTAGTGGGAAGGTCGGATATGAGAGGTTCTACTGTATTATTATTATTACTTCACAATCACAAATTGCCATGTTCAGGCTGTGTGTAGTCCAGGTGATTTTAACTTGCTAAGCGAGACATATCCGAATCAACTTTAGTTTAATTAATGTTTTTACATGAACCGACACGCTTCAAAATCTATTACAAGCCTGAGATATATTTTTTAAAAACATTCTTATAACAATTATTTTGTGTATAGGTCCCTACATTGGAAGGACAAGGAGAAGCAAGTTCTTGGGGCGTAAACTTTATGGAAACATCCGCAAAAACGAATCACAATGTGAAGCAACTTTTTCAGGAGTTACTAAACATGGAAAAAACGCGTAACGTTAGTTTACAATTAAGTAACAAGGCGACAGGTCGTGTCGCTAAAGATAAGTGCGATCTAATGTAAGCGGAGTTTAATACAACACGCACTGTTGTAACTGTCGTCATTAATTCTTGCATTTTACGGGTAATTCTATTTGTTAGTAGATATAAGTTTAATTGGAAGAAAATCTTTATATGTGAAAACCGTTAACAAAATTTCAAAATTGTTCCTTTCGGTAGAATGTTATTTGGGATTTATGTACAGAAGCTAGACTGCGTTGTAACTCTTTGTTAACTGTTGACGTAAAGTGCCCATTGGTGGACAATATTAACATTTAATGTGTTCCCGAATATAACCTTGTAAATGTAAGTCGCTCTTGACGTTCGTTTAGATTCTGTACATAATAGTGACCGCATTCTTTGGACGACAGCGTCCTGTACAGACATCACCCATTGTTAATGTAAAGCAATATCATCTTATTAAAACGTCGGCCACTGATATAATCGGCATATATTGACGCATTTAGCAAATTTTTCTTCTCTACGATTCATACATATGTTAATAATAGCATATCAATTTCATAATATAAGTAAAGGTAGTCTGTAGATTGCTGCAAGTTTAATAATATTAGGGAAATTTTTAATATCGGCTGTTTTGATTTGGGACAGATAAGTAGATTAATTATATCGTAATTTTATTATTAACCCTCTGTCTTTTGAAACAGCCTCTTTTAGAGTGGGTGCTGCTCGCGTGTTGTTGCTACGCACAACATCATTTGTTCATGTTATCAACAACCGTTTGTTATTCACAACGCTTTATAGTGTTCAGTATATGAACTGCAATTGTGATCAACTTATTACATATTATATGCAACGAATATACAAGATTTAATGTAGAATTTAGTCAAACTATGTACTCGAAATAAAAAAAAAGGGAATTTAAGAAATCTTTTGGAAATTTAATGAAAGTTAAGGGCTGCTTACGTCTCTGGTTTCGTTCTAATCTACTTAGTATACGGGATGTCTCATGCTCCCAACTTTTAAAAGTATTTCCGAGGGTAGGAGACGAAATACAAAATAAAGTTGTCGCGTGTGGCATCCTGCATGCGGTATTGGTGCGATTAGTTGCATGTACGGTACGAAAAAGGAAACGATCTCATTTTATCGATAATCACTGTTCAATTCTAATATGTCAATTCTTCTTTACTCTGTGTCTGTCGAAATTCTTCTTGTATGTACGTATTTCCTTTCACCCTTAACTTACATTTTGCGAATACGATTGTTATAAACTAGGCATCTAAGGATCCAATTTGTATACATGTAGACAAATTTTAAAATATTACTCGAATGTATTTTTCGTCACAATTTTGACAGTTAATCCACATCCTGTTGCCGAAAAATGTTTTGGATTTTTTTTTTCGTTATTTAGTTTGGGGAATTTTTCAAATTAATACTCTGATACTGGTGTTTACGAGGAAATTGTGCGACGAGTTTATGTCAAAAAAGCGGTCGGGGTATTAATAAAAAGGGCATTTTAAACTTAAGCTACCGTGTTATATGTTATTTATTTTGTAACGTTTTGTATGTTTCCTTAAATATTAGTTGTTACATTTAAACTAACATTGAATGTACTTTCTGTCAGCGATTTTGTGTCTTATATCTGTTAATAATTATATCTGCCTTATATATAGACTATCCCGATATTGCTTTTTAGTGAACTTATTTAAAAAAATAAGTTTCAGCTCAGTTGTGTATCATGTAATATAGAATTGTTTATAATAAATAGCCTGCATTTTTTAATGTTAACAAAATTCTTTAGGTTTAAGAAATGGTTTAACAAAGATCTTTCACTACTCAAACAACTTAAAAAAATTCACGTATACTTATTGCACGAAATATATTTGACAATTTATAAAAAGCAACTAGTAGATTTGTCATATTGCAAAACAGGCGAATCACTATAATTGTAAATATGCTACAATAATAATAATAATCTGAAGACATACAGGCTCCCCTTAATGTTTCTTTATTAATATTTATGAAGATTGATATGATGATAGTTTTGAATCAAATTAAAATTAAGGCATGGTTCGAGAGCACATTGCTCTCATTCTCAAGTATTGAATTTTATAATTACCCATACCTACCCTAACTCTTTTTTCGCTTTCTTCATCATTTCTCTTATATGACTGTCATCTCTATTGTTATACTTCAATATTATATACCCTAGGTATCTCCATCCATCCTCTCCATCTCCTCTTCCCCCACCACCACTTTTCACTTGATCTTCTTCCACTCCTTCTTTGAAATACCATTAGTTTTGTCTTTTTCACGTTCGCTCTTAAATCCTTTTTTCCAAATACCTTTTCAAAACTCCTCATCTTTTGCCACAACCACCACATCGTCCGCGTACGCCAGTATCCACACTTTACATCTTCCTATGACCACCCCTCTGCTGCCCTCTCATAACTTCTTCCAGGTCCCCTATATAAATGGAAAACAGGCTAGGACTCAACGGGTATCCTTGTTTCACCCCTTTTGTTGTGCAGAACCGTTGTTCCATCTTCAACCCCACTTTAGTTCTACACCTCATCTTCCATTCCATTCTTCCAATACCTCCACCAAATCCTCCTTCACATTTTGCTTCCTCATTTCTTCCCACTACTTCTTCCTATTTACATTGTCAAACGTCGCTTTTATATATCCAGAAACAATGCATAGACCTTTCCTCCTTTCTATTACAACTCCTTATTCACCAACTGTCTCAGTATATATGTTATCAATCGCCCCTTCCTCTTCTAAATCCTGCCTGCCAATCCCCCAATTTCTTTTCCTCTATTTCTCCCTCTAGTCTCCTCAACACCTCTGCATAAATTTTATATCCCATGTTTGTCATTCTACTCAGTATCGTTCTTATCACTTCTCTCCTGTGTATTTCCATTGTGGATTCCATCCGTTCCCACCGCTTTTTCTGCCTTCACTTTTATCATAGCTTCCTCCACCTCCTCCCTATCTATCACCCCCTCTTCTCATTCCTATTTATCTTTCCACCCTCTGTTTTTTCCCCATTCCTTCGAGGAGTTTCACACAATGCTTTTCCTCTATTCTGATCTGGCCCCCTACTCCCTTTCTGTTATTGCTCACTCTATTTACTAGTTTCCATATTTCTCCCTCAATTTTTAGTTTATTATTATTTACCTATTTCATCTTCCACTTCTTGCTGCCACTCATCTTTTCTTTCTCACAAACTTCCTTTCCGGCCTCTTATATTGCTCTATCTCCATTTTCCATGGTCTCCACCAACTCTCCTCGCCATTTTTGCTAATGTTACTGTTTTGTTTTCGTAAATTCTCTATATTTAAAAAATAGTTTCATATTTTAGTTTATTAGTTTAATTGTTTTTTATTTTTTATTACATAGTTTAATAAAGACTCATTAGTGATCTACAGAGTATCGCGCACTGAAAAATAACGTTTTTAATTCAACGCTGTAGATTAAGATTGTTATGATTTACCCTGTATATCTTTTGAAATGGAAGCGCCATCTACCTTCCTTGTAATAACAATAACAATAACATAACCAACAAAATGACATCTTCAGAATTATGGAACGTGAAGAATTTAAAATCGCCCCCTAAATTGACAATGAAAATAAATATCCAGGAAAAAGGTACGGCCTGTTTCGTATAAAACCTTACGCCCATTAACAAATTACAGATGTAGCCGCTTTGATAGACCTCACATCAGAAGCATTGTCAACCTTCAACGATCAGACGGATTTCGAAAAAGAAGCCGCACTTCTATCCAGATTTATTTACTGCATGAAAACAAAACTTAGACATAATAAAGGGCTGAAAGTAGCCGCAAAAATAAATCAAGCCTTACTGCGATATTTACGCACGAATATTACATGTCAAATCGAAACGTTTTTACATACGTTACCGCGTTCCTTTTTGGAACCGCCGACTTACATGCCCTCGCGTAATATGTTGCAGTACTTATTGGTGAGATTGCAGGGTGTTGCGAAATTAATGGTACGCGTTGTTGAAACGTCAAAAATTGCCGCTCAAACGTTTGAGGAACTTATTAGTATAGGGCATATGTGGAAGATTTATTTTGTAGGTTTCGGAATCGTGTCACGAATTTACGTGTTATCACGTGACATTGCCAAGTACTGTTGCAGGTTATACTCACTTTTATTTCCCTTTGTGAACGTTTTACAAAATTCGATCGGCGAGTGGTTACCTAACGAATACATTTTACCTAAAGATCTACGTTTATGGCTCAACGCGGACTGTTTAGATGAGGTTGACAAACGGGTGGAAATTAACAAACCTTTCCTAAGCTTATTCAAGTATGAAGCTGGAGATAGTGACGACGAACTCTTCGTCGACCGTATTACTACAAAACAAAGTAGGACAGTCGACGCTTTGATGAAAAGTAAACCAGAAATAAGTGCCGAGGATTTAGGAATACCGGTACTTCGAAAAATCGATACCAAAAAGCAAAGGAGAAAGAAAAAGAGATCTAAATGCGTACAACCAAATATACAAACGTTAGACGATTTGAAAAAATTTGAAAATGATTTTAAAAATAATGTTGAAAAATATTCGGATAATTATAAAAAACTGGATAAAATGCAATGCAGCATGTTGCATAAATTGGTTTTAAAATGTCTGAAACGATCTACAAAAAATGTAAATGATCCTGTAAAAGTTAACGGTTATTTAAATGAAGTAAGAAAGGCGTTATCAGTTTATGATTAATTGTAAGGTAACTTTTTTTTCATTGTGTGTAATTAAAATTAGTGTCATGATTAATTTTATTGGGGTACATTTTTTTAAACCAACCTCCTTATCCGCTATGGTGGTTAGATTCGTTTCACACATGTACTGTACTCAACTTTCACACAACATTTTGAACATTCGAATATGCTGGTGGAGAGGTGGGTTATGGCTTTATGTTTACCAGCAAATCTTTCAATTTCTTTCTTGACTCTTGGTAAAATGAAATAAGTGGCGAAATATGACTGGGGAGTATGGAATGAAAATGGCGGCAATATTCCCATACAACCCTCTTTTTAAGTTATTACATTCGTTCAATGAATTTAACCAAAACAATAAAAACTTCTGTCGTTTGACTGTGTTAATGTTGAACGAAAAGTCAGACACACACTGTGTTGTTCTCGTTGAATCATTTGATAAGAGTTTATTTTTTATTGTTTTGCTTCTTGTCCTGATGATGCCCTTTACGTAAGCGAGCGAAACGTTCACTTTTCGTTCAGCCTTGACGATTAATTTATCTTATATATTGTCAACCGGTTGGGAAGAAAGCACAAATGGAAATACACAGACTGTATGAGAAACCAGCAGTAAGTACATATAGTTAGAGCTCGGAGAGAACAGTATTTGGGAAAAAATAGTGATCATAGAACAATAAAACTCATTGTATAGTACTAAGTAACCAGAAGGGAAGATCAAGAAAAGCGTAAAAAGAACCAGTGGAAGAAAAAGAAACAAAGGTAACTGGAAAAAGGATAACAAAATACTGAAAGGAATGACCAATCACTTTATTATAATAATAAAAATGACTATTTTATATTTTGACACAAAGCCCAAATTACTAGAATTATTAGAACAAAACAAGAGGTTCAGTAAAGCTATCCAATCATTAGCAAAATTACAGCCAAAAAACTTGTGTCAGAGAGAACTAAATTATTTTGAATCACTTTGTAAAATTCAATAAAACGAAAAAGTAACTAAAATTTCGGACACAATTATGATTGTATTGGTACGACTGAAAATATAACCTAAAAAGTACGAAAAATGTTTGACGTTTTATTTGTAATCACAAATAACTCATAATTATGATGCGACTATTCAAATAAAAATTAAATTAATCATTTTGTATTGAATTTTACATAAATATGGCCGATATAGAAATATAATAATGGCAGTTGCTAGTTGGATGTTAAAAAAAAATCGGAGTATTGGATCTTCTAGATACACTCGAAGTAGGTTTACACCTTACTTGGAATTATTTCCCATTATAATATCATTTATAGGTACGCCTGTAAACGAAGAAGATGTCGTTCAATTAGACTTAAAACGAGGTTACTTGGAGCGCTTATTAAATTGAATAATTAACTGTTAACTTTTTAGATCCGCGAGAGAACGCCAAGGAACTAGGTGGTCCGTAAAGTTAGCGACGAAAAAAAAAACAGCGACGAACCAGTATGCGTATAACGAAAGTTAACCTCATAATTTACATAGGGAAAATCTTATTTATTCGATTATTAAAAAAGTATAGGGTACCGAAAGGTTTTGAAAAGGGGAACTATTAGAGCATCCCTTCTGTTATCTCTATGCAAATTTTTATAACAATATACCTATAAATAAACAATTACACGCCATTTTAATTTCCCCGTGCTTTTAGATAGGGAAATCTTATTTATTCGATTATTAAAAAAGTATAGGGTACCGAAAGGTTTTGAAAACGGGAACTATTAGAGCATCCCTTCTGTTATCTCTATGTAAATTTTTATAACAATATACCTATAAATAAACAATTACACGCCATTTTAATTTCCCCGTGCTTTTAGATAGGGAAATCTTATTTATTCGATTATTAAAAAAGTATAGGGTACCGAAAGGTTTTGAAAAGGGGAACTATTAGAGCATCCCTTCTGTTATCTCTATGCAAATTTTTATAACAATATACCTATAAATAAACAATTACACGCCATTTTAATTTCCCCGTGCTTTAAGATAGGGAAATCTTATTTATTCGATTATTAAAAAAGTATAGGGTACCGAAAGGTTTTGAAAACGGGAACTATTAGAGCATCCCTTCTGTTATCTCTATGCAAATTTTTATAATGATCGACTAATAAATAAAAATTTCCACGCATTTTTAATTACTTACCACGTGGTTTTAAATACGAACTTCGTATTTATTCGATTATTAAAAAAGTATTGGGTACCGAAAGGTTTTGAAAAGGGGAACTATTAGAGCATCCCTTCTGTTATCTCTATGTAAATTTTTATAACAATATACCTATAAATAAACAATTACACGCCATTTTAATTTCCCCGTGCTTTTAGATAGGGAAATCTTATTTATTCGATTATTAAAAAAGTATAGGGTACCGAAAGGTTTTGAAATGGGGAACTATTAGAGCATCCCTTCTGTTATCTCTATGCAAATTTTTATAATGATCGACTAATAAATAAAAATTTCCACGCATTTTTAATTACTTACCACGTGGTTTTAAATACGAACTTCGTATTTATTCGATTATTAAAAAAGTATTGGGTACCGAAAGGTTTTGAAAAGGGGAACTATTAGAGCATCCCTTCTGTTATCTCTATGTAAATTTTTATAACAATATACCTATAAATAAACAATTACACGCCATTTTAATTTCCCCGTGCTTTTAGATAGGGAAATCTTATTTATTCGATTATTAAAAAAGTATAGGGTACCGAAAGGTTTTGAAATGGGGAACTATTAGAGCATCCCTTCTGTTATCTCTATGCAAATTTTTATAATGATCGACTAATAAATAAAAATTTCCACGCATTTTTAATTACTTACCACGTGGTTTTAAATACGAACTTCGTATTTATTCGATTATTAAAAAAGTATTGGGTACCGAAAGGTTTTGAAAAGGGGAACTATTAGAGCATCCCTTCTGTTATCTCTATGTAAATTTTTATAACAATATACCTATAAATAAACAATTACACGCCATTTTAATTTCCCCGTGCTTTTAGATAGGGAAATCTTATTTATTCGATTATTAAAAAAGTATAGGGTACCGAAAGGTTTTGAAATGGGGAACTATTAGAGCATCCCTTCTGTTATCTCTATGCAAATTTTTATAATGATCGACTAATAAATAAAAATTTCCACGCATTTTTAATTACTTACCACGTGGTTTTAAATACGAACTTCGTATTTATTCGATTATTAAAAAAGTATTGGGTACCGAAAGGTTTTGAAAAGGGGAACTATTAGAGCATCCCTTCTGTTATCTCTATGTAAATTTTTATAACAATATACCTATAAATAAACAATTACACGCCATTTTAATTTCCCCGTGCTTTTAGATAGGGAAATCTTATTTATTCGATTATTAAAAAAGTATAGGGTACCGAAAGGTTTTGAAATGGGGAACTATTAGAGCATCCCTTCTGTTATCTCTATGCAAATTTTTATAATGATCGACTAATAAATAAAAATTTCCACGCATTTTTAATTACTTACCACGTGGTTTTAAATACGAACTTCGTATTTATTCGATTATTAAAAAAGTATTGGGTACCGAAAGGTTTTGAAAAGGGGAACTATTAGAGCATCCCTTCTGTTATCTCTATGTAAATTTTTATAACAATATACCTATAAATAAACAATTACACGCCATTTTAATTTCCCCGTGCTTTTAGATAGGGAAATCTTATTTATTCGATTATTAAAAAGTATAGGGTACCGAAAGGTTTTGAAATGGGGAACTATTAGAGCATCCCTTCGGTTATCTCTATGCAAATTTTTATAACAATATACCTATAAATAAACAATTACACGCCATTTTAATTTCCCCGTTCTTTTAGATAGGGAAATCTTATTTATTCGATTATTAAAAAAGTATAGGGTACCGAAAGGTTTTGAAAAGGGGAACTATTAGAGCATCCCTTCGGTTATCTCTATGCAAATTTTTATAACAATATACCTATAAATAAACAATTACACGCCATTTTAATTTCCCCGTGCTTTTAGATAGGGAAATCTTATTTATTCGATTATTAAAAAAGTATAGGGTACCGAAAGGTTTTAAAAAGGGGAACTATTAGAGCATCCCTTCTGTTATCTCTATGCAAATTTTTATAATGATCGACTAATAAATAAAAATTTCCACGCATTTTTAATTACTTACCACGTGGTTTTAAATACGAACTTCGTATTTATTCGATTATTAAAAAAGTATTGGGTACCGAAAGGTTTTGAAAACGGGAACTATTAGAGCATCCCTTCTGTTATCTCTATGCAAATTTTTATAATGATCGACTAATAAATAAAAATTTCCACGCATTTTTAATTACTTACCACGTGGTTTTAAATACGAACTTCGTATTTATTCGATTATTAAAAAAGTATTGGGTACCGAAAGGTTTTGAAAAGGGGAACTATTAGAGCATCCCTTCTGTTATCTCTATGTAAATTTTTATAACAATATACCTATAAATAAACAATTACACGCCATTTTAATTTCCCCGTGCTTTTAGATAGGGAAATCTTATTTATTCGATTATTAAAAAAGTATAGGGTACCGAAAGGTTTTGAAATGGGGAACTATTAGAGCATCCCTTCTGTTATCTCTATGCAAATTTTTATAACAATATACCTATAAATAAACAATTACACGCCATTTTAATTTCCCCGTTCTTTTAGATAGGGAAATCTTATTTATTCGATTATTAAAAAAGTATAGGGTACCGAAAGGTTTTGAAAAGGGGAACTATTAGAGCATCCCTTCGGTTATCTCTATGCAAATTTTTATAACAATATACCTATAAATAAACAATTACACGCCATTTTAATTTCCCCGTGCTTTTAGATAGGGAAATCTTATTTATTCGATTATTAAAAAAGTATAGGGTACCGAAAGGTTTTGAAAAGGGGAACTATTAGAGCATCCCTTCGGTTATCTCTATGCAAATTTTTATAACAATATACCTATAAATAAACAATTACACGCCATTTTAATTTCCCCGTGCTTTTAGATAGGGAAATCTTATTTATTCGATTATTAAAAAAGTATAGGGTACCGAAAGGTTTTGAAATGGGGAACTATTAGAGCATCCCTTCTGTTATCTCTATGCAAATTTTTATAACAATATACCTATAAATAAACAATTACACGCCATTTAATTTCCCCGTTCTTTTAGATAGGGAAATCTTATTTATTCGATTATTAAAAAAGTATAGGGTACCGAAAGGTTTTGAAAAGGGGAACTATTAGATCATCCCTTCGGTTATCTCTATGCAAATTTTTATAACAATATACCTATAAATAAACAATTACACGCCATTTTAATTTCCCCGTGCTTTAGATAGGGAAATCTTATTTATTCGATTATTAAAAAAGTATAGGGTACCGAAAGGTTTTAAAAAGGGGAACTATTAGAGCATCCCTTCTGTTATCTCTATGCAAATTTTTATAATGATCGACTTTAAATAAAAATTTCCACGCATTTTTAATTACTTACCACGTGGTTTTAAATACGAACTTCGTATTTATTCGATTATTAAAAAAGTATTGGGTACCGAAAGGTTTTGAAAACGGGAACTATTAGAGCATCCCTTCTGTTATCTCTATGCAAATTTTTATAATGATCGACTAATAAATAAAAATTTCCACGCATTTTTAATTACTTACCACGTGGTTTTAAATACGAACTTCGTATTTATTCGATTATTAAAAAAGTATTGGGTACCGAAAGGTTTTGAAAAGGGGAACTAATAACAATATACCTATAAATAAACAATTACACGCCATTTTAATTTCCCCGTGCTTTTAGATAGAGCAGTCTTATTTATTCGATTAATAAAAACAATAATTACTTATAGTAGTAATGTTTATTGTGCATCATGTTAGTACATTTACACTAGTCAGTTACCCATCACCCAAATATACCATCACCCAAATATACCATCACCCAAATATACCATCACCCAAATATACCATCACCCAAATAAATATACCATCACCCAAATATACCATCACCGAACGCATACATAAACCAAAAATTACATTAAAAAAATGACAAACAAAAAATACATAAACAAAAAATACAAAAACAAAAATTTACATTAAAAAAATGACAAAATATACATAAACAAAGAAATACATAAACAAAAAATTATATAAACCAAAAATATAAAAACAAAAAATTACATTTAAAAAAATGACAAACAAAAAATACATAAACATAAAAAGAGATAACTACTGTTCCATCCAAAGAGTGCGTAGCCGCTCAAGACCGCCGCTGTTGAGATGTATCCCGTCTCTGCAAAAGATACAATTTTAATTGCCATACATATAATAGTAATTGATATAATACCTTGAAAAGTACTTCTCATCCTGTAGAAACGCGTTAACATCTACCACCACCACGCGACCTGTAACATATTTCGTATTATATAAAGACAAGGAAGAATTGCAGGAAACTTACGGTCCTTAAAGCGCCTAATGAAGCCGTTAAAAAGCTCCAAGGTGGCAGCTTGCTCCCTGGTTGCTCTGAAGAATGGAGGTATGGTGCAGAGCTTCAGCATCTCAACCCCTTGGCCCTTCACCGTCGCCACGAGTCTCAAAAGGCCGGTCCTCATGCTGGTGTACGAGTGGTTCTAAAAGAAATGCATACATTAAAATGGTGATAAAATAGGAAGAAACCGTACTTACTTTCAGAACATCATTGCTCCCAATCATGATGTAAACAACCGGCGCCAACCTGTACTCGTACACCGTACTCTTGCACCGTACCACCCTCTTCTGCAACTGCGAGATGGTCTGCCCACCAATGGCCAATTGGCAACACAACTTGCTGCTTCCCCGGATGGTACAGTTGTCCCTCGGCTGTTCCAAAGCGTCGGTCAAAAACCGACGCACATTCGACGCGCCCAAAAACTGAACTTCACTCTAGAAAAGGAACAATAATTGTAGCTATTTATACGATTTTTATATTTTATTGAATTATAATTTATTTCACTACTATTATGAATAATTGAATACATTACACAAAATCGGTTGCAAGGTATAAACGGTACAGAAATATAATGTGCAAATAATATTGAAATGAATTTCTTATGAAAAATAGAATTTAAAAAGTACGTATTTAATTATATCTACTTACTGCATTAATCACCAACATCTTCAACACACTACACAAGATAATTGGAACACAACTAAATTATCCGAAATAATGCAAACATTATTTATACCTACGGATGCTAATAAGCAAGTAATTACGATCGCTTTCACTAATTAGGAGTAACGCATACCTACCTACTTTTACTTTAATGAGAAAATTGTATCTATTTATTTGCTATTTTTATTTTCGAAAAATATAAAGGTCGCCCATTTAAAATCGTATAAATTCTATTTAAAATTCAAGTCTCATTTTAAACACTCGGTATAAACGTATAAACTTCATCCATTAATTTTGTTGTTGTACAGCAACAGAGTTAGGGTAATATTATCCATCAAATTAATTTTTTTGTAAGAATTACTTAGTTATGACCTATGAGTATTATAGTCCGGTCTTGCAAAACATTTTGATAAAGTAATTAATAATTTGGCAACGGCGCATCAATATCAAGTGCAGGTACATAAGGTTGGTCGATATATGAAGAAAAAAATGTGCCATTTAAATAAGTGACATGTTCCTGTCAGGTGAAAATGCAACATACTGTAGATATAAAGATATTTGTAAAAGATGCAGAATTGAAATCAAGGCAACCTTTATTTGATAATTTGTTCTGTTTCTACAAAATGTCAAAGTCCTTATCATTAAACCTGGGACACCCAGTATACAATACAAGAGAACAAAGTAAGCTTAACGCAGCGGGGAAACGGTGTGGCCAGCAGCTTAACTACATTGTAAAATAAATGTTTTCCAGCTCCTATTTTTGCAATTATTGATGTGAAAAGTAGAAGAACACGATTATATTTTTTTACAAACTTTCATCTATTCGGAATAACACGAATGCAATCAAGTTTGAAAAGAATACATTTTGAAGATTTTCTTCCCGCGCTTTTTTACTATACAAGTATGTACTTCGCATTATAAGATATGTATAATTAAAAGAAACCGTAAGAAATATTTCACTAAAGAAACAATAATAATAACAAGAAGGCATAACGATAAAAAATATGCAGAGACTTGCTGTACTTCAATACTTGTGTTTGGAACTTACAATGAGTCCCAAGTATAACATAAAGGGGTAAATACCTAAGAAACGCAGGTAGATAGATGTCCGGAACAATAAGGATTATCTTTGAATAGAAGCAAAAACCTTTTAATTTCTTCAGTTTCAGTTCATTTCCTACGGATGTTTATCTTTCTTATTTACATATTATGTATTTTTGCTCGATTTTTGATAAATGTAAGGATTTTTCTAAATAACTTTTTATGTGGGATATTGCCCTGAGCAGGGTATAATCAAGATTTGAAAATAACCGTAATACAAATAAAAACGATTTTTGTATTACAATTTTATATAACAATCAAATTCCAATAAAGTCATAGTTCCATAAAATGAGCTACCGCCTTGAAATTTTTAAAATGATTATGACGTATCTCTACACGAGATATGCATTTCATACAACCACTAGATCCTAGAAAGATTACTTCAATCCCTGCAGTTTCCGTCTCCTTTTCTCGTATGTTGTTTCAATCTAAATTTATGTGTGGACTGATTTACACATTTAGGTATATTGTAGACTTAGTAGACATGTTTAAGGTCAGTTTTGATCGCTGCAACTTTTTCAACATACGTACTCTTTCGTAATTGCACATAGCAGGGTATGACAAAATTATTTTGATACACAGGATAAAAAGTTATCGCGAAATTTCTCAATTAATCACCGATTTCAAAGATTGTATTCCACAAAAACCATGCTTCATTACCAGCAATCATGTTCAAAATTTATCATACCCTAGCATACATTATGTGTGTATCTATATTCAAAAATGAAGCGTTCTACTCTCATAATAATGTGCTTACACATATTTAAAAACGTAACTCCTCAACGATTAATCACATTACTACTTTTTTTAAGGATTCATAGCAAAGTAGTAGGATTAATCAGCTTAATAAGTAGTCGAGAAACTCTCAAAATAGTATAATTATGTAGAACAAAAATCCCTTTTTAAGGTAATATAAAACAGGGTACATACCTCTTGCCCTTAATGGGGGTATCGAAAGTAAAATATTAATACAATTTCAAAAATGTATTTGAGTCGCAGCTATTTTCATAAAAAAGTATCTCGACAACGGTATCGAGATACTTTGAGGTAAGATACTTCCCACCTCTGCAGATATGTAGTGCCAATAATATAGAATAACATCGGCGTGGATGATGAAAAAAATTGAAAATCTAAAAGGTTTGCGAAGATGGCTAAACAGGGCCTTAGAAAATTCCAAAAATATTACATTATCGGAATGAATCACTTTCTTAAACCATTCTTAATTGCTCTTGATGTAATTAGTAATACAATGTAAACATCCTTTCTTTGAAACTTTCTAATTGCTATATAGCTAATTAGGAATACAATTGCGGGGAATTATCAAATATGATTGGTAATCCCTTTTCGATAATGTAGGTATTAGTTTAGCATAAAAACTTGTGCATATCGATAATGACCTCATTTTGTTTTCGAAATTGACCGAATACTGTCACATTTGCGATTTTATTCTTGCGATTTGAAAATGGCTCCTACAATTAACAAAGAGCAGATCGAAAAGTTTGCGTTATTTTTGGCGAATAAAGTGAGTGATATAGAGGAAGTGGACGGTTCGGGCCGAGGGTATACATCGCTATTTGCTGAAGCCAGTCTTCACATTTTTGGAACCGATTTACCAAGTCGATGTCGCCAGCTACACCGTCAATGGGTCAATAATAGTGGTAACGTACGAGTTTTGGTCAAAGATTTATTGAGTTCGAAAGTAGCGTCGATTAATAACGTTCATAATTCATGCATTAGGGAAAATGTCACTGTAGAGGCAATAGGCGAAATAGATATTAATCAGTTAAATAATGCGAATAATAATGTAGATATTGTTTTAGACAGTCCTCTTATCGTGCTAGATAATGTCGAAGATAACAATCCTGTAGTTGAAACTTTTGATAATAATCCATTGGAACCGATGACTCATGAACGCGATAGCTTAGATAGCAGGGAATCTATTGAACAACCTACACAATCACACATGTTTAGAATCAAGGAATCCTCCATTTTTACAGACGCTTTACAGTTTTCACCTCTTTATAATTATAATTTATGCAAAACCATTAGAGAGTTTTATCCAAATTGCGCTTTGTACGTTAATTCAAAACGAATCAATAAATTACTTAAAACTGCTGTTATTTACATGTATTGTGCATACCGCGATTGTCACACATTTCAGTGTACATTGTTTTACAATGATGTTAGTGAAGATGGGTTTATACAGGGCGCTTTTGATATTTTCGGTCATTTTAATCATAAGACAGACGGGCACGTTGTAAACAAACAAATCAGGGGTCACGCTCGTACCCTGGCCAAGAGGGACTTAGAATATATGAGCGCTTTTCAGTATAGGCAACGCCAAATATTAGCGGCGGATGAAACATTACTCGCTATGAAAACAGTTCACGACATTCCAAGTGCCGATGTGGCTAAGCAAATTAAATCGGAGGCGAATTGCGAAAACGATCTATCGGCGAACGATTTTGAAGCGGTGTCGATGATGTACCGAGACCAAAAAAACCTATACATTAGGCATTTTCACAATACGAATCATATTGTGGTGCATTTACGTCTCGATTGGTGCTTGGAAGCATGTACGGAATTGTATAGGAAAGTTCATAATCAGATTTTATATTTAGATTGCACGGGATCAGTTATTAGGAAATTTTGTAAAGATAGTAAGCGGGTTTTTTATTATGCAGGAGTTATACACTACCCAGTAGGAACCACAAATATTATATTGCCCATAATTGAAATGATTTCTAATTCACACACTTCCGAAACTATTGGTCAATGGTTATGCACCACTCTAAACCCGTTAACAATTCCGTTCAACAGTGTCGTCACTGATTTCAGTTGGGCCCTTATCAACGCTGTTATCACAAGGTTCAGCTTCATGACTGTATTAAGCTACCTTCAGGAAACACATAAAATATTGAATGGCAATGCAGAAATACCCAACAATTTTTTCACATTACATATTTGTTGTGCGCATTTTGCTAAAATAGTCACTACGGACGCAAAGAAGGTTTCGGGGCGCGATAAAAGATTACGATCCTTTTTGGTAGATGGTATACTTAAACACATCATGTTTGCAAAAACATACTCTGAGTGTAAATCTCTTTTTCATTCTTTCGCTACCATTTTATCCAATAGGTATGTAACACCCAACGTTATCGCTGCATTGCGTAGATTTGAAACTCGTGGAGATGCGGATGTAGAGGACGAAACAGTATTATCTGAGCCATTGTTTGATGACGCGGAAAACGTCAATTTCAAAACTTTATATTCCAAGAGTCCTTTTTATAGAGATTGCCTACACATTAATGCATCTATTGTGGTAGATTACAATTCCACTTCTGAATTCGAAATGAATTCCTTCTTTTGTCCGCCATTTCTTTTAGTCACACTTCAAAAATATATGCCATATCTGCCATTTTGGAGTGGATTGCTGGTTAGAAGTAATTGTAAAGACGTCCTTTCCAATTCACTAGTAGAAGCGTGGTTTAATGTCGTGAAAAACCACATTTTAAATAAGAAGGTTAACATGAAATGTGCCCGTTTTATTCAGAAGTTACGCGATTATTTAGACGTCAAAAAAAGGGAAACACGGTTTAACTTGTTAGTTAAGAAACCCCGTAAAGTGTGCGTTAATGATCAACTTAACTCCCAAGAGGAAATATGGGGTAAAAAAGCGCTAAAAAAGCCTAAGAGGAAGAGAATTCATCTTCCTGAAAAGCCCCTTAAGTGTTCTAATTATCCCAAGGAAAGTTCTAATGTGGATGGTGTGGCCACCGAGAATTTCTTTGAAAACCAAGTCTTCAAATATTACACCATAATTTCAAAAGATAATTCTTCCACTACGGCTTACGTAGGTAAATTTGATTTGCCCGGTTTCTATTACGTCGATTTAGATTTCAAAGATTACGTAACACTCCACAATCAACAATGGGTAGTATCTTTTATCATCGATTTATTTTTAAAACTTATTATTAAAGAACATCCACATTATTCAACTATCATGAATGTGCGCATTAACTCCTTTTCCATTGACTCACATATGCCTCTCTCCAATCTTCACTGTTTGGCGCTTGAAGAAACTGTCTTCATACCAGTCATGGAAAATGATCATTGGTTCTTATTCGTTGCCGACGGGAAGGCAAAGGAATTTTTTGTTTTAAACAGTTCACCCCATTTTACATACAATTCTGCCCAAAAATATTTTCAAATGTTTACGGACGTATTACGTTCCTTACATATTCCGACGGCGATATGGAAATTAATTGACGTACATCACAACAAGCAAAGGGATGGTTATAACTGCGGTATATTCGTTATGCATTATGTTGAAAACATTGTGCAGAATAACGGGGTATTTCAGTACGACAGCTCCTTTAGTCCTGATCAGTATCGTATACAGGTGCAGCAATTCCTTCTAAAATCATCGTTACCCATGCATGAATATTGTATCCATTGCTCCCGATCGAACCGCTCTTCTGTTAATTCCCCATGGCTTTCATGTCTCAATTGCCACAAATGGATACGTACGAATGAAAACGATACGGATAGTGTATGTTGCGCTGCTCAATATGAGAAATCCGATGGGGAATGGGTACAATGCGACCACTGTGCACGGTGGGTGCATTTTAATTGTTTACCCAATAGCGACATGAGTCCTTTCGACTACAAAACGATTCCATTTAGGTGTAACATTTGCAAGGTCGTATAGGCAGTAGGTATGTCATCCTACTCCAACTATCGTTACCTTCGTTATCTATACTTCCGCCCACCAAATGCAACGTCCACACCCACTGAGAGGGTCTGCATTTTAGGGATTGCGACAACCGTGCTCAGATTTGTTAGGAATATGCAATGGGTTCTTAAACCCACACCCGCTGAAAGGGTCTGCATTTTAGGGACTACGACAACCGTGCTCACATTCGTTAGGAATATGCAATGGGTTCTTAAACCCACACCCGCTGAAAGGGTCTGCATTTTAGGGACTGCGACAACCGTGCTCACATTCGTTAGGAATATGCAATGGGTTCTTAAACCCACACCCGCTGAAAGGGTCTGCATTTTAGGGACTACGACAACCGTGCTCACATTCGTTAGGAATATGCAATGGGTTCTTAAACCCACACCCGCTGAAAGGGTCTGCATTTTAGGGACTGCGACAACCGTGCTCACATTCGTTAGGAATATGCAATGGGTTCTTAAACCCACACCCGCTGAAAGGGTCTGCATTTTAGGGACTGCGACAACCGTGCTCACATTCGTTAGGAATATGCAATGGGTTCTTAAACCCACACCCGCTGAAAGGGTCTGCATTTTAGGGACTGCGACAACCGTGCTCACATTCGTTAGGAATATGCAATGGGTTCTTAAACCCACACCCGCTGAAAGGGTCTGCATTTTAGGGACTGCGACAACCGTGCTCACATTCGTTAGGAATATGCAATGGGTTCTTAAACCCACACCCGCTGAAAGGGTCTGCATTTTAGGGACTGCGACAACCGTGTTCACATTTGTCTTAGACCCGCACCAAAGGCTGACAGTGTAAGTAACAAGCTGCATTTCATCGTACATATATTTAATATTTTCTAATTATACTATATCTTTAGGTGGTGGTGTTTTTATATTATATTATGCACTGCATGTAAGGTGGTGGGTTGTTATAGTCATTGTTCAAATTTGTTGTTTTATTCTGTTATAGTGTAGTTGGCGCAACTGTGGTGAACACGCACACTGACATTTGCAGTGTCTTTTAAATTATTCTTTTGCTTTGCTGTTGTAACGAAAGTCAGCAATGCTGAAAAAATGATTTAGAAGGGCACATGTGGTCACACGTATTTCATAAAGAATGTGGTATCTATCATATGTAGGTATATTGTTATAAAAATGTGCATAGAGATAACAGAAGGGATGCTCTAATACTTCCCCTTTTCAAAACCTTTCGGTACCCAATACTTTTTTAATAATCGAATAAATACGAAGTTCGTATTTAAAACCACGTGGTAAGTAATTAAAAATGCGTGGAAATTTTTATTTATTAGTCGATCATTATAAAAATTTGCATAGAGATAACAGAAGGGATGCTCTAATAGTTCCCGTTTTCAAAACCTTTCGGTACCCAATACTTTTTTAATAATCGAATAAATAAGATTTCCCTATCTAAAAGCACGGGGAAATTAAAATGGCGTGTAATTGTTTATTTATAGGTATATTGTTATAAAAATTTACATAGAGATAACAGAAGGGATGCTCTAATAGTTCCCCTTTTCAAAACCTTTCGGTACCCAATACTTTTTTAATAATCGAATAAATACGAAGTTCGTATTTAAAACCACGTGGTAAGTAATTAAAAATGCGTGGAAATTTTTATTTATTAGTCGATCATTATAAAAATTTGCATAGAGATAACAGAAGGGATGCTCTAATAGTTCCCCTTTTCAAAACCTTTCGGTACCCTATACTTTTTAATAATCGAATAAATAAGATTTCCCTATCTAAAAGCACGGGGAAATTAAAATGGCGTGTAATTGTTTATTTATAGGTATATTGTTATAAAAATTTGCATAGAGATAACAGAAGGGATGCTCTAATAGTTCCCGTTTTCAAAACCTTTCGGTACCCTATACTTTTTTAATAATCGAATAAATAAGATTTCCCTATCTAAAAGCACGGGGAAATTAAAATGGCGTGTAATTGTTTATTTATAGGTATATTGTTATAAAAATTTGCATAGAGATAACAGAAGGGATGATCTAATAGTTCCCCTTTTCAAAACCTTTCGGTACCCAATACTTTTTTAATAATCGAATAAATACGAAGTTCGTATTTAAAACCACGTGGTAAGTAATTAAAAATGCGTGGAAATTTTTATTTATTAGTCGATCATTATAAAAATTTGCATAGAGATAACAGAAGGGATGCTCTAATAGTTCCCCTTTTCAAAACCTTTCGGTACCCTATACTTTTTTAATAATCGAATAAATAAGATTTCCCTATCTAAAAGCACGGGGAAATTAAAATGGCGTGTAATTGTTTATTTATAGGTATATTGTTATAAAAATTTGCATAGAGATAACAGAAGGGATGCTCTAATAGTTCCCGTTTTCAAAACCTTTCGGTACCCTATACTTTTTTAATAATCGAATAAATAAGATTTCCCTATCTAAAAGCACGGGGAAATTAAAATGGCGTGTAATTGTTTATTTATAGGTATATTGTTATAAAAATTTGCATAGAGATAACAGAAGGGATGCTCTAATAGTTCCCGTTTTCAAAACCTTTCGGTACCCTATACTTTTTTAATAATCGAATAAATAAGATTTCCCTATCTAAAAGAACGGGGAAATTAAAATGGCGTGTAATTGTTTATTTATAGGTATATTGTTATAAAAATTTGCATAGAGATAACAGAAGGGATGCTCTAATAGTTCCCCATTTCAAAACCTTTCGGTACCCTATACTTTTTTAATAATCGAATAAATAAGATTTCCCTATCTAAAAGCACGGGGAAATTAAAATGGCGTGTAATTGTTTATTTATAGGTATATTGTTATAAAAATTTACATAGAGATAACAGAAGGGATGCTCTAATACTTCCCCTTTTCAAAACCTTTCGGTACCCAATACTTTTTTAATAATCGAATAAATACGAAGTTCGTATTTAAAACCACGTGGTAAGTAATTAAAAATGCGTGGAAATTTTTATTTATTAGTCGATCATTATAAAAATTTGCATAGAGATAACAGAAGGGATGCTCTAATAGTTCCCGTTTTCAAAACCTTTCGGTACCCTATACTTTTTTAATAATCGAATAAATAAGATTTCCCTATCTAAAAGCACGGGGAAATTAAAATGGCGTGTAATTGTTTATTTATAGGTATATTGTTATAAAAATTTGCATAGAGATAACAGAAGGGATGCTCTAATAGTTCCCCTTTTCAAAACCTTTCGGTACCCTATACTTTTTTAATAATCGAATAAATAAGATTTTCCCTATGTAAATTATGAGGTTAACTTTCGTTATACGCATACTGGTTCGTCGCTGTTTTTTTTTTCGTCGCTAACTTTACGGACCGCAAGGAACTTCTTTTAAATATATGCAAATTGGACGGTGTAACGGAAGGGAAATGTGTAAACTCTTTAAATGCGTTTATTAAATTATACTTACATATTGAGGGTAACTTATCTAAAATATCTTATACGACTATTGAAATTTTGTGTTGGTTTGTATTGTGTGCGTTGATTTGCGTTATCTAACAATTGCATTTCAGTTTACGCATTACTCTGCTTAATAATTCGAGTTTGGTACGTTCGGCGGGATTGAAAGCAATAAGGCACGTTCTAATGTCCGAAGATGATGTTCAACAATTTAACAAACTTAAACTTCACTACTTAGTCGCACGATCTTTAGATTTATCGTTAAGGAATGACATGGAAAGAATACAAGCTTTAAGTCTTATGCAGAAGATTTTGTTATTGTCGGCTGCCGAGTTTGAAGTCGCTATGGCACGAAGTCTAGTGGCGTTGGCCAATTGTGGCATCGAGGATAAAGATAGAATGTTAAGAGCGTGTCTGGCTTGTCTGTGCGAATTAGGTAGTGTTTCCATTATAAGATGTGACGTGATCACAACATTTTTTGTACTTACTCAGTTCACAAATTGAACTTTTGGCGCCAATCCCTTAATGTTCATGTTTTCTACAAAAAAAACAATATCAAAGGAAAAATTGGTAGATCTCGTTAGAACTCTCCATTTAATAGTTGCCGGTTGTATTGTTTTACCGTAAAAACTTATTTGTGCTTAAATGTATGTGGTAATAATATAGTCAATTGAGGGAGGTAAGTTATTGTTAAAGTAGAAATGTAAATAATTTTGTATACGTAGGATTTCATCAAACTTCTGTTTTCTTGTAGAATGATTTACCATTCGAGAAGTTTTACGACCAGCAACAGCAATGTAAAGAAAATTGCAGTCATATTAATGTGAAAATGCCAAAAATAAAAATATTGAGCAACATTTCTGTTCTACCATGATAGGTAATCGAAATAATGTGCGTGTAACTGTTGACACAGAATGTAACAAATCGAACTGTCTTTAGTCATTCACAACTTACATACAGGATGTGTCAAAACACAACACATATGCATTGAATTCTGTTGAGCGTAATAATAATAATAATATTTTATTAATCCGGCAATCAAAGAACATGATATGGGACAGGTCAACAAATAATTTACAATAAATACAAAAACTTATACATTTACTATTGAACGTGGCACATTAGACACTCATTAACTTATTTATGGAAAATGGAGGAAACAGGGAACAAAAGGAAATAAGGTAATGAAAATAATGTTGAGAGATAAAACCGAATTCTTCTAGTCATTTAGATGACTTTATAAATTGCATTGCCTACCACTTCAACACCAAACAAGACTGGTAGGCAAAAGATGTGAGGAATTCCGAAAATGGGATACAGAGTCAATTACAACTTGAAAATAAAGTAGTGACTCTATAGCTGAAACAAATGAACAAGAACAGAAGGAAGTAGTAATGTAAGAGAATGTAAATTTGAATGAAGAATGGATTGTAATTGTAGGTGAAAAAAATAACCAAAAGAAGAAAGGGAAGAACCAGACAGTGAAATTACAACCAAAACAAAGGAAAAGGGAAAAAGGTTGCCACACTACGATTATGGAAGAAAAGATAACAGGTTTGTCATTCATAAGTGCAAGTGACAACCTAAATGTTCATGTAAATACAACAAAAAAGGTAGTATGCAAAGCTAGCTGACAATGAGAGACAAAGAATATTGTGAAACTTCTCGAGTTTTAACTGAGACCGAAAAAGGATGTGTGTAGGTACAAAGAAGGGCAGATAATACAAAGAGAGCAAAAAATAGGAAAAACAAAAGTCTCAAGACATTCTATATGGATTTGAAATAGTGAATTAGAGTTTGCAAGACTATGTTTTGCGCTACAGGTAGTTCACTTGTAGACAGGAGTAGTCGCCGAGTATATGGGGGATTACATAGAAAGATCTAATTGTTAGTAATCTATAATTAAACTAATTGTATCTACAAAATAAAGATTGAACTAAAAAACATAACAAGCTAAATGAAATTATCATTTGGACACCCTCTGCCCCCTTATGGTGGGGTAACGGTTTTGGACATGTAACCATGCATTACTGTAAATACGTTAATTAATGGAGTGGAACTTAATTTTTGGCGGTATATTTTCCTTTCGGTTTAGTTTATACTTTTACTTTTTAGTTGCAGGTGTCTCGAATGGTCGGCAAGTTTTTTAAATTTCAAGTTACCCAAAGGTGTGTGAGTCTTTTATATCAGGATATCAACAGCTTATCCACCCTAATTACATATAAAGTATTTGAATATGTTAATGAATAGTTCTTCAGAAGAGGACATCAGTTATGGACTTTTTTAAACAATGTTCCTAAACTTGATTTCTATTAGTGTCGTTAACAACAAAAGTAACTTGATACTTTTTACAAAGATAACTGGTACATAACGGAGGTAGTAACAGTATTTGTGCATTTTTCAGCTAAAAAAAAGTGACTGTGACATTTGTGTTGCATACTTGTGCACAGTGTTGTCAAAGATACATTTTTTTGAGTATCTTACAGATATAGATACTGTGGAATAAATGTATCTTGATCAGATACAGATACATTTTTAAAAAGTTGAGGCGAGTATTTGGTCCTTTCATAAATGATAAAAACGGGTTATTGGGTGTAGACCACAAAACGTGTATTAACAATGTTTTTTTATTATTCAATATTTCGCTAATCAGATATTAGCTTCACCAGGAACTAAAAATTAGAACAGTGACAATTACAATGAATCAATTTTTCTAAAAATTTTTAACTTACTATAAATTAGTTGTTAATTAAGTTGTAACATAGGAACTTTATTTGAACGTTAAAAACGGATTTCATAATATAATTCTAGAAGAGATGAGCACCGTCCAACAGGTAGACGAACAATGACTTTAATGGCGGTAATGTGTGGTTATCAACCTACACAAGGTGGAGGTTGATAACAACTAACGTAAAGTTGTAAACAAGATAAGATCGTTCAAAATGTAGTGTAAAAAATGTTTAAATAGTAAGTTTGTAAGTGGAGGAATGTACATTAATTAATTGAGAATTAATTGGTAACAATAAAAAATTATTAATAATTTCTTAAGGAAAATAACACGTTAAAATTGTACACTAGTTGGTAGCTAATTAGAGTTGGTCGAGTTATGCATGGCCAGTAGATTGGCGTAAATGACATGTAGATTATCTACATCAGATCTAAAGTTAACAGATTGTTTAAGATACTTATTAATTTCAACCATCTCCATCAATTTGAGGGTAGTTCTGTTGTTAGAGCGGTTTAAAATGGAAACATTATCAAAATCAAATTGGTGTCCCAAATCTAGGGCATGATTGGCTAAAGCACATCTAGTTTTTTTGGTTTTAATATCACTTCTGTGGGTGGATAGTCGAGATTTCAGCCAACAGTTGGTTAACCCGATGTAGACTTTGTTGCAGGTCGTGCAAGGAACATTATAGATGACACCTGATTGAAGTAATATAGGTGTTTTATCCTTAAGCTTCGTAAAAAGTTGGTTCAGTGGAGAAGGGTTGTAATAAGCAAATTTCGTATCGGCATGCCTTAAGATGTTGGTAAGTTGGTGGGTGATATCCGGAATGTAGGGGAGTCTTGAGTATCTGGGAATGGAGACGGCAGCGGGTTGTTGAGTTGCACTAGTGGTGGCTGGTTGGTTATGCCGTTGGTGAAGATTACAGTTGTTGTTAAATAAAATGTTGTTGACCAGGGACCTCGGAAAATTGTTAGTTATGAACATTGTAGACAGTCTTTTCAAGTTTTTCCGTTGGAAAGTAACGTGGGAAATTTTTAAGACGCGGTTCTTCATCCCTTTCAGAGTGTTGACTTTTTGCCTCATGATGTGGTTCGAATTAAAGTTGATGTAACGGCCCGAATGAGTTGGTTTCGTATACCAATCAATAAAGATTTTGTTATCTGATGTTCTAATTAACTTTGTGTCAAGGAAGGGGACCCCATTGTTTAGATCTGATGTAGATAATCTACATGTCATTTACGCCAATCTACTGGCCATGCATAACTCGACCAACTCTAATTAGCTACCAACTAGTGTACAATTTTAACGTGTTATTTTCCTTAAGAAATTATTAATAATTTTTTATTGTTACCAATTAATTCTCAATTAATTAATGTACATTCCTCCACTTACAAACTTACTCTTTAAAAATTTTTTACACTACATTTTGAACGATCTTGTCTTGTTTACAACTTTACGTTAGTTGTTATCAAACCACACATTACCGCCATTAAAGTCATTGTTCGTCTACCTGTTGGACGGTGCTCATCTCTTCTAGAATTATATTATGAAATCCGTTTTTAACGTTCAAATGAAGTTCCTATGTTACAACTTAATTAACAACTAATTTATAGTAAGTTAAAAATTTTTAGAAAAATTGATTCATTGTAATTGTCACTGTTCTAATTTTTAGTTCCTGATGAAGCTAATATCTGATTAGCGAAATATTGAATAATAAAAAAACATTGTTAATACACGTTTTGTGGTCTACACCCAATAACCCGTTTTTATCATTTTTAAAAATATATCTAGATATAGTAAAGTGCGTTATTGTCGTAAAGACTAATGTATATGACTAAACGTCATGCTGAAGGAGAGAGAGAAGTAGAAACATAAAGGAAAAAGTATACACTGCGAATAGGACTCGAACCCAGGGTTCGAGTCCTGGTCGCAGTGTATACTTTTTCCTTTATGTTTCTACTTCTCTCTCTCCTAGATATAGTTATAGATACAGGTTTTTACAGTGCATCTAGATAAAAGATACATCCATGTTTATTTATTTTCATTTAAAAAACTGACTAAAAAATATCACAATCAAACCATTACTATCATCAATACAAACGTCTCTCTATAATTTCTCTTCATCTTCATGTTTCAAATAAATCAGTGTAACATTCATTACCTAATAATATAAAAGTTTCAAGAATTGTTAATTCTGCAGACTTAAGTTTATTCTTTATTTCTTTTGAACTTACATTACATTGACCTTGACCGTTACACACCTACACACAATTCATAACGGTGGCAGCATTATACCGACACAAGTTTGTGGACTGTGGGGAAGGGAAAGAGGTATCTACTCAGTGTTTATCAAATATAATAAATGTGGTTATGCCAAATTTAATTACTTAAATTTTTGAAAAATATTAGAATTTGTATTTTTTAATGTATCTTACATGTTTCCTTAACCCGTTCACTGCCCACGACGCGCCTAGCGCGTTGATGTCTCCCGCCGTCGTACGCCCAGACCGCGCGAGGCGCGTTCACGCTATGATATGTTTCAATGTTAAACGAAAAGGTGGCACAGAGTAATGTCCCAAATAATTAATGGACAGTGAAAGTGTTAATAGATAGGTACTGCTGCAGTTGTATCTAGATACATTTTTTTATAGTATCTCAGATACGTCTCTAGATACTTAAAATGCATCTAGATGATGTATACTTAACAACACTGCTTGTGCAAATAAGTCTTTGCTATGCACTTTCAGTCAGTCTTGCGACTTTCATGTTCATACCAAAGACAGAAATTGCTTCTTATGGACTATGGTATGAGTTCTTTACCATTTCTTGGTTGAAGTGTTTCACAAAAATGAAGACAGGCAACGCAGAGTTCATACAGTGTGGTGCTGCGCAAAAAATTGGTGCGTAATTCCTAAGTACATATTTAGAAAAAAGGCACAATCAGATGGTGTGCAATTCCGTGCTCTCTACTATTGAGAAAAGGATTAATGTCTTTTTTGTCCATTATGTTAATTTTGCAAAAACTGCTATTAAACTACCCAAACTGTATTATTATTATTGTTTATTAACCAGAAAAGTTACAAAAGGGGTAAATAAAATTACTTGTGCGCAGGTATGGTATACAAGAAACTATAATAATCTTAAAACTATTACAAACTGGGAACTAATAATATTTATTTATTCCTAGGAGGAAATACAATTATATTTCTCGCCAAACTATATAATGTACAATATTTACACCGTAATTTAAAAAAAAAATTCTGAAAGTAACCTACACTAATTTCATAAGTCCAGAACATAAGGTTGGAGACCCTACAGCGAACAATATTTGTGCGTTAAAATACAATTGTTGTGGATTATAAGATTCACCAGTTTATTCCACCATGGTTTCTATATATCTATAATTTAAATAATAGCCTATGCCACAAATGATTTTTTGGTTTGTGAGTTTTAATTATTTTCCATGTATTGCCCACTCAGAAAATCACTAAAGGCGTAGTGTATTAATTTTGGTAATTTTAGAAAATTTGATGTTACTAAATTGTTTCCAAATGTAGTTGAAACACTATATGAGAAGTCAATGATATTCCAACAAACACTATAATAGACTCTTACACCATAACAATAACACATTATCCAGGGCAAAAATTGTTTATTATAAAAAGAAATAATACAGTGCGATATACGTTCACAGGTTTCCCCATTTGGAATCGTGCCAATATTAAATTGTTGTGATCACGTCACAATATTTTTACTTTAGAGTTTACCTTCTGATGCTAGTGGGTGACGTATCGTCCATAACTAACTTACATTAATGCCAAATTTTTAGGTGTGTTAAATGCGGAACTATTCATTGCGTGTGGCGGCGTGGCAGCTATTACTAGAAATTTATTGGAATGTCAAACGCCACGTATAGCAGAATCGCTTTGCGGAGTATTACTATTATTATTAGATAGGCCTATTACCAGAAATCACGCAGCTGTCGATTTACACTGTATTGCAGCTCCATATTGCGATTTTCACTATCGTCACGGATGGATGGACAAAAATAGGTAAAAGTAGCCGAAATGTGAATCATTAAAACTTGTATCATTATTTTCAGGGACGAACGGGAATTAAGGTTTAATTGTAGCCGATTAGCGTTGTTATCGGTTCTTCGAAGCTGGCCGGGTATACTACATTTCTGCAGTCCGACTAATTCGTTAGGTTTAAAGGCCATTGTCGATATTTTATATTTAAATCAATTAGAAGTTAGGGTGAGTATTTCGATTACCGTCGACTGTAGGTGTAAAGGGTACTTTCTAGAAAGCCGTATTAGATCTATTATACGAGCTGTTAGGACTACCTCAACCCGAGTGGACCGACGAATTGTCGGTGGCATTAAGCGCGATCGATCCGGCGGAACCGCAAGCATCGTGGAGATTAAATGAAGGATTTGTGGCAGCAGAAGGTCGTTCAGTTTTGCCCCATTTAGCAAAAACCACACCTAATATTACCGATATTCACCTGTCTTTACTGTTGTATTGTTTTCTCGATACGGGTCTTCTCTGCGCCTTAGCCGAGGTTATAGCCACCAGTGATACGTTTATAAGTGTTCGAGCGACAGTTTTATTAGGTAGCCGAATTTTTTTTTATTCGTGACTAAATAACGCTTCCAATTTTAGGTGAACTATTACGTTTAATACAAATTCTTTTACCTCCGGAATGTTGTAACATTACACCACCTCTTCCTAATTTATTGGAATACGCGACAAAAAGACCTCAAGCACTAGGTGCCGTTACCGCCTTACAGCAGTTGCATAAGTATGCCGTTCTCATCATACGAACTTGTACATTTATTCTTTTACAGGCTGTTAAAACGTAGACCCGCATCATCTAGTTTATATCTGGATTATATATTACAATCTAGTAGTTTTATGAAACGAACTCGAAATTTTGAAAATAACAAAAAATACAAAATTAGTCAAACTAAGTCACGTTTGCATCAAGTAAGTAAATTCGCAAATTGATTACCGACAATTGTCTGTTCGCTATTGCCTGTTTTTTATGGGAGTTAATCCCAACCGAATTTAGATTAAACTTTTTTCACTTCACCAATCATGTTGGCCTAATTGGTGCTGGACAGTCATCAATAAGGTCCTTGGTTTGAATGCGGGTTCGAACTTCGAAGTTTTGTAAGTGTGTACTGGGTTAGGTTGGCAAAACATTATCTACTCAAAAATAAACACAAGTAATAATGACATATATTGCAGTACAGTGTGATAGACATACAGAATAATAATTATATATACCTACACAAGAAAAAACGATACAACACACAATCAATCACGTTACATAGATAACTTAATAACACATCCAGACAATAAAGCACATAGTCGTTCCTTGAAGAGTTCGTAATGGAATGGACAAACAGTCTGTATTGTACTGTAAAAAAGGGACAAAAGTTAGAAATACTTACAAACTTGAAACCAGAATCTCATACTCATTTTTAATAATGAAATGATGAAATACAGGAACTCTGTCGCATAAAGAGAATATAGAAAGCTACTCGCCCTCAATGGTTTACAATTAATAGAAGCAGGGGGGGGGGGGGGGGGCTCCTGGACTTTTGTGTCTTGCACAATACACAAATAACTAGAATACAAACGAATCGCACAAGCAGGCAAGTAATATACATCACGAAACCACAAACACACAGAATAAGGAATAATTGTCATACAGAACACTCAAGCATACAAGCAATTGTGATAAAAGTAATTCACAATAGGAACTATTTCCCGCAAATAGAAGGATAATGTCCTACCCACAGAATCAGTAGGAAATTCCAAACACACACACACACACACACACGTTTGTAGATACAATGCAAAAATTTATAATGTTAAAAAGATCTATAGTCTACAGCAATAATTAGTACGGGATGATGGTTTACTTTCATTTTGTGTGTCTCTTAATCCCGTTTTGCACAATGTTAAATGACACAACCTTAAAACACAATGTAACACAAATGAATGATCTTAAATTATATGCCTCCACGAGCAGAATCAGCTTAACAATATTTTTGTATGACATACACATGGAGTTTGCCATAGACCAATGCCAGTTTGAGCTGAAACATTTACGAGAGTGAGACAAATATCTTGGATCCAGCAAAATGCCCACATATGCAAATGAAACACAACCTAATCACACAATATTTACACAGCACACTACTTAAAACACAATTAGACACTAGAAACACTCAAAGCTATTAACATGTTTGCTACACCGGTCCTCACTTATTGCTTTGGAATGATAAAGTGAAGCAATACAGATTTGAAACAGGCGCAGAGAAACACATGTACCTACATTGCTAAACACTGAATACATCATCCATGTGCCTCAACAGTAAGACTTTACCTTCCTCGTTCACAGATTTAACCGACATAGTCTTCTTACACCAAACACAAATACACTAAGTACGAGAATACTTTTATAACAAATCTCATATTTCAGCACTACATAAAACAGTGACACATGCAAAGTTACATACAAAAGATGTTACACAGCTATTTTTTATAATAGATTAACAGAGATGGGGTTGATACAATACATGCTTTGTTAACCCAAATGATATTTCACAAAGGCAGAAGGTTTCATGTTTGCCATACAAGATCAGGTCATTTACACATGATCTTTGTAGAGCATGTTCGTAAACACCAGAAACCATACAACACATTACATTTACATCAGCATGTACACGTCTAGCACAAACAGAGTACAATTACAGACACGATCACGATCAGGTAGTTAAGATAATACACCAAAAATTCGCCACAAAACATTACCTTTCTACTGATAACACACCCTAATACAAATATACACAGCATTTTGTACTTATCGTTCTTCTTCTTCTTTCCCTCACTTCCTCCATCCAGTCTATTCCTTCCCCTCCTGCCTCTAAAATTTCCCTCTAGCCTCTTTTCTCAATTCCACACATCCTTTCAGCGTATGTCCCACACTTTCCCATCTCTCTCCACATAGCCTGCACCTTTTTCATCATTCCACCATTATTTATTTAGGTTTTCTTCATTTCCACACCAGAATTTTGCTGTTGTTCTTTTCCTATTCATCCCGCCTATTAAATATCTCAACACTCTTTACGACATTATCTCCTCATATGTTTCATTGTACTTCCCCTCCATTACGCTGTCCATTCTTTCCTCATTCTGCGTGTCTCATCTCTCCTTACTATCTCCTCTCTTGCGTGTCTCCCTCTTTTGTAATTCCCCTTTCTTTCGTCTTGTCTATATCATGTCTTTCCTTCGCTCACCTCTGCAGTATTCTCTTCCTCTATCCATTCCTTCCTCATACTTCATTGCCATCTTTCCCGTCTGTACTCTAATCTTCTCCCTTTTTACTTCTTCCTGCAGTATATATCCCGGTTTCTCTATTTCCAGCCCCAATACCTATCCTGCATCCTTTCCAACACTTCCCGTTCCCTCCACCACCACATCTCCACTTCATACATCACCACACTTCACTAGTTTTTCAAACAGCCACCCCCTTCTCATCAGATCATTTCCAAATATTCTCTCTCCTGACCCACACGCCTGCTCCAACACTTTCCACCCCTTTTTTGTCGTATGTCATTTTATACACCAAACACTTCCCCCACACTTTCAATGTTCTCGCTACCCCACTTCCACTCCTCCTTTGACTTTCTTCCTCTTCCCTTCTGGAACACTACTATCTTGGTCATTCCCACATTTATCTTCATTTCTCGTGTTTCTAGGAAGTCTTTAACTGTCACCATCATATCCCTCAATTCCCCTCCTGTTCTTGCCACTACTACAACATCGTCTGCGTATGCCATCGCCCGCGCTTGGTACCCCCCAGTAACCACCCTTCCACTCTGTTTATCCCTTAGTCTTTCTAGTTTCTACCAACCTCTCAATGTAAACTGTGAAGAGACTCGGGCTCAGCGACAGCTCTTTGTTGTCTCAAATACCCCTCCGATTTTCCCCTCCACTTTCACCTTACACCTTGTTTCTCTATAGATCTCCTCCATCCTTTCCACCAATTCGTCACTTATCCCCTTTCTTCTCAATTTCTCCCATAACATCTCTCTATTCACACTAGCGAAGGCGGCCTTAATATTAAGAGAGAGCGCATACAACTTTCCCCCCTTCTTCTTTAACTCTTTATTTACCAATTGCTTTATAACATGAAAACACCACACATAAGCTATATAGGGATAGGACACTACTCACAGATAAAACTGTATACAGGGTGTAGAATTGGTCGATGCACCATAATGTAAAAATCTTAATATTCGATTACTTGCTTCCATAATTATTTTAGACAAAAAGTCTATTTAGCTTTTTTGTAAAGACAAAAATTCTGAATCGACTGATGTTGATTAACTTTTTAAAAAGAAAAACCTAATTATCTCTGAATCAAATGAAAATCGGATTTGAACATATGAACTTATTTTGCTTATTTTAGCTTCCTGCCTTTAAAATATTTCCATTTTCTCCCGAATCACCCTGTATAATAACTGACTCTCTCTGCCTACTACTATAAGTAAAAATGACATAAATGTTGTAAATCCCAACGTCGAAGATGAATGAATATTGGAAAAAAGTTTAATCTACATTTGGGCCAACCTCATACCGATCTGGCAAAAACAGAGAATACCTATGGCTAAGTTAAGGGATAAACTTTCTCATTTTAGCTTGTACTCAAAGAAAGCGATGATATAATAAGGGATACGGGTGTTCTACTGAGCAAAGACGCCTTTACGTGGAACTGGAATATTATAAAAATTATCCTCAAAGATAAAAGCGACCTGAAACTCAATTTAACCGAATCTACTCATTTAACATTTTTAAAACGACTAGTAGAATTTTATATGCCGTCGAACAATCGTTACTCTCACATGGATTTAGCTTCGTCGAAAAACACGCAGGGATACACGCTTGTAGGTATCGAACTAATTCATTGCCTCGTAAGATTGGAAGATCCCGATGCTATCAAATTACTTCTCGACTTATTTACGGATATTTCGAATCACATAGCAGCTATAACGAGTAGTAAAAGTGCGCACGATTGCCTTTTCAGTCCACAGCATATGTCGAACACCCAGTGTCAAAGCTACTTTCTATTCATCGGCCGTTTCGCCACCACCAAAACCGGTACTGGCCTACTTTCGAGTGTAAAAATTTTCGATCGACTACGTAATCTGGCGACCACAACCAAACACGACTGTTACGTCAAATTAATTGTATCGTCTTTAAGTTACGAGGAGCCGGGCCACGCACGCGATCTTTTCGCTTCGGTCCTAAAATGTTCGGTGGAAAGTTCCCGACTGTACGCCACACAATTTTTGCAGGTACTACTTCGTGCCGGTTTGCTCCACTTTCACAGTTGGGGAATAAAATTACTGACGGCACAGCTCGAAGATAAATCGAGAACTGTACGTTTGACGACGTTGGCCGCACTTCACGAAGCGTGCGAAGTTCCAAATTATCTAGAACAGTTGATTAAGCTTCATCCCGACTTGTTACATCTCGGCGAAAAAGGTGTACTGCTATTAATTAGATTTTTATCGTCACCGAACGGATTCAATAAACTTAAGAAGAACGGATTTATCAATAACGAAATAAGAAGGTGGGACGAATTCGTAAATTATAGGTACGTTCACATTGTCGAAAATGAAATATCGGATACCTTAACGTTACACCAACGTGGCGAAGACGGGCGGTACGACAAGAGATTGAGTTCGTTGAAGGTTACAAGTCGTAAGGACCTATTTTTGCCACCGCATATATACGGACAGCTGGCGAGACATGCGGAAGGGTTCTCGATGCTGTTAGAGTATGGCTCCGTGGTAAAATACGTGCAGGTACGGTTTTCGATTTTTAAAAAATGAAATTGCATGACAAATTTTAGTGGATCGATAATGGTTTGTGCGAAACCGACGATGATATCCTCAAATTGAAGGTAGCTTTGTGGAGTTTGGGTCATTTAGGTTGTTCGCCGAAGGGTACGGAATTACTTAATAGTAAAGGAATTATAGTTTCTATTATAAGGCTAGTGCAACATTGCGTCGTATACTCGATTAGGGCAACCGCTTTCTTTGTCTTATCACTTATTGCCACAAATCGTGCGGGTGCCGATTACCTATTTAAGCTGGGTGAGTAACGCACCTTTTTTTAGCAAGTTTCAAATCTTATAATTGAAGGGTGGGTGTGTACACGACATGATCGACATAATCGTTGGCCGGTTATAGAAGAAGAAAATTGGCAAGAAGAGGTGACAGACGAGCAACTTTTTAATTTACCTTTAGGTTCCGATTCCGAGCATACGTCAAGCGATAACGCTTTTATGGGTGATTATAACATAAACATACCGGATGCCGACAGTACGACAACGGACGAAGAATTTTTTATACCTTCGGATCGTGGTAAGCTCGGTCGATCATTTTATCGTCGTAACATATTCACAGTTTTCGGTTTTAATCATCATCAAAAATCATCTACGCTTCCAAGTAATCAAAATCCATCTACAATTCAACACAAAAGATCGTTATCAGAATCAAAAACATTTGACGCGTTAAAAATTTTAGACAGAAAGGCAAATGATAAAGTTGAATTTAAAGTAGGTTCAGACATTCCACATCGATATCGAGATAATTCTATAACGGAATCGACCACATCCGGCGTAAGCTCGTGCGAATCGGTACTTGGCAAAATTGGACAGAAGTATAATTATCTTACACTTTGCCTTTCTCTATTTAGTGCTTTCATTTCAGCGAACGGATTCACACACTAAGCCCGATACCTAGTTCTTCCAGCCTTAGTACCTTAAAAACGACAGCTGTACGAATGCGACGTCATTCTGAATCTACACGAAGGATATCTGTACAAAGTAAGAGACTCCGTACAGTAGGTGTGCGTATTATTACATAACTCTCACTTTGTTTAGGTACAACACCCTCTGAAAGGTCGACGATTTCACCTGCAGGCAGTATTAGCGGGAAACTCAGTCATCAAGATATGGTGGGATATACGATTCTGCGCGCCTTACGTTCATCTAGAATTACTCATTTAAATGCGGACGACGAATTTTCTGATGTTTTCGCTCCCGAGAGTTTATTAAAGAATAAAAATTTCGATCACGCTCATGACACAAGGTAAGAATCGCAATTAATTTTGTTTACACTTACAAGCTGTTATATTATAATAATAACAAGTAATTCTACTCAAATCATTGTTTTAACCCTTTGGCTGTGCATGTCACACATGTGTGACACAGTGGTCCTGGTTTGGGATGCGCATGTCACACATGTGTGACATCTGTAAACATGCATTTCAATGTGTCAGTGTTTCTTTAGCATTCCGGGAAAGAATGTGAATTGCAGGTAGCGTGTAGCTAAAGTTTCATTGAAAAAAACAAAGCCGCATATAGCTTAAATGGCTGATTCTGTGGTCGCAGTCAAAGGGTTAAGAATTTAACACATTTTGACGCCGTGCTAATAATAATATTTTTTTTGGCATCATCATCAATTTGAAAAACGTGAATTCTTATTGGTTATTGATCTGACAGGAGTACTTTGTTACGTCAAATAAAATGACAGATTGCAAATTAATTTCCGTTTTTCTCATTTCCATGACAACGAAAGGTATACTGATTTCACATTATGAATTCAACCATTTCACATTATTAGTTCTTATTTCCATTTTAATACCAAGTGAACCAATATTTAATACCAAGTGAACCAATAAAAAAAATAGCGTAAAGTATTCGTGGATAAACAGGTCTTTAAAACACTTGCTTTATTTCAAGCACTCCGGCTACGCCGTCGTGCTTGAAAACTAGCGCGTGTTTTAAAGACCTGTTTATCCACTTATACTTTAATATACTATTATGAGTTATTTTTTTTTTTTTATAATTATTGGGCATCGATAGCTATGATCATTAGCCCGTTTTTATTATTATTTTTTATTATTTATGAGTTATTTTTATACACAAAACACTATTCATATATGTTTGTTTAATATATAGGTTCAATTTTATTTTGTATACGACATAACGTAACTATACATAAGTAGACTACTTGATCAAGTATGGCCTGAGTATCGATAAAAAAAAGGAAACAGAAATAATAATAATAATGAGAAGCGGATGACTAATATAGATGTTACAGAGTTACACACAACACAATTAATGTATAATAATAATAATAATAGTAATTTATTCTTGGTAAGTTCGTTTACATTCTTGTAGGTATTACCATAGACCAATACATATTATTTAGAGTGGGTTATTGACAATATACCTATCTGTAGTAACAGAAAAAAGGAAATAATCATAAATAAAATAAATTCAAACAAGACACAGTTTTAGGGTGAGTCGGAAGGATCGCACCGAACTCCAGGACTGCATTCTACACATCAAAATAATAAGAAAAAACTCAAATGTTCTTATTCGATTCTCATTTGAGTTTTTTCTTATTATTTTGATGTGTAGAATGCAGTCCTGGAGTTCGGTGCAATCCTTCCGACTCACCCTGTATAATATAAAAGGATAAAGTGATGACTGACTGGCTCACTCACTGATCTATCAACGCCCAGGCCAAACTACTGAACCTAGAAACTTGAAATTTTCAGTGAACCTTCCCCTAATGATGTAGGCACCCACTAAGAAGCGGATTTTCGAAATTCATCCCCTAAGTGTGTCAAAATAAGGGTTGAAATTTTAAAATGGTTGAAGCGATCTCTGTAACGGGGGCAGATGGAAATTTAAAAATTGCTCAGAAGTACCTGATTGAAATACACAAGAAACGTATTTCACCTTTTTTCAAAAGTTACCCTCTAATCTAAGGGTTCAGTTCGGACAACCTTTATTGGCGGTACGAAGTTCGCCTGGTCAGCTAGTAAAACATAAAATGATACTTTGCATAATTTGTAATCACATTCAGGGGTGTATTTAGTAGATAGTCTCTTAGTTTTTGCTCGACGCGATCAGTGTAGTCGTCTCAATCGCTTGGGAAGCGATCGCCGGAACACGATGGAAAGGAGATGGCGACTTTGGACATCAAGAATGCATTCAACTCCGCCAGATGGGGCTGCATCATGGAGGCACTGCCATGGATGAGCGTACCAGGATATCTGCGGAGAATGGTGGGAAGTTATTTCACCGAAAGGACTCTGAGATATGACACCGAAGCCGGTCCCGGAGATTACAGGGTCAGTGGTGGAATCCCCCAGGGCTCAGTGCCCAGTCCTGTCATGTGGAACATCATGTACGATGGCCTACTGAAGTTGATGCTACCAAGGACAACCACACTCGTTGCATTTGCAGACTACGTAGCCATACTGATCGTCGCAAAACACCTGCATTACATCAAATCCATCTTGGACTCGACCTTCGATATCATTCGCCGTTAGATGATCTCGGTAGAAGTGAAGTTGGCGGATCACAAGTGGGAGGCCGTCCTCATCTCCAGCAGGAAGAAGGTAGAAATCATCATGCTGCGAGTGGGTGATCTTGAAATGACATCCCAATCGTCTTTTCAATATCTAGGAGTGATGATTGATGCCCGCCTCCACTTCAAGCGGCGAAAGCACAAAAGCGTCAGCCGTTAGGATTGTCCTGTCGACGAGGCTCATGCCTAACTTTGGGGGCCCAAAGCAGAAAAGAAGAGCAGTGCTGGCATCGGTGGTCACGTCAGTCTTTATATATGGGATCGCTATCTGGTCTGAGGCATTCCAGGCGCAGAAATCACGACGGAAAGTGGCATCAGTCTATTGCCTGGTGCTCAGAGTGGCCAGCGCATTTCGGACGGTGTCGGATAATACCCGATCTGGCCTGAAAATTTGATGGAAGGGGTGCTTTCCTCCGAGTCAGTTTGGGAAGCAACCGGCACCTTCACGGCCGAAGTCCTGAAGGACCTACGCCAAGCTGAACAGGAGAGAAAGAAGGGTAAGAGGAAGAAAAAGAGCAACTAAGAGAAAAGAAGTAACGACTTTGATCATTTGAAGGAAGCGAAGAATTGTGGCGTGCAGTAATGCCTACCGGCGATCCCACAGGAAACAAGAGGTAGGCGATAGAGGATGTTTTTTAGTCGGTACAGGTTGCATAAGTGTCGTGCCAAACATGCCATCCTCATCAACCATGGCGGCTCGTGGTTAATACCATCTTAAGACCAAACCAAATCCGACACTGCACTCCGAGAATCTTCATCCCTGAGCCAAGTGGGTGTGTAACTGCATTTTTCATATCGTACGAGTGTAGTTCACTCAATAGAGTGTTCTAGAGCTGGTTTGCTATTGTCTAACGCTGTATAGAGTTCCTTAATCGTCTTAATTCGACAAATTCGGGTCATTCACACTGGCGCCAGGCTGCAATATGGTCCTCTGAAGGCCTCTCTCGCGTGACGGTAGTCTGACATCAAGTTCCACCTAGCCTTGTGCTGGGCTTGGGTGTCTTGAGTTATTAAGTTATTTACAGTTGATACTGTAAGTGGAAGAGCCGCTCTGGGGCATAAAACAGTGGGGCTAATTATCGGCTTTTTTATGCCCTGTTGTTCCAATATGCCCTTTAACGTATACGAGCTTGAGGGTAAATTGTTGTTTGTTCAAGATTATGTTTGATGAGAAAATGCATTAATCTGTTGTGGAGACATTTCTCAAACATTTTAAAGAGGGCTGTTAAGACTGTTACGGGTCGTGAACATACAATTAAAGGCAAACACAAAATACACTCACAACATCAGAACACACAATTAACTAAAAACACAAACATTTCCCACTCGAGTGCAACCTATGCGCCGAGTTAAACAACAAACAACAATAAATATTATATTACATTATGTTTTTTTATACCTACTTTAAATAAATTTGTATCAGACTAATCGTTACTTGATTTCCATCCGTGTGGTTAGGGAAACCAGGTTTGGCCTGAGTATGGATAGGAACCGAAGTATAATAATAATAATAATAATAATAATAATATGTAAGTGTTGCAATGTTTTGAGTGGAACTTTTTACTTGTGAGGATTTACAAATTCGTTTCTTTGATTGTTTATTACATTTTTCTTACAGTTTTACAGATTTTCGTACGAAAAGTTTCCGAAACAATTATTTGGATAATATGAGTTTGAGTTCGCTTTCGAGTGTCCAAAAATTCTCCGTAAAAGACGAACAAAGTAAAGGACAGTGTTATATGGGAATTTGTTTACCACGCCTGTTAATAAACCTTTTTCCGGATAATCAAATAATTGCGCGTCGTTTATCATTTGCTGGGAAAAATACGATGCTAGGTAAACGTGTCATTTTTGTTAATTAAAATACTTTTACGAACATTTATAGATTCTGGCTTGATTGAAGGGGGATGCGAAGAAATCAAAATTAAAAGGCGTCGATTTAGACACGATAAGCTTTCTTGTTTAAGTTGCTCAAAAATGAAACAAAAAAGAAACAAAGACGGTACTCGTCACACACAATTTGTACATTAATTATTAATTGCGCTTTTCAGATAATCCATCGAGTTCGGAGACGTATATCGAATTAAGCGGTAAACGAGGTACTTAGCAAAATATTCCCACAAAATTCACACATTTTTTCCAGATTTAAAAGACGAAGTATTAAAACAAGTGGAACGGCTAGCGAACCCGGTATGGATTAAACAAGCGAGACAGGCTCTGTTACATTACAAACAACAAAACCCGCAACTTTTCCAAGACGCTTGTCTTTACTCGGAAGTATGTAAGATGATTGCCGAAAATACTTATCGACTGGGTCCTCGTCGACTTCTTCAAGAGTTATTTTTAGATATTAATTATCGAGACTTTAACATTGCACCGAATGAAATATTATCCGAAACAAAAACGTCGCCGGATTTGGATACAGCGCACGTTCCGAATTCGCATTCGAACAACGAAAAGGTATTGTATTTGAATTTGGCGACGGAACAAAGAAAGGCGGAATTATCGAACGCGTCGATTTGTACTCAATCGAATAGGAGACCGATCTTCGGTTTCAACGTTAATAAATCGACCGGCAACGATGAATCCGTATCTCCGGTTCGTGCGGAACCGCGTAGTCCACCTTTAAGTAGTGTGAAAGAAGAGAATTTTAGTAGCATCGAGAACCTGCTTACGAACGAGAATTCGACGAGCAAAAGAAATACTATGGCAGAAATGCAGCCAAAAATAAAAACGCTCGATTCGTTGAATCTGTCTTATAGTCAGAATAAGTTTCCTATTAGAAGTAGAAGCAAAAGTGATCCTAAGAGTGTTATAAAATAGCTGTTGTAGTCGGTAGATGTTAGAATTTAATTGTGCGAGTTGATTTTTTAATAATAAGCTAATGGCGGACACCTATTTTTAATTTTTGTATTAACACTTTAGTTTTACGAAGAAAAAAATGCGAAACATTTTCAAATATATTAAGTGCGATAGTTTAATGTGAAGAGTTGTACGGATGTGACTATTAGCTTTATACTTGTTTGTCTACAAACTTTAAGTCATTTTCTTTCCAGGGTTTTTGTTAATGTTCCTAACTTATATTTTACACGCTCTTATGCAACTATCAAGTCTTAGCTTTAGGATCATTTCGTAGTTTTGGTTTCATTTTTTTTTTATACATATATGTAAATTTAGTAACGTGTACACATTTTTCGTCATTAAGTTATTTATTTAACTTTTTTGTATTTATTACTTTTTCAATAAGATTTTAAACGATTTATTTCTTTTTTTTCACAATTTATAACCTCCCACTTCCTATTTAGCGGCTGTAACGATTGTTGCACTAATTTTGTTTGTCGATGTACCAAAGGACCGTTTTGTCTATGTCAGAAAGGGAATAATAGGTAGAGTGTTCCGATTTATAAATGAGGGGGGAGATATGGAAGTTTCTGGACAAAGAGTTAAGGGATGGAAAGGGAAGGATTTGCGACATCGATATGGAGAAATGTGATGCGCACTGCTGGAGAGTGTGGGATGAGACAAGTGGGTCACAGAGTGAGAAAGAAGGGGGGGGGGGGGAGGAATAAGACTGGAGTAGTTGGGAACATGCCAAAAAGCTTAAAAAGAGAGAAGGCGAGAGTGACAGATGGAACTACTGGGGAAAGGATGAAGGAGGTATGCAGAAGGATTGTGTCGACAGTGTGCTAGGTCCGCAGCATACTGAGACGTAGCTGCAAGCTCATTGGCTGACCAATGAGTGTGCGCCGTCACCAGTTGAAATGTTTAACAGCAACACGCCGCAATACAGAACACATTCGCGCTACAGATAACATTGACCTGATTTCCAGCTACCTGCTACCTGCCGACCGCAACCCATGGCAGCTTCCTGCTCCGTCGACCGCTTCCCAAATATGAAGCATGTTCAACATATATACAATTTGTAATAAATTTGTTGTTTTCACATCGGAAACTTCATTGAGCCCATGCGCTAAAAGTATTTTAAATCAGATTTGAAGAGGGGGAGGGGTTCCTGTTGAGTGTGAGGGAAGTGATGGTGTGTCCTGTGTACAATGGGGGCGAGAGGAGAGAATTAAAGCAAGAGGGCGATTACTTTGACAAATGTAGGATATGGAGTTTATGCCTCAATCGTCTAGGAGCGTTTGGAGAGAGAGAGAGATGTAGGAGAAGGAAGTTACTAGAGATTGGAAGAGCAGGAGAGCAGTTGATAACATTTACATAGTGAACAGGGAGCTGGAGAAGAAGTGAGGGAAGGTTGGCTCTGTTTATGGACTTAAGGCCGCTTTTGATAATGTAAACAGGGGCATGCTGTGGGATATGATGAGAAGGAGAGGCATAAGGGAGGAGTTAGAGAAGTGGGCAGCTATTGTGCTCCCCGGTGTTGTCTACCCTTCAAGAATATCCGTATCTTTCACAAAGTCCAGGATTTTAGTAGGGCGAATCTTCGTTACTTCCTCTTGTGTAATCTTTTCATTTCCAAGTAGGTGTTCCCTTGCCTTGCGTTTCATCTGCCTCACCACAACCCTTGCATGTCGAGCTTTCGGTCAGTCCCATGTTGTGCAGGTGTTTGTTCAGGTGACAGTGGCCCATGACCATTTCTGTCGCAAGTTTTATCTTCGTCCTGCTTAACTTTAAGATGGACGTTTGGAGTTTCCAGGAAGATTTTGGAATGACTGTCCTGGGATTTTCCACCAATATATGCAATGCTCTTTCGTGAGTATTGTACAATACACCAAAAGGTCGCAGTGCGGGAACCTATTGGGACCACCCCTAGTAACAATAATAATAATAATAGAGAAGACGGCGCACAGTGGGGCAGAAATGCTCTAAAGTTGGCAAAAAATACAAAATGTCAATACAATGTATAAATAATTTGGTAATGTCCCTTATTACACTCATTATCAAGGAACACTTGAACAGTATTAAAATGCTCGAAAACCTATTTCGTTTGTCACTAGAGTGCGGCACTGTAGCAGCTTGTCAAAGTTACAGTGACTGTATTACAAACAGTGACGACAAGCAGCGATTAGCTCCACCCATTCGCCATTAGGAGGCAAAATTTTGGGCGGGTTTCTATGGACTCAACGGTGGTATCCTAGCAACGTGCCAAATTCAAATAAAAATTACACGCTGATCAAAGGTAAACACAGTCAGGCCGCCATTATGAGGCAAAATATACCACGACCAATAAAAATCGATACCTCGCTTGTCGTCACTGTTTGTAATAGAGTCACTGTAGTCAAAGTTGACTAGAAGCTAACCTATTTGATAGTTGTCATTATTGTTTTTTATTTTAGTTTGTGGCATAATTTAGATAATGGAACCTACAAATCCAGGTATATAACAATATAACTGTGTTTTGATAACTTTTATTTTGTTTGGCATGTTTAACTTGCAAAAGTATATGCAAAATAAAATCATAATAAAGTGTGTGATACAATTATGATATATCCTACAAACAATTGAGTGTTTAGTTCTGTATCCAAGGAGATCGAGTTTCGAAATATTTATTTTCAAATACCTACGAGTTACAAGAATAAAGTAACCATTACACATTTTGCTACTTTTTGCTACTTTATCAGTTATTAAAATTTTCCCATATTAAGTTTTGCCGTTGCTAAGTTGCTGGCTCTTAGTTTTCCGCACATCTCGAATTTAATGTTTTTATTTTAGGAACAAGTGCAAATACAATGTTTGTATTCAGAAAAGATTTAATAGACATTATGAGACGTTCTGAAGCAAAAGGTTTTGAGCAACAATTTCAATTTATGGTAGAAGAGCTGAAGAAGCGGACAAATTGTAACGAGAATGACGACATTAATTTAAAGATTAAGATGAGCAAATTTAAGTCGGAGTTTCGATCGAGATGGAGGAAAGCATGTAGGATCGATGAAAAATTTAAGAAAACAAATAAGGACTGGCTTGAAACATCGCTTTCGTTCCCTCGCTTATCAAAACGTGTCTCGGAGAATAAACGCGGTCGGCCATCAATTCCATTCGATTTGTGTTCCGAGCGAACAAAAAGGTTAAAGTCGAAAGAGTTGTGTGGTTCCACTTCTGCATCTTTATTATCATATGCTACTTGTATGAGTTTAAGAGCGGAAGGACAAGTGCAGGCCTCGAAAGTTTTAAAAGATATTACCACATTAAGCCCAGCGCGAGCTAACAAATATCGAGAGGCCTATAAGAAATCTCTGAATCCACAAATACAACGTTTGTCAGGTGAAGATGCTCTTGCAGTTTTAATAGATGCCAAGCTCTCTCGTGAACAGTATAATATAATAAGGAAAAATGCTTCAGAAAAATTTCCTTCTTATAAAACTGTACAAGCTGCCAAAACGTTGTGCCATCCTAAAAACGTAACAGTGACTGAAACTAGTGCTTCTGTTAAATTACAGGCTCTATTAGATCATACCACAGAGCGATTATGCTTAACTTTAGAGTCCGTTATTGAACATCTTAAAAGTGAAGATCAATTGACTCTATTTTCAAAATGGGGCTTTGACGGATCTTCAGGACACAGCTCATACAAGCAAGCATTCTACGACTCAGAAGCCAGTGATTCGGCTGTATTTATCACATGTTTGGTTCCACTTCGACTAACTTCTGGAAAAGCCATTATTTGGCAAAACCCGCGTCCTGGATCAACTAGGTTTTGCAGGCCTATCAAAATAGAATTCATAAAGGAATCCACCAATCTCTATTGCGGAAAAAAATAGAATCGAAGATGACATTAAAAACCTTCGTGTCAGTAACGTTATCATTCAATCGAAGCAACTGAAGGTAAGTCACCAATTAATATTTGCTATGTGTTAAAAATTATAACCATGTTTTGTATTTCGCGCGGCTGCGCGCGTTGTATTTTAATTAAGTCAGCTGCGAACCACCACGCATTAATGTTCCTTTTTTAGTGTTAGTGAATAAATGTGTATAAGTTCGTTGCCGTATTTAATTTTAAACAATTTCTGGTCCTTCCACGCCGATTGATATGATAACCGCGATACAATAACAGCCACAAGTTATATTAGTGAAGAAGCTTACAACGTACTAATCGACAAAAGCTACTCCACATCTGGACAAACACAAATAAAACAGGTATAATCCTTTGTTTATCCTAGTTTAGTCCTTCTATTTCCTTTAATTTAATATTTGTCACAATCGCAATGGCACAAGAAGCCCTTGAAACTTTAATTCGAAAACGAGCAGCTTTAAAGGGGAAATTAACCTCCTTTAAAAACTTTCTACAACCGCTTATCAGCAAGGCCACCCAAGGTTCACCCGATGTTTACAAATTTACGCAAAGACTTGCTGAATTTGAGTTTTTACAATTGCAAATTCGTTTAAGCTCATTTGAGGAGTTATTAACAAAATATGACGCGATCCACTCAGAAATCGTAATTACAGATGTGGAAACCAACTTACAAAATCATTGCGATGATTGTAGTATATTTGAAAACCAATACTTTGAAATCTTGACCAGCGCCAGAGCTTTAGCCCTACACAATCAGCCTCTGGTACGAGAAACGTCAGCGGTTTCAAGCCGCACTTCTGCATCTGAGCGTTCCATTTCCATGCCTGTTTTAGTTCCACAGGCGATTCCGTGTCCGTTAAACAATACGGCACCACTGGTTGAAGTCGCTCAAACTTCGGCGGCAAAAAAATTAAATACTTCGAATCTTGTTACTCAAGAAGTTACTACGCCACAAAACAATTTATTACAACAGCCTGTCTTTGAAACTCGTGCGAGCATGGTAAAATTGCCCACCTTGCAAATGAAAACCTACAACGGGGATCCGCAAACATTTTTAAGTTTCTTCGAAGGGTTTAAATCACTAGTACACAACAACGAAACATTCGACGATGTTACAAGGTTTCTATACTTGAAATCCGTTCTGGGCACTGAACCGTCAAGGGTTATAGAATCGTTGGACATTATTCCCGCCAACTATCATATTGCATTAACACTACTAGAAAAGCGTTATAAGAACACTAGGTTCCTAATACATTCTCATATTAAAGATATTGTCGAATTCCCCAAAATAGTCAAGGAGTCAGCTGCGTCCTTAAGGCAACTAGCAGACTCCATCCAAGCCCACCTAAGAGCTTTAGAATCTCTAGGTGAACCTATAACCTCATGTGCTAGCTTCGTTCAGTACTTAATTGCCGATAAACTTGATTATAACACTAAAAGGGAGTGGGAGACCGAAATCATTAAGCTTGATAATACGCCTTCCACCTCTGCTTTAATTGAATTCATTGAAAAAAGAGCTAGGTTACTCGAAAAGGTCGAAAGGCCATCAAAGGCGTCTGACTATGCTCAATTCAGTCAATCGCACCAGCTCAAGCAATCTAAATTCCAACACAACAAGCAATCATTTGCACACGTCGCAGCCAAGCCTGATCAAGATTCAGACCGTTGTCCTAATTGCAAAGGCCAGCATAGAATCGTACATTGCAAAGCGTTTCTAGACATGTCACCTCGCGATCGATTTGCGAAAATCAAAGAGTCCAATTTATGCACCAACTGTTTACGTGCAAATCATTTTGTCTCCAATTGTAAATCTGGAAACTGCAAGGAATGTGGAAGACGACATTCAACGCTTCTTCACGTTCCAGATTCGAGACCATCAAATCCCAATCAAGGTTCATCCAACCCTCTAGTTAACGACAACGATCCGCACGCTTCAACCTCAAGTCTAACCTCTCTTTTGATGTCAAAATGTAATTTCATTCAACTTCTACCGACAGCTACAGTCTACATTGAGGATTTCAGCGGAAAACAACACCAGTGTGTGGCACTTCTTGACTCAGCTTCAATGAGATCTTATATGACCATCTCAATGTGCTCAAAACTAAAATTGCCTACTACAAGGGCAAACCTTTCTATTGCTGGCATTGGCCAATCCAAGGTCAAGGTTACTGATTCAGCACTCGCGAAAATCAATTCAATCCATAGTGACTTTACTGCAACGCTGCCTGTCTTGTTGCTTCAAAATATTGCTGGAGACTTTCCCTCTGTACCGTCGAATACAAACAGTTTGGAAATACCTGATGATATAGTTCTAGCCAATCCAAATTATCGAGACAGAACAAGAGTTGATTTGCTTTTAGGAGTCGACATTTTTTGGCAAATATTATTGCCCGAACAACCCCTCACTACCAAATATCCATATCTGTGGAACACCCACCTTGGCTATGTAGTTACGGGACAATTTGCGTATAACGATCGGTCTGTTGACACCTGTTGTTATCTTAGCACACTTGACTTATCTCGTCAGCTATCTAAATTTTGGGAACTTGAAACTGTTCCCTCTACCAAGCTTCTATCGTCAGAAGAAAGGCAATGTGAATCTCATTTTACCAAAACTTATACTCGTGATAAACAAGGTCGTTTCACAGTATCGATCCCGTTAAATTCCTGTCCTAGCATTTTGGGCGACTCAAAACAAAATGCACTGAGACAATTTATGTCTTTGGAACGAAGGCTTGAACGCAACCCCAAACTTAAAACGATGTACGTCGATTTCATGGTAGAATATGAGAACTTGGGACATATGAAGAAAGTAACACATTCCGACAACGCTGAATATCAATACTTTATTCCCCATCATGCGGTTTACAAGGAGCATAGCATTACAACAAAGCTACGAGTCATCTTCAATTGTAGTAGCCCGACTACCTCTGGCATCTCGTTTAACGACATTCAGCTCAATGGCCCAGTATTGCAAAATGAACTTTTTTCGATACTATTGAGATTTAGACGTTACAAATACATTCTCACGAGTGATTGTGCAAAGATGTATCGTTCAGTTTTCATCGACACAGAGCAGCGTCCGCTACAAAGAATATTTTGGAGAATGGACCCATCGTTGCCCTTAGAAATCTACGAACTCTGCACGGTCACCTACGGAGAAAAGGCCTCTAGTTTTCTCGCCATTAGATGCTTGTTTGAGCTTGCTAACGAATGCGAAAATGATTATCCTGAAATCTCAAAAATAATTCGAAACGACATGTATTGTGACGACTTACTTACTAGTTGCGAGAGCTTAGAAAACGCTAAGCATATTTGCTCAAATATTACTAAAATTCTACAAGCAGGCGGTTTCACATTACGTAAATGGAACTCTAACCACCCCGAGGCTCTTAACTGCATCCAAGGAACCGATATTCCTAACAATATTTTAGATTTTGGTCCCACCAAAAACACAAAGGCTCTAGGCTTATTATTCAACAGCTTCACTGATCAACTATTCTTCGAGATCACAAAATTTGATAGTCTTTACAAGATTGTTACAAAGCGAACTGTTTTGTCATATATTTCCGCAATATTCGACCCTTTAGGCTTACTTAACCCTTCTACGGTGATAGCGAAACTTTTTATGCAACAATTATGGCTCAAGACCTCCAATTGGGATCAAATTTTGTCCCCTGAGTTAGAGTCCCAGTGGATGTCATTTTGCAAGGATATATTTCAACTGAACAGCCTACGTATTTCAAGGCAAGTAATTTGTACTTTCGCTACGCGAGTTGAAATGCATGCCTTCTCAGATGGTAGTAAATCTGCATACGGCACATGTGTATACTTACGGTCGGTGAATGAACACAATCAGATCACAGTCGAACTCTTATGCTCTAAAACACGAGTAGCTCCTCTCAAATCTATTACGATACCAAAATTGGAGCTATGCGGTGCCTTGATGATGGCGCAATTGGTGGAAAAAATAAAAAATTCTCTCGATATTAATATTGACTCTATAACTTGCTGGACAGACTCTACAATAGTTCTGTCTTGGATTAACACAGAACCTCATTTGTTGGAGACCTTCATTTCAAACCGAGTTTCACAAATCCAGTCCATTGATTGCTCAGTATCATGGAAACACACTCCAACAGATCTGAACCCTGCAGACCTGGTCACGCGAGGCATATCAGCCTCCAAGTTACTCACGCTTACCCTTTGGTGGCACGGCCCTGCATTCCTAACTCTACCAATGTCTACCCACGACTCTCAAAACATCGAAACCCAACAAACAGAGATTATTCATGACAAAGTGTCCTCTACTGCCTCATGTGTAACCGTTACATCTTTTCAATCCTTCATTCAATATGAAAATTATTCCAACATGAACAAACTTACACGAGTCGCTGCTTACTGCTTGAGATTCATAAAAAACTGCAGATCTCAAAGGGCAGTCCGTGCATGCAACGCACTAACTTTTAATGAATGTCGAGATTCGTTTTTATTGCTAGCTCGCCTTGCACAAATGGAATCATTCACAAAGGAAATTGAACTACTCTCAAAGAATAAGCCCTTGCCAAAAGGCAGCACTCTAACGAAACTGGATCCATTTTATGATACAAGCGACAAGACTTTGAGAGTGGGAGGTAGGCTTAAAAACACTGCCTATTCGCATGACAAGATACACCCTATTATAATATCATCAAAACACACTTTCTCAAAATTACTTTTTCGCTCCGAACATGAGAGGCTATGCCATGCTGGTCCTTCACATTTGCTTAGCTCCATACGAGAGCAGTTTTGGCCTATAAATGGTCGTAACCTAGCAAAGAAAATTGTCTTTTCATGCTTAATTTGCTTCAAAGCCAAACCGAGAGATATCAACAATCTCTTAGGTAATCTACCTGTCGACAGAGTAACTCCCCGATTTCCGTTTTCTATCGTGGGGACAGACTACTGTGGTCCATTTATCATCAAGGACAAGCCTGGTTGCGGCTGGAAACCCATCAAGTGCTACGTTTGCCTATTTGTATGTTTTTGCACAAGGGCCATCCATCTCGAACCAGTGACTGACTTAACCAGCGAATCATTCATATCATGCCTGAGACGTTTTGCTGCGCGTCGAGGAACTCCTTCTAAAATTTACTCAGATAATGGCCGCACTTACTGCGGCGCAAAATCTTTATTAGATGAATTAGGCAAATTTTTATTGGACAATTGCGAATTATTGAAACAATCATCTTCTGCTCAAGGCCTAAACTGGATTTTCCTGCCCCCATACTCTCCTAGTTTGGGCGGACTTTGGGAAGCCGGAATAAAGTCAACGAAATTTCACTTAAAAAGGGTAGCTGGCAATGCCACTTTATCATTTGAGCACTTCTTAACCATCTTAGTACAAGTCGAAGGAATTCTTAATTCCCGACCTCTGTCTCCTCTCTCCTCTCACCAAAATGACCTTCTACCGTTAACCCCTGGACACTTCCTAATTGGACGTCCCATTACAACCATTCCAGACCCAGACCTAACACACATTAAAGAAAGTAGGCTTTCTATATATCAAAGAACCCAGCAAATCGTACAACACTTCTGGAATAGATGGTCTAAGGAGTATATCTCTGAACTTCAAGTCCGTACGCGTTGGCAAGAAAGAAAATCCAATATAGAGGAAGGAGCACTGGTTCTATTGAAGGACAACAACTTACCGCCAACTAAGTGGAAACTTGCGCGCGTGATTAGTGCAATAGTTGGAAGTGATGGTGTTGTGCGTGTCGTGCGCTTGCGTACTCAAAATAGTGAAACATCTAGATCCATTTCAAAGATCTGCCCTCTTCCAATTGAAAATATCAATTAAATGTCTTTTTATATTCATATTTTTCATGTACTTAGTATTAGTTGTAGGTTAGGTACTATATGCTTTACTCTTATCCTTGTTCCTTGCATGTACATGTATAATTTAATGTGAACTATAGTTGAAAGGACTTTCCTTCCCTTCAACGGGGGGAGTATATGTTAAAAATTATAACCATGTTTTGTATTTCGCGCGGCTGCGCGCGTTGTATTTTAATTAAGTCAGCTGCGAACCACCACGCATTAATGTTCCTTTTTTAGTGTTAGTGAATAAATGTGTATAAGTTCGTTGCCGTATTTAATTTTAAACACTATGGTTGATGGAAAAGTGTGCAATGCACTCACTGAAACAACATCAACGATGAGATGCTTCATATGTGGTGCAACGTCAAAACAATTTAACAACATTGACGAAATGATTTTGAGAAAAATAAACACCGAGAATTTAGCATTCGGACTCTCTGTTTTACATGGGTGGATTCGACTGTTCGAATGTCTTTTACATTTGTCATACAAACTGCCTCTACTAAAATGGCAAGCTCGTGGCCATGCAGATAAGATAATTGTAGCTCAAAATAAAGCTCGAATACAAAAAGAATTTAAAGATCGTTGTGGTTTAATTGTTGATAAGCCTAAGCCTGGTTTTGGAAACACAAACGATGGCAACACTGCCAGACGTTTTTTCCAAAACGCGGAACTCAGTGCTGCAATCACAGGTATAGATTTGAATGTGATAAAAAAACTGCACATCATAATGGTTGTGGTAGCAAGTGGATTTGATATAGATGTAGAAAAATATCGTCAATATGCTCGTGAGACCGCCAGGTATTTTGTCTCGAAGTATCCTTGGTACAATATGCCCCCCACTTTGCATAAATATCTGATCCATGGACCAGAAATTATATCCTCGGCACTCTTGCCAATAGGACAATTGACCGAGGAAGCGCAAGAGGCTAGGAATAAAGATTTTAAAAGATACAGAGAAAATTATGCTAGAAAATTTTGTCGGGACAAAACCAATGCAGATATTTTTAATTTGTTTTTAATAAGTTCTGATCCTGTGATCACCAGCAAACAAAAGAAAACGGAGAAAAAAATACGAAAGTTGCCAAGAGAAGCAATAGATTTACTTAAAGCACCATCCGCCAACGTATTTAGAGATAACAATTATAAGGATGATGATGATGATGATGATGATGATGATGATGAGAGTGGGGATGATAGCTGTCCAGATAGTGATGATCAAGTTAAGTTCGAATAAAAAACCAAAAAGTTTTCAGTTTGCTAACCTTGTATATTTTTTTTACTTAAAAGTGTTGTTTTAATTCTCTAATACTAAATAATAGACCCTAATAAATAATTTATTATAACTTTTGTATAGAAAATCGTTTACATTCACAGATGCAAAGGCATTTAGAGGCGAAATAAGTGATAAAATATTTTTTGCCAACTTTTTCAGCTTCTTGCCCCACTGTGCGGCGGTGCAACTGTATAAAGTGACGAGATGTAGGTTGAGGGTTGGGAATAAGATTGGGGAGGAGTGTGGAACGCGGAAGGTTATTTGAAGCAGAAGTCTCCAGGCCTGCTTTGTTCTCTATTTATATAGAGGGAGCTGCAGATCAACGTTTTATAGGAACTCTTAACGTTAAGTACAGTGACGACAAGTAGCTTTTAGCAACTTGCTAAATCCAAATAAAAGTTACACATATACCACGGCCAATAAAAATCGATACCACCCTTGTCGCCACTGTTTGTAATAAAGTCACTGTAACCTGTAACGTTAAGAAGACCAAGTTAGCTGTGTTTCACAAAAGAAAGAGGAGGTAGTGGGAACGATGAGTGGAGGTGGTCGAAAGTATAGGGGAGGTTAGATACTCTGGTTATCGGCTAAGATACAATAACAAGGACGACGCACATATCGAGTTAGAGAGAAGGGGAAAGAGTTGAAGGGTACGTATAGGTGTTGAGTGAAAGAACATTTAGTAGTGACGTGGAAAGGCAAGGGTGGCTATTCAATAAATTTGTGAAAAGCGTAATGATGTACGGGGTTGAAATTTGGGGGTGGAGAGAGAGGCTTTGGAGGTACAGACTAGGTACTGGAAATGGCTTTTGGGCCTGAATACATTGTACAGGAAGAGATAAAATGGGAGAAGCTGAAAATGCAGGATGGAGGAGAGCTATAATATGGCATACAAGGAGGGTCGATCCTTCAAACCTTTTGGAAGGAGCTAAACAGGGAAAAAATAAGGTATGGATGGGAGGAATGATTATGAAAGTGGTGGATACGCTAGTGGAGAGGTGCAGAACAGAAGGGAGAGAAGTCTGGGGAAGATTACGATAGAGGAAGTGATGGAGAGGGATTGGCAGAAACAGGAAAGAATTAGGGAGGGAATGTATAACGAGAAATATGGGGAGATTATGGTGGAAAGGATACCTAAGGGGTAGTCTAAAGATCAAAAAGAACAGTCTGATAGGGAGGTATAGGTGCGCGATAAATAAATATTGGTGGCAAGCTGGGAGGATGTGACAAGGAAGTGTATAATGTGTGGGAAAGTATAGGAGACATGTTAGGGGAGTGTGAAGAGCTGAGAGAGGAATGAAAGAGTTGAAAGGAAGTGCTGGAAGACGTAGGGGAAAGAAGAAGGAAGAAGTTTTAAGTTGTTTGTTTAAATTTATATATTTAGGACAAATAAATGTACAATACAATACAATTCACACCATCCGCAGTTTTTATTTTTTTATTTGTATTTGACACCGAAACAATAACAAGAGTAATGGCTAAATTACAAACTTGCCATGTACGATTACAATGATAGCAAGAAAGACACACTCTAAATAGAATATTATAAGAAACGGTGTCTTAAAAAGATGATACTTAGACCACGAATAACGAATATCAAAATCTTCCAAATATTCAAAAATATTCTTTCCGAAAAACCGTACTTCCGCCCTTCCAAACTTTGATACAGCCTCGTTCGACCTTTGAAATCTGTCGGGTAGCGTCACATTAATATCGCTCGCACCTTGCGGTAAAACAACTACAACGTACGCTTCCTCCACTACAACATCTTCAAAAATATGGTCGACGGCTTTCATTTGTAAGGAATATCGATTTCGATCGTGCGACAAATAATGAAAGGCGGGCACACCGTACTTAATTGTATACGTAGTTTTCCATCCGTTTAGTAAAGGATAACGCGGTTGAAACTTTAACATTTTATAATCGTTAAAGTGCAAAAGAACCGACTTACTACTGTTACCCAACTCGTCGAAGTAGCGGATATTTTCCGCACAAAACGGTAAACGTGTGAACCACCAATTTCTAGTTCGCACCTTCTCGTGTGGAAAGGGAGCGGTGAATCTTCCTGCAAAAAGGGAGACAAAATTGGAAATGGTCGACGGCTACCACGATTTACCTTCATTTTTCACGCTCACTCGATCGGTAATGTAAATTTTTCCGTAATGCGAGACGTCGATTACTCGTTTTAACGATGAAATAGTCAGAAAAGGTGTATCGTCTACGTAACCCACTGTTACAGTTGTGTAATTAAGGGGGTTGACGTTTTCGAAAACATACTCAATACGATCTTCAAGCTTACGCAATGGAGGAGGTGTAATCTGTACGGACATCATCTTCGTGAAAAGGTAACTGGTTAACGTACTAGTCTCGTAATTTGAGTAAAAGTACAAATTTCCTCGGTATACTACGTACCGATCCGAACCCATTAAGGCACTTTGTACCGGGGAAACTTTACCAAAATGTAGTAAGTCCACCTTCACCTTACGCACTTCGTTCGCATTCATATCGGATTGTAAATTAACGAGGAGTCTGTGCGGCCGTACCGCCGTAGTTTGTATATAATTTAACGTACGGTTCCCTTCCATAAATTGAACGAAAAAATCTTCGACGTTGGGATCTAATAAGTAGACGAAATGATCTACAGATTTCGGACCGTCGTTACGCATAACGACAATAATCTGTTCTTTCACATGCTGCCCCCCAAAAATTCGAATGTTTCTACGTACCGATTTATTTATAACGTCACAGTTTATCGCACAAAATGCAAACACGACAAGTATTAAGCGCTTCATATTTAGCAAAAACTAAATTTTGTTTTAGATGACTAGATTACATCGACAATTTTCGTTCGACACTTACACGAAAAGCGAGATATAACATAAAAAAATTACGTTTATACCACTCAAAATTATATCGAACGTGAGATTTCCAATTGTTATCTAAAAACTTCTTATAAAACTCGCTCATTTCGTCGGCAGAGAGAGGTTTAGCGCCATTGAACGATTTGACGTAATTCTCTTTTTCCTAAAACGTTAAGATAGAATGTATTTCTTTAACGAAGAGCGAATGTACCTCGATAAAATTAGCGTTGTGTTTACTCCAAAAGTTTTCATTCCAGATTTGCGTTTCATCTTGAAATCTTCGCAGCTTCCGCTGTAAGGTTGTTTCGTTAGGTAACCGTTGACGTATAATTGGACGCAAATTCGATCGAGAATTCGGTGGGCCTATAACGTCGATTTTATTGTTTTCGGGTATTACTATAATAGGGCTTTGAATGCATTTCTCTAAAAATATTGCGTAAGTTTTTCGAACGTTTGTATCTGTTCTAACCTAGAAATTAAACGTTTTTAGGTTATTATTATTACATTTAAGTAATCCTTACAAAATTCTTTATTATTTTTGAAGTTGAGCGATTGCTTATGTGTGAATTAAACGATTTTAAGCGATTCATTTGGTTAATTAATTTGTGTTAATAATACTTAACAGTATAAATAATTATTTAGTTCTTTTGACTTAGTAGATCATGTAACAGCATGTAGTGCATATGTTTAGATAGAAACAACATGACGTTAGCCACGTAAAAAATTATTGGACAGCCAATATGAACTACTACGATACTTATAAGCTACTGAAATAAAACCCTTTCTTTTAGTTGTTTTACGACAGTACCTACATTTTGCTTAGTAGGTATGTCTTGGATTAACTCCGTCTGCTCTCTCACACAAATCTATAATATTTTCTTAGCTATTATGCGGACAGTCTATTTATTTTGATATCTGATGCACAATTTGTACACATTTCCTTTGATATCTGTTAGATACTATGGCTGTTTGTTTCGTTATCTGCTATCCATCCATCCAACTATCGAATATCTTAGAATCCAAAATGAGCACAAACAAACGTTGTAAGCAATCACATAGGTTTATAATAAATTATGATAACTAATTTATAATTCATTGCAGGATACAATTTTCCAGAATGTTGCGCAAGAATGGCTGCTTCTAGAACATTATCGAAGGTCCACCCGACTGGTGCTCCGGTATCTCTTAACAAAGCGATTGTACACGAATTACAGTGCCTTTGGCAAATTTATTAAGTATATTATACTTATTGTAATTACCTTATATTTATTATTGTTACATCTTGTAATTTTGCAATGGTTAAATAAAGTTTAAATTTGAGCGTGTTGCCATTATTGACTTTCGTCCTCTTTAACTTTCTACTACGGTTCGACTTAGAATGGAACGGTTTGGAATTATTTAATTGTCGTCTAATGATCTAAAAGAAACAATCGTCACTTGGTCGAATTTCGAGAGTTCGTTTTTTAGCCAAAAAAAGTTCAAAGGGGTTAACCTTGCGTTTTTTGCAAAAAAATGAAGAAATTTTTTCTTCGAGATAAGTTCAAAATATGTTAGTTTACTTCATAAAAGATAGTTTGGAGTAAAAAAAGTGTACCAGGTCCACCTGTAAGTGTCTCATTTGTACGATAATGGAGGAAAGGGCTCTGCGAAGGGACCCTCTATTTGGATCTTTAAAGAGCGATATCTCCGAAACGGTTCGACTTAGAATGGAACGGTTTGGAATTATTTAATTGTCGTCTAATGATCTAAAAGAAACAATCGTCACTTGGTCGAATTTCGAGAGTTCGTTTTTTAGCCAAAAAAAGTTCAAAGGGGATAACCTTGCGTTTTTTGCAAAAAAATGAAGAAATTTTTTCTTGGAGATAAGTTCAAAATATGTTAGTTTACTTCATAAAAGATAGTTTGGAGTAAAAAAAGTGTACCAGGTCCACCTATAAGTGTCTCATTTGTACGATAATGGAGGAAAGGGCTCTGCGAAGGGACCCTCTATTTGGATCTTTAAAGAGCGATATCTGCGAAACGGTTCGACTTAGAATGGAACGGTTTGGAATTATTTAATTGTCGTCTAATGATCTAAAAGAAACAATCGTCACTTGGTCGAATTTCGAGAGTTCGTTTTTTAGCCAAAAAAAGTTCAAAGGGGTTAACCTTGCGTTTTTTGCAAAAAAATGAAGAAATTTTTTCTTCGAGATAAGTTCAAAATATGTTAGTTTACTTCATAAAAGATAGTTTGGAGTAAAAAAAGTGTACCAGGTCCACCTGTAAGTGTCTCATTTGTACGATAATGGAGGAAAGGGCTCTGCGAAGGGACCCTCTATTTGGATCTTTAAAGAGCGATATCTCCGAAACGGTTCGACTTAGAATGGAACGGTTTGGAATTATTTAATTGTCGTCTAATGATCTAAAAGAAACAATCGTCACTTGGTCGAATTTCGAGAGTTCGTTTTTTAGCCAAAAAAAGTTCAAAGGGGTTAACCTTGCGTTTTTTGCAAAAAAATGAAGAAATTTTTTCTTGGAGATAAGTTCAAAATATGTTAGTTTACTTCATAAAAGATAGTTTGGAGTAAAAAAAGTGTACCAGGTCCACCTGTAAGTGTCTCATTTGTACGATAATGGAGGAAAGGGCTCTGCGAAGGGACCCTCTATTTGGATCTTTAAAGAGCGATATCTCCGAAACGGTTCGACTTAGAATGGAACGGTTTGGAATTATTTAATTGTCGTCTAATGATCTAAAAGAAACAATCGTCACTTGGTCGAATTTCGAGAGTTCGTTTTTTAGCCAAAAAAAGTTCAAAGGGGTTAACCTTGCGTTTTTTGCAAAAAAATGAAGAAATTTTTTCTTCGAGATAAGTTCAAAATATGTTAGTTTACTTCATAAAAGATAGTTTGGAGTAAAAAAAGTGTACCAGGTCCACCTATAAGTGTCTCATTTGTACGATAATGGAGGAAAGGGCTCTGCGAAGGGACCCTCTATTTGGATCTTTAAAGAGCGATATCTGCGAAACGGTCAGACTTTAGAATGGAACCGTTTGGAATTATTTAATTGTCGTCTAATGATCTAAAAGAAACAATCGTCACTTGGTCGAATTTCGAGAGTTCGTTTTTTAGCCAAAAAAAGTTCAAAGGGGTTAACCTTGCGTTTTTTGCAAAAAAATGAAGAAATTTTTTCTTCGAGATAAGTTCAAAATATGTTAGTTTACTTCATAAAAGATAGTTTGGAGTAAAAAAAAGTGTACCAGGTCCACCTATAAGTGTCTCATTTGTACGATAATGGAGGAAAGGGCTCTGCGAAGGGACCCTCTATTTGGATCTTTAAAGAGCGATATCTCCGAAACGGTTCGACTTAGAATGGAACGGTTTGGAATTATTTAATTGTCGTCTAATGATCTAAAAGAAACAATCGTCACTTGGTCGAATTTCGAGAGTTCGTTTTTTAGCCAAAAAAAGTTCAAAGGGGATAACCTTGCGTTTTTTGCAAAAAAATGAAGAAATTTTTTCTTCGAGATAAGTTCAAAATATGTTAGTTTACTTCATAAAAGATAGTTTGGAGTAAAAAAAGTGTACCAGGTCCACCTATAAGTGTCTCATTTGTACGATAATGGAGGAAAGGGCTCTGCGAAGGGACCCTCTATTTGGATCTTTAAAGAGCGATATCTCCGAAACGGTTCGACTTAGAATGGAACGGTTTGGAATTATTTAATTGTCGTCTAATGATCTAAAAGAAACAATCGTCACTTGGTCGAATTTCGAGAGTTCGTTTTTTAGCCAAAAAAAGTTCAAACCTTGCGTTTTTTGCAAAAAAATGAAGAAATTTTTTCTTCGAGATAAGTTCAAAATATGTTAGTTTACTTCATAAAAGATAGTTTGGAGTAAAAAAAGTGTACCAGGTCCACCTATAAGTGTCTCATTTGTACGATAATGGAGGAAAGGGCTCTGCGAAGGGACCCTCTATTTGGATCTTTAAAGAGCGATATCTCCGAAACGGTTCGACTTAGAATGGAACGGTTTGGAATTATTTAATTGTCGTCTAATGATCTAAAAGAAACAATCGTCACTTGGTGAAGAAATTTTTTCTTCGAGATAAGTTCAAAATATGTTAGTTTACTTCATAAAAGATAGTTTGGAGTAAAAAAAGTGTACCAGGTCCACCTATAAGTGTCTCATTTGTACGATAATGGAGGAAAGGGCTCTGCGAAGGGACCCTCTATTTGGATCTTTAAAGAGCGATATCTGCGAAACGGTTCGACTTAGAATGGAACGGTTTGGAATTATTTAATTGTCGTCTAATGATCTAAAAGAAACAATCGTCACTTGGTCGAATTTCGAGAGTTCGTTTTTTAGCCAAAAAAAGTTCAAAGGGGTTAACCTTGCGTTTTTTGCAAAAAAATGAAGAAATTTTTTCTTCGAGATAAGTTCAAAATATGTTAGTTTACTTCATAAAAGATAGTTTGGAGTAAAAAAAGTGTACCAGGTCCACCTATAAGTGTCTCATTTGTACGATAATGGAGGAAAGGGCTCTGCGAAGGGACCCTCTATTTGGATCTTTAAAGAGCGATATCTCCGAAACGGTTCGACTTAGAATGGAACGGTTTGGAATTATTTAATTGTCGTCTAATGATCTAAAAGAAACAATCGTCACTTGGTCGAATTTCGAGAGTTCGTTTTTTAGCCAAAAAAAGTTCAAAGGGGTTAACCTTGCGTTTTTTGCAAAAAAATGAAGAAATTTTTTCTTCGAGATAAGTTCAAAATATGTTAGTTTACTTCATAAAAGATAGTTTGGAGTAAAAAAAGTGTACCAGGTCCACCTATAAGTGTCTCATTTGTACGATAATGGAGGAAAGGGCTCTGCGAAGGGACCCTCTATTTGGATCTTTAAAGAGCGATATCTCCGAAACGGTTCGACTTAGAATGGAACGGTTTGGAATTATTTAATTGTCGTCTAATGATCTAAAAGAAACAATCGTCACTTGGTCGAATTTCGAGAGTTCGTTTTTTAGCCAAAAAAAGTTCAAAGGGCGAGATAAGTTCAAAATATGTTAGTTTACTTCATAAAAGATAGTTTGGAGTAAAAAAAGTGTACCAGGTCCACCTATAAGTGTCTCATTTGTACGATAATGGAGGAAAGGGCTCTGCGAAGGGACCCTCTATTTGGATCTTTAAAGAGCGATATCTCCGAAACGGTTCGACTTAGAATGGAACGGTTTGGAATTATTTAATTGTCGTCTAATGATCTAAAAGAAACAATCGTCACTTGGTCGAATTTCGAGAGTTCGTTTTTTAGCCAAAAAAAGTTCAAAGGGGATAACCTTGCGTTTTTTGCAAAAAAATGAAGAAATTCTTTCTTCGAGATAAGTTCAAAATATGTTAGTTTACTTCATAAAAGATAGTTTGGAGTAAAAAAAGTGTACCAGGTCCACCTATAAGTGTCTCATTTGTACGATAATGGAGGAAAGGGCTCTGCGAAGGGACCCTCTATTTGGATCTTTAAAGAGCGATATCTCCGAAACGGTTCGACTTAGAATGGAACGGTTTGGAATTATTTAATTGTCGTCTAATGATCTAAAAGAAACAATCGTCACTTGGTCGAATTTCGAGAGTTCGTTTTTTAGCCAAAAAAAGTTCAAAGGGGATAACCTTGCGTTTTTTGCAAAAAAATGAAGAAATTTTTTCTTCGAGATAAGTTCAAAATATGTTAGTTTACTTCATAAAAGATAGTTTGGAGTAAAAAAAGTGTACCAGGTCCACCTATAAGTGTCTCATTTGTACGATAATGGAGGAAAGGGCTCTGCGAAGGGACCCTCTATTTGGATCTTTAAAGAGCGATATCTCCGAAACGGTTCGACTTAGAATGGAACGGTTTGGAATTATTTAATTGTCGTCTAATGATCTAAAAGAAACAATCGTCACTTGGTCGAATTTCGAGAGTTCGTTTTTTAGCCAAAAAAAGTTCAAAGGGGTTAACCTTGCGTTTTTTGCAAAAAAATGAAGAAATTTTTTCTTCGAGATAAGTTCAAAATATGTTAGTTTACTTCATAAAAGATAGTTTGGAGTAAAAAAAGTGTACCAGGTCCACCTATAAGTGTCTCATTTGTACGATAATGGAGGAAAGGGCTCTGCGAAGGGACCCTCTATTTGGATCTTTAAAGAGCGATATCTGCGAAACGGTCAGACTTTAGAATGGAACCGTTTGGAATTATTTAATTGTCGTCTAATGATCTAAAAGAAACAATCGTCACTTGGTCGAATTTCGAGAGTTCGTTTTTTAGCCAAAAAAAGTTCAAAGGGGTTAACCTTGCGTTTTTTGCAAAAAAATGAAGAAATTTTTTCTTCGAGATAAGTTCAAAATATGTTAGTTTACTTCATAAAAGATAGTTTGGAGTAAAAAAAGTGTACCAGGTCCACCTATAAGTGTCTCATTTGTACGATAATGGAGGAAAGGGCTCTGCGAAGGGACCCTCTATTTGGATCTTTAAAGAGCGATATCTCCGAAACGGTTCGACTTAGAATGGAACGGTTTGGAATTATTTAATTGTCGTCTAATGATCTAAAAGAAACAATCGTCACTTGGTCGAATTTCGAGAGTTCGTTTTTTAGCCAAAAAAAGTTCAAAGGGGTTAACCTTGCGTTTTTTGCAAAAAAATGAAGAAATTTTTTCTTCGAGATAAGTTCAAAATATGTTAGTTTACTTCATAAAAGATAGTTTGGAGTAAAAAAAGTGTACCAGGTCCACCTATAAGTGTCTCATTTGTACGATAATGGAGGAAAGGGCTCTGCGAAGGGACCCTCTATTTGGATCTTTAAAGAGCGATATCTCCGAAACGGTTCGACTTAGAATGGAACGGTTTGGAATTATTTAATTGTCGTCTAATGATCTAAAAGAAACAATCGTCACTTGGTCGAATTTCGAGAGTTCGTTTTTTAGCCAAAAAAGTTCAAAGGGGTTAACCTTGCGTTTTTTGCAAAAAAATGAAGAAATTTTTTCTTCGAGATAAGTTCAAAATATGTTAGTTTACTTCATAAAAGATAGTTTGGAGTAAAAAAAGTGTACCAGGTCCACCTATAAGTGTCTCATTTGTACGATAATGGAGGAAAGGGCTCTGCGAAGGGACCCTCTATTTGGATCTTTAAAGAGCGATATCTCCGAAACGGTTCGACTTAGAATGGAACGGTTTGGAATTATTTAATTGTCGTCTAATGATCTAAAAGAAACAATCGTCACTTGGTCGAATTTCGAGAGTTCGTTTTTTAGCCAAAAAAAGTTCAAAGGGGATAACCTTGCGTTTTTTGCAAAAAATGAAGAAATTTTTTCTTCGAGATAAGTTCAAAATATGTTAGTTTACTTCATAAAAGATAGTTTGGAGTAAAAAAAGTGTACCAGGTCCACCTATAAGTGTCTCATTTGTACGATAATGGAGGAAAGGGCTCTGCGAAGGGACCCTCTATTTGGATCTTTAAAGAGCGATATCTCCGAAACGGTTCGACTTAGAATGGAACGGTTTGGAATTATTTAATTGTCGTCTAATGATCTAAAAGAAACAATCGTCACTTGGTCGAATTTCGAGAGTTCGTTTTTTAGCCAAAAAAGTTCAAAGGGGTTAACCTTGCGTTTTTTGCAAAAAAATGAAGAAATTTTTTCTTCGAGATAAGTTCAAAATATGTTAGTTTACTTCATAAAAGATAGTTTGGAGTAAAAAAAGTGTACCAGGTCCACCTATAAGTGTCTCATTTGTACGATAATGGAGGAAAGGGCTCTGCGAAGGGACCCTCTATTTGGATCTTTAAAGAGCGATATCTGCGAAACGGTCAGACTTTAGAATGGAACCGTTTGGAATTATTTAATTGTCGTCTAATGATCTAAAAGAAACAATCGTCACTTGGTCGAATTTCGAGAGTTCGTTTTTTAGCCAAAAAAAGTTCAAAGGGGTTAACCTTGCGTTTTTTGCAAAAAAATGAAGAAATTTTTTCTTCGAGATAAGTTCAAAATATGTTAGTTTACTTCATAAAAGATAGTTTGGAGTAAAAAAAGTGTACCAGGTCCACCTATAAGTGTCTCATTTGTACGATAATGGAGGAAAGGGCTCTGCGAAGGGACCCTCTATTTGGATCTTTAAAGAGCGATATCTCCGAAACGGTTCGACTTAGAATGGAACGGTTTGGAATTATTTAATTGTCGTCTAATGATCTAAAAGAAACAATCGTCACTTGGTCGAATTTCGAGAGTTCGTTTTTTAGCCAAAAAAAGTTCAAAGGGGTTAACCTTGCGTTTTTTGCAAAAAAATGAAGAAATTTTTTCTTCGAGATAAGTTCAAAATATGTTAGTTTACTTCATAAAAGATAGTTTGGAGTAAAAAAAGTGTACCAGGTCCACCTATAAGTGTCTCATTTGTACGATAATGGAGGAAAGGGCTCTGCGAAGGGACCCTCTATTTGGATCTTTAAAGAGCGATATCTCCGAAACGGTTCGACTTAGAATGGAACGGTTTGGAATTATTTAATTGTCGTCTAATGATCTAAAAGAAACAATCGTCACTTGGTCGAATTTCGAGAGTTCGTTTTTTAGCCAAAAAAAGTTCAAAGGGGTTAACCTTCCGTTTTTTGCAAAAAATGAAGAAATTTTTTCTTCGAGATAAGTTCAAAATATGTTAGTTTACTTCATAAAAGATAGTTTGGAGTAAAAAAAGTGTACCAGGTCCACCTATAAGTGTCTCATTTGTACGATAATGGAGGAAAGGGCTCTGCGAAGGGACCCTCTATTTGGATCTTTAAAGAGCGATATCTCCGAAACGGTTCGACTTAGAATGGAACGGTTTGGAATTATTTAATTGTCGTCTAATGATCTAAAAGAAACAATCGTCACTTGGTCGAATTTCGAGAGTTCGTTTTTTAGCCAAAAAAAGTTCAAAGGGCGAGATAAGTTCAAAATATGTTAGTTTACTTCATAAAAGATAGTTTGGAGTAAAAAAAGTGTACCAGGTCCACCTATAAGTGTCTCATTTGTACGATAATGGAGGAAAGGGCTCTGCGAAGGGACCCTCTATTTGGATCTTTAAAGAGCGATATCTCCGAAACGGTTCGACTTAGAATGGAACGGTTTGGAATTATTTAATTGTCGTCTAATGATCTAAAAGAAACAATCGTCACTTGGTCGAATTTCGAGAGTTCGTTTTTTAGCCAAAAAAGTTCAAAGGGGATAACCTTGCGTTTTTTGCAAAAAAATGAAGAAATTTTTTCTTCGAGATAAGTTCAAAATATGTTAGTTTACTTCATAAAAGATAGTTTGGAGTAAAAAAAGTGTACCAGGTCCACCTATAAGTGTCTCATTTGTACGATAATGGAGGAAAGGGCTCTGCGAAGGGACCCTCTATTTGGATCTTTAAAGAGCGATATCTCCGAAACGGTTCGACTTAGAATGGAACGGTTTGGAATTATTTAATTGTCGTCTAATGATCTAAAAGAAACAATCGTCACTTGGTCGAATTTCGAGAGTTCGTTTTTTAGCCAAAAAAGTTCAAAGGGGTTAACCTTGCGTTTTTTGCAAAAAAATGAAGAAATTTTTTCTTCGAGATAAGTTCAAAATATGTTAGTTTACTTCATAAAAGATAGTTTGGAGTAAAAAAAGTGTACCAGGTCCACCTATAAGTGTCTCATTTGTACGATAATGGAGGAAAGGGCTCTGCGAAGGGACCCTCTATTTGGATCTTTAAAGAGCGATATCTGCGAAACGGTCAGACTTAGAATGGAACCGTTTGGAATTATTTAATTGTCGTCTAATGATCTAAAAGAAACAATCGTCACTTGGTCGAATTTCGAGAGTTCGTTTTTTAGCCAAAAAAAGTTCAAAGGGGTTAACCTTGCGTTTTTTGCAAAAAATGAAGAAATTTTTTCTTCGAGATAAGTTCAAAATATGTTAGTTTACTTCATAAAAGATAGTTTGGAGTAAAAAAAGTGTACCAGGTCCACCTATAAGTGTCTCATTTGTACGATAATGGAGGAAAGGGCTCTGCGAAGGGACCCTCTATTTGGATCTTTAAAGAGCGATATCTCCGAAACGGTTCGACTTAGAATGGAACGGTTTGGAATTATTTAATTGTCGTCTAATGATCTAAAAGAAACAATCGTCACTTGGTCGAATTTCGAGAGTTCGTTTTTTAGCCAAAAAAAGTTCAAAGGGGATAACCTTGCGTTTTTTGCAAAAAAATGAAGAAATTTTTTCTTCGAGATAAGTTCAAAATATGTTAGTTTACTTCATAAAAGATAGTTTGGAGTAAAAAAAGTGTACCAGGTCCACCTATAAGTGTCTCATTTGTACGATAATGGAGGAAAGGGCTCTGCGAAGGGACCCTCTATTTGGATCTTTAAAGAGCGATATCTCCGAAACGGTTCGACTTAGAATGGAACGGTTTGGAATTATTTAATTGTCGTCTAATGATCTAAAAGAAACAATCGTCACTTGGTCGAATTTCGAGAGTTCGTTTTTTAGCCAAAAAAAGTTCAAAGGGTTAACCTTGCGTTTTTTGCAAAAAAATGAAGAAATTTTTTCTTCGAGATAAGTTCAAAATATGTTAGTTTACTTCATAAAAGATAGTTTGGAGTAAAAAAAGTGTACCAGGTCCACCTATAAGTGTCTCATTTGTACGATAATGGAGGAAAGGGCTCTGCGAAGGGACCCTCTATTTGGATCTTTAAAGAGCGATATCTGCGAAACGGTCAGACTTTAGAATGGAACCGTTTGGAATTATTTAATTGTCGTCTAATGATCTAAAAGAAACAATCGTCACTTGGTCGAATTTCGAGAGTTCGTTTTTTAGCCAAAAAAAGTTCAAAGGGGTTAACCTTGCGTTTTTTGCAAAAAAATGAAGAAATTTTTTCTTCGAGATAAGTTCAAAATATGTTAGTTTACTTCATAAAAGATAGTTTGGAGTAAAAAAAGTGTACCAGGTCCACCTATAAGTGTCTCATTTGTACGATAATGGAGGAAAGGGCTCTGCGAAGGGACCCTCTATTTGGATCTTTAAAGAGCGATATCTCCGAAACGGTTCGACTTAGAATGGAACGGTTTGGAATTATTTAATTGTCGTCTAATGATCTAAAAGAAACAATCGTCACTTGGTCGAATTTCGAGAGTTCGTTTTTTAGCCAAAAAAAGTTCAAAGGGGTTAACCTTGCGTTTTTTGCAAAAAAATGAAGAAATTTTTTCTTCGAGATAAGTTCAAAATATGTTAGTTTACTTCATAAAAGATAGTTTGGAGTAAAAAAAGTGTACCAGGTCCACCTATAAGTGTCTCATTTGTACGATAATGGAGGAAAGGGCTCTGCGAAGGGACCCTCTATTTGGATCTTTAAAGAGCGATATCTCCGAAACGGTTCGACTTAGAATGGAACGGTTTGGAATTATTTAATTGTCGTCTAATGATCTAAAAGAAACAATCGTCACTTGGTCGAATTTCGAGAGTTCGTTTTTTAGCCAAAAAAAGTTCAAAGGGGTTAACCTTCCGTTTTTTGCAAAAAAATGAAGAAATTTTTTCTTCGAGATAAGTTCAAAATATGTTAGTTTACTTCATAAAAGATAGTTTGGAGTAAAAAAAGTGTACCAGGTCCACCTATAAGTGTCTCATTTGTACGATAATGGAGGAAAGGGCTCTGCGAAGGGACCCTCTATTTGGATCTTTAAAGAGCGATATCTCCGAAACGGTTCGACTTAGAATGGAACGGTTTGGAATTATTTAATTGTCGTCTAATGATCTAAAAGAAACAATCGTCACTTGGTCGAATTTCGAGAGTTCGTTTTTTAGCCAAAAAAAGTTCAAAGGGCGAGATAAGTTCAAAATATGTTAGTTTACTTCATAAAAGATAGTTTGGAGTAAAAAAAGTGTACCAGGTCCACCTATAAGTGTCTCATTTGTACGATAATGGAGGAAAGGGCTCTGCGAAGGGACCCTCTATTTGGATCTTTAAAGAGCGATATCTCCGAAACGGTTCGACTTAGAATGGAACGGTTTGGAATTATTTAATTGTCGTCTAATGATCTAAAAGAAACAATCGTCACTTGGTCGAATTTCGAGAGTTCGTTTTTTAGCCAAAAAAAGTTCAAAGGGGTTAACCTTGCGTTTTTTGCAAAAAAATGAAGAAATTTTTTCTTCGAGATAAGTTCAAAATATGTTAGTTTACTTCATAAAAGATAGTTTGGAGTAAAAAAAGTGTACCAGGTCCACCTATAAGTGTCTCATTTGTACGATAATGGAGGAAAGGGCTCTGCGAAGGGACCCTCTATTTGGATCTTTAAAGAGCGATATCTGCGAAACGGTCAGACTTAGAATGGAACCGTTTGGAATTATTTAATTGTCGTCTAATGATCTAAAAGAAACAATCGTCACTTGGTCGAATTTCGAGAGTTCGTTTTTTAGCCAAAAAAAGTTCAAAGGGGTTAACCTTGCGTTTTTTGCAAAAAAATGAAGAAATTTTTTCTTCGAGATAAGTTCAAAATATGTTAGTTTACTTCATAAAAGATAGTTTGGAGTAAAAAAAGTGTACCAGGTCCACCTATAAGTGTCTCATTTGTACGATAATGGAGGAAAGGGCTCTGCGAAGGGACCCTCTATTTGGATCTTTAAAGAGCGATATCTCCGAAACGGTTCGACTTAGAATGGAACGGTTTGGAATTATTTAATTGTCGTCTAATGATCTAAAAGAAACAATCGTCACTTGGTCGAATTTCGAGAGTTCGTTTTTTAGCCAAAAAAAGTTCAAAGGGGATAACCTTGCGTTTTTTGCAAAAAAATGAAGAAATTTTTTCTTCGAGATAAGTTCAAAATATGTTAGTTTACTTCATAAAAGATAGTTTGGAGTAAAAAAAGTGTACCAGGTCCACCTATAAGTGTCTCATTTGTACGATAATGGAGGAAAGGGCTCTGCGAAGGGACCCTCTATTTGGATCTTTAAAGAGCGATATCTCCGAAACGGTTCGACTTAGAATGGAACGGTTTGGAATTATTTAATTGTCGTCTAATGATCTAAAAGAAACAATCGTCACTTGGTCGAATTTCGAGAGTTCGTTTTTTAGCCAAAAAAAGTTCAAAGGGCGAGATAAGTTCAAAATATGTTAGTTTACTTCATAAAAGATAGTTTGGAGTAAAAAAAGTGTACCAGGTCCACCTATAAGTGTCTCATTTGTACGATAATGGAGGAAAGGGCTCTGCGAAGGGACCCTCTATTTGGATCTTTAAAGAGCGATATCTCCGAAACGGTTCGACTTAGAATGGAACGGTTTGGAATTATTTAATTGTCGTCTAATGATCTAAAAGAAACAATCGTCACTTGGTCGAATTTCGAGAGTTCGTTTTTTAGCCAAAAAAAGTTCAAAGGGGATAACCTTGCGTTTTTTGCAAAAAATGAAGAAATTTTTTCTTCGAGATAAGTTCAAAATATGTTAGTTTACTTCATAAAAGATAGTTTGGAGTAAAAAAAGTGTACCAGGTCCACCTATAAGTGTCTCATTTGTACGATAATGGAGGAAAGGGCTCTGCGAAGGGACCCTCTATTTGGATCTTTAAAGAGCGATATCTCCGAAACGGTTCGACTTAGAATGGAACGGTTTGGAATTATTTAATTGTCGTCTAATGATCTAAAAGAAACAATCGTCACTTGGTCGAATTTCGAGAGTTCGTTTTTTAGCCAAAAAAGTTCAAAGGGCGAGATAAGTTCAAAATATGTTAGTTTACTTCATAAAAGATAGTTTGGAGTAAAAAAAGTGTACCAGGTCCACCTATAAGTGTCTCATTTGTACGATAATGGAGGAAAGGGCTCTGCGAAGGGACCCTCTATTTGGATCTTTAAAGAGCGATATCTCCGAAACGGTTCGACTTAGAATGGAACGGTTTGGAATTATTTAATTGTCGTCTAATGATCTAAAAGAAACAATCGTCACTTGGTCGAATTTCGAGAGTTCGTTTTTTAGCCAAAAAAAGTTCAAAGGGGATAACCTTGCGTTTTTTGCAAAAAAATGAAGAAATTTTTTCTTCGAGATAAGTTCAAAATATGTTAGTTTACTTCATAAAAGATAGTTTGGAGTAAAAAAAGTGTACCAGGTCCACCTATAAGTGTCTCATTTGTACGATAATGGAGGAAAGGGCTCTGCGAAGGGACCCTCTATTTGGATCTTTAAAGAGCGATATCTCCGAAACGGTTCGACTTAGAATGGAACGGTTTGGAATTATTTAATTGTCGTCTAATGATCTAAAAGAAACAATCGTCACTTGGTCGAATTTCGAGAGTTCGTTTTTTTAGCCAAAAAAAGTTCAAAGGGCGAGATAAGTTCAAAATATGTTAGTTTACTTCATAAAAGATAGTTTGGAGTAAAAAAGTGTACCAGGTCCACCTATAAGTGTCTCATTTGTACGATAATGGAGGAAAGGGCTCTGCGAAGGGACCCTCTATTTGGATCTTTAAAGAGCGATATCTCCGAAACGGTTCGACTTAGAATGGAACGGTTTGGAATTATTTAATTGTCGTCTAATGATCTAAAAGAAACAATCGTCACTTGGTCGAATTTCGAGAGTTCGTTTTTTAGCCAAAAAAAGTTCAAAGGGGATAACCTTGCGTTTTTTGCAAAAAAATGAAGAAATTTTTTCTTCGAGATAAGTTCAAAATATGTTAGTTTACTTCATAAAAGATAGTTTGGAGTAAAAAAAGTGTACCAGGTCCACCTATAAGTGTCTCATTTGTACGATAATGGAGGAAAGGGCTCTGCGAAGGGACCCTCTATTTGGATCTTTAAAGAGCGATATCTCCGAAACGGTTCGACTTAGAATGGAACGGTTTGGAATTATTTAATTGTCGTCTAATGATCTAAAAGAAACAATCGTCACTTGGTCGAATTTCGAGAGTTCGTTTTTTAGCCAAAAAAAGTTCAAAGGGGTTAACCTTGCGTTTTTTGCAAAAAAATGAAGAAATTTTTTCTTCGAGATAAGTTCAAAATATGTTAGTTTACTTCATAAAAGATAGTTTGGAGTAAAAAAAGTGTACCAGGTCCACCTATAAGTGTCTCATTTGTACGATAATGGAGGAAAGGGCTCTGCGAAGGGACCCTCTATTTGGATCTTTAAAGAGCGATATCTGCGAAACGGTCAGACTTTAGAATGGAACCGTTTGGAATTATTTAATTGTCGTCTAATGATCTAAAAGAAACAATCGTCACTTGGTCGAATTTCGAGAGTTCGTTTTTTAGCCAAAAAAAGTTCAAAGGGGTTAACCTTGCGTTTTTTGCAAAAAAATGAAGAAATTTTTTCTTCGAGATAAGTTCAAAATATGTTAGTTTACTTCATAAAAGATAGTTTGGAGTAAAAAAAGTGTACCAGGTCCACCTATAAGTGTCTCATTTGTACGATAATGGAGGAAAGGGCTCTGCGAAGGGACCCTCTATTTGGATCTTTAAAGAGCGATATCTCCGAAACGGTTCGACTTAGAATGGAACGGTTTGGAATTATTTAATTGTCGTCTAATGATCTAAAAGAAACAATCGTCACTTGGTCGAATTTCGAGAGTTCGTTTTTTAGCCAAAAAAAGTTCAAAGGGGATAACCTTGCGTTTTTTGCAAAAAAATGAAGAAATTTTTTCTTCGAGATAAGTTCAAAATATGTTAGTTTACTTCATAAAAGATAGTTTGGAGTAAAAAAAGTGTACCAGGTCCACCTATAAGTGTCTCATTTGTACGATAATGGAGGAAAGGGCTCTGCGAAGGGACCCTCTATTTGGATCTTTAAAGAGCGATATCTCCGAAACGGTTCGACTTAGAATGGAACGGTTTGGAATTATTTAATTGTCGTCTAATGATCTAAAAGAAACAATCGTCACTTGGTCGAATTTCGAGAGTTCGTTTTTTAGCCAAAAAAAGTTCAAAGGGGATAACCTTGCGTTTTTTGCAAAAAAATGAAGAAATTTTTTCTTCGAGATAAGTTCAAAATATGTTAGTTTACTTCATAAAAGATAGTTTGGAGTAAAAAAAGTGTACCAGGTCCACCTATAAGTGTCTCATTTGTACGATAATGGAGGAAAGGGCTCTGCGAAGGGACCCTCTATTTGGATCTTTAAAGAGCGATATCTCCGAAACGGTTCGACTTAGAATGGAACGGTTTGGAATTATTTAATTGTCGTCTAATGATCTAAAAGAAACAATCGTCACTTGGTCGAATTTCGAGAGTTCGTTTTTTAGCCAAAAAAAGTTCAAAGGGGTTAACCTTGCGTTTTTTGCAAAAAAATGAAGAAATTTTTTCTTCGAGATAAGTTCAAAATATGTTAGTTTACTTCATAAAAGATAGTTTGGAGTAAAAAAAGTGTACCAGGTCCACCTATAAGTGTCTCATTTGTACGATAATGGAGGAAAGGGCTCTGCGAAGGGACCCTCTATTTGGATCTTTAAAGAGCGATATCTGCGAAACGGTCAGACTTTAGAATGGAACCGTTTGGAATTATTTAATTGTCGTCTAATGATCTAAAAGAAACAATCGTCACTTGGTCGAATTTCGAGAGTTCGTTTTTTTAGCCAAAAAAAGTTCAAAGGGGTTAACCTTGCGTTTTTGCAAAAAAATGAAGAAATTTTTTCTTCGAGATAAGTTCAAAATATGTTAGTTTACTTCATAAAAGATAGTTTGGAGTAAAAAAAGTGTACCAGGTCCACCTATAAGTGTCTCATTTGTACGATAATGGAGGAAAGGGCTCTGCGAAGGGACCCTCTATTTGGATCTTTAAAGAGCGATATCTCCGAAACGGTTCGACTTAGAATGGAACGGTTTGGAATTATTTAATTGTCGTCTAATGATCTAAAAGAAACAATCGTCACTTGGTCGAATTTCGAGAGTTCGTTTTTTAGCCAAAAAAAGTTCAAAGGGGTTAACCTTGCGTTTTTTGCAAAAAAATGAAGAAATTTTTTCTTCGAGATAAGTTCAAAATATGTTAGTTTACTTCATAAAAGATAGTTTGGAGTAAAAAAGTGTACCAGGTCCACCTATAAGTGTCTCATTTGTACGATAATGGAGGAAAGGGCTCTGCGAAGGGACCCTCTATTTGGATCTTTAAAGAGCGATATCTCCGAAACGGTTCGACTTAGAATGGAACGGTTTGGAATTATTTAATTGTCGTCTAATGATCTAAAAGAAACAATCGTCACTTGGTCGAATTTCGAGAGTTCGTTTTTTAGCCAAAAAAAGTTCAAAGTTAACCTTGCGTTTTTTGCAAAAAAATGAAGAAATTTTTTCTTCGAGATAAGTTCAAAATATGTTAGTTTACTTCATAAAAGATAGTTTGGAGTAAAAAAAGTGTACCAGGTCCACCTATAAGTGTCTCATTTGTACGATAATGGAGGAAAGGGCTCTGCGAAGGGACCCTCTATTTGGATCTTTAAAGAGCGATATCTCCGAAACGGTTCGACTTAGAATGGAACGGTTTGGAATTATTTAATTGTCGTCTAATGATCTAAAAGAAACAATCGTCACTTGGTCGAATTTCGAGAGTTCGTTTTTTAGCCAAAAAAAGTTCAAAGGGGATAACCTTGCGTTTTTTGCAAAAAAATGAAGAAATTTTTTCTTCGAGATAAGTTCAAAATATGTTAGTTTACTTCATAAAAGATAGTTTGGAGTAAAAAAAGTGTACCAGGTCCACCTATAAGTGTCTCATTTGTACGATAATGGAGGAAAGGGCTCTGCGAAGGGACCCTCTATTTGGATCTTTAAAGAGCGATATCTCCGAAACGGTTCGACTTAGAATGGAACGGTTTGGAATTATTTAATTGTCGTCTAATGATCTAAAAGAAACAATCGTCACTTGGTCGAATTTCGAGAGTTCGTTTTTTAGCCAAAAAAAGTTCAAAGGGGATAACCTTGCGTTTTTTGCAAAAAAATGAAGAAATTTTTTCTTCGAGATAAGTTCAAAATATGTTAGTTTACTTCATAAAAGATAGTTTGGAGTAAAAAAAGTGTACCAGGTCCACCTATAAGTGTCTCATTTGTACGATAATGGAGGAAAGGGCTCTGCGAAGGGACCCTCTATTTGGATCTTTAAAGAGCGATATCTCCGAAACGGTTCGACTTAGAATGGAACGGTTTGGAATTATTTAATTGTCGTCTAATGATCTAAAAGAAACAATCGTCACTTGGTCGAATTTCGAGAGTTCGTTTTTTAGCCAAAAAAAGTTCAAAGGGGTTAACCTTGCGTTTTTTGCAAAAAAATGAAGAAATTTTTTCTTCGAGATAAGTTCAAAATATGTTAGTTTACTTCATAAAAGATAGTTTGGAGTAAAAAAAGTGTACCAGGTCCACCTATAAGTGTCTCATTTGTACGATAATGGAGGAAAGGGCTCTGCGAAGGGACCCTCTATTTGGATCTTTAAAGAGCGATATCTGCGAAACGGTCAGACTTTAGAATGGAACCGTTTGGAATTATTTAATTGTCGTCTAATGATCTAAAAGAAACAATCGTCACTTGGTCGAATTTCGAGAGTTCGTTTTTTAGCCAAAAAAAGTTCAAAGGGGTTAACCTTGCGTTTTTTGCAAAAAAATGAAGAAATTTTTTCTTCGAGATAAGTTCAAAATATGTTAGTTTACTTCATAAAAGATAGTTTGGAGTAAAAAAAGTGTACCAGGTCCACCTATAAGTGTCTCATTTGTACGATAATGGAGGAAAGGGCTCTGCGAAGGGACCCTCTATTTGGATCTTTAAAGAGCGATATCTCCGAAACGGTTCGACTTAGAATGGAACGGTTTGGAATTATTTAATTGTCGTCTAATGATCTAAAAGAAACAATCGTCACTTGGTCGAATTTCGAGAGTTCGTTTTTTAGCCAAAAAAGTTCAAAGGGGTTAACCTTGCGTTTTTTGCAAAAAAATGAAGAAATTTTTTCTTCGAGATAAGTTCAAAATATGTTAGTTTACTTCATAAAAGATAGTTTGGAGTAAAAAAAGTGTACCAGGTCCACCTATAAGTGTCTCATTTGTACGATAATGGAGGAAAGGGCTCTGCGAAGGGACCCTCTATTTGGATCTTTAAAGAGCGATATCTCCGAAACGGTTCGACTTAGAATGGAACGGTTTGGAATTATTTAATTGTCGTCTAATGATCTAAAAGAAACAATCGTCACTTGGTCGAATTTCGAGAGTTCGTTTTTTAGCCAAAAAAAGTTCAAAGGGGTTAACCTTGCGTTTTTTGCAAAAAAATGAAGAAATTTTTTCTTCGAGATAAGTTCAAAATATGTTAGTTTACTTCATAAAAGATAGTTTGGAGTAAAAAAAGTGTACCAGGTCCACCTATAAGTGTCTCATTTGTACGATAATGGAGGAAAGGGCTCTGCGAAGGGACCCTCTATTTGGATCTTTAAAGAGCGATATCTGCGAAACGGTCAGACTTTAGAATGGAACCGTTTGGAATTATTTAATTGTCGTCTAATGATCTAAAAGAAACAATCGTCACTTGGTCGAATTTCGAGAGTTCGTTTTTTAGCCAAAAAAAGTTCAAAGGGGTTAACCTTGCGTTTTTGCAAAAAAATGAAGAAATTTTTTCTTCGAGATAAGTTCAAAATATGTTAGTTTACTTCATAAAAGATAGTTTGGAGTAAAAAAAGTGTACCAGGTCCACCTATAAGTGTCTCATTTGTACGATAATGGAGGAAAGGGCTCTGCGAAGGGACCCTCTATTTGGATCTTTAAAGAGCGATATCTCCGAAACGGTTCGACTTAGAATGGAACGGTTTGGAATTATTTAATTGTCGTCTAATGATCTAAAAGAAACAATCGTCACTTGGTCGAATTTCGAGAGTTCGTTTTTTAGCCAAAAAAAGTTCAAAGGGGTTAACCTTGCGTTTTTTGCAAAAAAATGAAGAAATTTTTTCTTCGAGATAAGTTCAAAATATGTTAGTTTACTTCATAAAAGATAGTTTGGAGTAAAAAAAGTGTACCAGGTCCACCTATAAGTGTCTCATTTGTACGATAATGGAGGAAAGGGCTCTGCGAAGGGACCCTCTATTTGGATCTTTAAAGAGCGATATCTCCGAAACGGTTCGACTTAGAATGGAACGGTTTGGAATTATTTAATTGTCGTCTAATGATCTAAAAGAAACAATCGTCACTTGGTCGAATTTCGAGAGTTCGTTTTTTAGCCAAAAAAAGTTCAAAGGGGTTAACCTTCCGTTTTTTGCAAAAAAATGAAGAAATTTTTTCTTCGAGATAAGTTCAAAATATGTTAGTTTACTTCATAAAAGATAGTTTGGAGTAAAAAAAGTGTACCAGGTCCACCTATAAGTGTCTCATTTGTACGATAATGGAGGAAAGGGCTCTGCGAAGGGACCCTCTATTTGGATCTTTAAAGAGCGATATCTCCGAAACGGTTCGACTTAGAATGGAACGGTTTGGAATTATTTAATTGTCGTCTAATGATCTAAAAGAAACAATCGTCACTTGGTCGAATTTCGAGAGTTCGTTTTTTAGCCAAAAAAAGTTCAAAGGGGTTAACCTTGCGTTTTTTGCAAAAAAATGAAGAAATTTTTTCTTCGAGATAAGTTCAAAATATGTTAGTTTACTTCATAAAAGATAGTTTGGAGTAAAAAAAGTGTACCAGGTCCACCTATAAGTGTCTCATTTGTACGATAATGGAGGAAAGGGCTCTGCGAAGGGACCCTCTATTTGGATCTTTAAAGAGCGATATCTCCGAAACGGTTCGACTTAGAATGGAACGGTTTGGAATTATTTAATTGTCGTCTAATGATCTAAAAGAAACAATCGTCACTTGGTCGAATTTCGAGAGTTCGTTTTTTAGCCAAAAAAAGTTCAAAGGGGTTAACCTTGCGTTTTTTGCAAAAAAATGAAGAAATTTTTTCTTCGAGATAAGTTCAAAATATGTTAGTTTACTTCATAAAAGATAGTTTGGAGTAAAAAAGTGTACCAGGTCCACCTATAAGTGTCTCATTTGTACGATAATGGAGGAAAGGGCTCTGCGAAGGGACCCTCTATTTGGATCTTTAAAGAGCGATATCTCCGAAACGGTTCGACTTAGAATGGAACGGTTTGGAATTATTTAATTGTCGTCTAATGATCTAAAAGAAACAATCGTCACTTGGTCGAATTTCGAGAGTTCGTTTTTTAGCCAAAAAAAGTTCAAAGGGGATAACCTTGCGTTTTTTGCAAAAAAATGAAGAAATTGTTTCTTCGAGATAAGTTCAAAATATGTTAGTTACTTCATAAAAGATAGTTTGGAGTAAAAAAAGTGTACCAGGTCCACCTATAAGTGTCTCATTTGTACGATAATGGAGGAAAGGGCTCTGCGAAGGGACCCTCTATTTGGATCTTTAAAGAGCGATATCTCCGAAACGGTTCGACTTAGAATGGAACGGTTTGGAATTATTTAATTGTCGTCTAATGATCTAAAAGAAACAATCGTCACTTGGTCGAATTTCGAGAGTTCGTTTTTTAGCCAAAAAAAGTTCAAAGGGCGAGATAAGTTCAAAATATGTTAGTTTACTTCATAAAAGATAGTTTGGAGTAAAAAAAGTGTACCAGGTCCACCTATAAGTGTCTCATTTGTACGATAATGGAGGAAAGGGCTCTGCGAAGGGACCCTCTATTTGGATCTTTAAAGAGCGATATCTCCGAAACGGTTCGACTTAGAATGGAACGGTTTGGAATTATTTAATTGTCGTCTAATGATCTAAAAGAAACAATCGTCACTTGGTCGAATTCGAGAGTTCGTTTTTTAGCCAAAAAAAGTTCGTTTTTTGCAAAAAAATGAAGAAATTTTTTCTTCGAGATAAGTTCAAAATATGTTAGTTTACTTCATAAAAGATAGTTTGGAGTAAAAAAAGTGTACCAGGTCCACCTATAAGTGTCCCATTTGTACGATAATGGAGGAAAGGGCTCTGCGAAGGGACCCTTTATGTGGATCTTTAGAGAGCGATAACTCCGAAACGGTGCGACTTAGAATGGGTGTCGCAAAGCCCTTTCCTCCACTATCATACAAATGAGACACTTACAGGTGGACCTCGTACATTTTTTCTACTTTAAACCATCTTTTATGAAGTAATCAGACAAATCTTACGCACTATGAGCAATAGGATCAGGAACAGGAGGAATGATTAGAAACGTTGATTGAAATATTTTTCAATCAACGGTAGAAAGAAGTAAACCACACACAAAGCGGCGTTTACATTGGTATAATAAGTGGATTAGTTGCTTGTGTTAAACTTATAAAATTTACAAGATTAATATTTATTTAAAAAAAACAATGCTAACTACCAAATAATAACATAACAATCGTTCCGACGTAAAACTTTAACATCTCACACGTAGTCACGTTCTCCTACCACTCGCGCATGCGGTCTCATTTTTTTCGTGCGCCGCTAACACTTGTATCAGTAACTTCCAAGAAAGATATTAATCCAATGTGAACAGATATGGTAAATACTGGTACAAGTAGGTAATTGCACAAGTAGGGAGGACAGGAAAGTAAATAGCCAGCTCATCTATTTACTTGCCTACTAACCTTCCTCCAGTGAACTAGAGTTCACTGCCTTCCTCTTTCACAGAAACTCACACTGTCCAGGCGATAAACTTATCAAGTCTGTGTAGACAGGACTGGACCAGTTCAGCTACCTATAGTATTGAGCTTAGGTTAGATGTATTGAAGTAAATTAAAATCAAGTCACATAACCTCCCCTTTCTGCCATTTTAATGAATGAAGATGATAGTTATTTTTATAAGATATTTAAACTGCCATAATACAAATATCAGGGATAAAATTTGAACGTTATGACAATTTTCTGGCAATATTCGAGCCTAAGTTTAGGGCGTTTAAGGCGACTAATTAACAAAATATCAAAAACATTAGTCGTCCCCTTCAGTCTTCATTGTAGCATTGTTAATTACTTGAAAGTGAAATGAGTTTTGTTCCGAAACATGTCACTTCAATAATCCTTTTTAATTAATTGTAATGAATAAAAACAATATTGCCAGAACATTGTGATAATGGTCAAATTTTATCCCTGATATTTGTATATGGCCGTTTAAATATCTTATAAAAATAACTATCATTTTCATTCATTAAATTGGCGAAAAGGGGAGGTTGTGTGGTTTGATTTTAATTTCCCAATCACTCCCTTTATGAGTTAGAACCCGTACAATTCGCACACCATGTCATAGTATTGAAGAGCGGAACAGTGGCGTTGTTTCTTTATTTAGATTTTTTTTAATTAATTTGGATAGTGTCATTATAATGAAGTGAGCAGAAGGGAAGTTTGCGGAACTTTATCGTGAACACGAGTGTCTTTAGGATATAACTAAACCAAATTATAGGAATAACCAGACGAGGTTGGCAGCTTTGGAAAAACTAGTTTGAGATATGGGAGTGGATGCATAAGATGCATTTATTGTTGCTGATGCTCGACAATATATAAAAAGTTTCAGAAATCCAGGGTAGCAGCTAGTACAAGTAACTATACCAATGAAAACACTGCTGAACATGCAAACTTGGACACAAAAACTTTCTACTGATAACATACCATATTATAAATGTACAACGTAAGTTGTACTTGAAAACACCACACACAAGCTATATTGGGATAGGACACCACTCATAGATAAAACTGTATAGGTATAATAATAGGCCAGACATAACACTTGCCTATATATAAAACAAAAAACCATATTCATAATAGACATTGCCATTCTCAACACAATTTAGCCAACATACACACAGAGAAACACCGCAAATACACTGATATAGCTCAGGAACTTAAAGCGCAATGGAGAACGGGAGCTGCTCTTACAGTATCCATTGTTCTTAGCGCAACCGCAGTTATACATTCAAAGAAGTTACACAACAATGTGAAATTTTTCGAAGATCTCAGCGCATCCTTCACGGCTTGGGAATGAAGCCTTATTGCATGAATGTATGAAATAAAAGACGCGGATAAGTGTAAACGTACAAATTACTGCAATTCAGGGGACGGTTTTATGTGGACCACTCGTTAGTACAAACAGCAAAATGGAAAACTTTGTTTACATTATTAATTTGAAAAACATTTACTTTACAAAAGTGTATTTACAACAAAGCTACATTAACATTTCTAAACAGACTAAAAACAATGCAACTCATAATACCATTTTACAATTATTACAACGAACCAAGAAAAAATATATAACCATAAAAAAGTAATAAAATGCAAAAATTATTCATTAACACGTATTCTATACATATAAATATATGTAGTCTCACTCACTTATATACAATTATAATATAGTAATGTAAAAGTTGTAAAACCAAATTGTCATCAACTTACTGTAAAATGTTCATGCTCTCCTTACATTCAAAACAAAATATTTACTGCTTCAAAACTAATAGTTAATGTTTCAATCAACGTAACGCACTAACGAGTAAACTAAAATAAATTAATTCTCTTAAATCTCAACAAAAAGGTTACAGTTGATATTCGATCCATGAAATACTCGCAGTCACAGATATAAAGCAACATTATGTACAATTAAATGTTTAAAATACTCTTAGTTTAGTTAAGGCAGTAAAATAAGTTTATACAACAATCAAATTTACATAAATGTTCATATGGGACTTCCAGATTCAGTCTCAGTTTTCTATACCGCAACACTAGCATCTTGCGTTACATATTCTTCTAAAGATATCCACTCCGCATATCCTCTATTTACAAGTTCGCCGTTTAAGAAAACAATTTGCTGAAAACGAAGTCTTCTATTATGTGAAACGGAAAAAACATTTTCTATATTACCTGCGATGATGTGGAAACGTATATCAATACTAATGGAATCCCATCTTCGGTATATTCGGCTACTTGTGTTAATATTATCGACCCTTTGGTGAGGTCGGCCACTAAACTAAAGGCTTCTTCGGCCCACTCCGCATCTTCCCCTAAAACGAGAATTTAATGCTTCGTCGCAAGCTAAAGATGACAATTACCTCCCGCCGGTTTTACATTTGCCAAAAAGCATTCGCTCGCTTGAAATGGTAACATTAAAAAATCCGCCCGAATTTGTCTTAAATCTGAATTTTTTACACTAGCGTAACCGCCGTAATCTAAAAATTTAATATACGACGAATCTGTCTCATCGTTACTTGACATTACTAGGGCTCGGTACCACGCACCTAAAGAATAAGCAGCACACACGGGATAATCTACAAAATAATACTTATTACGCCGTACGAGAAACTTTTACGGTTTAATTACCTGGCAAAGGATTTGGCAACAACGGTGAATTTGCGTCGGCGTAACAAACGTTCATGCAATTAGTTAAGCTATTTAAATTAGGAAAACTCGGATGAGTCGGTTGTTGTAGGAATAAATGGTTCGGAGTAACCATACAACTAACTATCGTGTCATTATTAATACCTTCTAGTAGCTTTAACTGTAAACAATTGTTTAATATCTCGTATCTGTTCCGTTAACATGCGACACTTACACATAACTGTTCGGGTGCAAGAGATACCGTAGGAAATGGAGGCTCAAACAAAATTTGTTCTAAGCTTAACTCTGGATAACGTTTGACTGGAAATTTGTTTCTGATCATTTTTAAAGCGTTTTCAATTTCAACTTGCAACCCTTCCATAACGCAAACTTTTAACTGATCGTTTTCCGGATGTTCGTCAATCACTATATGAGTATGAGTTTTACTTTTAATTTGATTTACGAAAGCGCCATGACGTCCTATTAGTTTTCCGACCAGAGATTGGGGAATTATAAATTGATAAATTGTAGGCAACGCTGTATCGCTCGATACGGAACCATCTCCCGCAGGTGTACGAGATGGTGGTGTTGCAACTTCGCTACATCCTTTACCGCTATCGCTAGAGCCCTATAACAATAACAAAATTTAGTGAATCAGATGGGTTTTATAGTTAACAATTATTTTACTATGATGGTAACCAAGAGATGGCATGATATGCAATCTACTGTCAAAACACATTCCTATGGACAGAAATATTTAAAAAGCTAGTCGTGATTAAGTAAATGTAACAATTAATCACTATTAAGGACTTACATATTGACTGATAACATTATTACATACTAGAAAAAAGTCGGGAGTACAGCTGTATTGACAGTTAAGCAACTCGTGTTCCGGTCAGTACTTGGATGGGTGATCCGTTCATTCTGTGGCTCGATCTCTCCGACAGGGAGTAGTACAAAGAGTCCGAATAGGCCTTAGGTCCCATCCTCCTTCATAATTTACATTTACATTTTACAGATGACTGTGTACTATTACTCACAAGTGCATAAAATACTTTCAAAAAACAATAAGCCTAGTTTTCATGAAGCTTCCAAAGTAAAATTAGTTGACAAATATAAAAATAAAATTCCATATTTGGAAAAGCAGGGGTTTTTCATTTGGTGAGATACTCCGTGACAAGTTTCAAAGGTCTTAAACTTAAAAATCGAGCGTGCATAATCAGCATAAGTCTAAATGTGATTTAATATTTCCTTCACAATTTTGCACCCAGATGGTCAAGAAGCTGAGAACTCTCATCAGTCATTGTCATCAGTAATAGACAAGAACAACAGAAAGTGCACATACAGAAACACTATTATACACCATTTCACACTATTTTAAACATGATACCAGTCACTTTAATTATCACGATCTACAAACCAAATTCAGAACAGTGCAATAAACAGTAACCATACATGAGACATTTAAGCATTTATTATCATCTATGTCTGTGCGAGATAGAGAAACAAGAGGCAATTCGTGTTGCTGCACATATTATGTTGAGAACGAAACAATTGGCAGTAGTAGAACTGTCATTCACCGAATTAGAAGGGGGTACACGTTTAGCCCGTATAAGATTTGGTTGTTACAGGAACTTTGGAACTTTAATTGGCATCTGCAATTCTATGCAGCCATAAGTGAAATAGCAATAAATAATCCCAAGCTTTGTTTTCCGAAGAATTATACAATAAATCAAGAGATGTAGCCTTAAATATTCTGTGACCAACCAGCAAAGCAAATGCAAATTCCATTTCTGAAAAGTACTATTCATATGTTCTTTATAATATTATTTTAGTAGCTTATTAGTATTTTATGTACATAAATAAAGATTGTGTTAAATAAATAATTTAAAATTTTTGAATCCATTTTTGGTTTGCCCTTTTCTTATGTGCAACTGGTACAAAATCTTTATGACCACTCAACTCTTTTTATAGTATCATTAGGATATTTATTATAAATATTTGGGCATTCATCTAGACCAGCATTTCCAAACCTTTTTTGCCTCACGGTACACTTACTGAAAATCACATTCACTCACGGCACACTTGCCTAATTACCTCCTATAGACCTATAGACCTATATCAATAACAAGAGACGAAAATAAAAAAGTGGCTGCAACTTTGATGAACAACACAGTGTTACTGGCTGCAGGTGGGTGAAAACCACTGAACTCAATAATATATGGAAGAGCAAAGCCGTTGAAATCAAATGAGATGCGCGTGAAAAAGTGTGCAAATTTGAAGAAAATAATAAGGTCGAAAATCGTTTAACTACGGGGCTTACGCGTTTGCGCAGTGGAAAATACCGTTAAAATGCATCATGTGTTGAAGTCAATGAACTCTACCTAATAAATTGAAGTTGGGTTAGAAAATTTTACGTGGTTTGTCTTCGTGAACAAGTGGATTAATTTGATTTATAAACGTTACAAGGGAGAAGGGTTTACAGTGGGTGTTATGGAGGTTGTGATTAAAATACAGTTTTAGATAATATATAACAGCTGTTTTATTTGTATGACCTTTAATTTATTACGGCGCATGATCGGGAGCCCCGTGCGCGTATTCAATTTGTATCACTTAAATTTACAACTTTGCTCTTCCATATATAATAGAGTTCAGTGGTGAAAACTCAGTGGCGAGTTCTGGCGCTAACTAGTGGTCAGGACTGTGTGTGACTGAAAACTCAGTGGCGAGTTCTAGCGCTACCTGGTGAGTGGATGTTATACCGTATTCCACAGGGTGGGACATGAACAAGCGGTAGCAAAACAGAACGGAATAGAAATTTTTCACGGCACACCTACATACCGTGTGGTGCGGGCACACCGGTTGGGAAACGCTGATCTCGACCAAACATTAACCTAACAAACCCACATACTCAAGAAACGAATACAACTAGGTCTAAAAAACAGGTAAATGTATTGGCTCTTAGAAAGAACTTCCAAACTCTCAAATGACAACAAGTTGCTGCTCTACAAAATCGTACTTAAGCCCATATAAACTTATTGAATTCAGATATGGGGATCAGCAAGCAATTCTAACTTAGAAATTCTGCAACGATTCCAAAACAAGGTTATTGGGAATATTGTCAATGCACAAGACATCCTGGTGCCATCGGTGAAAGAAGTAATAATAGTGTCACACAGTGTCAAATATTGTGATAAACTCAGTGCTCACACTAACACTGATATCTCTAAGAATAATGTTTAAGTGTACGCAGGAAATAATTTAAACAGACGGCCTTATCAACTCCACTCTCTTTCTCAAGAGTGAACACTTCCGAAATATGCAAATAAATTGAAAACTTGAATGAACAAACTGTTACCATAATGTTGAATGAAATAACTTGAGGAACGATTAAAACAATACCGTAACTAATCAAATACATTACCTCACTGTGACTGTCTGAAATACAGCTTAACGAAGGGCTCGCCAACATAACATCTGCAGGACTATGATTGGCTGAATCTCGTTCACTATTTTGCTTATCAATTTCTTGATCCGTAACACTCGCTTCTGTACTGGCAGTCAGCTTTTGCGTGCTATCGGCCTCCACTTTAAGGGAGTGAAATTTTTTCTTGAGATTAGTACTTACATCCTTTTCTAGCATTTTACCTTTTCTACTTTTATTAGGTAAAGGTTTTAAATTTTTATTTTCAACTTTTCCCTCTTTTTTAGTGGGCGGTTGCGAGGGTTTCAAATTTTTATTTTCGACTTTCTCCTCCTTTTTCACATCTTTTTTAGGATTGGTGGGTTGCCTTTTGGGGGAAACTGCGGTGGCCATTAACTTTGGAGGACTTTCCTTTTGTATAAAATCTACTGTGGAGTCCGGTTGAATATCTTTTTTGGTACTGCCAAAACGTTCAACAGAAGATTTAGTTGCGCTCTTCATGGATTTAATTTTTTCAATTTCTAAATCCAAATCTTCGTCCGATATGACGACTTCGCTGGACTTACTCGACTTAAGTTCGGGGGGGAAAACTATGTCGATCGGGGACGATTCGACACCGGAAAGTGATCGTTTAATGATTTTGTCCGAAGTCGTTTCTAGCTTTTCTACGTTTTCAGAAATTTTTTGGTCGTCTTCCTTTTGAATAATTACTTCTGGGGGCCCTTGGGGGTCACTTGTAGTTTCTGTTCTCTTTCTTTTGAACCATAAATAGCTGAGTAAAATGGCAATTGGTAATGTAGTCCACACTAACAAGTGACGAGAATGAGACGGTGCCATATCTTGATTGATCCACGATTGAGTATTTTACCAACGTACTCCTGTAAATAGAACCAGAATTATAATTTGTTGTAATCTGCCTTGTACAACAGTTTTGACGACTATTTACACAAACTTGCAAAGTTACAGACGACAAAGTAATGAGAATGATAACATTCGTACTTAATATAGACACATTGATAACCTCTTAATACTAACAGGAAAATTTGCCAATAAAATTGCGTTTTTAGACATTAAATTAGAGAATACTTTTTGTTAATTTTCTGTTGAAAAAAACTAATACCGTAAGCTACATGGTGACTATTATGGGTCAAAATATGCAGAAGTGGTCACGGTCACTTTCTTATCCAATGCCACTGAGCAACACGAAGTTTAGAGCTGTAGGTTGAAAATTTTTAAGGCGAACGCCCTTGTTTTATTAATGAAAGGCAATAGGATTTTTTTCGAAAATATCCGAGCGTTGCAATTTCTATGCCTGTGGGCAAAATTTATACACAACAAATCAAAATTTAGGTCAATTTGTTCACACACGACCCCAATATGTCATAGATTATTTCAGATAGGTACATTACAAAAAATGGTATACATAATACTAATTTCGATAATTAAATTACTAGGCAATTTCGTAATAAAATTGCTAACGAAATATTTCGCTTACTTAACGCTCCAGTTTTCACTTGCGAGATTTTCCGTTCATCCCGAATTTTGAGCTAACATCCGGGAGCAATAAACTAGTTTGAAATATTGCGATGAAATAAAACGAATAAAATTAATGGATAAACGTCGATCGCAAATATAGATATATAGATAGGTACGGTAAGCGTGAGTGTTTGGGGAAAGTTTAATTACCTAAATTATTTATGACAAGAAAAATGTTCTATAGTGTAGCAATTATAGTAGTTTAAACTTCAAATTAAATTAAATGATAATTTTTTTAACTCGTAGGTAGATACACGACGAGTTGAAAAGAAGGAGAAAGTTTTCCCGATCAAAAGTGTGCGAGTAGAAAAAATTGAGAAAATACGTGCAAATTATTAGATTTCATTTCTTCGTCTTCTAACATACATTATCACTTATCAGTTAGCATTAAATACAATTTATTAAATTAACAATACGTTTGAATTTGTATTGTGAGGTAAGATATAGGAACATCGGATTTCCAAACACCTTAGGTACTTGTACATTAACTGCTACCCTTACGGGAATTTTGTGACGGGGGGAATTCTATTGTACTTTTCACACCGAGAATTCAGTATCGAGCCATTACGGAGGGCGCCGGCGCCGTTGCCTTATGTAGCGTGGTCAGGAATCAGGTGTGTTCTCAACTAAACTGCTCCGCTCGGATCTAACTTCATTTTAACGTTATTTATGAACAATAACCTTGTTAATAAACAATGCATTTTATTTTTATTAAGAACAATTTATACAAAAATCAAAGGTATTTTTTTATCTTTATTTATTAATATTGCTTGCAAATATTCAAATGTCATTTACAACGATTAAAGAGCGAGCCGACCCTGTCACTAATATGCCAGTGACGGAAACGCAGCCCGGGTTTCTCCCATTTAAAATGCATTGCCTATGCTAGCCATACTGAATTCTCGGTGTGAAAAGTACAATAGACTAGAAATAATAAACGCCAATATCGTATTTCAAATAGCAATGGAGGAAAAAACAGATTGTTTTTTTTTAGTCGATCTCAAATCTCGATCGCTCTTCCGTACCAGCATTCTGTAACATTTTGAAAATTCAGTTGCATTTCCGCGAAAAATAAATGCTCTTTCATTTCAGTAATCAAATGAGGTTAAAAATCGTGATTACGATTAATTGGGGTACATATCTTAACAACGCCAATTCGAAACTGGAAAATTTATTTTAAACTTCGACGTAAGTAGGTAATTGGTAAATCCAACCTACATGTTTTTCCAAAATGTTCTTTTTGGCACGGTTTTTTGTACTAAATTGCACGATATTAAGCGTGCAATGTGGCAAAATATATTTTACCTTCATGTCCCAAGAAACGCCATCAGATAGCAGCGACTTTTCTATCTTGAAATATGTATTGTCAAAAGATAAAAAGACGGGAAATTCTGTTATAGAAAGATAATAAACAAATTTATAATTACGAGGGTGGAGGGCAAATTAATATGTAATCTACCTAGCCATGAAACAATCGAGATAGGACTCCAAAAATGTAGCAACAACTGTGACATTTAGATATGTATTTGTTAAGTGGTGTGTCAATACCACAATTTAAAAATATTCTACCCAACAAAAATAGTTAAACTCCTCCCACCAAATTTTGGCTAATATAAGCAGCAACCAGTTTTGCACCCACAAAACTATAAAATAGTATATTAAAGTGTAAGTGGATAAACCGGTCTTTAAAACACGCGCGAGTTTTCAAGCACGACGGCGCAGCCGGAGTGCTTGAAACAGAGCAAGTGTTTTAAAGACCAGTTATCCACGAATACTTTACGCTATTTTTTTTTATTGGTTCACTTTGAAATCTGGTATTAAAATGGAAATAAGAACTAATAGTGTGAAATGGTTGAATACGGAATGTGAAATCAGTATACCTTTCGTTGTCATGGAAATGAGAAAAACGGAAATTAACTTGCAATCTGTCACTTTATTTGACGTAACAAAGTACTCCTGTCAGATCAATAACGAATAAACGGAAATTAATTTGCAATCTGTCGTTTTATTTAACGTAACAAAGTACTCCTGTCAGATCAATAACCAATAGAATTTAATTTTTTTCAAATTTGTTGATGTTGGCATGGCAACTTTAAAACACGCGCGTTTTAAAAAGTGCGATTTAAACACGCTGGGGCGTGGTTTAAAAGGCTAAAATAATAAATAATAAATGAGATTAACAACAAATCGAAGTAAGTAACGACAATGTAAATAAGTACTATACACACCAAAACGCAATGACAGATTACAGATGTCAATACCCCAACTACAACAACGGAGAGCAAGTGAGTAAATTGATGACACGAATTAGAGCATAGGGGTGTCATAGAATGACGGCGGTGTATTGGGAAACTGGTAGGTCTTATTTTCAAATTAAATTTGGATCCATCGAGGATGGTTCGACGTGCGACCGATCCGTAAAAGAAAAACACAAGCAACTATGTGAAGGCGGCGCTTCGAGTTCGTCGTGAAAAGGTTTCAGTTAATGCATAAGAAGCCAAGACATCTGAAAAACAAGCCATAAGGATATTGCACGATGATTTAGGAATAAAAAAGGTGTGTGCACGTTGAATCGGAAGGTTGGTTGGCGATTTATATTTACTGCACGTAGGTAGTGTCAGTTTTTTTAAATTGTTTTAATCGACTAAAACGCCACTGAATGAAGGTAGCTATTCAAAGCAACATGCACAAACTCAAAAGTACACAACTCATCCCTTACAACCATCCACATTGTTCAATTATTAGAGCCCTAAATTTAATCTTAATTATGAATACACCATTTAACAGCTACAAACTGTCGAAATACGAATAAAATATACCAAGAAATATATTTCGTTTTAGAGTTTGTGGTTGACTTACACAATTCGTTATAAAAAACTTTGTTCCGTTTAGGTCAACTTGAACATTCGTTTTATATTAACCTGAGGCAAGAAATGTCTAATGACGTAATCTTGACGCAGGTTATTCCAATCAAGTGATTAATTTAACTTTGACTAACCCTATTGCTGTATAAAAGGAAAAGAGGTACGCAAAATGTACGAAATGTTGCAACATTGATTGGTATAAAAATTTTTGCGGGATTTGACGTCTCATTGCTGAAGAGGAAAAGTTGGTGTACGCATCATTTAGGAGACCAGGAAATATTCCAGAGACGTCAATGGCACGACCGAAAAAGATCGCAACTTCTTGAAATCTATTGTGGTCGGTAACGAAACACGGTACTTTCCATACCACCAGAAACCAAAACATCAAAGTTCCGAATTGCTTGCGAAAAACTACGTAAACAACATTTAAAATTTTAGAAAAGAGAAGGATTAAACGATATTTCTTTCTTTTTACATAAACCATAAGCATAACACATTGGAAGTGTGTTGAACTCCACCCTCATTATCTGATCTCTTCAAATATCAAATAAATGAATATAACCGCCGAACTTAGTTTTGGGGAAAAAGATTGAGGCGACTTGCTACAATTATTATTAAATTTATCTTTTGGATAGCTTACAGTGTCAATCAAATACGTAAAGGGCTCAAGCTAACGAAAGGACCGAAGATAAATTAATTCACATTGCAAATATCCCTAACGATTTTAAATGTAAAAGAAAGAATGTTTCGGCCTCTTCAAAAGAAAGGCGTGAAAGAAAGCAACGAATGAAAATACAACGGAGATGAAAAATCGATTCCTAACTAATAAATATGTTACTTTTCGATTTACTTGCCGCATTTAAACGAAAGACAATACATTTTTAAGCGCATTGTCGAGCGTGAGGTTCTTTAATTTATGCGCGCATCAAGTTTTAAAAAAAAAACCTAAAAAAGAAACATCCGTTTGCTGCCGTACAAGTTCAAAGAACCAATTTGGAAGAAATTGTTCGCCCATTAAAGTTTATTCGGTTTCGCAACAATTTGCAAGTATGTATTATAAATAATTATAATACGAAACGGATGGTATAATACACCTATTCACTATTTTCGTTAAATGGGCGTTACCTGCCGAAATGCACATAAAATTTCATAATCTAATCGGTCGCATTTAATTACCAATGAAGTCATACAAAAACGAATGTTCGAGATTAAACGCGCAAGTAGAATAATAAAAATAAGAAAAAAAACTTACATGACTTGATGAAGTGGCACTCCAAACCGTATTCTAAAGTAAATGGGAATATCGCGCAAGATCTAGGGGTTATTTATCCTTTATACGCGCATCAACCCTTCTCAAAGCTACTGCGTAGGCGCATCTGTGTACGTAACGTTATTGCACCACAAATCGTAATTGTTTCGAAACCGATTTATAATCAATGTTGATTAGAAACAGTAAATTTCATTTGGCTCGTGTCACGAATGAGATTGTTTTCTATTCCAATCTTCTCTCTACCTCTACTTCCCTTTGTACGTGAGATCTATACAGGGTGACTCATACGTTGCATCGATGAAAAAAATTACCTTTTACAGTTATCTGAAAATGTTTAAAAACTTCGCCAACGAATTAAGCAATTTTCCATATGGCTTACAATATATTAGCCAAACCCTTCGAAATATTGCTTGTTAACATTAATAAGGTTGGCTGGACCGTTCGTGAAGACTATTTTGCTTCTTGCGGAGCCAAATTCATCGTAGCTTCAAAAATCTGCCTTTAGCCCTTTACTAAACACATTTTAAATTTGAGTCATTTCATTCATAAAGACTGCAATAAAGGTATAAAACGAAACATGATATAAAAGAAATTTTAGCATTATAGATGTCACTCAATCAGCATTGATTAGACTTGGGTTGCTTTTCTTCTTACGAACCCAAATTAATCCTACCACTCTGTAAATGTAAACTGCAATGTCTTGTGGTACAACCCGAAAAATGCAAATGTCTCTGTAACAGCTGGAAAGTGAAAGAGAAACTAAAAAACCGTAAAAATGAAAAGTGAATATTACTTTTGAAAAATTAAAGTAAGCGACAGTAAAAAGTTTTCCATGGCAAAGAACAATGGATAAGAAGAAACTTACGATCATGAGAGGAGAATAAAAAGAAATGAAAAAAGAGGCGCTAGAGAAATGTATGATAAAATAATGATATATATACCAAAAAGGTGGTTAGCACAAATATCATTGATTATTTCACTCATATAATATTAACCAATAGAATTCGGTTATTATATCGTTCTCATCCAATGACAGACGCTAATAAATATTTTAGAGTGAAAAGACGAATATGTCAAAATTTACCCGCGGGTAAACGAAACGTCAAAATTTAATCGCGAGTAAATTTTGACGTTTCGTTTACAGTTTGCATAAATCGTAATTTGATTGAAGAATCCTTTGAAAATGCAGCGTTTTGGAGATAATTCTACTGTTATTGCTATTCGAAAAATAATCATGTGCACGTAAAATACTTGATAAAATTTTGACGTTTCCTTTACTCAAATGCTTTGCTAAACGGAAATACTTTTCGTGCATTTGCCATCCATTGCCTACTATGGCAAATTTGCTCAAAATATTTCCTAGCAAAATATTTTTGTAGAAACGTCAAAATTTTATTGACTATTTTACGTGCACTAGGAATATTACTGTTGATAATTAAATACACGTGCAGTGATAAGAAATTATTGGCAGCAGGTGAAAAACAATTAGTTTGTCATAAAAACTCTATGTGGACAATTAAAATTTTAAAAAACTTTTGATAGCCTATAATTTCTGAAATGCACTTTTCATATCAAAAATGAGATCAATTTGATTTAGGAAAGTACTTCCTGCATCATAGCGTTTGCGTAAAATTGTGCAATGCCCCATGGGAAAAGGAAAAGTCGCATCGCTATGAAACTAATACGTTTTTGGACACATTCAGTAAAAAAATGAATTGCATACGAAGTTTATACATAAGAAAATGATTTATTCTACTCTATGTATAAAAAGGCCATAAAAACAAATTACAGTGAGTAATTCAAAATCGAAGGTCGCCGATATCGAGTTAATTAACTCAAAATTACAATAGCTTCATGCTACGTTTTTACCGAACGAAAACGCGATAATATTAATTGAAAAGTAGGGGAATGGGTATGATTATTTGAAAATTAACGATCTCCTATAAAAAATATTGATGACATTTAAAAAATCGTGCGTAATTGTCCGTATAATGATAAGCACTTATCATATAACGAAATTTTCTGAATAAACATGTATGTATGTATACTTACTATAAAATTGAAAGGTTTCAATTCTAAGGAGCATAGGAACGAGGAAAGGGGGAATTTATGCTGAGGTTCCTAGATGTCTGACGGCACACGTTTTTATTTACATTGAAATGTTTGACATGGTTCCTTTATTTTAAACAATAAGATGAATTAACATTATGTATTTGGAACATCGCAATGTACACCATTTTCTACACTACACGTGTATCAATGGTTCTTTCTTAGTACAGCTTGAGTTACCTTTCCTCATTTGTGAAAATTGTCATTTGAAACGCCATGTATAATGGGTACGAAGTGTAATGTGACTAGGGTTGACAAAAATATTGATTTAGATATAAAATATTTATTTAAATATTTCGACCAGATTTAGGGTTTCATTCATATTTTTCAATTTGTATTCTTATTATCAATATTTGTTTATTCCTTATAAAATTTAACTTGTAAGTTATAACAACTTAATAAATTCAACTAAATGTGAATAAAAATCACTACATATTTTCCATCCATATTTCGACTATTTTTCGTCCATAAGTCCATACATATTTTGTAAGCTTTTCGTCCATATTTTTGTCAGCCCTAGTATAGCAATGACTAAGAGTATGTAAGTTCATAAATTAACACAAACATATGAGACAAATATAATATGGGCTACCTATATCATTCATTGGTCTAGCCAGAATTATTTTTGAAATTTTGGAATGCAGTAACTTTGGTCGAAAAATACAATTGAATTTCTATAAACTTTAACAACCGTTGTTGTATGACGTATGTACATATACCCATCATGATTCATAGCTAATATAAATGATATCCATATAATTATATATTTGTACATGTAACTAATTATTATACCGTGTGACAAGTTTCAAAGCGGGACATAGCCGAATAGCATGGGAAATCACATATTTGCAGTTTGTTGCTCACCAGTTCCATCTACAAGAACGGTAATGATGTCTACCGAAAGAGCATTATTTTCTGAGCCTGTTTATACCAAATTGTTTGGTATACTTACTAATTCACTGCTTTTTTTATTAGAAAATAATTTTCAAAAGTTAAAAAATATGAGCAGCCGTGACATGTCAAATTCGAATAATTTTGAATATTATCAAATCAAACATTTTCAATTATGTAATATGGCATTTTCCTGGAAAATTTAACCATGAATAATGATAGATTATAATAGTTATTATAACAAGGAACGAGTGTTTAAATAGGCAACAGGTCTAAAAATTAATATTAAACATTAATTTATTTGAATTTGACATGTCATGGCTGCTCATACTTTTTAACTTTTGAAAATTATTTTTTAATTAAAAAAGCAGTGAATTAGTAAGTATACCAAACAATTTGGTATAAACAGGCTCAGAAAATAATGCTCTTTCGGTAGACATCATTACCGTTCTTGTATTGCTATTCGGCTATGTCCCGCTTTGAAACTTGTCACACGGTATAATTATTTGTGTCTTGCGCGAAGAGTAAAGAGTTTTAACTGCACAGTGTTGCATAACTATTAGAAAATCCAAAAAACTTTTAAAGTATCTCTTCGAACGTCTAGAAGAAGCAAAACTGAAATGGAAATTATCACTGGTGACGTTCACATTTGAGCATGATCGCTGCGAAACTTTTAAAATTCATTCCATTCTTCCATATCATGTTTTGATGTACACGCAGATCTTGCGAACACCTCCGACACATTAACCTCTGCAGTCTGTAATTTAAGTTACAGGTAGAAAAGATAAGACCGATTGAACGAAGAGAATGGTTAGTTGAGGTGTCCCATTCAACATATAATTCAATAAATGAGGGTCGTTTCGTAAGACGATGACAATTAGGGCCGATTGTACATTCACGGTTTAAGGGCCGCTCAAGACGTGAACCGAGTTCAGGAGATTTCAGTTGTTGTACAATTTGGTGAGCTAAGTTTAAGTTTGGCTTATATTACTTAAGCGGCCTAATTTGGCGGTTTAAACCAAGTTCAATTAATATTCTAACCTAAATTTGTTATTTGTGGCACCAACTTGATGATTATTTAAAATGGAATTACTTACTGATCATGAAGACTTTACCACACTTAAACCGGAGTTCAAATTTATACTCGGTTCAGGAAAGCTTTGGCTTAAACCGCAAATGTACAATCGGCCCTTAGTGGTAAACGGTGGTCATAACAGTTTTAGGAATGTAGAGCTCTAAATGTCCCGTATCCTGCTTTTGCCCAATCGTTGCCGACGATCTACTTTATTTTGTTATACAGTGTGTCCCCGGATAGGTGAAACGACTCTTGTGAAAGATAAAAAATTTTCGATATAAAATTTCATTGTTTGAGGTTCAGCCCTGCTTAGTTAAAGACTAATTTCTGGCATAATTTTAGTTTTCTAAAATCATGTATGCCTTGGATATTTTCAAAAATCTGATTTTTGGTTCTAGTAAACTACCTTTGTTAGTGAAGATATAACAAAATTTGATTAACAAAAATTGTTTAGAATCATGAAAGAGTCCTACTTCTAGAATTTCAAGCACCTAGGCCAACGTTGATGTTTTGGCAAAAACGACTCTTATGAAAAATAAAAAATTTTCGATATAAAATCTCATTGTTTGGGGTTCAGCCCTGCTTAGTTAAAGACTAATTTCTGGCATAATTTTAGTTTTCTAAAATCATGTATGCCTTGGATATTTTCAAAAATCTGATTTTTTGTTCTAGTAAACTACCTTTATTAGTGAAGATATAACAAAATTTGATTAACAAAAGTTGTTTAGAATCATGAAAGAGTCCTACTTCTAGAATTTCAAGCGTTGATGTTTTGGCAATTTACAATAATTTAGGTGATATGACTCTTGTAAAAGCGATAAAATTTTAAATAAACAAAATAAATAAAAGAATTTCTTTAACAACAGTCATATCACCTATCCGGGGATAAACAATATTAAACTATCAGATAAAAATTATTGTAAATTGCCAAAACATCAACGTTGGCCTAGGTGCTTGAAATTCTAGAAGTAGGACTCTTTCATGATTCTAAACAACTTTTGTTAATCAAATTTTGTTATATCTTCACTAACAAAGGTAGTTTACTAGAACCAAAAATCAGATTATTGAAAATATCCAAGGCATACATGATTTTAGAAAACTAAAATTATGCCAGAAATTAGTCTTTAACTAAGCAGGGCTGAACCCCAAACAATGAAATTTTATATCGAAAATTTTTTATCTTTCACAAAAGTCGTTTCACCTATCCGGGGACACACTGTATAAGCATCGTCAACTAATTTAACTTTGACTTCTATTTCATCTCTTTAATGAATGGTCACGGTCGATAATGTTCACTTTTCTCGTATCGGTGATCTTACCCGTAACAGTTTGACAAGTATATACTTAAAAATGATAAATAAAAAATGTTGTTTTCCTTCAATTTTACATTATCCTCAAGTTTACGTTACTTAATGATTATGGCTATTGCATACGAAATAATTACAGACCGCAAATGAACGTCCTGTCTGCCCACAAACAGAACTGGAATAATATGTTTTAAGAATTTCGTAACGAACTCCCTTCTCATTAACGGGTATTTACGTGCTCCTAGCACATCTAGCGAAATCTCAATGATACCGCCCATCACACCAAAAATGTAAAAAATAGAAGACTGAACATACGGCTCTTCCGTTGCTAATCCCGCGATATATTTTCAAACATAGAACTTATACATAAAACTCGAATAGAACTCAAAAAATGCCCCTACCGTCTGTATTAACCGGTAGCAGAATCTGTTATCCGCGATAGTAAAAGTTCGCATCAGAAAAAGCAAAATCAAGTACATATTCCGTCAATAAGTAAATATCAGTAGCTGTCTCTAGTGAACGCCATTCTGCAGTTTTTGAATTTCTTTCAAAAAAAAAGATCCAGAAAAAATTGGACGATGAGTAAATTATTAATTCTTCTTAGAAAAATTAAGGTAGAACTGGGGTTTAATTAGTTCACTGCCCAAGATCAGTATTCACTGCCTACGAAAATTTATTGAAAGTTGGATGGGCAGAATAACAACTACATATTTGAACTAGACATAATGTTACTGCTTTCAAAAACATTTTAAGACGACGACGGACACAGAATTTTAAATTTGATTGCACTAACGAAATATTGAAAAACTATTCTTGTCGGATGGGAAAAAACTGAAGTTCGCGACTATGGACGTCGCCGTCGTCTGATAACCTTTTGAGGTCATAAAAAAATATACTCTACTCATTTATAAAAACCAAAATCGAATTCCAAAAGTACTAATAAAGTAATAACAATGCGTATATAGCGTGATTCTAGGATCTCGATGGAAAAATGCAAATTGAACTAAAACATATTCATTTGAAGACATATAGAATAAGTACGCCAAAAGTAGCGGTCGTATTTTTTTTTCAAATTTGATATGTATATAGGTACAGTAAAAAACAAAGACTTTTCTCCTGCAATTTAAGCAAAGCCTACTTATACTTACAAGACCTACTTAATTACGATAACAAAAAAATAAAAAATTGTTGGCAGTCTATAATGATTCGATTCACTTCTTTATAATGCGAATAAAAATATAGTTAATGAAAACAAACAATTTTTGTTCTATGCCAACAAGGTTAAAAGAATATTCTTATAAACACAAGGAAGAATAAAATTAGAATTTTTTCGGCGAATAATATCCCCAATTGTTTAATGGGGTTACGGGAGAATATTTTTGTTCAGAATCATATAGAAAAATTCGAAGCGAATAAACGTGTAGGTATCGCTATTTTTAGGAAATAGGAATTTTTTGAACTGCTGTAACCCACAGCTGAAATTTTACCGTCACCCATATTAACATTGAACGATTGAAGACAATTATTATTAAATAGGTACTAATGTGACCACATTACTTGACTAGTATTGATTAAGGATCAGAAGTTGATTTTTCTTTATTGTTTTCATTAATACATTTCTTATCGTTGATCTATTTTTAAACGACAAATAAACATTTTTGATAAATCGGATTATCCTTATAACAAAAGCACTTCGTTTCACATTACAATTATTCAACAAAAGCATAGTGGTATTCGGCACTTCATATACGGTACACTTAAAAAAACACGCGGTATAAAGATTATATTTAAATGTAAGCTATGCGGGAAGAGTATACGCCTATAAGGGATAAAGGGAGACAATGACCCCTGCAAAAGTTTAGAGAAAGTGGCGCGTCGCAAAACGATCGATAAGGGCTCTGGTCCTATCCTAATTCAAGGTCGGCCAAAAATACGAGAGAATGCGCCATCGTTCATATCGAAAAAAAAAGATCCCACATAACAGAAAAACGTGATATGGCAGACCGAAGGTCTGAAGGAGGAATTAATGGAAACATTTTTGAGGGGCAACCTGTGACCTTATCAAGAAAAAAATGTAACGCGTTCGTTATATAATTATGCAAGTGGCATTTGTTTTAATTAATAAAATCGGCCGGATTCGAAAAGTTGTTCATTGTACTAGTTCTCTATGTTATGTGTGATTGCGTTGTGTAAGAATGTGATAGCGGTTGATTAATTAAATGACTTTTACTTTTTATTACAAAACCGCGAAGTTTTGCGTAAAAAATCTTTTTGTTTATCAAAGAGTCAATGAAAAGACTTATGCGTAAACCAAACAGAATACAGGGTGTTGAAGTATATAATTATTGACCCTATACAGTTTATTGAAATTTTCGTCGACAATCGTAGTAAAAAAGTTAACAATATTGCGATTTTTTGTATTTTCATGGCGGTTTCCGGTACAATTATTACAACAAAGGTCGAAAGAAATAGTGGCGCATGATGCGAAGGGCAGTTCAATTATTTAACGGAACGAGCAAGTATAATACTTAATAATGAAAAGAATTTTTGAAATTCAAACTTTGCCGAGACATATGAAAATTGAAGAATAAAAACTAGAAACACCAGGCAAGACTTCCAAAATGTGGATGATATAAAAATTAAATCAATCGAATACTATGAGACTATGACCAAAAGACGAACCATTCAACAGCATTATTCAATGTAGCACATTCTGAATCGAACGATAAATTATCTATTTATACAATAAAATCCAAATGATACTGTTTTATCCCACCAGGAAATCACTGGCTTGTTTTTTTTTAATTCGCAATTTCCGTCAACATGCATTATTTCTCTCCGGGCTCATCAGTCTATGGGTTTCGATTTGATTATTTATTACTTTTCTTTGATTTTTTGCTTAAACGATAATATTTCATATCTCTATTTCATATTCCACTTTTTGTCGCAAACTTATCTTCTTATCTTTTTTCCTGTTTGAAATTTTTCCCTACATGATTTAGAATATGGGCCTGTATTGTTCCATAACTACTGCCGTCTCTGCTACTCTTCTATTCTACAAACTTGATTCAAATGCTCTTTCTTCTACCAAATTGCTAAAATCTATAATTATTTATCATCGGATCGGAAATTACTCCCACGTAATTGATTGTACACATAGTATGAAAACGTCATACCATTGAATAACGAACGGTTATATTTAAAACAAGAATTTGAGTGGAATTGCGCGTTATTATTATTGTTGTTGTTCAAGAGAAGCTACTTTAGACAATGCCAACGCCAAAAAAATAACGATAAATCGAGGACGATACAATACAATGTTTCATGATCAATAAATGTAGTAAATGTACTCAGATTCGACATTTCAAACAGAGAAACTCTCTTTGCAATCCGATCTTCTCAAACAAAAAAATTCTTTCTGGTCTCGATCCAACTTTTTGGCATTTTGTCGCAGATATATAATTCCATTCGAAAACGCTTTAGAACTCCCATTGCATAAATGTTTGACTTTTAACAGTTTATCTAGTAATTCTGCGTGGTTGTTGTTGGAACAAAGTAAGCAACATGCTCAACAACCCTACATGTGATTACATAACCTAATTTCAAGGTCGCCAGATTTATTCTAAGTGATCATTTGGTTCAGATCGACAATGACCTTGGTTCCTTTTGGAATGGCCCTAGTGGAAAATTAACACTTCTTCTAATTTCTTAAGGTGATGCTGAATGATTTAATGACGTTAAATATTTAAAGCCTCACTTTTTATCGTGTACTATCATCCAATTGTCAATGTGTACGATCGCTTTTTCAATTAAACACCGTGCCAACGTTGCAGGTTTTTATTTTTTAGTTAAGGTCAATTTTCATTAGCCGACATGGATAATATTTATAGGGTTTATCGAGATAAGGCTCGCCGAGCGTGACTTCTTATCGCCACAAACACATAAAGAGCGTAACCGTGCCAGAACGAAAAGTTTAAATAATAGATTACACAATTAACTGACGTGGATTATGGGCAAAAATAAAATCGGTCTTTAATTTCCAGAAATTTTAACAAAACAAAATCTACGCCAAATTGTAGGACTACTTTGTCGGAATTTAACTATCTAAAAAATCTAATCAATTATTAGGAAAGAAAATATGAGGAAATACCTTTCACAAAATCTACTTTAAAAAGGCAACAAAATAATTTACATTTACATTAGATTACACTCGCAAATTAAAAAAACTACAATTTTTGTGAATAAACATGGGAAAACAGTAAATTATGGTACATATTACAACAATAATTTACTTTAATTTTTTGCATGGAAATAGCAAAAATGGAACGGCCACATTAAAAGCAAATTAAACAACAATGTCGCATGGAAGTTTCGCATAAAATAAATAAATAAATAAATATAAGCAGAATGAAATTTTAGCCCACTGAAATGGTGTATTATGGAAGTTTGGACGTAAGTAAACAAACATTTTGAAATATTACATATCTATTATTACAGTTATTTGCAACCGGATGTTAAATAACATTTACGCGATATTCTGCTTTTTTATGCGAATCACTTTGAATGCAAAATTATTACGTTTTGACTTTTATTTATATACTTTCAATGTAAATTATGTTAAGTATCGTATTATAATAATAAATAATAATAATAATGTTTATTATAAACCACGATGGCGATTTACCACCCCTCCCGTACGACATTTTGGAAAACATAAATATAGAAAATTATGTAATCTAATATCTAATAATAATTAATTCGATGAAGCGAGATTTATTATAGCAGTAAAGTGACGTAACTATACATAAGTATAGTAACTGTTTTGTATGCAGATATTTTGTGCCGCTATTTGTTTCCATAGGCCTTGACAACTAAATGTCACATCAAAACTAGTTTGTTTCATATAGTTAATATTAATTTCGTTAAAAATGTCATTTCGATTCTTACGTAGCTATACGAAAACTTCCATTTAGTTAACGCTTAACTAACGGGAACAGTGCCATTTCCACGCAACTAAAAAACGTCGGAGTGTGTGGAACGAAAGTTATTGTCTGCAATTAAAAATGATGTACGGCGACAGGTGACATTTATGAAATCGGATGTCCCTACTAAGATATTTCGCCTTTCACAATTACTATTATAGTTGATTGGATGAGTGATGATCACCAATCAGTTACACAAAAAAATTTCAAATTGAAATGTGGGTAAACGAGTGACCAAAAAATCGCAGTCAGTTGATATTCTTCAAATAATTCAATAGTAATTTAATAGTAGTCACGTAATTATTTATATAACCTGTTCTATACTTATATTGCTACCGCATATACTTCTGTTATTTTTTCTTTTTTCTCGACATACCTACGCTCAGCCCGGAAAATATGCAAAGAAATTTTTAAAAATATGCGCATATATATGCATTGTTTTTAGCGAAAATATGCCGAAATATATGCAAAATATGCTTACTGGAAAGAGAAAAAATTAAAAGATGTACAATCCAATAATATTTATGACGATACTCGATACTTGTACAAACTATTGCGTTACCGATAGTCTATACTTAAAAAATATCGCAATACTTTTAACAATACTTTTAATTTAATTTAATTTACGACAACTTGAAGCTTAGGGTTAAAATAAATTTTAAACAACAATTCTTAATCTAGGTAGGTACTTTAGCTAAAGATAAAAGGATAAAAATAGATACGTACCTACGTAAAACCCTTCGCCTTGTTTGCAAATATTTTCAGGTAATATCTACATCTAGTATCCATAAAAACAATAATTATTAATTAGCTAACTAATTTCCTTGAAAAAATGGTCAAAAGCATTGAATTTCAACACAAAATAGGTACAAAATAACCGCAATTTATTTATTTAAATGGGTACTTGTTTGGTCTTACTGTTTCTTGTTTTGTTACTTAAGCTGACGTTGACAAGACTTCAGAATTATGAATTCATTCTTTGGGCTTTTCGTGTATTTACTATTAAATTTTAATCCTATTCAACACATTCCAAAACGTCAGTTTTACATTTTTTGACGCATTTCTACGAACAATCATATTTATACTGACGCGGTTAATTCCTTTATTATTTGGATGAGATTTTTTAGGCTATAAATTTATTATACGAGTACGAGATGCATAAATATGCCAAGAATGCCAATTTTTACGAAAAAAATGCAAGAAAAGTACAAATATGCGAAATATGCAATATAAAATTAGTGTCAGTCGGTTCGTAATCGTGCAAATCGTAAAGATTTGAAGACATACAACTAGATATGCTAAAAACAAAGAATATACATTTTTCATATTTTCCGGGCTCTAGATAACTAATCAGAATTCAGTTAACTCGAACCGGACGATATCTTGAAACATACAAGAAGTATCTACTACTAATGAACACACTACAACTTCATATTGTATTCAATGGAAAGTTATTAGTGTACCATATAAGCAAGACAGCGAAAGGCTCCTATAGACAAAACTACACAAAATCTTGCATAACTATAGAACATTTAGTAACATTATCGATGACAATGTGCCAAAAAAGACTGATCTCTAAGGAACCCAAAAATTTCACGACAATTGCAGATAAACGATCTAAACGTAATAATTCGAGCTCTTTCGTGAAGAGTCCATCACCGGTTGGAAGTGTGTGAATGGATAGAGTAAGGTTTATTGTCGAGCTCCCGCCTAATAGAGATATTAAAATTTTTTTACAACCTATCTTCCTCTATCCATTGACATTCTTTTTGTATTTAAATTTATACAATGATTTATTTGAATTTTATGTATCTATACATCGAAACCAATGCAACTCTTAAAGAATGATCGTATCGAAAGAAAGTTCGAATATTTGAAAACCATTTATAAATCACATCAGTTTGAGATTTGAGAGTCTGTGCAAATTTTGTGAGACAAAATGTGAAACGAGTTTACTTCCGACAAACATACATTTGATTACAGATAGATAGTTGCTTTTATCAACGTCGAAAGCTAAATATAAAAAATGTATAAGGGGTGCCTACAAATAGTTGCGGAAAGACTCCTGAGTAGAGATGGGTAGTTCACGAACGAACTATATAAATAAACTACTTCATAAAGCTCAGTTGAACTAGTTCATTTAGAACTGTTAAATGCGCCGTCAACCAACGAATGTACTGATTGATTACTGAATGAGTGACAGAACAAAACTGCAATGGAACTAGTTCGTGGTCGTATCGAACTACTGAAATTGTGATAAAGGCTTGTTTTGTTTTGGTTATCTTCAGAATCGGGTCGAAATGTTCATCCTTATTTTTATTAAAATGTTATCACACAACACTTCGACTTCGTTTGCTCATTTTGCTAAATAATTAAGGGAAAATAAAACTAATAAAATTGTAGGTACGTTATACGCCGAACCGTTTGTTCGAACTATTATAGTACTAATAAAAATTCGTTATAAACCTGGGAAGTACACAAACTGAAACTAAAACTATACATGTGTCACGTTATCGCAACCACCTATCGGTAGCGCATCGCATATTCGCTCTCTAGAACTATAGCTCGTTTCACTTAAAAAAAATCCGGGGAGAAAATCGTGTAACTGCCCACTGTTAATCACCAATTGATTGACCTTCTCTATATCTCTATGCTAGGAATAAAGATGGATATAGAGTTCGTAACCACATTAAATGCTTGTATCCGCCCTCTAGACTCTAGACTTTCTCTATATCTCTATGCTAGGAATAAAGATGGATATAGAGTTCGGGGCGGATACAAGCATTTAATGTGGTTAGGTTACGAAATCTATATCCATCTTTATTCCTAGCATAGGGATATAGAGAAGGCCAATCAATTGGTGATTAACAGTGGGCAGTTACACGATTTTTTTTAAGTGAAACAAGCTATAGGTACAGACGTGCGTTTAAGTTCAAAATCTATTCAATAAATAGAACAGCGGATCACGGATTCAATACAAACAGTTCGTTCGCGAAATAGTTCAACGAAGTGAACTAGTTCGCAAGAACCAGTTCTTTAAAAAGAACGAGGAATACCCCCATCACTACTCCTGAGATAAAAATAAGATTTAATCGAATATCTACATCTAAACTCATCTTATTAAGTCGGTATGAAATTTGAAAAGAAAAAAGATTAGTTGTGATCGCCCTACTAGGTATTATTATTATTTTAAATTACTCACTTTCAAAAGAATTTCGGATCTTGTACCGACTTAACACTGACGATTTTAGATATAGGTTTAAATGTTCTTGTTTTTTCAAACTTTTTGAAACACAGCGTATAAGTAAATGACTAAATTTTAAATTTGGAATTAGGGTTTGTCAAGGTGCAATGTCTACTGTTATTCGAACACTTTAGAAAAGTTGTGCTAACATTGCAAAAAATTCTACAGTTTTTAAATTAGAGAATTACCTACGTAAGAGTTCCAAATTCAAATTTTCAGCAATTTTACATGTATCACCGTTATTAGAGGCAATTCGTCAAGTCAGGTGTTTTGAGAAGTTTCGCCAGATAGAGTAACAAAATCGTCCCAATGTATATTTTTGTAGTGCATCTGAGTAACGTTGTCATTGCGATTTCTATTCTCTTCATTTGCCAATTTATTCAAAAAAAATTTAACGTTGTACTTGGGGTAGACGCGCATCCATTTTCTCTTATTTTGTTTTATTTATTTATGTTGTGGGTCGATATCTAGGGGAATAGCGAATTTCCAAGCATCTCTACGCGCATCAACTGCTTTGGTTATTACTTATTACTACTACCCTTACTAGAATTTTCCCTGACAGAGAATTACAACTTCAATCAGTGTAAACTGATGTATTACTGTTTGTATTTTATAATTATTTGTGTCATATAATTTTATTGTATTTGTTGACGTATCCTGATAGTAATTATTGTTAACATGGATTAAATAAATATGAATATGAATATGAAATATGAATCAGGGATCTTTGTAGTGTCGAACATCATTTTCTCATTGCAAAAAGCGTTGAAAATGGCACTTTTTGTAATACGGTTTTCATTTTTGACTTATTGGTCGGGTGTAACTGACGTGTAAAAAGAGGTCAATTTACGTATTGTCCCGAATTGAAAGGTTTTCAATTTAAACAAATATAAACAAAATTGATCTACGAGAATCAGTTGATCAGTGGGAATATTGTCTGAACGTAATAAGTAACAACAACCGGCACTTTCGGTTTGATTTTTATATTTTGCAGATATCTACTTGACAAACTGTGCCGCTAAACCTTCAAATCGACGGGAAGGAAAGAATTCGTTCACCGAAATGTAATTTTTTTGCGATACTCTCCGTATAAGTTAAAAAAAAGTACAAAAATATAACACATAACACGTGCAATCTTGCTTTTTGCCATTTAACGTCCAACTGAACAATTCCGTGTCGCGTGCCAAAAGCAACGCTTTCATCGCAATTCCCATGATCTTAAAACGAATTTACATCGGTAAAAAAAGATGAGCCTTCCAAGTTCGACCGCTTTGACGATAAGCGCACGTGGTGTTGCGCAATTCACGTTTACGTATTTGTTTACCGAAAAAAATTTATAAAAATGATTTAGAAGAATTTATTTAAATTGTAGCGCTATTAGCAACCATTAAGTGAAGGTCGTACTTTTACTGAATTTTTTACATAAAAAAAAACCTGATCAATCTAAGACGAAAAAATGCTGTTATTAGGTGCAACAACAATTCTCGAGTCCTTGCTTTCGTCAACTTTCACGCGACATTTATTTGATTAGAACAGTTCGGCGATACTGCGCTAGATTTTGAAAATTGGAAAATGACGAAATATTTTCTAGTCGACTGAATTTTTTCCAACTTCGCATAAAAGTAGGGAATTTAACGACGTTGCTTTATTCCGTCAATAAAATCGTAAATAACAATTATTGATGATAACCTTGATTATCAATAATGTTACAAAATACATAAAACTAAAACTGAGAAAGAACACATGCATATCTTACAAAATATTACTTAGCAATCTTATCTTAAGTATATTGTTTATACCTATTTACGTTTTACTTTCTATCACATTTACACCCTCGAAACGTGTACGAAAAAATGTCTTAAATTCGAGTTGAATAACCCTTAAGAGAACGGCGGGGTCCGTAATCAGGTTCAACATTCTTAACATAGTTGTAAACTAAGTAAATCAGCCTTTCTCGGTAGGATTATCTAAATTAATAGATACCTACTCGTCACGATTTAAGTGTTTACGGTGAAAATTTAAAAAAAAATACGTACCATCTTGAAAGTGCGTAAAATCCTATAAATCACTTACGAAACACCACGAAAATGGGACAAATTCACTAAGTGGATGAAATAATTCACAATATTGGAGTAGCGATTGCGGGAGGAGAGCGCATGTGAATGTAATGTGTAGTAACCGGCTTGTTTCACATATAATAATACCACGTGGCTGTGCTGCACGCTGGCAATCGCCGATTACTAAAATCGTTAACATATCGCGCAGGTCAGCATTAACTACAGCTTAACGTGGCATTAGTGTTCCATAAGGAAACAAACATTCCCCGATTACAATGTTAAAAAAAATGAACATAAACATTGTAGGGCGTTAATTCAATTTTAATTTATGTGGGAATTGGGAATTAAAAAAAAATACCAAACATCTGAAATCTGCGTGGGGAATAAGGTGAAACCTGAATGTCAAAAAAAACTATAAACTTGTTCAAATCCAAAATGTCATCGAAGTTTTAAATAAAATGATTTAAATGTGGAACAAATGCTACCTGTTGTCCCAATAGATGTATGCACGCGTAGCGAATATGTAATTTATATTTAGCGATAAAAAATAATTGTCTAAATGCGATAAGATAAACTCATCCGCTACTTTTAAAATTGATATTTTTTATAACCCATTCAAATTTTCAAAAAATTCGTAAAAAAAAACCTACTTCATGATACCTACGTATTATTATCGATTCCCCAATTCACATTTCACGGTCATTGGTTAAAAATTACCCATAATTTTGTAAATTGTAATTAGTTGAGACACATGAATTATTTTATTTCAATTAAAGAATTTTAATTATGAAATGGAGAAAGAATAGTCGTGAGCCATTTTGGGTCAGCATATTTTGTATTGGGTCTCTTTCTTCGCATTGAAGCATTTTTCACTAATAAATTTTTCCCCTTGATTTACATCATTCTCTTCTTTCAAACACGATGAAGAGGACACTATGATGGTACAATAGTAATATTATAATTTCTAATTCTTATCTTGAAAGCTCGAAATTCTATTGGCTGTTATACCAACGCTTAGTGGCGGTTCTTTTAATTACAAAATAAGGAGTTAACCAATCTATCTGTAAAATTAGGTTTCTTGCAGCCTCTATTGATGTCTTTTGGGGTTGGTTTTGTGTACAAAAACTCGGAAAACGTTTTTCCGAAGAAGCAAACCCATACAAACAGAAACAAAGAGAAAACCGCGGAAGTCGATAAGATGAAGACAAATTAAAGAAAATCGAGAAACACGGCAATAACGCAAAGAAAATAGGTAACTGAGAATGTAACAAAAAAAACTGTAAGAAAAATTAAGATATACTACAAGAGAGAAATTACAACTGAAATTACCTTGGGGTCACAATGTGATATACGATTGAAACACGAAATGAGAGATTTTGGTAGAGTGAATAACAGTAAGGGTTGACACAAAAATCTCAAAAACTAATAAATTAGGTAATTGAACACGTAGGAATGAAATGGAAATTCGAGAAGAAAACTTGGAAATAGTAAAGGCTAAAAACACTCTTAGAAGTGAAAATATCTAATGAAGAAAAAGAGATTCGGAAGTTAATCAGACAAAGAAAAAATGACAACGAGCCAGAAGAAAACAAAAATATGCTAAAAACATGCATATAAATAATGAAGAGTGGAAATAGAACGCGAAAGCAACAAATGGGAGAAGCTCAGATGACGACTAAGGTAACCGAAAATTATAAGTAAATAGTTGATACAATAGTTATTTTTTGTAATAATATTCATTTTAGGGTTTATCTCGTGTAGTAAATTATTAAATTCTACGTTTCGAAAACCACCTTTGTTTTCTTTTTCAAGACAAATTGTCACTGGTGAAACATGATAAAATGATGAAACACGAGATAAACCCTAAAATGAATATTATTACAAATAATACCACTCGTGGAAACTTAAATAACAATATAATAGTTATTTTTGTATCTAGTGCGCGAAATGCCACTTTGGTGATCGAGAACTGATATAAACTGAAATAGTCGAGATCACCAAAAGTATTTCGCGCACGAGTTGCAAACAAAATTTTTTCTACGCCATCTTTTGACTATATCTTAGCAACCGTATGTCCAAATCGGACATACGTACACTTTAATTGCACAGTTTTGTATTCCTAAGATAAATTGTTATATAGGTAACCGAAGTTGATAATCCTAGCGGATGTATGTAATGGTTTTGGGCTTAAAATCTTAAATTATGGAATATGTAAAAAAACGCTAAAAAACATATCACTTCTATTTTATTATTATCGATCTTTTAGATCTCGCTTTTATGAATAAAATGCAAAAACAATCAACGAAATCCGAGCACTGGTTACGAAAACATACAAGATTTAGGAATAGGTACCGCACCTTTGCTGAGCACACAATAATTGATAGTTACAGTTACAGGTCAAATCAATTTTTGAAGGCTTATTTTTTATATCTTTTTAAAAAGTTTTATGCGTTTCGCACCTTCTAGTTTTTTTAATTAATTAATTTAATTTATCCTTTTAGGAAAAAGAGGTGCCCATCAAATGACAATTATTATTATACGGATCAATTTACGCAAAGACATTTGCAAAGAACAGTGCCAATTAAATGACTTTTTCTTGAATAACTTTTACAATATTAGGAATTGCCATACTTGCCATTGTTGTTTTTCAATTCCACAACGAATGACATCAAAATATGTAGGGGTTGCAATTTAAAATAAGAAAGATAAAATTTGAGAAGTTTGAGACTAGATTTTGATTACCCTGTATAATTTGGATCAATGAAACTTGGTAAACGAGACTAATAGACTTTATTTAATGAGCGTGTCGTAAAATTCCATTAACCAGGTACCTACTATTTGAATTTTTTATTAATTTTTAAAACCAGAGGTGCAAAACCACGTACAGGAAACGTATGCAAAATATCAAAAACTTAACTTAATTAATAACTAAGCTACAGAAGACGGGAGGTGAGGTGCAGGAGCCTGTATACCATCCCACACTATACAAATGAACTTGTCAAAACACTCAAAAAATATAGCTTTCCAGTCATCTTACTCTTTTCAATATCTTATCTAACAATAAACCTACAGAATACTTTTCCCTTAAATGTGGTATATGCCAAATTGAATACCAGCAATGGAACAAAACTTACATAGGCCTCACCAGACGCAACCTGCACAACAGATTTAAAGAGGATTAAAAAAATTGTACCAATATTAAAGAAACTAACCACACCATATCCACAGACAACTCCAAACTCCTATATCATTCAAACACAATAATTACGATATGCGTACAACGTACATTACACTCATTACCAAAATTATATTTAAAAGATAAACCGTTTAAGTTCATCATAATATTTACACATACATCTATAACGTTCACTTTAAATTAAGTAGTTTATATAATAAGAATTATTACCTTAATACGTACGTAAATCAATCGTAATATTTATAACATTTTCATAGACGTCCACTAGTATCTATAAACAGATTAAGTAGTTTATATAATAATGTTAATTAGTTGATATAATAATTCTATTTACTCATAGATCTCGGTAAGCTAAGTAGCCTATAAAATAAGAACCAAGAGGGTAACAAGTTAGTAAAAAAACGGGGACAATGATAACCACCCCTACGGCAGCTATGGAGACCCTCTTGAACTTACCGCCACTAAACCTAGCAATTAGGACAGAGGTGCTCAGAGGGGAATACCGGCTGAGAGTTAACGGCGAGGAGGGATCGTCAAGGGCGGGGCACTCGCTCATCTTTGACGAAATCTCCAAAGACAAAACCCTTAGTATGAACACTGAGAGGATACCCAAAACAGTTTGTCCTATCAAACTGTTTAAGACAATAATCCCCACTCGGCAAGACTGGGAGAGCAATTCTATCAGTAAAGCGAAGCTGAAGGGAATCGTGTATTACACAGACGGTTCGAAAACCACAAAGGGCACCGGCTCTGGAGTATACGGGAGCAATGGACGGGGCTGCATAATTTCTGTAAGCCTAGGGCAACAAGCGACCATATTCCAAGCCGAGGTATATGCAATCCTGACGACGGCTGCTCAACTATTAAAAGAGAACCTTATCAAAAGGAAAATCTTTATAGTGACAGACAGCAAAGCAGCGATTGCAGCAATCGACTCATATGTGGTAAATTCAGGGCTAGTCCTTGAATGCACACAAATGCTAAACGCACTTGGTAAGTGCAACTCAGTCACACTAGTGTGGGCACCTGGGCATGCGTGAATCGCAGGTAACCAGGTTGCTGACGAGCTTGCGAGAATGGCAAGCGCAAAACCATTCATAGGACCCGAACCGGCTTGTGGGATTACTTATAACACAGTCAAAAAGGAGATTCAAGCAATACTCACGAAAGAGCATTGCAGACATTGGTCGAAAATTCCAGGACAGAGTCATTCCAAGATCTTCCTGGAAACCCCAAACGGGGACCTAGCTACGTCCATCTTAAAGTTAAGCAGGACGAAGATAAAACTTGCGACGGAAATGGTCACGGGTCACTGTCGCATGAACAAACACCTGCACAACATGGGACTGACTGAAAGCCCGACATGCAGGGGTTGTGGTGAGGCAGATGAAACGCCCTATCACGTCATCTGCCAATGTGAAGCGTTCATAAAGGCAAGGGAACTCCTACTTGGAAATGAAAAAATTACACAAGAGGCAGTAACGAAGATACGCCCTACTAAAATCCTGGACTTTGTGAAAGATATAGGTATTCTTGAAGGGTAGACAACACCGGGGAGCACAATAGACCAAAAGGTCGCAGTGCGGGAACCTATTGGGACCACCCCCAGAACCAATAAATAATAGTAAAAGCTTGTTAATTACTCACTAGAGGAAATAACTGCGAGTACTACTTTAGACATAAGCTAGTTCATTACTCCTTAGTTATAATTTATAATACCTATATTTTCCCACATCTGTAAACTTCAACCCCCCTTTTTACATAAAACCGCAAACAACTACACCCCCCCCCCCCCCCCATCCAATAGCCTACACTACACCACTAACCATATCTAATATGTACCTACATATATCCATTCCTACCCTAACTTCAAACAATATCTGGATATGTATGCATAAACTTCTTACATGCAAAAAATACCCACCCTTGCACATCCGAAGAATAAAAAATTTACTAATCTAATCCATTTCTCTTTTTAACTGTTTTAAAATTTAAAAATGAAGCAAATTTCACATACATTTTACTATAATTATGATATATATTTTAGCTAAGGCCTGAAGATGTTTAAACAAAAACGAAATTGATCGCCTAAAGAACAAACTGTTGACTTACTTTTCTCATTATTTTCAAACCTTTTCTTTTTGAGTTCTGATCAGTACATTATGTAATTTTGGGATCTCACTTTGCAAACTTAGCACTCCAAACCTTTATTAAAATTTTCTGATTGTGTTGTTACGAAGTATTGTGGACATTATGGCAGAACTCTACAACCGTCAGGGGTGAAATAGGAAAATTTCACTTTCTATAAGGGGCTAACTTCACACCGCGTACATAAATTCAACACATTGAAAGTGTCAGTACGTAAACCAAATATTGAACATACATTTGCAAATAATCAATTCAATTTAAAGAGCGTTGTTAAATTTGATACCCTGCAAATGACCTATACATTATACGATATTGAACGAGCATAAATCTGGCCGATCATTGAGATTGCCAGGAAATTGATAAAACAGTTATGTATCGTCTCAAAATATGATGAAACTAAACATAAAAACAGTGGAAAAGTTCTTAACTTTAACACAACTTAATTCCACTCACGTTTTAAAATTCGATTTAAAACAGTAATTGTAACAATGCAAATATAACACCTTTTCTCAGTTCTCCAAGTCATTTAGAATAACACAATCAAAATTAGTGAACGGTCTTGCTTCACACCAATTGCACAATATTGGTATCCTACAAATTTACATATTATGGAAGCAATACAATTGATCTTTCGAACCCGAATTAGCTACAACCACAATAAATTACAAAAGCAACAATATGGGTGATATTTGCTTCTTAGGTACCATAAGAGAAATCTAAAAGTGTAAATAATTGCAAACTAATACTTATTTTCCAGCAGCTTTCAAGAACGCTTTAAAGGAATTTATCGACTTCTTTAGGGGATGAACCTAAAAGATCATTTTCGCAAAAGGGCCGACATAATATAATTAATATAAAAGCCGGGGATACGTACACGCCGCAATTGTAATTATTCAAAGACTTTTAATTTAACAAAAAAGACTTACTCACCAATATAATACTTATATACGTGCACAAATGATCCAACGTCAAATGGAAAAATTAAAGAATAATTAATACGAAGAAATAAATTGAAATAAAAGTGTTTCCACGTGCTGCAATGTTTTTAAGAAATTACAATATGGCGGATCGCAATTGCGTATTCGGTTAAGTTCGCTTATAAACGTCAAACCACAATCGCGGTATTCTACCATTACCACAGTATAAAGATACATACAGTAAAACAACTCGGCAATATTTCCTTTGTTCTAAGAAAGACAAGGTCAACCTGTGGCAGCCATATTTTTAGTTTAAAATTGCAGGTCCGTAATAAAAGGAAGAAATGTAAACAGAGACGTATTTTAAAAATTTTAATATTTTTTTTATGATGAACTAGATATTTTAAAAAAATAAAACACACGTTTATATAATATAAATTTTTATTCGTTTTTCCAAATAATTGTTTTGTTTTTATTTGTGGGAGACTTAAAATTACGGTTCACGTCTTTGAGTGTATAAAAAATTCTTAATCTAAAATACAATTTCTTTAAATACAAATGAGGAAAGTTTTCACAAGGGTGAGTAAATTCCAAAAAAGTACTTAATTCTAATAAATTTTGAACACAACGATTTTGTGTTGATATAGTCAAAAAATGGCGCTGAAATAACATTTCCAATTTTGCAACAAAATGAACAAAATCGTCTCCTGGCATTAATAAGCTGCCAAAATTGGTTTCCGCCGTATCATATGCTCTAAAATGGCAATATAAGTTACTATCTTGTAAATCTTTAATTGTGTGGGAATAATTTTGGCAACTTACACAAGAATGAACGTTCAAACATTTCTTTATCAGATAACCACAAACATATCTTTGAAAATTTTCTTCTAAAATATTATTTTTTTGGTAATCAGTTGCGATTGGTGGTTCTTTAATTAATGATGGTTGTTGTATGCTTAAATCGGCATTTTCTTTTTCTACAATGTTACCCAATTTCAGTAACATTGCATCACTATCACCTTCACAATTCCCTGTATTGTAATTTAATAATTTAACGCATAAAAGTTTTTTAAAGCTATTCTGGAACTGTACAGGAGTTGGATTTATACAATTACCATTCTGTTGCCGGACAGATCCAAAAAAGTTTTCAAGACAATCTTGGTTCAACCTTCTGGTTAGTAAAAATTAAATCCATTTTCTACCGACAATATCTCCCATAATTGCATCAATCCGTTTATTGTAATTTGAAAACAATTCATAAACTTTATTCTTTTCGTAACATCCAAATTATTTTTGCTTACGACTTTAAGGTTTTTAAAAAAACTTAAACATTCATTTAGAAAATCGATTTGAAACTTTTCTCCTTTAAAACATCGTTGAAATTGTTTAGAACTATATATATTAGATGAATTTAGAATATCGAAAAGTTTATCAAGTAATTCAATAAATTGTGCTGTTGCAGTAGCCCTTGAGCTTATAGCTCCAAATCGTATGTACAGACTTAAACCTGTAGCGACAGTGTTACTGAAAAGTTTAGTCGCATATTTCACCTTCATCTTGTCAAAATTGTTCGGATTAATATGCACGTCTGTTAGTTTAGGTGCCGCTCTCACTGAATATTGTTTATCGTGAACATAAAACTCTTCTAAATATTTGAAAGAAATAACTTCTCCTAATTCATTTTGGAAATTATGTTTTAGCAAATTATTCCGGACAGTTTTGATAAGATGGGGTGTATCAAACATGAATACAATTTTTCTCTGACCAAACAAGAAGAAAGGATTTTCTGGTGTAATTCCCAAATTTTTAGTGAATTCTATATTATTGGAACCCATGTCGCTTATAATAAGGCAAACTTTTAAATGGATATCTTCCAATTTTTGAATTAATGTGAAAATATAAGAATGCAGATCAACTGCAGGACACGTAGAATTATAGAAGGTAAATGAGAGTGGTTGTTTCCAATTACTTTTTATCCCTCTAATCATAAATACCATAGCTGTTTTTGCAGCTTTAAATTTTCTTATGTCTACACCATTATCTTCAAAACCAACTATATAGTCATTACCAATGCTGTAAAATAAATTAGCCTTAATGCTAACTTCGTCAAGGCAAAGCAAACAAACTCTATCTTCTTGCGCGTATCCTTGCACTTTCATTTTCAGCATTTCGAATAACTGCTCATTTTGTAATCCTGGAAGAGTCTTCAAATTTCTTAGTAATTTAAGAAGTGTTGATGGTGAAGGTAAACAAAATTGCTCCATTAGTTTTTTTTATAAACGTTGGGACCAGCAAAATATAGTTCCAAACACTTATTTTTAAATTCCAAAGAATATCGACGGCCTTTAGAATGTTTTTGTATTAATAAAATTTGCGTGTTTATAAAATCTGCCAAATCTTTGGGACAAAATTTATATGTAAGGGATTGGTATTGTTCCAAAGTTACATTAAGATTATCCTCATCAGATAATTTTTTTAAATGCAATTGGAGTTTTTCATTTTCCTTCTTCAAACGGTCATTTTCATTTCTTAACTTTTTTATGGTCTTCCTGAGTTTGTTTTTGCGCGGTGACCTATTTGATAAAGTTGTTTCAGTCTGAGTACTACCGGGAGAGACAAGTGGAAGATGAACCGTAGGTGGTGTTGGGAAAGTTGATGCATCCATTGTGATTGTTGAAGTGGAAGTAGTCTCCTCAAGCAGTATATTTTGCAAAATTTTTATTTGACTACCCTCCTCCACCTCCATCGCAACTGGAACAAAGGTAGAACATTTCTGTAAAAGCTAGGGCTATTTATATTTGTGCAATTACACATAATTATTGAAGTAATGCATTATTATGGATTTTAAATAGGTACCTACCTAGGTACATAAAAAACACACAAACATAACTTACCCGGACTTTGCGGATTAAGACAGTAAGCGTGGTCGTTGCTTGTTGTGCTGCTTGAACTTTCCATTGAAGGAAACTTGGTTGGTGTAGCTGTTGGTAGCAAACGATTTTTATAAACAATGTTCGTAAACATTTTGTTTTCAAAATGAAGCGAGCATAGCCTATAGCTACCTAGATTCTTTATTTTCGGAAGTAAGTCTGCTCTCCCACATGCCATTAGCCATGTCCATGCCCTATAAAATATTATTTTAAAAATTAGCAATTACCGTACTCTATATATAATACAAGGGACTACAGGCGTAGTCACGTAAGAAGGCGAGCGCGGCAATGCGCAAACGACGAATTTACGCTGCTTGTAAAATTGCGCGTATCTATAAGTGAGTGTCGTTTCACGTTGTTGTTGTAGATATGTTTATTCATCACTAAATATGAACATTAATGTTATTTATTGAATTATAATTACAGGATAATTACATATTTTAGTGATATATAATCAAATTCGAAATAATTTTATTTCGAATAAGTTATTGAAAAAAATGCACGTGTTTAAATGCATTTATTATGATACGCAACTGACTTGTATTTTTACAGTACTCGGCTTTCGGAGTCATGAATCGGGCTGCGCCGGTGATCGCCTTCTTATGTGACTAAAACTGTATAATGTAACTTAAAGTCACTAAATATTCTAAAGTACCGCAACCTTATGTTCCAATGAGTTAGAGAGAGAAAGCTAATTTTAACCCCAAAATGGCGGAAAAATGACAAATCTGTGTTTGACATACGATGAAAATTAGTATTTACTATTACTAAGTTTGACGTTTGACACTTGGTTTGAAAGGCGGTAATTTGAAAAACATCATAAACTTGTAGTTTTCCCATAGACAGGCTCGTCTTCTTATTCTTACACACTACTTGCTGTATTTTTTAGTTATCCTTTTCTGTGATTTAAATAACGATTCTAAATGAAGTATTAACACGACAAAATAAACTGTCAATTTTAAAAACGTATTTAGGTTCCTTTGGCAAAGTTCCAAATTTTTTATCTTTCAATTAAACTGTACCTTTTAATAACAATGGCAAATAATTTTTAAGAAATATATTGATAAGTATCTAATGTTAGTTTAGTTTTTATCAAACACTTCATACAGTCATTAAATTTTCTAGTGACTAGGTCTTCAATATTTGAAATTGCCGCCAAAATTTTAACCCCAAAATGGCGAACGTTGCGGTACTTTAGATATCTAGTGACTTTAATGTAACTTAGATCGAAGCGTCATCTACTTTATTCTTATTTGCTTCTTAGTATAATCACATGACTGCCTTTAAGGTTATAATGCACGCAGGAAAAAAAATACTGCAAAGTTATATCTTACCTTCCTTCGTCCTTATAGTCTAAGAGCCAGTGAAAAGCAGACATGATGTAATTCAGTAAACCCTCAATTTTGTCCAAAGACTCTCTTATGCTTACTGTTCATGAGGTGGGGACTAACTAAGCCCGGTCAAGGTAGGTTAAGAGACGCTCAGATGTAAGAGGTACAAAAATGAGACGACCTTCAAAAGAATTTCAGTAAGGCTGCCGTTTGCATATTTTAAATTACATTATTATTGTTATTGAAAAATCATAATGGCAGACAGTTATGGCGGTTGTTACATCACGGCAGACACTTTTCAAAATTCAAAAAATATTAAATTTCAAAAATATTTTAGTAGATCTGAAATTTAAGTATGTTATTCTTAACAGTATTATTAACTTATATTTATAACGGCAGACATTTCTTCCGGTTATAACAATCCGGCAGACAAAAAAACTTAAGCTACAGCCCGAGCCAGCAACATAGTTTGAGTTGTCATTTCACTGAATCCCTAATACCTGCTCAGTGCTCAACAATAAAAGTTACTTCTGGCAACTCCCTCTGGTCGAGGACGAGGTGTAGTATCTACCCTAAAATTTGTGCATAATGAAGTATATCTCATAAATAATATTAAGTGTCAGAAAAAAAAAAGTATATCACCTGCTATCTGGCAGAAAAATTTTTTGTAAAAATTAAAATCAAGAAACATTTATGACGTGTATAGAAAATTGTTAATTAAATTATTCATTCGTCTTCATCATCATCCTCGTTGATGTTGAGACCTTTGAGACAAGATCTCAAAGGCCTTAAATGGGGATGTCAAGAATATTAATTTTTCCGAATACCGAATATTCGGCTAGACTCTCGGCGAAAGCGCCGAATATTCGGCGACACTTAATGGTAGTAGATTTCGCGGGTGACAGGTTCCGACCTGCATCATTGAAGCGCGTGCGGTAACTATGCAGTCGGCGTATTTGTTTCATTCGCGATTAGGTCGTGTCAACACGCATTATTTGTTAATTGTTACATCAAATTGTGTTACTTATAGTGTGTATAATATTATGTATATCTTAAAAGATATCAGTGTTTGTCCTCGAAAAGCTTTACGAAATGGCACCATTTAATAGAAGATGAGCTATTTGGGAATATCATGCTGATCGTTTTGTTAAAATAATTTTTTTATGAGTAATATTATGCGTTTTTTCATCATTTGGTATTCGGTATTCGACTAAACGGTTCGCAGTATTCGGCCGAATATTCGTGGCATCTCTATTTTCAAAGGTCTCAATGGTATCAAAGGTCTCAAAGAAGACTTAAGATCTTTTCTCAAAGGTCTCAAAGGTGATCTTTGAGAGGTCTCAAAGATCTATTTATAACATATAAGTACAAAATATATACTGTAATAGCTAATTCAATGCACAAATGAAAACCTCTACTGCACTCTAAAAATATTCGTACACGACTACTAAGATATTGAATAGTTCGAAACACCCTTAAACCATTAGAAGATGCCCACTTCTCGTTCATACCTGTATAATGACCTCCAAAACGTTGGAAAATAAAGTCCGCAAATGCCCAATACACTTTATCTCTTTAACCCGCAGAAGGCTAGAGCTCTGCAATTCATATTGCTAAAATGGTCATAAAATGGCCATTTTGGACGTAATCATGCAACAAAAATTTAAAAAACAGGTCAAATTCTATGTAGCATAGTGATCAATTAATGTAAACCCTTCTGGTATCAAATTAAATATTTAAGTTACAATCTTGGTCGAAAGTTGCGTAAATGCTGTACCTCTCCTTCAGAACTTTCGACTAAGATTGTAACTTAAATATTTAATTTGAAACCAGAAGGTTTACATTAATTGATCACTATGCTACATAGAATTTGTCCTACGCATAGTTTTTTAAATTTTTGTTACATGATTACGTCCAAAATGGCCTTTTTATCGATATAAACTACAGAGCTCTCCTTAGGAGCCTGAAACCGTCTCGCTCGCGCTCATATGGGAACGTTTTCCGCTCTGGCAGATAGGATAGGTGATATAATTTTTTTCTGGCGCTTAATATTATTTGTCCTACATAGATATATTTCATTGTGCATAAATGTCAACACTGATGAAATAAAAATACAACTTTTTTTATAAATAAATAATTACAGCGTTCTCTCAACAATTTAGGAGGGAGGAAAATGTTCTGGCAAAATTTTCATAAATCCAGAATATTAGTGAAAGTAACCTCCTGAAATTTTATGATATACTTTAACTAAATGAAACCTTATTTAGTGTTGTAAAGTGTGTAATACTCTTATAACGTTATAACTTATAAGTAAACCTCCAAGTGCCGGTTAGTTCTTCTTAAAAATAAACCGCTTATTTCTTACCCTATTTGTAGTTTTAGGGTAGTACACCTTGACCGGGACCGGAGGGGGTAAGTAAGTAACTTTTATTGTTCAGTAAGTACTTATTAGGGACATTGTTGATGAAGTTCGTAAGTCTCAAAAAGGGGGTGAATGGTAAGTTTTACTTTACAACTTACTTATTAGGGATTCAGTGAGTGACTTTTCATGACAACAAAATGACAACTCAAAATATGTTGCTGGGTCTTGCGGTCTATAAGCTCGGACTGTAGCTTAAGTTTTTCTGTCTGCCGGATTGTTATAACCGGAGGAAATGTCTGCCGTTATAAATATAAGCTAATAATACTGTTAAGAATAACATACTTAAATTTCAGATCTACTAAAATATTTTTGAAATTTAATATTTTTTGAATTTTGAGAAGTGTTTGCCGTGATGTCACAACCGCCATAACCGTCTGCCATTGTGATTTTTCAATAGCAATAATAATGTAATTTAAAATATACAAACGACAGCCTTACTGAAATGCTTTTGAAGGTCGTCTCATTTTTGTACCTCTTATACCTGAGCGTCACTTAACCTACCTTGACCGGGCTTAGTTAGTCCCCACCTCATGAACAGTAAGCATAAGAGAGTCTTTGGACAAAATTGAGGGTTTACTGAATTACATCATGTCTGCTTTTCACTGGCTCTCTAACTATTAGGAAAATTGAAAAACCGCATTTCACTATTATAAGTTTTATTTACACAATTTTTTGCTGCACAAACAACACCGCCCGGTTTACGCATCATAGTTACCTATGGTCTTTTTATATTGTAACGAAACTTTATTTAAGAAACCAAGTCGAATATTTATTTATTTACACGCTAATTATTAATCACTTATTTCCAATTACGAATAGGTACTTAGTTGTTAACTTAAGAATTAATCAATTTATTTACACTAGAGGTTCACTAATTATTTTAATCACACTTAATATTTAATCACTAAAAAGTCTAACCTAATCAACGTTTAAGGTAATCACATTTAAACTTCGCGAACGCGTTAAACTGTAAAACTGTGAACTATGAACTAACTCGTAAAAATTGAGCGGCATTATTTATACAAGTCCGCATTTGTTCTCGAAAATTCTAGAAGGAACGGTAAGTCATCGCGCGCGGCTTTCTCGAAACTTCCGGCGGATGAGTCATACCCGCCTTAAACAATATGCAATCTTTGTAACAATATTAACCTATTAAGAACTTTAACACGTTGACTGTCCCATGCATCACATGTGATGCATGCCCGTTCTCTCTGTGACGCTCATGAGATACATTTGATTCATTTGCTTACCCGTAGATATACCCATCTAACTTTTGGACGCTGCAAAGCGGAATATTGAATATTAAGTGGACGTCTGATTAAAGGGTTGAAAATTGTATTGCACCACATATGACTCATGGGGCGCTAAAATATTTTGTATTTTTTGTCAAATAAAAAAACTGACGTCTCGCCTCAAAAATGTGGTTTTATTATAAAAAAAAATATTACAACTGGTTAAATAAGTTATAACGAATGCTTTTCCCACAGAATTATTATAAAAGTAAAACAATATAACCCACCTTTATTGTAAGCATGAAATCAGAAGAATTTTTTTAATAAATTACTCGGAGACAAAAAAAGCATCGAACAACCTCTCAGTGCCCTTTCACAACGGCAAATCTTCCTGCTATACGAAAATCATGTAAAAACGGGCGGGAAACAATGATCATAATGTGATACATGAACGTCGAGATCTGGTTAATAGATATAGACGTCCATGAGTCACATATGAACATTTAAAAATAATTACTAAAAACAAAGATATTATATTCTGTTATGTCAAAACAGTTATTTAACAAACTAAGCAATCGATTAATTAAAAAAAAATATGTGAGCGCATGAGCAAGTTAAAAAATTCTTATGGGGACAGTCAACGTGTTAATAACTAAATACCGAATACTAACTAACTTATATATAAACTAAACAGATTACACACTTAAATATAAATAACGTTAAAATTACATGTAATAGTTTTCCACTCTACCACTGCCTAAATCGATGCTTACACAGAAATAAATCTTTACTACGCCACAGTATAAAAGCATTAAACTGTGACTACGCTAATGACTTAAACTTAAAACATGGCGGACTTGAGGTGCGCAATGATGTGCGCAGTCTTACCCCCACTCTTAGAGTTGTTTTACTGTATGTATCTTTATACTGTGCCATTACCTTCTTTGGAAATTTCGTGTCAACGCCTACCGTTCCTCCATCTAGTTTTAAGTAGCCCAACTGTTAGCTAAGTTGTAAAAAAAATGCTGTAGTTTGTGCATCACTCAAAGTGATATTCACAAGATGTCGACACTACCTTTTGCTACTTTGATATTTTAAGTTATATACAGTGTGATTTAAATGCAGGTGTAATCGAGAATGGTAATTCAAGAAGAACAATTAACGTCCGTATGCGTTTATCTCTAATATTGATTAGTCAAATGATTTCTACACTTGTTAGGAAGATAATCGGGATTAAAACACGACGGTGCATACGGGCATAAAAAGCTCAATACTTCCTCACTCCTCAGTCTAGTTACTATTTCGTCACTGCTGACTGCATCAAAAGATTAATGTCACATCATTACACCACTGTGGTCCTTAAGGGATTACTTATTTATTATATGTACTCATTTTATACACTTATAAACGAACACAAACAGTTTACACTTATAATTTGGTAACGCAAATAGATCTTAATATGGAGTTGGAACATCGTTTCTCAATCCTTTGTCCGGCATCGCATAATCCTCGATAAAATATTACTGGAGTCAAATATATACGTCTAAAATTCTGTGGATACTTTTAAGCATTATGTGTACTAAATATATGCTTTTAAGTACCACCTTCACCTTGGCAATCCATATACAAATACAATTAAAGTTGAAGCGAGCTGCTCATTCAAAGCGAGAGAATATTGATTATGTTTAGAAATTAGAATGTACACTTAATCTGTCCTAGTATAGTGATCGAGATTATTTATGCACATAATAAATTGTAAGTTTGGAAGAATCAACAAAATGTTGTGTAAATTCATGTTTTTGGTACTCAAAAGTACCGCCATGGCATGACTGTGTATTTACAGGTATCTAAGTGAGAAAAATGGATGATTCTAAATGGTTCACAAAGCTTCTGTGACTGATGACGAATTACTTGCTGAAGCACAAAGGATCTGCATTGAACTACAAGAATTGCCATTAGATAATACGGAAGAGTCCGACGCCGTTCCCGCCCCCGCGATAGAGAATTCCGTTTTTGTTCAATATGTGGTTACAGATAATAAGGAACCAGTTGAAGAAGATTTAGGTCAAAAGCATCTACTTCGACAAAACATATGAAACGTGTAACTGGTCCAGATAGAAAATGGAAGAAGAGAGAAACATCAACAGAAGTTCCGAAATCCAACTACCCAGAAGGAATAATCGGAGATACTTTTGTAACATGCAATACAGATTTCTTTTTAGTGGTTATGTGATCTTCTCTCACAGATGTTACATTTCAAACTAACGTATGCACCATTCAAAAGGGTAAGCAAAAGCAACTCAACATGAAAGGGGAAGAACGCTATGCTTTCTTGACATAAGATTTTTTATGAGTTATCATGCTTTACCAAGATACAAAAATTATTAGGGCGATCGACTGTGAAACAATATAACCCAATGAAGCCGATCGAATGTGACTGTAAACTATGATGTATAGCCGCCCACTAGTTCCCCCTTTTCTAAAGAAACTTAAAACTGAATCTGTCAGAAGATTCTGAATTGGATTTTCAAATTTAGACGTCGGTTACTTCAAGTGGAAAGATAACAAATGTGTTCTCTGCTGCTCCAACTTTCATAGTTCTGAGACAACCACAGTCACTAGAAAACAGAAGGACGGATCCAAAGCACACATTTGCTGTCCTACAGTGGTTGCTCAATATAATCAAAGAATGAGGGCAGTTGACCACGCTGATCAGCTTCGACATATATGTGCTATTGACCGCCATTCTAAGAAGTGGTCACCGACTTTTTTTCGGATTCACCGGTATTGCCTTCATCAATTCCTACGTGCTACACTTTATTGGATTTTAGAAGATCTGTCCCCAGGGGACTCATAGATACATTTACCAACAACATAAAGTTGCGCAAAGTCCTAGCACGGGCTCAAGTGCATCAAGTCAGTTACCCAAGATCCTAAGGGAAGGAAATATAGCTACAGGGTTTCTCACGACCGACATGAGGCTAAGCAGTCGAAGTTCACACTGGATCACTTTTTTGAAGGAAAGAGGAAGATATGAGAATTATCCTTCGCGAGCGATGTTGTAATTTACTTTTTCCAACATCGCTTATGAAAATGACACTTTCATCACTCAATATAGTGAGGAAAATAGCCGTTTGCATCACTAGTGAGGAAAGTTCATCTCCATAGCAACGTTAGAATACAAAATCAGCAACTAGATTCTTGAAAAAATAGGAGAGTAAAATAATTATAAAGATATTTAAAATTGAGATTCATTTTTGAGATGTTGGAAAAAATAGTATACACAATTCGTGATGAAAGTGCGATTTTTCACAATAAATTACATAATATATTTTAAATTTTAATTAAAAAAGTTTGTCGACCGAAAAAGTTTTGTGCATTACACGGCCAGAAAAATGTTTAAATATGCAGGGTGTCCCAATTAAAAAAGTTGAGTTGGAATTTTTTCCTACTATTCTAGAAATGATAAAAATATGACAACATTGCAAATATATGCGGCAATTTCGATCATACTTGAATGCTAAATCTTAACAAAATCCGACTTTTTAGAACGAAGATATTCGACCGTTCCTGTTCTTTTTACTAACCCTGTATATAAATATGTAAAAATATATCCAAAAAAATTCATAAACTTAGCACTCTTGGGGTACACGTTCTAAATCGTAAATTACGTAAATTAAATGGTTTGTGTGCGTTACTGTTCAGTAGTTAATTCTTCTTCTTCGCCATCGTTATCCCTTATCCTTCTATCCATTCGGGCATTGGATGTTTTAGTTAATTAAAACCATTGAGTAATGAATCCTTACCAACAGTAGTTGCATAAATCGCCACCAGATGTCGTATGTGATAATTACAGGAGCGAATACCTAAAATGATCGAATTCCACGTTTTGCTATGCGCCAAAAACTTTTTTTTGTTTTTTAATGTGCACCCACTCGCATTGTCATGGTTGTCCTTGGTGATTCCTTTTCGGAGCAAGACAACCCAACATTAACTGCTTTTTTTGATTTTGTAAAATACCTGATCTGATTTTGACGAATGACTTGTAAGTTTCACAAATGACGGATTGGCGTTTATATTTCGATTAGTAAAAGTGCTGTATTGCAGACAAAAGGGAGTCCTAATGAGCATTGTTGAAATACACCTACACAAAGCTTTTGGCGATTTTCTCAAAATTTTTCTGATGCAAAAGTATTAATATTTTATATTCTTGAAAAGAGAATAAAACACTCTATCAAATAATTTGACTATAGATAATCTTAAAAAATAATTTTTACCTGTGACGCTTTTGTTAAAAAAAATAAAAAAAGTAAAAAATGCCATGCGATAAGAAATTAAATACGAAATAACTTTTATTTGAAAAATTTTTCCATAAAAAAGTATATACGATATCCCATACTTTTTGACCGTTTCCACATGGAGCTGGAACTCTTTCTTGTGGGGCCACCCAGTATAGTATAAATAAGGGACGCAGAAGCTTTTAAAATCTTCATTAGCGAAGCATTTCCAATTTTTGATACGTTGTAAAAGTTCAGTAACGTACAGAGGTTTGATTTTCTGCTGTTGGAAGTTGTAAATTGTAATATTTGTAATGTACAAATAAAGAAATAGTTACGAATTGTTATGTCGGAAAAAATTGATTTTTTATTGTTCCGTTTTTGTTGCGATCAACTTTTCTGTTTCACTTATTCATTGAATCGAACTTTCCGGACGATTGCGTATTTGCACCAGGACAGGGACGAAATATTAGTATAAAACTTTATGAAAAATGTAATTACATCAATCCTCAGCATAAACTGAAAGATTTGAAATTTCCTTCCATCGCGATTACGAAATTTTACATTATTGTTTGCAATAAGATTGAGATCTGTGGGCCTTTTCGGAAATTCAACCAGATTAATCCAGATTTTTTTTTACGAAAAGGCATCTTACGGCACTATTTGAGGTCCCCGTTTGTATTTTAAAGATAAGTATTTGATAGTATGCGCCTAAATGCAAGATTATCTTCCCATTCTGCACGTATTGTACACCCCCAAATACAACCCAAGTTATAGCGTGGTTAGGTCATTTTGTTGCGCTGGGAATGCTCACTTTCTCTAATTTTGAATAAGTTATTTGTGTGCGGATAAATATGTACGAACAAAATTTTTGTTTTGTTTCACTTTGTTCAAATAGACGAGTCGGGGAGCGTCTACAGTGTGGAACGAGGTCAATCGGCAGCGTCGGGTCAGGGCGCTGACCTTGGGAGGAGGGTCGAGGGTGGCTGTGTGCATGGCATCGCCCTACCTTGAACGAGACGTCGTTATTGATCGATGCGCGCAACGCGTCCATTTTATGGGGAAAAAAAAACGTTTCCGTAAACAAGAGTGCACGCGAATCATTTTTTCATGTCATTCAACACTTATTGAGCGATTTAGAAGTTGAAAGATACGCCATTTCAATCAAAACTGTCGAATTTTCTCCCGCTCGCATAAAATACCGTTGGGCAATGCGAGTTTTTAAGGTTAAAATTCAAGGGTAGAGGGTCAAGGGCCTTAAATTGTGCGTGGTTTTTGGCATGAACCCACTTAATATGTGATTTAAAGAAAGAAAAAAATATGGGGAACGATATTATAATAGGCAACCATAAATTCTTAAGTGACTATTGGAAAGTAGAGCGTTTTTTCTAATCTAAAAAAAATAACAAACGAAAATTATAAATAGGCAAACCAAGAAATGGTGTTGCGCACGCAAGTCACCTTGCCTTGTTTTCAATTTCGAGTGAATGAACTATCGAGGGCATGCATATACCACTAATAGACATTTTAAAATAACTGATCCCATTCTATGTTTAAATACCCACCGAATAAAAGTAATTAGATAAAAAGATTACGTTAATGACGAGGCGAGGGTTAATATTACCAGCACTTATTCAAACGGCTAATGACACTTAATCACGACCATTAAAATACATGTAACTTATTCATAGACGAGATGTAGTGTCTTTATTTTTGTCCAAACGCGGTAAACATAATATGTTTACATTATATTAATCTACAATTTGCTCATAAATATAACTACATCGCCTGACGTGATGTAATTACCAACTTTTCGAAGACCTTCCGCCTTCCGGGTTTTAATACAGCAGCTACAGGGTATTTAAAACAGCTCTCGTCGCACCTAGACCATTTTTTGAAAAATTCGCCTCACTACCAATTATTATTAGCCTTATGATTGGTCAAATATTAATACACAATAAATGATTTTAGCCACCAACATAATTGAATATTAATAATAACCCAATTATTTTTTCTGAGCTTTATGTACAATAATGCGAATAGTTCAATCAAGTTTTGAATGTTATGTTTCTCTTTTTTATGGAAAAACAAAATGTGAAATGATTAGATCCACCACCAATCCATTTTCTTTATTATAAAAATTCTTATTGTCACTTTTCAATTCTGTAATTTGCTTCCGTTAAAAAAAAATTGAATTCTGAGCCAATGTCGGAAAGTTATTTCAGTTTTTTGAACAATAATTTTAAAAGTTGGAGATTTTTTATGAAATAAGCATTGATTATACATATCAATAAATAGGATTTATTTCTCAAAGTAAAAGCGCTATAGAAAAAGAAACCATGTCATAAAATCTTTATTTTTCTTCTCACTTTTTATCAAAAAACTCATTTCGTCTGCTTTCGTTTGCACCCATTTCGTTCAGTCGATATAGAGGGACTTCAGTAATTTTTGTTGTACATTTTTGATTCAATGTTGAATATTAGCAATTTTATGAATTCGGAGTTTTCTTAGTTTGATCATTCTCACAATTCTTGATCGTGGTGTAGGTGTAAGATATTTCCAAAATAAAGAGAAAATTCGCAAAATTAAATGTAGACTTTTAATATACCTTTTCTAATTTTCTAAGGTGGTAAGTTTCCTTCAATTGATTACGATCATACCTTGATTACTGCGGTATAAAGCACCTGTTTGTCAATATAGAGAAAGAAACAATATGTATTTGCAAATATTCAAGAAATGCAACATAAAAGTTTCTGCATGAACCCCTTTCCCGACCCTCCTGCGAGTGTGTGTGGGGGGGGGGGGGGGGGGGCATTTTATCAGAATCCGATGCCCCCCCCCCCACAACTATGAAGATTTTGATTCGGCACAGTTTTTGTTAAGATGCTTTTTTTTTCGAGATATTCAAGAACGTAATGTTAAATGCGACACCCGGTATAACACCCTCTTTTTGCGGAAAAACTGAAATGCAGACGTGCTGAGATAGACGACGAAGTGATTATCCTCATTTTCCTTTCAAAATTTGTTATTCATCCAGTCAAAATAATTTCTTTACCCCGGGCGGCGGCTGGTAATTATGCATCGAACATTTTTTTTAGTCATCGACTGTAATACAAGATGGTTTTTTTTGATTTCTTCAGTTTATAAATTGATTTTATTAATTCATCGATGATGGCTGATGATCTTTGATCGTATAGGAGTAAATGGTAGATAGTTATTTTTTTAAAGGACAAATTTGAAAATCGAACTTCATTTGACAAATTCAATTTTTATTTAATCTATTCCTCTTTCTTAGGAACATTTTTGAGCAATTAAAACTTTTTACAATAGAGCCTTTTTAATTTTCCTTTTTTTTTTGTATGATGTGGTATCGTAAAACTTCCCCTCTTCACTTTTGTAACAAACCTCATTGTTCGTCGGCTTGCTTTCGCCGTAATAATCGAAAAGAACTTTGTATCTAAGGTTTGCTTAAAATTCGCTAATTTTTGTTATACATTGTATTTTCATTTCAATGTTGAATAATTAAGTAGGTATTGATTATAAAAGTGGAAGAGTTTATTAGTTTAATAACATGCTCAACCTTGATCGTGAATAGGATTTATTTTTCAAAGTACATAATTTGAAAAATCAGAGTTGTGGATAATTTGACAAATGTTTACATGCCAGTTCTGTTGATTTGACTATTTTAGGAAAATAGGATTTATATTAAGACAACAATAGAAGAGTGCGAAGTTTACTAGATTAACGGGATTGAATTTTCTATTGCATTAACATGGTTCATTACCCTTCGTAAATAAAATTCCTATCTGAAAGAAGAATTTTTGAAAGCTTTTCGAATTTCTTTTTTTTTGTGAAAAGCGGCGCTAATATTCAATATTCCACTGTTTGGTTTCGTCAAAATAATCTGAAAAACGATAATCAATATTTCAAATGTACTAACGTTTCGATCACTATTCCCATCATTAAAGGGAGCTAATAAAATGGAGGTGAAAAATTCCATCTTCATGTCAAAAGTTGCGCACATTCGAAATACTTGACTTAACTGATTTTTTAAGCTTTTTAAGGTACAAAAGTCATGAAAATAATAATCACAGAATTACTTATCTGTGATATAATGATTGTGTCGAAGACTACTTTCGTGAAAATGGAGAAAATTTTCGGAATTTTTTTCTGGCGAGAATTTCTGTTCCCCGAAGATTTTCCTCGGTTATTCTATTAATTCCTTAATCTTGAGCTGCTGACATTACTTCAGTGAATTCGAGTTTCGCCTTTTATCATTCTTACAGCGTAACCAGTTGTTAGATATTTTCCCAAATCCCAATTGAGTTGTAATGTTTACCTGTATATTTTTCGTGAACAATAATCGCACCAAATATGTTGGCACCAAATTAGCGCCAAATGTTGATACACGTTTGATAATTGTGGTACATATGGCTAATGGCTGTGCTAACTTTAGCTACATTCAATATTTTCAAAAAGCATTAAATGATTCTTCGAGCCTAATAAAACCATCCTGTATTCTCACATTCCCATGTAGGTTTCGACGCGCAATAAGTGAATTTAACACACTTTTTATGACGATGTCCAATTTTGTTTTGACCATATAGATGTCAAAATTGTTAGTTATGTAAAGGAGAAAAAGCGCTGTGGATCGCGTTTGATACATTTTTTTAATGAATTTTAAAGATTAGTAAATGTCATTTCTTAAGTCTACCAACCACCCAACTTCGTGCAGTTTTAGAAAAAAAAATGTGTTTATTTTGGTCGCTTGTTAATACGATAAACTTGAGCTTGGGTTGGAAAAAAACCCAATTCCTCCTCTAATTGTACAAATTGCCAATAGTTAGTATAATCAGTTTTCTTAAAAGGAGGCGTTATCGGTTTCACTTCAGTTTTCTTCGAGCAAATTTGATTTTTTTTTTGTAAACGAACGGTATTTAAAGCGATACGGTACTTCAGTTGTATGAGGATGAGGAGTACATAAATGTTCATGTGCAATAAAACAAATTACATACTTTATTCCATACTGTTTTGTCAGCGTTTGGTGTGGAAGTTTTTTGTTTGTTTTTTAAAAGAAAAATAATGTATGTGTTGTACAATGACTATTCAGAAACCGTCACACGAAAAATATGGGTATTTTGTTTTAAAATTCGCCAGTGGAACCGCTTACCATGGAACGATACTAATTCCCAGCTGTTATGCCGAAAATTGTTTTATTTCTTCGAAACGTTTTGTTGGCATCTTCCCTTGGCAGATATTCAACGTTACACAAATAACTATTACTTTTAACTTTAATGAGAAATTAAACAAAACTTAGATTAAGAAAAATGGGATAAACCGTGGAGCAGGAAGTGAACTATGATTTCATAACAAAATATGAACCGTTTATTTCCCAAAATTTTAAGCGACTAATTGTCGCTGACGTCAACACGCTAAGAATGTAAGATGACATTTGATTAGTTTGAACTCTGTCAAGTTAGATCTAATTTCAAATGTGCAACGCACGATTCGACTGTGTCCTTGACCTGTAGGATGGTAAGCCATTGGCCGAAGAAGGCGCTAGAAAAAGCAACTTCAATTCGCTACCACTTACATTCCGTTGGGCATTCACCTGTTTTACTCTGATATTTGATGTAACAAGTTCTGCAAACGTCTCACAAGGGCGTCCAACAAATGTTACTAATTTAAAAAAAACGAGTTCGTTGAATCTTAGCACTTAAACTGTACATTCTTGTCGGTTTGGTTGTTAAAAAAGCAAGTAGAAAAAATGTTTTCGATTTAACGGCCAAGGCTAACACAGTGATGCTCATTTTAAAAATAGAAAAATTTGTCCTTTCTATAAATATACACCCACATTTGTCGAGTTCTTGTTCTCTTACTTACCGAGTAAAGAGTTTGTTTTTTTCTCCTCTTCAATTTGAAGAGAAACACAGAAAAATGCATTTGCTAAAATAAAACCCCCTTTACCTTGAACTTGAACGCATTGCATTGAAGTCAATGTACTTTTTGTACCTACTACTACATGACTTCTCCCAACGTTACCTACCTAATTTACTTGTATAATGGCGTTAAGTACACCTTGACCAGTTGCATTTGCTTTACTAAACTGCTAAAATGTGGGCCGGCTGACTTTCTATAACGAGAATGAGACACAGCGATGTATGTGGTCATCAACCCCGTTTGTTATGTTATGATTGAATACCAAAAAAAAAGGTTTATCCAACCATTTCTTCTAGCAAGCTTCTTATGAGGAGATTTGTTATACAATTTCTACCCAGCCGAAATAGTTGCGTGGGTTAGGTAGGACCGTACCTGGGTCGCTCGTGTTTGTTTTATTGTCATTAACAGTTGGCACTAGTTGTACCTCAATTACAATTAGTGCTTTATGCATCTCGATCCTTAATGGGCAATACCTACGGAAATTGTATCGAAAACACTGTTTACTTACGCCCAAGAATGTCGGTTTACTTTCGTTTTATAGTTTCTTTTCTATCAATCTCATATTAGCTGCTCGATTCAGTATCGTACGCTAAGAGGTTTTTCCCACGTGATGGCACTTGTTATAATAATGATAATATCGCTTGTATTGTAAGAAAATGTTTACCGTTATCTTGGATGAAGCGAAACCCTCGTCAGGTTATTGAAGGCAGAAACCATAAAAATAATAATAATGATAGGTGGTGTCCAAAGTGGAATTTCTTTGTTACCTACTTATATGTACATTATAATGAAATATGCCATTTGTTCTTCTAAAAAGACAATTTCTTGCACATCGATTTTTAGGATCTTAAACTTATACCTTAGATAACTGCGTTATCCATCTCCTATGTATAACTCCTTTCGTTTAAAACCAAATTGTAATCCATGGCTTACATATGTTAACAATTTGTATCATTACTCAAAACCTCCCCTTTATTCGATTTGACCAGACATGAAGCAAAGATGGATTTCGATTTGCAACTACATAGTTTCAACTTAGTCATCATCAGGCCAAAATGGAGTGATAGATTAGTCTTCTTACAATAAAATAGTTAAGGTTAATTATAGTAGAGATCTTGAAATTACTAAACGTAAAGATGCCATAGTGATAAGCTCAAATTTAAGGTTAGTACTTGTTGCATTCACAAATAAATATTTAGAGGGAAAAAAAAGGTACAAATAATCAACTTATATTAACGAAAATACGCTCCTCGGTATTATTCAAATTTATAGTCGTTAAACGGGTCGGAAAAAGAGCAAAGTGGTACCGGAAAAAGCAGGGAAAAAAAGAGAGTCAGTGAAGGCGTGGAGGTAAAGGAGAAATGGACTAAGTAAGAAGTAATTAATAACCAAACGTAAGTACATAACGCAGCGCCATATCGTAGTGTGCGCATAAGGATAAACAGTACAAGTCAGAGGTCGAATATATCTTAGAATCTTAGATAGAAATTACGAGAAATACGCGGGAATTTCCGTAGTGCTTTTAAAGGAAAAAGGGACAAGAAATTTCTTGGGAACTAAAAGGGAAACAAAAATTTAGAGGGAAATATACGTAACGTCAGAGTGAGAAAGGTACGAATAAAGGGGTAAATTTTGGCTAGTGCGAAAAGGGTGCGGACTACGAACAAAAATAAATGAGTGGAAGGAAGGTTAGATCAGGTAGCTGGGGATCCATCGAAGAGTTTCTAAGCCGGAAAAGGGATAGGGAAGAGTTAGGGATTGCACAGGAGGAATTAGAAGGGCAGAGTAAGGCTTTTAAGGGCAGTAAAGTGACTAAAAGATCTCCAGTCAAGGGAGTGGAAGGAAGGAGTGAGAAGATAGGAGTAGAGGATGAAGAGATGGAGAGGGTTCTAGAGAAGCTGGATATTATGGGGAAAGAAATAAGGGAAGACTTAGAAATCGTGAAGAAAGGCCTAAGGGAGAACAGCGAATAGAATCATGTATTTATTTGATTAATGTGAAAAAAATACAATAAACCTATTTGATTTGATTTATTAACGAAAATACATATGAAAAGTTAAATCATTGATTATTAAGAAATGTTTGGAATAAATTTCAATTAACACGCGCCCTTGATCAAGACCGTATGTGGTTTTACAAACTAAGTGGGAAATTAAAAAATATTTACAATTATAATATTGAATTATAGCTTAGACTAATATGTAAAATATCTGAATAATTTGATATCAAATCAAGGAAGCAATAGTAACAGTGGAAGAAGAGGGAGAAAGGAGAAGAGTAAATAACATCGCTTTGGTTATTAAAATTTGTGATCGTTAACAAACAGGCTCGCTGCGGAAGGCAGGTCCAGACGGTGCGATGATAAAGAGAATGAGGGCGAAGTATAGTTATGGGCGAATCAAACGACACAAGTGGCAGTAAAAGAAGGTGGAAAATGAAGATCTTTATAATTATAACTAAGAATGAGGGATGTGTAATATAGAATACACCAGCAGCTATTATTTTTTGGTATAATAAAATCGTTTGTTGAAGCAACCAAACTCTTGTCGCACAAATCAAAAAGGAAATTGTGGTGAAACAAATTATGAAATGGAAGAGAAAAATGGGTGACTCTGTGAGAAGTGAGACGGTGAGAGAAACCAAGTCAAAGAATCAAAACTGGAAAGAACTGGGTAAAAGTCAGTTGGAGCGAATTTTTGTTGAAGGTTTCGTACAGAGTGGACGAAGAGTAGGTAAATCATGATTTTCTTTAATTGCGAGGAAATCGCCTTTATTACAAAAGTGTAAGGTTTGAAAGTGCTGGGCATTATAAGAATCGCCTAAATCCAGAATGTGGTGACGTTGATATTAATTTATACACAACTGAACGAGAATAAGTGATCTTTAGTGTTAAGCAATCAACCTTTAAGATTATCTTCGGAAGAAAAAGAAACGGTGAGTTCGAAATTTTGTGGAAAAGTAGAAAGAAGTACGGGGAGTAAAACAAATGGGAATTTGGTATCGGAAGATAGTAAAATGATGGAGATAGAGATTATCATCTTCTGAGTATTTGATAGGTGCGACGAGGTAGTTGTTGGAGTGGGCAGATCTAATCACAGTAAGGTCAAGAAAATTTGAGATAAAGATAATATCGTCATTGGAGGGTTAAGGAAATTTTCAAAATAATGCTTAATTAGTAGCACAAACTAGGATTAATTCACACTTTTCGCATTTACGCAGCAACCCCGTGTATTTAAAATCTAATAATATTGGCAGATCTTCAACTTTTTATTTACAAAAATAAGAAACGGGAAGTTTTCCTGATCGAAATGGGATTTGGGTCAAATAAGGAAGTGAGTATAAATTTGAAACCACTTTCGCGGCAAATAAAACTGTTACGGCACGGTTAGAGCGCCAGCTTTGTTTAAAGATTAAAAATGGCGGCCACGAAATACCGTTATTACAATTTTCGTCTAAATTTCAGGAAGAGAAGGTAAATTAAGTTTGTACTCCATCTAACGGTACACGTACATATAGCACAATGCGGTTTCGCATGAACTTTACTGATTTGAATTTGAATTATCAACACAATTTGTTGACGCACTAAAAATGTTAACAAGCATATTTGGAACACGCTTATCTAATTGATAGCGATAAGAACTTTATATTTACAAGGCCAAGGTTATTGGGTTATTTACTTCTAGGCAAGATCCTTAATAAGGAAAAGTTGAATGTTGTAATTACGTATATACATGATACGTTCATTACACTTTCAATTATTCGAAAAATAATGCTGTGATCGTGGAAATTTTATTTCTATAAAATTTTGAGTGTACTCTGTACTCGGTGTCTCCGCATTAATTTTTTAAGCAAATTTCACAGAATGTATGTGAATATGTGTATTTCTAAACACATTATGAACGCTCTATCTACGTTCTAATGCAGTAGAAGTGTAATTTCATATCACGTTCTTTATTTTCTTCGCATTTTAGTGCCAAAAGTAAAAAATCTACTTTTATAGATAATAAATTTCATTAAATCCACACTTTTAATTCTGTAAATGAAAGCGAAAGGGTCTGAAGTAGACCAAAGTGAAAATAAAGGCGAAAGTGATTAAGTGGGACGTGAATTATTATACTTTAACATGTTGAAAACTCTTTCTCCGATTAAATGAATCGTTCATTGATGAATGTTACACGTTCTAAATTTAGTATGTAAGTACATTTATTGTAGTTTGGGATTTTGAATTGTGACTTTGACTTGTATCTGTATGAATATTTAAATAGGTATACGTTGGGAAATGGCGGACAAAAATAAGGTCACTTTTCTATCAGCTGTTGTAACCACGTTACGATAATGTTAAATTAAAAGTTTATTAATTTTACAAACTACAAGAAACAAGTTTGAAATACTGAATTTATTATTGAATGCACATTGCAAAATCAAAATCTTCCAAACTCATTTTTACTACCTCAATTCTATAATTATTTGTGGAAATTCAACAAGATAAGATAAAGACGATCTCCGGGGTAGAACCGTTGAAAAAGTCAACGTTTCGCATACTTTCGTAAGGGGCTTCTTCGGGGCAAGAATTTTGCACGGTCCTACTCCGTAAGTTGTCTTTATCTTACTGACTCTGGTCGTGGAAGCCTCCGTTCTGACAATTCAACAAGATGTTAGTGGGATGATTAAAATTAAGCAGAATAACCAATAAATTTAAAGTATCCCAGATTTGAAGACAAATCACATCTCATTTAAAATGTCACGGAAATGGTGCTCTGTTCATAACACCCACTTTGTTCACAACGTCCACTATTGAGTCTTGTTCATAGAGTCCACTTTATTCATTACACACCTACTAACGCGCCAATACTTTTTCCAAGTCATTTATCCATAAACATACACTTGGATATATATTTCAAGTTCATTTACAGAGGTGTGGCTACTGAAGGTTGCAAATTTTTAAAGTTTATCTGTACGTTAATTTTTTTTCAACTTTAAGACAATTGGAACATGTACATTGTAATGCACAAGGGGCTTTAAAAATATTAAAACAGGTAAGTCATAATAATTGACCACGTTCTTATACGCCCAAAGCGCCAAAACATTCATTTTCACCTCACACAATTAACCAAAATATCGTGTGTGTGTGTGTCCTCTTTATAATCTGGAGAGGGTTTCAGTAATTCCAATATAACCAGAAATAGACGCATTATGAACTGTTTTAAGAATATTTTACCTCTTCTCTCGTGGCATTAGTAATTTCAAACAGTAATCATCGCAACCAAGCTCGGGATATTTGGGCAGTAGCCTTTTATACACTACGTCCTCAACCATTTTCCATTCAGAATATTAATTCATACCTAAATGCAAACTAGCACTCACCCAAAAAAGTGTTAATGTATTGCCACTTAATTTGTATAATCATTTACCTCTGTGCATTAGAAATATAAGTAACAACCTTTTATTTAAAAAAGCGCTAAAAAAGGAACTTTTATTATATAGTTTTTATTCTGTGCAGGAGTATATGGATACTACGCTTTAATTATTGTTGACTGTATTGTTCTTGTGAGTTGTGAATGTACATTATGTACCGACCATTTCCATGCTGTAAGCCATACGGAAAATAAATTTATTATTATTATTATTATTATTATTAATCCAACGTAAGTTGATATACCAGAGATCTCGAGTCTTTTAATAGACACATGAGTTTCTTTAATAGTTTGTAACGAACGATTTACCACACTATACCTAAATATATTTTGCATTTTCCGGGTTTACAGAAATTGCATTTATCTCGGCTCAATCGAAAACAAAACGTAGTATAAATGTGTTAGTGTGATAACAATGTCGTCCAAATAGGCAAAAACATGGAGTTGTAGTCCACCCCCCAAGGTGGATAAAGCGTTGCCACATGGACGGAGCGATATGTAGGTCCAAGACCAAATGGCATGCAGATAAAATGATAAGGTACCTAGGTACCCTATTCGGAACAGTAAAGGCGGTAAATTTCTTTCATTCTTCTGATAATGCGATCAGCCAAAATACTGATTTAATATCGATATTAGACAAATAAGTGGCATCCTGAAGACGATATAAAATTTCGGAAGCATGGCGAAGCGGATATGCGTCAGGTTCGGTTACCGCGTTCAATTTCCTAATGTCTACGCATGGTGAAAATTGGCGAAACCGAATAGTATCGTTGTTTGGTGAGGTCAAATGACTTCTTGTTCTACTATTTTAGCTTTTCCTAAACCAGTACTTACCTGTATTTAGAAAAACAATGACCAGCAATTCAACTAATCTGGTCTGTTGATGGTCAAGAATTTTGACTCATGGGGGTGCCAAATTTGTAACGCAAATTTTTAAAGCCCTAGTTGCGGATTCCCAAAAAATAACAGGTTAGTAAAGGGCCCAATATTTCTCAGTGAAGAAGGGAATCGGGATCATCCGTTTCAACCTAAAGGCCCGGCTCCAGATTTATTTCATTCTAAGAAGAAGTTTGAGGAGTACTACAACAATTGGAGGTTGAAGATTCAATATAGGTTTTACTACAGAGTATTACCTAATGACCAATTATGTGGTGCCAAATGAAATGGGCTTGGGTAGGATCAAAATGTTTGGCTGACCAGACTCGCAACATGGAAGATACGTAATTATGGGGAGGCTGCGCACCTGAAGCCTGAAGGTAGTACTGGAAGGCTGTTTTCCATGCTCCGAAGGCTGCCATGGCGTAACTGTGATCGTGCGAGGCTGGATTATACAGCTGCTGAAATTCAGGGCGATGTATATCGTTGGTGACAAAACATTGAGGTGCACCACTTCTGTGGAACATAACGACAGCGGCTATCATACGCTGGGATATACGGTTGATGGGGTTCATTCCCAAAGGCTGTTCTGTGGGTGTCGGTGTACACTTCTATGAATAGGACCACGTGTTATTATGGAGCAATCTTCTGATGGTCCATAACTAGACACCATTGTGGTCACGGGCGCAATGCACCTTCGGTCTGAAAGTAAAGGGGCTATTGAATAGCAGATGTATTTAGAACGAACACTCGAAATTCTAGCAACAGGCGGACACTGCTATTTACTCTAAAGAACTGAACAGAGCGAGATTTTTCTAAGGGATTTTATCCATACCCATCCCGCTTACAAACCATTATACGTATTTCCGTTTTCTGGCCGAAGAGGTTCTGGAAAGTCCGAGGAATCCGCGAACTAATTACCTATATTATAAAAAATGCTCATTTTAGAGGAATAATCCCTTCTAAAGTCAATAGTAATGATAATCAAAATAAAAGTTTACGGTACCGATTCTCTTGACAACGATAAAAAATTTATAGAACAAGTTGGAAATACTACGTTGCAAAAGACTCTTAAAGCAACGCAATCAGCAACAAAAAAAATGGTTCATTGAACGACCGAATTTGCAGATGTTGTGATGTTACCTAACGAGAATAGCCTTTTTTCTTCGGTTAATGTCATCGACAGGTGTTCTACAATCTTTATTTATATTTACGTTGGCATAATGTTATAACTAATTACTGTTTTTTATTTTATTACGTCATTTTAAAAAGAGGGAAGCCGGGCAACGTCCTGCACAACGTTCGACGACCTGCACTTCATATAACACTTCCATGCAACTAACTAAACACCTCCCGACTCGTCTCGAGTATAGATCAATGCGACGGCGGTGGATTCCTACCGAACCGGCGGCGTCTGCCCCATTCCATCATAAATTCATAATGCTAGTTAAGGTGTATTCAATTTTGATAAAATTTTTTGAAGATACATAAGCTGGATACTGCACGCCCCCGTCAAATTCGACCAATTTGAGAGCAACGACTTTTAACTGTATTCTTACATCATTAATAATTATACACGAATTTATTTGCGATCGAAGTCGGGAACAGTTGAAAAAGTGCGCAAATGAAATCTAAGGGAATTGAACAAATTGATAGGTAAGTGACCTTAGAAGGGTTGCTATAGGGATACCCTGTCCCGTCGTGTCATGACCCCGACCTTATATGTATAGCAGAACAGTGCAGGTGGTTGGCTTTTAACTTCTTCATTCGCGGGCGTGACCTGGAATATGACCGCATGTTAACCCCATGATTCATATGTATCTAGTGATATCTATTAGAGTAATCATACAATTGTAACATCGAATAGACGAGTCCGAGTTGTTAACCTAAAATTAGCTCCATAACACTTACTTAGAAAACGGTGGGGTAACGCACTTTGAGGTAAATAATACAAATGGGGTCGATACCATTTGGACGTATTGTAATAATAAGTTCAAGCTTAGGACTTAGGTACCTATATGCATACAGTTTAGGTTTAGAAACTGTAAAAATTAATAAATTTACACCCAGAAGAAGATAAAATGAAGGAGGTGGAGTCTAGACTGCAACGGTATTAGAAAGGGTGTCCTTTTTAAATTTAGGGCGCGTCAGAGTTACCCCATCATTTACTCATAATAAGTGAGGGGATAAAATGTACGAGGGTTGACACACAGGGAGCTGTCTTACGCCTACGTATAAAATTCTGAGTAGATCTTTTCGCTTTCAGCACACGAAATGTATTCTAAAAATTATCTATTAAATGTTTATCTTTAGCTATATAAGCGTACAGACGCTAATCTATACTCAACGGCATCAAGAGTGGGAACGTTTTATTAGTAATGAAGCTTGATAAATATGTATCATTGATTGACTTTTCCAAGATAAACAACAAAGGATTTGCATCGACGTGGCATGAGTAGCAGTTCGTTGTGGAGAGCTTCTGAATGAAAGTCAGCTTTGTTTCCTAATTTTCTTCACAAGACGTCCGACACAAATGTTCCATTAGCAATAAGTCAAAACATTTACCTAGCCAAGGCAAAAAAGGTTAAATGGTGACGGACATTGTCTTGTTGAAAAAGTGAGTGTTCCACCTGTTGAAAAAAGAAGACAGAGCAGCCACCAATCAAGACTTACTTTCATGAACCCTCCATAAATAACCCTCATACTTCGGGGCACAGGACGTTTTGCAAAACACTGAAGATTACGCCTTTCTACGGATCTCATTAGGATCTAAATCAGTGGTAGGTATTTCACCTTTTGTAGTTGTCTTAAACGTCCGGTTCCTCTTCTGCATCGGTCTGTGCCTTCCCTAGTCCATGACTGATAAGATCGCATAACAATAGTTTGGTTTGCTTTCTTCGTTACTGTATTCTTAGGTATGATAAAATACCAAATTTCGAAATACGTTAAGAAAATAGCAATAATAAAAGAATAACAATTAATAAGCAACAATTTGTACGAACTATCAAGTTATAATTTTTTTAAGTTAGTTTTTTTGAAACGGCCTTTCCATTCAGAAATCTACTCCGCTCTTAACTCCCATAAGGCAAATGTTTACACTTTACACTGTATCATCCTTTCTTATGTTTGCTGAATGTCATCTGCTTTACGTTATGGTCACAATGTGAGTTGTTTATCTCTGTTCACAACGGCCACTTTGTTCATAATGGGAACTTTTGCATATCGTTCACCTTCTTTGATTCCGTAATCATTCGTCTCTTTTGCGTCATAAACGCCTACCCTATTAGAGGCATAATTAAAAAGTTAGGTTTTATGCTCTTAACATCTCCATATTAAAGTTTGTGCATTGCGGCCAATTTTCATACAAAAAGTTGTTTCTAATTTCCTTTTGTGGTGTTTTAAAAAAATAAAATTTATAATGATTAGTCCATAAGGAAGCGAAAATCCAGAAAGGAGTGTTCGAAGCAGTTTATACACTACAAATCCTGAATGTTAATGTAGAAGAATGCGGCGGGGCATCTGCATTTCTGATAATGGAAAACTTTGAAAAACATTTCATTTTGTTTAAATGTTGGTCGAGCTTATCTTTAAAATTTTTCGTAGCTAACTATATTTTTTCTTGTTTATTTTCAGCCGAAATATACTTGTATTTATAAACAAAATTAGTTATAGACAACAAATTGGCAAAGGACACATTATATATTTTTGGAAAGGTTATAAAATGAGTTATTTTTTAAAGACATAGCCAACAATCCACCTTTAAAGCTACAGTGCAGTTGTGGAAAGGGCAAACAAAAAATTACCTGATACCATTTAGTTCCACGTAAAAAGTGTTTGAATAATTTTTTTTCAAGTTCACAAAAGAAATAGTTAGAGCAGATTGAAGAAATGTCCATTTTGCACAAATTAATATATGTTACCTACTTTTTCTTTCTTTTTGTTTTGTTTTCGTTTTTATTATTATTTTGTTTTTTATTATTGTGATAATGATTATATTACCTGTCTTTAGAACTATGATCAACAATAAGAATATATAAATTAAGTTACATAGTGTTTAGACTAAGGCTGATAATAGATTGTGTATTGCAAATGGTGTCATTTAAGAATCAGTTAAAACAATTAGATATTAGTAACTTGTTTAACGTACGACTACTACAGTCAATATGTTTCATTAGGTTACACAGAATTATTAATATGGTGGATTAATTCATATAATATAATAAGTAAATAAGTCATTTAGTTATTAATTATTATATTATCTTATCTGCATGTCACAGTGATTACTGGAAGGGTGGAAGATCGCTACTAAGCGAACCCTATTCCATTTGTGATGTTAATATTTCACAATAAAGCATTATTATTATTATTATTATTATTATTATTTTGCACTTTTTCCCTTTGGAGAGAAAATAAAAGCAGATATGTAGCTTATTTCTGTCAGTGGTAATGCAATAAGTACGAAACAAAGGTTCACATGTAAATACATAAGCCATTTTCATTTATATGCGCCAATAAGAAAGTTACTTATTTAATCCTATCGAAATTAATGACTGTACAAATATAAGTAAACGTGTATACTTGGATTCAATCTAACTTGTGTACCATAAAGTTTTTCTCAGTGAAAACCATCAAGAAAAATGTTACCATAACGTAGCCAACTGTAGGTAAATACCTTGACAGATTTTCCAGCGTATGCTTTTGCTTTTAATCAATGTTTCCTCAAGGAGGTTTCAAGAATATTCTATTAGGGTTATCACCATGAGGTTTCAAGATTCCCCTTCCACGTAAGTAACAGGGTATCATGTCTCAAATTTAGAACTTGACTGCCCAACTTTACGATTAGAGTTAAATTATACGAGTTGATGCTTTATAATTCCAAGTTTGAAGTGTCAAGTTTATGTTTCGACGTGGATGTTTTCAGCTTTGAAATTCATGTTACAAAGCTAGTTCTAATTCTAATTAAGTAAGTTAGCATTCAACTTGTAACAATGCAGTATTTAATTTCAAATTTAGGTTTAATTTTTGAATGCTTCCATTTTCCATGTTTCATAATTGTTTACTGTTTACAATAAAATGTTTAATTGGAAGTTCAGGATTTAGATTGGGAGTAGACAACAGTTCACAAGCACGTATAGGCCTGATGTTGGGCTCTTTGTATTTAGACCTCCACGATTTGGAGTCGCTCGTAGGGTTGCCAACTTTCTGTTATTGAAATAAAGGACACCTTGGAAAAATTTTTTGGGTGCCTCAATACGTACCACTTCTAAAAAACATCCATTTTCTTCTCCCGAATAACATTTTTGATTTTGAGCTACATATTAAATTTTATCTTAAGTTCATTTACTAAATGTTCGTTTATAAAATAATAAAAATAATTTCTACCAATATGAGACAGGAATACTCATAAAAAATGAAATTATTTTAAATAGATTGGTAAAATCAGAGTCAAGTTTCTGAAAAATTAATTGCCATTTATCACTTGAAAAAGATTTTGGAAAACTCTACCTACACAATCCTTTTCTGTGATTGAATGTTGCTTGGCAAAATATTTTTAAAGTAATGTTCAAATAAAAAGTAAATCAAAAGTAAAGACTAAACAAGGAAGGAAAGGAAAATGGTGACAAAAAGTTATGCCACACTCGCCCTTGAAGAGTATTATCAGTCAGCAGTAAGGCAGTAACTATTGAAATTGGCCAATAAACCATTATTCATTATACAGGATAAAACGATTACATTTCAGTCTTAGCTTAAAAATAAAATATTTATGTGGTGTAGGTATAGCACTTTTTTAAATTCACTTGTTACCTAAATGCCTTTATTTATAATTTCGGATTTTAAAGGACATTTTCTGTCCTTTGACACCTTTCAAAAGGGCAAAGGACATACTTTTAAAATAAGGGACTGTCCTTTGAAATAAAGGACGGTTGGCAACCCTAGTCGCTCGACCACTCGTGCCTCCTTACCATTGATATGTTGTACTTCAGGATGCTGACTGGAGATCGACTCTAATCCGGCCAGGATATTCCCAACATAGATCATCTTAGTACTCACAAAAGATGCGTTGGCGATTCGACTAGGCCGATCCTGCCCATGTGCTTGTTGAGTTTATAATGCCCAGAAAATATGCCGACGAGTTTCTTTCTGGATAGCCCTGTACAAGAACGCGCCAGATGGTTAGAGGTTAGATGCTCTCTCGTAAAACGACGACCTAACATAAAGTTCCATCTAGCCTTATGATGAGCCTGCGCGTGTCTTTAGGTAGCCCAGCACCTTTTGCCTTTTATTCCAACATGACCAGAAAGGGTATTATTGTTTGCTACTTGTTCTAGTTCTAGTGTGTGAACGATACTCGGAAACTAGTGTAGAGGTAATTTTGCAGCATACTAGGCCTACATGGCAGTTCTACTTTTGAATGCTTTTTCTCTATGCATTCCACGATAACTTTCTTTGTATTGAACATTTAATTGGGGAACGATACGATTTGTTAACTTTTCTAAATATTTGAATTTTCGACTTAGTCTCAGTTTTTTAAAGGTAATCTTGCGAAATTTGAAATTACGATAAAACAATTTTCCTAAACATCTAATCATAATGCTCCATTTAAATGTTCTGTATTTCTATCCCTAGTTATTATCTAACCTCATTTTTCCTCTAACCTCATTTTCAACAAACCCCTTCCCGTGCATGCTGTCTAGACGTTATTCAATCAGCAGTTGTAAGTTAAAAAGTGGAAGCCACATTTTCACGTCATAATGAGAGTAAATAAAATTTAATTTAAAGGACACAATGGATACTGTTTTTATGGCAGATCTATTTCATTTTATAAATTGTTATAGTACGTACAACGCATAATATAGATTATAGACTCATAAATTTCCTACAATTGCAGACGACGAAACTACTACAGTTGGCCATTCACCCTAACACTCGGCCAAGGACGTCGCCCTCCGCTCCTGCGCCGCGACGCTCACAATATTCTTTCCCCAACAGAGCGACGCCAACGTCTGCTTTTATAAAGGTCACGTAGATTTCTTAACACGATGATAAATTGATATAAAAACGGCCCAAAAAATTAACTCCCCGCGTAAACCTATTATTCTATTTTTGGTTAATTCCATATTCCAAAAATACGACTATAATTTTACCACCCCTAATTTTCGGATCGAAATAAATCAATATCGAGTGCATTGTTTTCCTGACTCATTAATTAATTTTAATACGATGGCGCAATACGATATTCCTCATTTAAATATAGCTCGACTAGAAGAATTTTGAAGAAATGAGGTTAAATTCGATGCATAGAATGGTCACCGACCTCAACTTATCACAGCATAATTATTTACATTATTCATATCTATGTTTATCTCTCTTTATAAATAATGGGTTAGTGTGTATTATTGAACAATATTCCACTAAACGGAGTTTTAAAAATAATCGATATACATAAAAATTTCAGGGTCAATTATTTATCAACAAGAATCATTCTATTTATTTATGCTATATACCGAGACTATAAAAATGTAGGCATTCTAATCACCATTTCTATATCGTTTAGTGTATACGTTGGTATTTTTATATTTTTGTTTATCTATTACTAAAACAAGGTTACTTTATCTTGAGGTTTGAGGTGAAGGTCTCCTTTTCATTTTTCGCTTTGCATCGATAACACAAAATTGGCAACATTTAACTGGAACTTTTATACTACTAACGCGATGTTTTTTGCTATATTTCTTCATTTTCATTCGGGTATATGTTTTTCTTTTTGACAACCACATGTAGACTGTGCATACCTCCATGATTAGGGTTGTGCAACTCGATCCACACTTCGATTTTGAAATATGACGTGCGTATATTACGCCACATATAAGGATACCTACAGGGCCGCCGCAACTAGGTGTGCAAGTTGTGCACCGCACAAGGGCGCCTGCGGAGCAGGGGCGCTAAATTTAGTAAAAAGCTGTGCTGACCTAATGGCCCGGGAGCGGGTAACCTTTTTTGCAATCAATTAATATACTTTTTATACTTCGTGAGCGGCTTTATTTTAACGAGACGCCAAACTTTTTCCTTTGCGAAAATTTTCGCAAATGGGTCCTACGTGGTGCGCAGGGATAAAACACGTTGATGTACTAATTACAAAAAATGGATTAATAACAGTTAATTTTTTAGCTAACTGTTAAGTTTTTTTGTAAGTAATTCAAAATAACATTTGTCCTACAACAAAAATGAGTCCACCAAGAGTGTCCCCATCTGAAGACATGTAGGTATTATTAGTACCTACATTAACAAAAATAATGAATATCAAGCTGATTTTTTTTCTGTAGCTTAGCAAATATTTGCATAATTAAATGCCCACTTTGTCCTACAAATTAATTGGGCCGTTTTCCCATGATATTCATCCATTTTTTGTCATTTCCAAATCAACGTGTTTTTCCCTGCACACCCCCGTTCCCGTAGGACCTATTTGCGAACATTTCCGCAGAGGAAAAAGTTTACCGTCTCGTTAAAATAAAGCCGCTCACGAAGTATAAAAAGTATTTAATTGATTGCAAAAAAGGTTACCGGCTCCCGGACTATAACAGTTTAGGGTGTCAATTTTATTGTTAATATTAGTACATGCAGTTTTAACTTAACACTTAACAGTTAACCACAGACCTGTTGTAACCTTGTAGCTTAACACTTGTTTCATTCAGCATTATGAACTCTTATCTTCTAAAGTTCTAAGTATCGGAGGGGGCGCTTTAAAAGAATTTGCACAAGGGCGCCTTGCATGTCAGCGGCGGCCCTGGATACCTAGCATAAATATTCTCTCTCACTCCTACTCAAAGCTGATAGAATACTGTGAGAGAAACAACAAATATGTTATTATTATGCGATGTAACTCAGATGCTCACCATGCAACAGAGGGAACACTAACATCAACACTCGGGGTAAGTAGTTAATCACTAGAATATTTAAAAAGCACGAACCTATAGATACTCAATCAGCCAGCGTAGTGAACCCACATTTGTAACGACCCGAAGTTAGGCCTTATTGACTACCTATCTTTGACCATAGGTATAATGAATTGGAAAGTAACTCCAGAAACGACTATGTCTGAGAACTTCTAATACACCCTATAACCACCCCTCTAGATTCAAGGCCCTCGAAAGAAAACCTAGCTGGGTAAACTGTTTAACAAGGAAGACGCTACAGGGACGGCTACAACCTAAGCCAGTATAAGAATATTAGGAGTCAAAAGCAGATATGGAAAATCTGTTGAAACTCCTCCTCTAGTCCTCCGCATTTCGCCTAACTAAAATCCTAAACAAAGATTCATGTTATAGTCCAGCTAGCCTCGGAAGAGAGGATGGTTTCGGTGATAGATAAGGTGTCGAGAAACGCTCACTTTCCCATAGCAACCACTACGTCATACCCTATCTGGACCCTGCCAATCAGATAGTGAGAGTGGCGAAGTTCGCCACCTGGGAATTGGAATCGTCCTAGGCATACAAATTACCTATTGAGTGATATACCAGCTCTTCTGCAATGGTGACCGCACGTTATTGTTGTTCACCTGGTGAGAATTTACGCGAGATGTCTCGCTTTCAGATTTGCAGAACAATGGAGGGATATAGAAATTGTTTTTAATCCCAAACGTGGCCGAGGTGACTACTGGATCACGTTGATTAATATTCTCTAAAACTTCCCCATGATAAGTTTATTGATTTGTAACATAGACAATATCTAAATTATAAAATGCATAGCGATATGTTTCGATAATTTTTGTAAAATCATTATCATCTTCAGGCTAACATTAATGTTCAAATGATGTGAGTTATTACAAGCAAATAACAAATTGATATTACAGCATTGATGAATTAAGACAACAAGAAAAAGGAAAATTACTTTAACACGGACGTAAAATCTTGAGTAAATCACTGAAAACGAAAAAATAATAAAAAGGAAATAAGGGAAAAAGGGAGGACTTGCCATCGGATAACATTGAATATGGACGGCAAGCGGAAATCGAAGAGAAAACAAACCATGCTGTAAAAAGGTGGAAATGAGCAGGGAAGGTTGAAAATAACCAAATACTTACGGGAAACAAATATTTTGAAAAACTCCATAATTAAATATAATAAAATCGAGTAATGCCACTAATTTTTTATTTTAAATGTGGAATATATCTTCTGGAAATGTTGCCGCGCGATCGTTTGAGACCCATCCTCAAAGGCCGTCCTGTGGCTATGCACTGCTGTGATTAGATATCCATGTTTTTTTATGGAGCTATTTTACAGACTCTCCACAACCATAGCAATCATGTGCAAAGACTAGCGTGCCATTCTGCATGGACGCAATGCGAATCACTACCGTAGCCGTGATTGAGGCCTTTTTGGCACAATTATCTCTTGGTTGGTTATTGAACGTCACCACATACTAGAGCAGTTATACCCTCGTATGGCCCGTATGGGTGAAATATCGTCCTGGAACAAAATGTTCAGAGTCGCAGCCTCCACTTACAAGACACCCATGTGGTCCAGTAAAAGGCTAGAGGTGGAACTTTAGACTGTCGCGTCGTCACGTGAGGGATGGCTACAGTTTTTAACGGACCATCACGCAGTCTGGCAGGTTTCTGCACAGGGCTATAAAGAAAGAATTTCCGCGTACTGGTGGTCATACTTTCTGATCACTGTAGACTAAAAAAGCATGTGCACCGTAGTCGAATCTTGTAGAATGTAGACCATTTGTGAGTGTTCTACACTTGTTCAACTGAGGGAATTATGGTGGAAAATGGCTACGAAACAAGATGCACAAAGTGTCCGGATGTGAGGACTACGTGGGTGTGGACTATGTTTACCTCCTATCTTAATATAGGATCCAGAGAATTCTATTGGTGCGAAGTTTTATGAAATGCTTGGGAATAGATTTTATAGACGAATTACAAATTTATATAGCAAATCATTTTCCCGGATAATTTATAAGGTTATTTTCGCACACGCAAAGTTATTCTTTGTCTTGAATCGCTTCCTGTAAGCAAAAATTGCAGAAATTCTGCCGCATTCATCCACCGTATCTTTTTACTCATTTTCGGGTAGTTTCCTATGCTCTTTCGAAAACTTTTCGGAATACATGTGGATGGGTCAAAAACGATGCCGAAGCGATACAAAATCAATTCAAAGTAAATCAAAAAATAGGCGAATATGCGAAAGTAATGGAAGAGGGTAGATTTTCTTGGTGTGGTGTGATCATATAAGTCAATAAGAATCTAATAACGTGCATTTATCAACGTCAACAGTTTGGTAAAAAACAAATTCAAAAACAATAAGTCAAGGTTGTTATGACAATATGCGTATTTTTCATTAGCCTTGATTTCTATAGGTCAATTTGTAGCTTCGTTTTTATTATAGATTAGTTGAGCAAGAGTAAGTGCTTACATACAGAGTGATAGACAGACCAATGACCGGTTGTGCTTGTCTGACATTGAAGTAGTTGGATAATTTTTTTTACTGCATAAATATTTACAAAACTCAGTAGTCAGTATCTAGAAATGTAACAATGTTGTGTCAGTGGGCAAATATAAAAAAGTAAGGTAATCAGTACGGTCGAAACTGGCTGTAGCATCGAGGTTTGTACGTTATTTCATTTTTAGAAAATTCCAAAAGTAAATACACAAATATGAAAGGTTGTAATTAAAATTCAAAGTAATTTGAACCTCCTGTGCATGTTAAAGTGTTTCATGGTCCGATTTTTATTTATTTACAACTAACGAACATCGTCAAAGTTATAACATTGAGCTAAAAAACCAATGTATCTTTTATCAATAAAAAGGTTATTTAGATATAGGCCTTGTGCAAAATTTCAAACTGATAATTACTATCGCCTTAAAATAGATTTCATCGCAGAACTAATCTCTCTCTCTCTCCCTCTCTTGGAAAAAAACTGACATTCTGTAATTTGCACGAATTTACGTCTCAATTGCCCTTGTAGCTTTATAAATGTAATTTCGGCATCGCGTTGCCGTCCTTAATCATGGTCGATGTGATTTAGCGCATTTCAAGGTGATGATGATGACATTGTCAGTTAATACATTAATATAATCGGACAATTTCGAGAGATTTTTATATTTCCTTATAAAAGCGTATTTAATTATTATTATCAACGTAATCGCACAATTAGGCTAAGTACAACCAGATTAACGATATCCAGAAAATGGGAATGGCAATAGAGGAAGTTTCATAAAAAAAAGCTTACCTACTACAGAGCAGAATCAATTCAATTTTGGAATAAGATTTGTTGTAAAGCTAGAAAATGCAGGTCATCCAAATAATGATCAAAATACGATTTAGAATTCTGGAAAATAAAATTAGTCAGCTTCTGGTTTTTTGTTTATATTCGAAATGAGCCATGCATAAATATTTATTCTTTTATAAATTTGTGGAGTTCAAGGCTAATTTCGTTTTGTTTGTGGCTTTTATAAAATACATAGTTATAATTAGTACATCCGATAACAAAGAAAGTTTAGCTTTAGTTGCTAAGAATTTACCTTCGTATTTTCGTAATAAAATAATAAAAAGGTAAGAGATTAATAAGACTATAGAAAAGTATTTCAAAGTTTAAGTAGAATGAAATGTGGAGATGGTTTTGTACATTTGTAGGTCAAATCAAGTGATGTGGAGCCCGGGCGAGAGCGAGAGTACTTGAGAGTTAGTCAGGGTCAAGGTGAGATCTACATCCCCCGCCTTTCAGAGCCCACAGAAGCTTTCCTACGCATCTCATCTTTACCTAAAAGATTGAAGCGTTTATATGACAAATTTTGAAGAATTAAGAGATTCAGGATTCACACATCTATACTTATTATTGTAACTGAAAAATTCGAGTAATATTAATTAATGCACGTTCAAAAAAATTGCAGTTTATTTCAGTATGATATAAATAAAAAGGTCATTAGGACAGGATTATTAAATTGCTGGATATTGCTCAATGTTTATTATTAATAAGTGCACTGAACACGAATTGTAAATAAAAAAATTAATGTGTTTACAGTTTTTGTTTGCAATGAACATAACGAATCCGAATCATTGCATTGGGCGCTTCATTTTGAAGCGAGAATGTAATGATAATAATTCCAACCCTTTCCGACTAGTGTTTCATATTCTCCTCGTCATCGAGTGAAATTGGAATAAAATCCGTTCTAACACAAGAAAATAATTTCATCACGAACAATTATTGTCAACTGAAACCTACATATTTGTTAGTGATGATCTATATTGATATTATAGGGATCGTACTGTGACAAAAGAGAGCATTACAAAACCCCAACGTGATTACGTGAGATTTAGAAAAAGAATGTTCTAGTCACATCGGCACGTGTTCAAAGGGCCCACCACCACCTTGTCAGAAGGCCATTTGATTTTGTGATAATTTTGCCCACTATGTATGCTCGTAATGCAAACTTTATTTAAAATGTCATTGAAATAGTAAGCGCTGTTCATAACGCCCACTTTGTTCACATCGAGTCTTGTTCATAACAATATTTATATGGGTGTACAAATAAGATGTCGCCGTTTTTTTTTTTTCAAAAATTGAGCATTTATGGTAAAAGAACGAAACCTTATGCTTTATTCGATGTTTTGTCCATCGCTTGCCACTACTTTTTCCCATCTTTCGGGCAACAAACGGATACGGAATGCTTCACCTTTTGAGGCTATCCACGAATCGACCCAATTTTTGGTATCTTCATGTGATGTGAAGTGCTGCTCAGAGAGAGATCGAAACAGGTGGAAATCAGAAGGAGAGATGTCTGGTGAAAATGGCGTGGCGGGTGGAGTAGAACATCCCACTTCAGCGTTTCCAAGTAGGTTTTGACCGGCGGCGCAACATGTAGACCAGCATCGCTATGCAGAACTGTGTCGTGTTTGGAGTAGTAGTGGGTGCGCTTTTCCGTCAGTACTCGAGTCAATCTCATCAATTGTGTTCGATAGACAACCACAGTGATGGTTTCGTTCGGTTTGAGCAACTTGTAATACACTACACCAAGTTCATCTCACCAAATACACAAGGTTTGTTTTTCCATGATTATGCTTAGCTATAGATGGTCAAGCACAGATGGCCCTTGTAATTTCTTCCTTTTTGAATTATCATAGTAGACCCATTTTTCATCACCAGTACGGTGCAGAAAACCCTTTCGTTTATGCCTGACGAGCAGCATTTCACATGTGGAAAATCGGCGCGTTGAACGTTTCTTGGTGTCAGTTCATATTGAACCCAATTCCCTTGTTTTTGAATCATTGTAATCCTAATGTAAGTGTCACTTCCTCTTGCGTTTGACACGAATGTTGATCCAATAATGCTTTCAAATTCGCATCTTCGTACACTTTCGGCCTTCCGCTGCGTTCTTTGTCTTCGATGTCAAATTCATCGTTCTTAAACTTTTTAAACCACTCACCACAACTTCTCTCACCATATTATACTTCTACAAACTACAAGCAATCGATGTCGAATTAGAAGGATCCGTGTTGGAAGAATCATGCATGGACACGATGACGATTAGATTCGCTTTTCCCGAGAATATCCTCGTGGATGTCTCACGTACGCGGGGATTTTGACTTGCAATAAATGAGAAAATTTGCTCAGTGAACTGTAGTTCCTCAGAATTTTTATACATAATGGAGAAGTGCATCCATATACTCTTCTGTTTCTAAGTGTTTACGTAAAAAAAATTGAGTAGATATAATTTTAATCTTATCTAAATCTCATCTCGACATAGTAGTAATAAGAGTAGAATCTTTCCGTTCGAGTTTTTTCCCTCGCGAAGTAGTAGTTTCTTTGTTTTTTGTAAATCGTTCACAATGGCAAATAAAATACTAAAATGTGTTGTTCAATTCATCTGATCGTTACTCCCTCCATAGGTACTAAAGCTACTTGTCCAAATGCCTAGTGTAGGTAAATCGTAAGATATAGTTCTTCCTCTGAGAGCTGAGTTGTATAAAACTCCTAAAGGAAAGATCAAATCAATACGAAGATTTCGATTAGTTAATCAATAAATAATTGCAAATACCTATTTATCATTTTGATTCTTCCGCTCAGCTTTAAATTGTCGAATATAAAAAAGTGTTTAAGCTGTGTCCAGCAAAAAATTATAACCGTCTTAAATAAGAAGAGGAAATAGTTACCAGGTTTTGGAGCACTAATGTGGGGGCAGGGTTAACGTCCCCGACATTATTTGAGTTTCAATGGTCGTGTTGATGGAATTAAAAACGAAATTTAAAAAGCCGAAAAGTATCGAAGAAGAAATCTACAGAGTAATTAAGACAATTATACTTCCGTTCCGATAACCGCTACTTCAGGAGTACCGCAAGGGTCCAACCTTGGGCCACTACTGTTTTTGTTATTCATCAACGACTTACCAGCCCACATCGATTGTAATAACCTGCTCTTTGCTGATGATTTTAAAGTGTATGCAACCGTTACATCAATTAATGATTGTGAGTTTATTCAGCACCAACTTAATGCACTACACGAATGGTCAGGGGCGTAACTACCATGGTTCCGCGGGTTCCGCGGAACCCAGGCCCGTGATCTATGGGGCCCGGATGTCACGGCACCAATATTTGTCTTTTCGTAAACATTCCTCATAAACTGCTGATAAACGTATTTAATGGAATTGCATTACAAAATGTACGTTTTATTTTTCAGCAAGTTGACATAATGTAACATTTCATTTATGGAACAAAATTTTTATTGTCACAATTTCCGGCCTACCCTTTATTTACTAGCGGTGTTGTTGTTTGTACTCGTATCTCGTATAATCAATCATAAACAAAACATGCACCGTATTTATTGTATTGTATAAAGCTTCTGAGAATTCTGACCTGCTGTTTTCATCACTCCAAATATTTATAATCTTACTTATAATTTAAATATTATTACTGTAATACTTTGTCTTTTTTCTTAACATTTGTGGGATAATAATAAATTTTGTTATTTATTTTAATTGGTTATTTAAAATTCTTATTACGTGGGGGGGGGGGGGCATTTTTAGATTTGGAACCCGGGCCCGGTGCCTGCTAGTTACGCCACTGCGAATGGTGTGTCACAAATAAATTGTTATTAAACATCTCTAAGTGCAAAGCAATCAGTTACAACCGCAAGCTAAAACCAATCGAATTTGATTATAATATTAATGCCGCTAAACTATCAAGAACCCATTGTATTAAAGATCTAGGTGTTCATTTTGACAGCGAGTTAACCTTTGACCAGCATATAAACAATATTTCGAAATCTTGCATCTCGACACTAGGTTTTATCTTGCGTAACTGCAAATCATTTTCAAATATTAAGGCACTAAAGGGTTTATATTTTTCATTAGTTCGCTCTAAACTCGATTATTGTGCTGTGGTTTGGAATCCTATTCACAAATACCAAAAGGATAAGCTCGAAACTGTACAAAGGAAGTTTTTGAAATACCTAGTATTCAAAATTGATCATCATTACCCACCAAGGGGTTTCGATCACGAATTGCTGCTTCACCGTTTTAACTTTCGTTCATTGGAGTGCAGAAGACGTCAAATGGCAATAACATTTCTTTACAAAATATTGCACAATTCAATTGAATGTTCTCACCTACTGTCTCTCATCTACTTTCACGTTCCATCCTATCCCTCACGTAATTGTAAAACTTTCCACCTTCCTACACCAAAAACTGCTATGTTATATAAATCCCCATTGTTAAGTGCCATAAGGATCTTTGATAGCTTGAGCAGCTCCGTGGATATCAATAATTGTTCACTCAACGATATTCTTCGATTAATTTAAACCTTAATTTACTAAGAAACTGTTTAATTTAGAATATGCTTTTATTTTAGTTTATACTAATCTTTATATTTGGTTAACATTTATTTGTTTTTTATTTTTTATTTTATTGTTTTATTTTGGTTATGGCATGCAAGTGTACGCATCAATATAATATCTACTATATTACATTGTCCTATAAATGGATTTATAATCTGTAGGATAAATAAATTATTATTATTATTATTATTAATTAAAGACGACATTGTTTTTTTTTTTTTCAAGAGAAAAAATAACATGGAAAGTAAAAAAATAAATGAATTCCGAGTTTTCATAGAGGCAAAAGAAGGATCATAATATGAAGAAATTAAAAATACGAAAGTACATAGAATTTGCAAAAAGGTGGAAGATTTAAAAAAAATACACAAAATATGGCGCGTAATTAAAAGACGAGAAGGAAGTTGTGGAAAAGAATTTCCAAAAACAAAGAAGAAAAATCGAGCAATTATGGGAAAAGGAATATTTGTTAAAAAAAGGAAATCAGAGTAATGGTTCAAGGAATATAAAATCGAATCACATTAAATAATGGGAAAATATTAAATCAAGGAGAAAGAATAGCGAAGAATGAAGACGGTATCGTGTTAGCCAAGATGGATCTAAGTACTATGGAAAAAATTTCGTACCTTGAGAAGAAAGGAGCCAGCTCCATAGTCCATACCCCATACGCAAGTGTTTTAAGATGGTACAAACTTACAAAGTATGATGCATTCGTGATTAACAGTTAGTTCACAATCGAAAAAACTTTTGACCTGGAATACTTTATTGAAATGAGTTACCTTACTGACACCTGTGATGGAGGTTTACTCGAAGATTTTTGTAACGTCATCTCTGTTACGAAAGGACAGCATGTCGATGTTAGGATGGAAGGGGTAAAAGGGGGCGATAAGGATGTTAAGCAACACATGATCTCTGCAACACATGATTTCTTCTTCATGGAGGAAAACGTTATGTTTATAAAATATATAGAGGTAACTAGAGACGGCAAAATTGCTAGAGCCAGATTAAAAGACATTTCAGAAATGTCAACTTCGGCATATCCGTTGATTGAGTAAAGAAGTAGGATTCACTCAAGAATATAACGAACCACTCAAGCAAAACAAAACCTCCTTTTATATTTATATGCGTTTCTTTTCCAAACCAGAGTTTTCCCTTCCCTCTCTTATCGCAACCGATGTACTCGTACAATAACATTCAATGGGTGCATAGTTAGGGCTGCAATGCCCAATCTTGCATAAATGTCACATTACCCAATGAGGCATAGGAGTTGGTAGGAGGAATAGAGGACGTTGACGAGAGAGTAGAAAACAATTAAAACATACCATTACTTGTGAAGTTGTCAGTGTAAAAAAAGAAACTGAAGACAACGAGAACTTTGACACTGTCATAGGTCATAGTAAACTTTTCGGATGTTGCCTAGCAAAGGTTAAGCTTGTAGCTTTTTTTCTAATTTTGTAGGTAAAAATCTTAATTTGAGTGACCTACAATTGTTTTTTTAAAACTTTGGAATACATAATTCATTCCTTTCTCCCGAAAAACATTTGAAGTTTTAAGAGTTAGAGGAGGAATATTCAGCAGCGGATATTAAAGTACTCTATTGGCTCGCTTACTATTGGTAGAGGTAGAGACCATGTTAAAGATAAATATAACGGTGGAATTTTGGTAAAATGAGGATGTGCGTGAACTTTATAAATTGTGCTCGAGTGTTAGGAAGTAATTTGATTTGGACTTTAAAGGAATATGTCACTGTCACAAAAACAAATTTGTCATTAACAAAAAAAGGAAATCTTTACACGGAGATGAAAAAGTAGTTATAATAAGAGTAGGTTAGTGCGATAAAAATTGGAATATTTAGATCTGTAGTTGGTATAATAATGGTGTCGTTATTGGAAACTGAGGCCTACCATCTCATTCATTGAAAGGGAAATGAAGCGTAGTAAGTGCTGTTGCATCAGTAAATTGACCTACTCGTACTCTCAACTCTGAGTAGAAGGAATGTGATGGATGGAATTTGAGATGTTTATTTATGTAGTGCCCTACAATTTATCCTTAATGCTTGATTCGGTGTGAAAACAGAGTTATAAATGCGACGTAAGGGAGCGAGGACTGAAATCGATAAGCTGTCCGCGCTGCCCCGGGTTCAGAAGCCGATTTCAAGGACAAGGCCAAGCGCGAGCACGGTGCGACGCAAGAGCCGAGTGCTCACATTCGCGGCAGCATTCGCTCGCATTACCTCACAGTCGCGATCAGTGATACATACATACGCACACTTACCCTTCGGGGGTAGTTTTAGTGCATGTGCTAGACAGACTAAAGGGCTCCAAGGGTGCAGCGCAAGCGCGCAAAACCCTACACTTAACTGCATTTCAATTTCACTTTCATTCAACTCGCGAACGCATACTGCAAGGCAACCTTTTGACAGTTCTTTTGAAAACATGAAACTTTTACTTACGGATTAAATTGTTCCTTTATGAGTTGTGTAAGTGCAATAAACCAGAATAAAAGTGATCATGCAAACTACAACGATCGTTTTTAAAACGGAATTGGCGACCGTTAAGGAGTTTCGTGTACCTAACACATCAGCCCTCGTATCATCAACGTCGTTATCACCTGGTGCTTCTACGACCATGCGACCGCCCCCACCTCCACCACCCCCAAAGCCAAAGACCGAAATCAAGGTCGAAAGAGTACACGAAGAACCGTCCAGTTCCATCCCCGATCTCGGTAAGTTGCTCAATTCTTATGAAACACCACGTGATGTAAACAAATCGCGAGATTTAACAAGTACCTACCACACTTGTTTAAAAAAAATATCTTCTCACACGTAATGTAAAACTTTTCTAATTTTTGAATTGCATTCCTATCTTATCTGATTTGACTAATTTCTTCGTCCATTCGAAAAAGTGTAATTGTAGATCAATTCCTCAATTTCATTCAGGTCATTACGAAAGGTGGATAACTGTTGGCAAGTCAAAATAAATAATCAGGCCTGACCTTCGCAATTAATTCTACGTAAAGCTTAATAGATAAATTTTTATCATAGTTGCTCTCAAGATTTTCAGGTAAATACCTTTCGTCAAGGGTAGATGTGAAATTCTATACGTTTACATTGCAACGCTAATATCGTTATAAATATTATAGCGTGGCATTTTATGCTCTTAATGTGACATTCAAGTTTGCTAAATTACGTACGGTAACTGACACGTACACGTCGTTTATTAATAGATAGTTGGAGGCTTGGAGGGGTTCCCTAGAATCTTAAACGAAACGTGAAGATGATGTAGAGGCATCAACCTGTCCACTAGGTCATTTCCCCCTATCTAGCCTGTTACAATTTCCTTTTTCTAGTCGACATTTCCCGCAAATCGCTCGTGTAGATTGTGTTGTCTATCGACCGGTGCAAACATTCGCATTATTACAACAGCAGCATAACCCTGACCTACACGCATCCTCTTGCGTAAAATTACCTGAACAGGGGTGGACACCTTGCGAACCGCAACATCTGTTGTTTTCGATTAACCCGCAATATACACATTCGCACCTTTGTTTATTTAAAAATACTGAAAGTTGCAGCGTTATTGACCGAGGAAAAAATACACTTCAAGGATAATTTCCTTGCCTTTTTCTGAATAGACCACATACCTCACAAACACATACTTGTAGTCAATAAATGTATGGAATAATTCAAGGACGTCTGTTTCAAAATTTCATCTCCTTTTTACAATAACGTCATGATTCTACACAGGTGCAAATAAGATGGGGTGGAAATGTGCAATTTTATGTGAAAACACCTTCGCAAGGGATTTGAAAGGGTGAGGGTGAATTAAGTATTGAAATAGCTCAACAGCAGATGCTTGTCGGTGGCCTCATCCCCTTCCATTTCGTACGCTTATATAATATTTTTTTTTTCGAAAAACTGCATCGATTGTACTTTATGTACGAACCTTGAATCTTACCCCGGTTTCCTTGAAGAGATCGGCCCCAGTTATTTCGGGCGAGGGAATTCGAACACGAGCCAACCACCCTCACAAACCCGGGCCAAGGTTAACGGCACACGTTCACCCCAAAGTATTGTAATAAACAAAGGTGAAATCATTCGCTTTTACTAAAACAACAAGATGTATTTATTGACAGTCGGTTTTTCCCTTTATTCTAAGGGCTTTTAAGTTGAGTCATCCGCCCCTAAATGTGTAATTTCTCCCTCCCCTAAAAGAAACGCGTTGATACTTATTATCTACACGTCTTGTGCTTTGCTTTTCCAATCCACTTTGTTAACATTAAAAAAAGTGATAACGAAATATTTTTAACACTTTTCAGCCGTATGTCGTCCTTATAATCACAATCACAGCATCGGTCATAGAGAAAATGGCGAAAGTGTTTCAATATTGTTACTGCCTTCTGACATACGGAATTTAAATTACTTTTACACGATTGCGCTCCCTTTTCTTATTTAATTATTACATTTTTTAATAGGGAAAAATGGATCAGTTCGTGAATGTATTTGGATAAATGTTGTACATATAATTACTTAATTGATTATCTACTGCAATTTCATTAAAAAATTAAATGGGTGTAGTGTACACGGTGGTGTCCAGTATAAGGATGCTCGGTACGGAATGTCAAGTACATATTCAACTAAATACCTAGCAGCCTAACACACAATGTTGTGCTGTTTTCAAATTAAGGAAATTTCGATTGGTTTTTGAAAATAGTTTTTATTTCTATAACAGTTCATTGGCACTTTTTAAACTGTCGTCTTTAAGATGTCGTCGACAAATCTTATATCTTTCTTCTCTAGGTTTTATTTATTAAATTTTATTATTCCGCAACTCTAAGTACAGACGAAATAAAAAGTATTTCCAGAAAGAAACTAATCAAAATGAAAACAGCACAAGATTGAGCAATCTTTCATAATTTAACTCCTCACTGGCTATACTTACATTAGACATCATGCCTTCTATAAAAAATTACCAAGTCGATTTGTTTTTCGTTTACGTGTAAGTAACTAGAAAGGTTGCACCGATATACAGGGTGTTTTTTGGGGAGCTTTAGTGAGGGAAAGTTTTATAGGTTGATTCTTGAAAATTCGAACTTAGGGGTTACTCTAAAAGCCGAATCGATGTAAAATATTTTCAAAATGGTAGTAGGTACCTCCGGAAATGTCGGAAGTAGCTGGTATAGTAACTGCGTTATTTTAAACGACAACCATTATTTTTTATTGCATTTTTGAATTCTACGTGAAGTTTCAGTTTTGTTGATACCCACATGTCAATATCTACAATTTATGGTATTTAAGTTATTTTCACTTTTTGAACTAGGTAACAAAACCATAAATTGTAGTTATTAACATGTGGGTATTAACAGAACTGAAATTTCACGTAGAATCCAAAATCGCAATAAAAAATAGGAATTGCTCTTTAAAATAGCGAAGTTACTTGTTACTTCCGGCATTCCCGGAAGTGCTACAATTTTGAACAGATTTTACGTCAATTCGGCTTTCAGAATAACCCCTATACGTATAAATTTTCAAAAACCTACCTATAAAACTTTCCCAGAAACGTTTAACTAAAGGTTAAAAAAAACACCCTGTATCAATCGTTGGCTTGGAGTAAATTTTGCCTTTAACCAAAAAAGTTTTGATGACTGATATTGGTTCCATCAACGTTACTCAATACCAAAATTTTGCCTTAATTGAAACGTTTCCCTTCGCACCAGCAAATCTGTTTTCAACGCTTAGCCGCTTAGTAAGGCTGGCGAAACCTGGATGGAAAAGTAAACATAATTTAATTAACCAATTTTTATCTCGACGTAAATTTTTCGTAATCAGTTGTTTGTGTGCTATTTTTACGCTTCCGAAGCCATGGGAAGTTTGTATCCTGTAAACCAAGGAGGGTGCCTAAGCCTAAATCGTTTGAATTTTTCCGCAGGGATATAGGGATATTTCGCTCTGCACTCTAAAAGGGAGTTTCAATTTTCAGGATAAAATATTGAGATTTTAACCGGTCCCATCCAATGAAAATTGAATAGAAAACTATTCCGCAATTATTGAAAATCAAAATTTAAGTACCAAATTCGCACTAATTTATAATACAGAAATGCAGAAGTTGTTCCTTTTCGAACCGACGCGACGTTCGAATAAAATGTCGTTGCTTATTTAGTGTGTCTTGACGAATCAAAAATTGGCCTCGCCAAAATCCCTCATTTTTACAAATTGGGCAATCTTTGAGTTGATGTATTTGTACAATGGGTATAGGAAGTGTAGCTGCAAATATTAAACCAACGTATAGTAATATGTACATGACCCCCCCCCCCCCCCCCCCCCCCGTCGAGCGGTAATCACAGACAAAAGCTAGCTTACAAAGCCTCTCAGCCGTATAGCTCACTTTACTCGTTGATTTCTACGAAATGTCTTTATCTTGTTTCAGCCGACATACATCCAGTTCCAGTCCATACTCTCTCACCCATTATTCGAGATCCCCAAGTTTCGGGGATACTCATAGTTTGAAGAGACCAAGATGTCGAGTTTCAATGAAAATTTTCATTTCGGAAATGGTGCAGTAACACAATCTCTAATCAATAAGTTTCGTTGCCTATAGGGCAGACATTTCCTAGATTATGTCCATTATATGTTTTCAAGACTCAAGAGTTGTTCCATCTAGTATCATTTCACTGAACAATATTAATTTTCGATCGCCTTTAGATTTAAAAAGGGCGAAAGTTATTTAAAGCATAGTGTTATACCAATTCATCCACAGGTGATTCGTAAGTCGCGTACACCTCTTACAAGAAGATTTGTGAAATATCTACTGAAACTTAACATTATCTATAGGTACGTGAAAGTGTTTGCTAATTAAATTCTTTCGTGGATTGCACCTGTAGTCCTGTAGTGCCCTTTTCCCATGCATTAGTCATTAGATCTTTTATATTTTTACTTATTAGCAAATTGTATTCCATTGGGGTTAAGTTAATATAAAACTAATGAGTTCAGTAACGTCCAGACGTCGAGGGTGAGAGTTGTTAGACGCATGAGTTGGGGGTAGACAGAAGAGCAGGTCCCTGACCTCGATAAGCTCCGCCCTTCACGCGGTGCGCGTGCATTCCTTCTGCATTTGCTACAACAGGGTGCGGTTTACCTCACCCCTATGTGTCTAGCGCACTTGATCCCTTTTATTTTCGCACCTTCGGCAGATTATAACAATAATACTTGCAGCACCTGTATATTATTAGTATAATTACAATCGATCACGTTCCTATTTTTTTACGACTTTAAACGTTTCGTAATAAATCGATGAGATACAGTAACCCCATTACTGCGTTTTACCTCAACCATTGAATATCGAACTCAACGCAGAAGAATAAGACTAAAGAGTTGTCCACCCACGGCATCCATCCTCGTTGTTATTTCAGAAGCGTGACTTCAACCTGCTCGAGTGACACATAGAGAAATATGGAACCATTACTATCTTAAAGGGATATTCTTAGGTTTCTGTGTAAGTGTGTAAGTTGTTGAGCGTCGAGACCGGTGCAAGACGTCTGGATGCCTGCACTAGGGTGTTGTCATGGTGACTTCTGTTGGTTGAACCCTACATTGCATTCGCGTGCAATCGATATAAATGTGTAGGGGGTTGTTTTTGTAAGGGGCGATCTTAAATTGGGGAGAAGAAAATGAGTCTTACGACTATTCTCTACTGTCTCCATATAATAAAAAAAATGATGTTTTTGGGAAAATCGAGCACCTTTCATATTTTATTTGTATTTGTGTACAAAATCAAAGTTCATTTTTCCGCACGTGCTTTGTTGGCATGGAAACATCCCGGGAATTCCTGGATGCACACGAGTTCAGGGACACATTCAAGCCATAAAATCTCCGTATCATACAATTTAATTAAATTTCTATATTTACTTTGTATGCGCATTGTTCGTTATGTACCTTTGTGGTTTCGCAATTCGACTGACTTTTTTCCTTGTAGGTACATTCCAAAACTAACAAAATCGACAAGATAATACCTGGTATAAACTGTGTTTAGAAAACAAATTGGTATCCTGACCGTGTTTCTTACCTCAAATTTGGGATGATTATTCCATCATAATGTATAGAATGTTTGAGTCATTTAAATATGTATAACTTTTCGAAAATGATAGGGCAGGCCGATTAAGGTTTTTCGGAAAACCACAATCTGTAAAAGTTGGTTGAATGACTTGGAAATAGTTGCATGTGCAGCCAGTAGGAGGCAAAAATGTGACAGAGTTCGCCATCTATCGTTAAAAATGAACAGCACGGCGTAGTCTGCGCAAATATATTTTTGGTTTAATCGATGAAGCGCGCACTTGGCCTTCAAATATCCAGGAGGGTGAGCGCACGTGACAGCTGAGGGTTTTCACCCTGAGTTTCCCGGGACTTCCAAGAACTTTTCTCAAAAGTAATTACTAGGCCAGTAACCCCTACGCAATAATGCTTCTCCCCGAAATCATTAAGTCGGTAGATTATTTAAAAAACGTCGTCATGCGAAAGTTTACACGTCATAGTTTTTACCTCAGAAGTTAACAGTCCCAGTTTAAGTTAGTTGAACCGTTGCCGAAACTAGGCCGATGAAATCTACTTTGTGTAAACAAGGATAGATTTATTGCATTGTGGTGCGAATACGAGAGAGCCGAACGATTGGGGAGATAAAAGTGACAGTGAAAAATAATAATTTGTGTCAAATTAGAAACAAGTACCTTCGAATCGTGCAAGTCAAGGGGTCGTCGACACCGTTTCGATATTAAAACAAAATTGCTTTGATTTCTAATTTTAAAGAGTAAGAGTTTTGTGAAATTGTAGACCGCCACTCGACACGCTTCTGAAACACTTTCATTTTTACAATGAAAAGTGAAAATAAATCTCACCGCCGAGAAATTTATTGTAAATAAATGCTAATAGGTCCTCGGTGAAATTGATTTCACCGATTTTTGTTAGCATAATAGATTGTCAAAATTGTCGACCGATTTATGTTAACGACGCCGTTGATAACAAAAGAGAAAGAAGTAGGTACCAGTTTCTTATCAAGGCTGCAAAAAATTTTTGTGGATTATTCTAATAGCAAATAGTGCACGGTTCAGTGTTCTAAATGTATGTCAGCAGTTTGTTGTGTTGTTTCATGTTACTTTTATTAAAAAAATGTTGCGACCTCAATTTTTGAGGTCAACCAGCTCCGGTCGTCGACCCGTTCTATTACAATCAACCGTAATACCCTTTATCAAACGATAACTTTTTTATCACTCTCAAGGTCTTCTGTTACAATTAAGATTTTCTTTGTTTATACACCGCACGTACAAATAATTTTGCGTTCTTGGAAAACACATTACGGACCGCATCCTTTTTTAGTGCATCCCTGGACCTACGAAAGTCCCTTACGTCACTGACCCACTGACGGGTTATCAACCTATAAAGATCTCCAAAGGTTTTTTTTTTCGGAACGATTATTTTTTAAATTTTTATTTGTAAATCCTCGACTCTAATCGATAACTCATTTAGTAGATTAAGGTTTATAGTTCAGGAAGTGAATTCGTTGTGCCAAATTAGTGAAATAGGAAAACTATAATTTCCGCGCTACAATCGATTTGAATGCCTTCAGTAACCCATTTACGTTCGTGTGTTTTAATAACAAATTTATAAGTGTATATTTGAATTTGCTTAGTTAGCAGACCTAGTTGTGTAAATAAGACCTTCAAAGTTACTTAACTCATTTATTAAATTTATTGCAAATAAAACATTTTTTTCTCAATTTGCGTTAGATAACCAAAAAACATGGCTGCTTCCAATTTCAAAATATTGAAACTTCTCATTTTGTCCAGTAAAACGTCATTGTTACGTTGTAATGTATATTATAAATATACGTATTATATCGCTCAAAGAATCTCATAATAGGTCATTGTTCCCTGACCCTTACCGCTACGCCAGCACCTCTAGAAAAAAATTGATCGAATGTTTACTCAACAGGGAGTCATGTTTTCGTTGTAGCTTTGAGTGAAAGACTTTTTTATTCAATGGTTGTAGGTACACCAAAAAATTATGGGAAATTTCCTCGACTAATTTTAAGCCGTGTATAAACAATTTGAATCCCCTTTCGTTTTCAGTCATGTATCTGCTCAAAAAGGTAGTCTTCTGGTTTGAAAAAAATGCAAATTAAAAAACCAAATTTTTTCCAAAATATGATTCAAACATTTTGAAATTGCCGAGATTATTATGAAAAAGCATTGATTCCACTACGGTGTCCTGTTTTAAAAAATTCTTTGTACCTACCGAGTTTTTCGCGAATCAAACAATTTTTAAGGCGGAATTTAATTCTATTTACTGCTTGACTGTTTTTATCTAAATATACCCAAAAAACCACGATAAATCTGTTCAATATTCGGTTGAAAATTAATTTAAAGTAATAAATACAGAAATGTTTTATTTCAAATTTAGGAAGATAATTAATTATGTTATGATGAACCGATTAAGCAAATGAATGGCATAACAAATGATCATTTAGGGGGAAGATAATTCGCACCTAAAGACAACTCCGTTCCTGTAGCTGTAGCATATGGTACTTTCGAACTTGTACATGTATCTATTATGTTGCGTTTAAATTTCCTGAAATAATTTCCCCGGGCCATTAATATTTAAATAATTTCATTCGGAATTCTGTAAAAAAATGTTAACAATTTATTGCTGCGTGCCCTTTTTCCAATTTTTTAATTGTCCGCATATTAAAACTAAAAATGCAAATAAAATTTAAGTTCAAATTTGGGAACGCATATGTTCATCAAAAATATTACTATACCATAGTACTAGAGGTGCCAGCACCAGGGAAAAACCTGGCGTCCCAGAAGGGTACTAATCAGGCAAAAGTTTGTATTTCAATAGGTACATTTTACCGAATCAAAAAAAAAAAATTATATTGATAGGATTCGAACCCAAGACTTAAGCTGCAAAATGAGAATTTTGTTGCATCACCATTACACGTTCTAGGTTATTATTCATTACAATGCAGTGGCGTACGCAGACTATAGCCTTGGGAGGGGATATAAAAAGTGCGGTCTGATCTACAAATTTTAATAAACATTTGTTTTACAGAAAGTTATAAAATAAATATTATTACAATAAAAAATGCAATCGCCTTGGCTGCCGTGCAAGTTCCTCTATTATTTCGTCTGGTAGTTCCCCATTAATTGACATCATTGCCAGTCCATTAAGTCTGTTCTGTGAAGTTACATTTCTAAGAGCGTAAAATAGAATGGAAGGGTTGGGCGCTTGGGGGGTGATATACCCCCTTATCCCCCCCCCCCTTGAGTACGCCACTGTTACAATGTGATCGTTCCTATTACAATTGCAGTTGGCCTCGTACCACAAGAGTGTAGGAGTGTTAAATAGTATCTCTTTTGATTATAAAATTGAGGGGTGTTTCCAAATTTAAAATAATGAAGATGTCAATATTAGGGATGGGAAGTTTTTTGTTATTAAGTGCATCTCGTATGATTGTTTGGATATTCTATACCATTCGCCGTAAAAATCATGGACTGGTACAGTAGTATGATATGATAGATATGATAATATCTACTTTGAAAATTAGAAGACGATTAATATAAAGCTGGATTGAGTAAAGCGAGTACTTGCAAAAAGACCGTTGTTTACTAGAACTAGAACACACAGAGCTGCACTGATTATAGTTGGAATGCTCCTTTAAAGGAGTAAGAAAAAATTGATAGGTTGATGAAAGTAAACATCTTTTTTTAATTTTAGAAATAGAAAGGAGACAAGGGGGGAAGAAAGACGGAGAAATTCCTCTGAAGAGACTACTAACGAATATAAGTCGAAAATTTTGAATGCAGTCAAAGCATCGCGATTTTTTATACAACATTCTCGGAGCCCAATTTACCAGTACCTATTAGGAAAAATGCTTAAACAAATACAAAATAAGACATAGATATTCCTCTTCCTATTAACATTGTAGGGGTTGTTTTCAGCCCCCCTCTCCACTAAAAAGGAATTTGACGTGTTGATTTTCGATTTCTATTCTAATCCTAGAATAGTTTATCCAGTTCCGCCTTTGTGCTGGGTTTCGGAAAGATCCAGTTTTAAGGCCAGTCCCACTAACGCATCGGCTTTCTCATTGATTTTTCTTCCAGCAGTTCCAGCATGCCTTTTAACCCATACAATCTCGAGGGTACTGTTGTTTGCTACTTATTATAGTATGTGGAGACATTCGGAAATCAACCTAGAGGTAATTTTGCACAGGGCAGTCCTGTTGTCTCTGGAAATTCTGATTATTTGGCTCTTTATGCTATGTGTTACAACTTTTCTTGCAATAAGCGTTATTCCTACCAGTTCAGCTTGAATTCAGAATTTTGTCTAGTGGTTGGGTGATGTGAAGTAAATATCAATGCCGTTCCTTACATTATCTTAGATTAATCCGTGAAGATGGATGTAACTAAGTCAGGCCGGGATACCATCTGCACATGAAGAAAAATCTGGTAGTTCCTCCCTATTATAAATTGAGGAACGCGAGGGAGTTCGATTTCCTCTCCAAGATAGGCAATCGTTTAATTGTCTCGCATAAAATTCGGGAGTGTCCTATCTGTTGTTTAACAACCCCTTCGTTTTCAGACGCCCGCATGGCCTACTCTCGCACATGGGGAGATCCAGTGGGGGCAGGTACAGAAGGACTTCCATGACGGCTGTGGAAGTTGTTCGCATTGCGTTCGCATACACAAGGCACACTAGTTTTTGCACATGATCCAGAAGTACTATAGTTCACCAGACAATTGCTCCATAGCAAAACATAAGTGTAATCACAGCAGTGTACGTACTACAATCACAAGACAGTCTTTGGGGATGGGCCCAAAAGTGTAAGAGTTTTTCCCGCCCTCGGCAGAGGTGTGACGTAATTTAATCGAAAACTAGTTTACAACATGCTTCCCTTAAAAATAAATTTGACGTTTTTTTGTATATTTTTAGATTTTCAATAGATAATGAAGAAATTAAGTATAGGAAAAAATTAACGCAAAACCAATTTACTTTCTCAGTCACCCTTCAATTGCGGGTTATCATCAAGGTACTAAAAGAGAATTAACAATATATATTATAATACAAACGGTAAAATTTTTGCGCAAGAAACATTTAACACGCACACAGTAACAGACTAAAATATTCTGTCGTAGTCGTATAGGTTAACAATTAACAAACATTGTATCTTATCACAAAAATATAAATAATTGTTAACAATTTTTAAACCCGACTATGTAACAACATATCAAGTGGAGTAGATAAGGGATGTAATAATAGGTGGTTCTCCAATGACCCCAGTAATTTTGTTATATTTGTCGATGTAGTATTTTTCCAAGTTTGTAGATATTGATGTAATGATGTTGGTTTCATATACATATCTAAAACTTCTGCAGAGTAGGTACCCGAAAATGTGACCGCAAAGTGCGAATAGCGTGTGCCGGTGTTATTATTTTAATTTAACGTTTGTGTTCATTGAGTCTAGCTCAGAGGTTCCCAATCTTTTTCGGTTTGCGGCTCCCTAAATAATCGTATTTTTTCCGCGGCGCCCTTAATACATCAGATTTTTTTCTAAATTTTTGACTTTCTTGAAAAATTGGAAAACTTTAAAAACGATTACTAAAGCATGTGTGGGGAAACCGTGCTTGCGCACTAGCCGTTTCAAAAGGTGTGGATTGGAAAGAAAACGATGAAAGACTCGAAAGTTGCTAAATTCTTGGAATTTTGTCAGCATACATGATCGTTGGCGCAAAAATTCGAGAACTAGAAATTCCAAGAAAATTGCCGAATTGTTTAATTGAATATTTCGCGCCTGGGAAGCCGCGGCACACTTTGTTAATCACTGGTCTAGTTTGTATGTTGCGGGTCGACATAGGATTAGGAAGAATCGCAATCATTAGGTACAATTATTGAGTTTGTAAGTTTATATACAGGGTGTAGAATTAGCCCATGCACCATAGGGATTTCAATGTAAAAATCTTAATATTCGATTAGGTACTTGTTTCCCTAATTATTTTAGAGAAAAAGACTAATTAAACGATTTTAGTTGCTTTGTGTAAAAGTTAATTTTTTTATGAAATTACCACCTGTCAACAATTTCAAGGCACCACTGATTTTTGAGAAAGTGGAAATTTTCATTTGCCTAAATATTTGTTTTCTGAAAAATTCAAAGTAAAAATAAGTAAATCAGTCGATTTAGGGTTTTTGTCTCTACCAAAAAAGACTTTTTGTTTAAAATAATTAGGGAAGCAAATACCTAATATTAAGATTTTTACATTGAAATCCCTATGGTGCATCGGCCAATTCTGCACCCTGTATACTGAGCGAATATACATTAGATAGAATAGAGGTTGCAATTTTTTATTGAAACTTGGTAGATTTGTAATCATTGATTAACTTTGAGATGAAGTTCAGTGATAATGTGACAGTTTTCTGCTAATTTTTTCGGTCTGTTTTTCGTCCAATTTTTGTCCTTTTCCACTGTTACTTAACATTATTTTGGTTGTTGTTCTTTTGCTAACATGTTTTGTTGTTTGAGTATGCCTAGAGTACGCGAATTATTGGTTTGTGAGAAGCTGGTTTTTTATTTGCAAAAGCTGTATTTCCGACACCATTTGGTTATTTCTTTCTATTGAAAATTTGTTTAAGTTCGCTATTGATGAGACGATAGAAATATGGTAACTCATTTTAACTAAAAACGCGATTTTGTATTTCATTCGAAGACGAAAGCGTCGATGAGTTTATTTATGTGCAAAAGATGTAAGTGAAGTTCTAAGTAGAAAGTATTCGCCATTAAAATCACTTTCGATTGTAGCGTGAGAGAAAACGTAAATAATAAAGAGTGGAACGATGAGTGCCCTTTCCTTAAATTATAAAAAAATTGCAGGTAGACGGTGACGGCGACACAGTAATAGGTAGCAGAGAGTGCGCTGACCGAAGGTGAATTAAGTTAGTGGGTCAGATTCAATAGCGCTTGCAGAACCACTCTCGCTCTTCAGTGTTGGCTGCGCGCGAGTCGCGGCGAAATATTAGCAGTTACAAACAAACGCTTGTTTGTCGCTTTTCTTCGCATTACAAATTTTTGTACTCTCCAAAATAATTATTAAGCGCGTGCTAAAACGTTATACGATGTTTATCTCAGTTCGTTATCGTCAGTTGTGAGTGCATTTCCTCAACGATGACTGTTAACGATTATAAGGAAACCGCATGTGCTACAGTCGGATCGGTTGAAGATATGGAAGTCGAAAATGATTCCGTTCTTCAAAAAGGACCCGCGCCTCAGGATAGCGAGAATCTTCTAGGACGGGTACTTGCAGGTACTACCTATTTTTCTTTAGTTATTAATTGACTTACCCGATCGAAATATAATTAATAGAGTCCAAAATAGCTTTTACTTAGTTGGAGTATGTGCCAAATTGAGTTTTTCTAAACCGAATAGTCTCCAATCGTAGTTTTCACTTTTCAATGCTAAGACAATAACTAGGACAATGAGTACCTCTCGCGAGACTAGTTCATTGCTCCTCGTCCTTCCTCTCAACATTGCTTCTTTGTTAAAATATAATTCCCTCTCACTTTTGCGCTCGCTTTTAATTCAACAAATAGCCTGAGGTTTAAAGATCCGTGTCAGCCAACGTCGAATCTCTCGACGGGGTACGAATAGAGTAGCGAAGTGTTATTGGAACGAGTGGGATAGTAAACGAGGTCAAAAGGGTTTTGTAACGAGGCTAGTTCGTTCACCTTTTTGCAGCAGCTATACTGTGAATCTGGGGCAAGATGAAATTAAATGGAAGAGGTTGAGTGCGAAAACAGCACATGTGCTACGTTTAACCAATGAACGTTACGTATTCCCCACCAAATTTAAACGTCGAGGACGGGTTCAACGTTCTCGGCCGCTAAATGGGTTACCTGTCCCCCGCGTTCCTTGCGACACACTGTACGTTGTTATCGTAATTTCGATATTGTGACAATTCCCCTTTCGTAACATTATTAATACCGTTCTCTTTATTAAATTGATTACATTTTAGCGACTCTTAAGTATTTCATTGTACTTGTACAACAAACGACGGCCGCTTCCTTGCGTGATTTCATTATTTTTAACCTTCACCTAATAAGCTTAGCTTAGAGAATGTTCCCTCAATGTAAGTAGTAAATGGAATCCGATCATTATTTTACACGTGATCGATTATTATTATAAGTACACAAACATTCTCTGTGCAAACCCTAACAAAACTTGCATTTCTGGACCATGTTGTAGAATAAAAAAATCGAATGTGTTTGTAGGTAGGTAATCTTCCAATGATTGCATAATTTCTTCGAATGATAACCTATAATTTCTTCAAGATTCCTATTTTCGAAAACGAACATTTTCTCATAATTATTGGCATTCGAATGATATGGTCTTGATAAAAATAGTATCGTATTCATTATTCGTATAATATTGGTGCGAAAAATCGAGCTGTCCCGATTTCTCCTCTTATGACGCCATAAGTTCGCACTGTTCGTTCATTGATTACGTAAGTAAGATAATTTTTAATGGTGTGCTCCTTTTTAAGCGTAACAATAAAAGTAAAAGCTAACCACACGTATCATTTAATACCATCAAGTATCGAGTGAAACTCCTTTAATTTTTGTTTTGTTTTAGCGAACGCACTTTCTCTTCTAGCCAATAATAGGAAATAATGTAATGACGTTATTTTATATTTTTTTTGTTACATACGAGGCGGTCGATAATACACGCAAGAAGTGCGCTAATAAAATAAATGAAAATAGATAAGTTTGACATTGGCTGTTACAAAGACAGATATCTAAAATTATTAGTTTATAAACAAGTGCAGAAGCGAGAACGATTTGTAGATAGACACGCGTAAGAGTGAGACGGTTCGTAAAAATCTATTTATGTGGCCGTGGAAGAAGTGAAACAGGCATAGTTGGTTCATAAGCTTACGATATTGTATGTCGACCTCAAAACCGAAAGGCAATGCCCTAGTCTCTATAGAGGGGAACTTGTTGACCTCGATTTAAAGTATTTGTGAGTCAAAATGGAATCGCTGAGAGACTACATTCGATGACCCCCAGAGTCGGTCAACGAACTAGTCTCGTGACGGGAACCATATGACCTGAATTTCTCTCGCTTCTCGAAGTTCCAGAACGCTTTAAACTAAGGGAAATAATATCGAACCCGAAACGAGGCTATATTGCCTGTCCTACATATACCCAGTCAAGGTGAATGGCCGTTACATGAACTATCTTCATCTTTACACTCCATCTTCTTTTTTTTTGTTCCTTCTTAGCACTAAATACAGCTTTCTTAACGCGCTTTCATTGTAAGTTTTATTAATTAACAATGAAGCTGAAAGTAAATTATCCGGTTTCTTTTTTGATATAAATAAAAGTGAAAGCAGGTGCGTGTGCGTGTTCCTCACACAAGAAAGTGAATCTTTTTTATTGAAAGATTACCTAACCGATGACACTCTCACTTCACAACCTAAAAATTACTGTAGGTACCTACTTTTCTCGATTATATATTAATGACACGAGATTTTTATGCTGAAATGTCAATTTGGAGCTGAACCTTAACAAAATTTAAAGTAATCGGAAAAGCAACCTTTTTAATGGGTTACTTTATTGATAATTATTTTACTAAACTTTGGACCAATGAGATTAAAGTGAGCGAAATTTGAATTTTAAATTTAAGAAAATTAAGCCATCGCAGATGTGTATCGTGTCCACAGATTTTGGGAAATGTTTTAGCATCATAATGTGACCACCAAGTGTTGTAGTTGTCTTTCCACTTTGTTCAAGGTATAGGAAGTTGTAGAGACAGAAACTGATTGGAGTACGTACGTAGACGTAGAGTCATCAGAGCTCTGCGATACTTCCACCCCTATTCCTATTAAATTAAAATCAATCTGAATTACACACAGGTATAAAATTGTCACACATTGGGGAATATTGGTATAACAAAACGCCAAAAAGGACACGTCTGCACATGCCAATTAAAAAGTAAAAAAAAAACAGGTCGCTGTACAATTTTGAAATACTGGTTATATAATTATAACTTTTTAAATTTACTTATTTTGAAATGGTAGATGTGTCGTAAAACTGTAAATGGTCCAGACGCTTTCCCCTCTGGTACTGTGTTAGACGGCGGGTACCTTCTTCACGTAATGTCTTAATTAAACCATCTAAAGGAACAAGACCCTTACTGCGCTTATTCTGTTCAGAACACGTAGTAGGGAGATCCCTCTGCAATTTTATTGTTCAACTTCGTGGTGTCTGCCTCTTTCGAAATAGGCGCAATTTCGAGTTTTTAGTCTTTTGGAATTTCTTGTACATGTCATATCCACGCAGAAAGTTCTTCCTCTCTCTTTCGAGGTATTTTATCATCTCAAATTTTATAGTATCTATTCCAGCGGCCTTATCTATTTTAATTTTATTTAATGCTCTATTCATTTTAATTTCTTCTTTGTCTCGTTTTCCATCTAGTTTCCATCTTCTTTTGCTTACCGTATTTTTCTTCCACCTTTTTATCGAACTTTTCTTACCACCCGTCTCCATTTTTGCCCCGTCTGCAGATATTTCTTCCATAGGGTTTTCTTCTTTTTGACTTCCTGCTTTGTTTCCTGATTCCACCACGCGGTCTATTTCTTTTTATTTACATTTTTATTCATCCTTCACCTGCGCTTCTCCCCTTTTCTCGCCGTTTATTAGTTTTTTGATGATGACTTCAATCAGTCTCTCATTTCTACTCTTCGTCCATTACACAGAGTGATTCGGGAGGAAATGGAAATATTTTAAAGACATGATCAGTACGCTAAAATAAGCTCATATTATGTTCAAATCCGATTTTCATTTGTTTCAGAGATAATTAGGTTTTTCTTTTTAAAAAGTTAATCAAGTTAAATTTGACAATGTTGTTCTAAATGCCAATTTGAAACAAATGCCTCATATTTTCAGTCACAGAGAATATGCAGATATAGTGTTTGTTTATGGATTTTTTAATGGTACATAATTCTGTTTGTTCGGTAGAAGAGTATCGACGTTGTTTTCCGAATCGAAGAATTCGTAATAGATAAGTGTTTCAAAATGTTTTTACACGTGCTAGCGAAACTGGAATGTTCTCAAGTGCTGCACTTATTGTTTTTGAAAAACTTTGATTAACTTTTTAAAAATAAAAACCGAATTATCTTTGAAACAAATGCGAAAATCGGATTTGAACATATGAATTTATTTTAGCTTCCTGGACCTTATTAAAATATTTCAATTTCTTCTCGAATCACCTTGTGTGTTCACATTTTTGTTTATTTGCCCTTCATCCACTCGTCCTTTCTTTTTCTTATTAACTGTTGAATCTCTTTTCCCTTATTAGTTAGATCACTGTTAAGAAATAGCATTTTGAAGGACACACATGTTCAACGTTTCTTTTAAATTTTTTATTTCAATCGTACATGTTTTACTCCAGCAAAATTTCGTATTTCGGCCTTCGGGTCTACATTAGCTTGTGATTCCGAGGTAGGTAATCCCAGTCATAATAAGATTGTTTTTCTTTTCCTCCATCTCTATCTTTAAAGCAAGTATCTCTCTATTTTCTTTCAGTTTTAGTGTGTTTCTTGATTTTCAATAAAATACTTTTTTGAATAAAAAACCGTAGAAAAAAGACAAAAAAACCGATCGGTTATTTCTTTTCATTTACATCATTAGTTCTTCTTCCTATACTTCTTCTTCTTCCTACTTACATCAGAAAACGTACTCGGACTGCTACATCTCATTATCTATTTTTAAAAAACAAAAAGTAGTTAATTTCTCCTTGATTGTGCATTTATTTTAAAAACACATACTTAATGTATAGTATAGAAATAGAGAGCCTCCATCCCTGTCAGAAAATTCCCCAACGATTTGACCAAAATCACAGAAATGGGCCCTAACGAGCAGAGGGATAGTACAAGATTCTGTTTTAATTCTCAAAAAGTTAGTCACAAAAAAATGTTTTTTAAAGCAATTTTGAAACAAAAATTGTAATTCCATTATCTGTATTAGAAGGAACAGGTTATAAAAAAGATCCTCAGCCATGCAAAACCATCAAATTTGAATACCTACATAAATTAAGATTGTCCCCCAAATTTTGGACGTATTTGAGGTAAACTACTAACGTAGTAAAACTACAAACGTTGTTCTTGCTCATCGAGTCAACCAATAAGTTTGGTACTTTTTTAAAAGAAATAAACTTATAAATAATGTAATGTCCAATATGGTGGACGAAGCCTTAAGCCAAAATATAATAAGGAATTATTGGATACAACCAAAGCCGGAACAAAAACCATTAATGATTTCCCTTGATCCCCCTTTAATAAAACATCTATTATTTTACAGTTAAAAAAATTCATTTTGTGTAATTACGTATAAAAGGTCAGCAAAAATTAAACTCTCAGTAACTATTGTAGATGAAAATTCTGTTCAGTTTAGAAAGTATTGGGTTGTCAATATTCCTTTAAACGTTTATGGAATAATAAGTAAATTCTCGATAGTCTGATGTAAGGTAAAATATTTTCGTTTTATTTGAAGTTCGGGTTCAAGTTTATATAAACTTCATTATTCGGGCGTTCAACGTTCTCTATCGGATTGTACGAAAATAAAATAAAAAAACCTAATACTTTAAATTAAATGATAATCCCATTAAATTGTTAGGAAAAATCCCGAGTTGAAAATGCCAAATGTAGGTAGGTAATCCATATTTGTAAAAAATAACACGATTTTGGAAGATTCTCTACGGTGTTTTAATGAATTGATAAAATGAAATAAAATTTCTCATGTAGCAAATACGTAAAAATGTTATGAAAAATTAAATCAGAATGGTCACAAACGATTACGCTATAAAAAAATTAACATTAGGTATAGCAATTGATTACAAACGAAAAGATTCTATTCATGTTTAATTTTGTGTATTACCTAAGTTTATTAATCGGCGATTGAGCCGCCCCAGCATATTTTCTCTTGCATTCTATTAATGGCTTACCAAGAAAAACGAGATGGTAGATTTAGGGTATATTTCATACTAATGTATTGTTCAATTTTTCCCTTTTCCTTATCTCGCGTTCACCTGTGCTCTCGGTTTCCTAACCAAAGTGACAAAGAGTTTCAAAATTGCTGGTCAGAAAATTGCCATGTGATTAATCAAGGTTTTCATCTTGATTCAAATGATCTTGTATAGTTCTCTTCCAAGAAACGTGAGATGACACATTAATTCAACTGCAATCCGTTTTCGAAATTCAATTCCATTCAGTATTATACCTAATGTATGTATGTATCTAGTATCTACATATTTGGAAAATGAAAAATTGTATCAAATCGGTTTGTTTAAGTTTAAAGTTTGAGTAGGTATAGTTATACAGGGTGAGTTTTTTTTCATTATTTGTATGGGGATCTCGGAAACCATAAGAGTTACACATTTGCTTAAATGGGGAAAGATTTGCTTCTTTGGAAGACTAATCCAGATACGCTTTTGTTGATTTAAGAAAATGCATGGCTTACTAGATATTTGTAAAAAAGTTAAATTCTCCAAAATCGTTTCAGCCCTTTAATTCGTTTATTTCTAAAGATAGATAAAGATTGTTCAAATACAATTTGTAGATAATTTTGTGCCGAATATCGTCACCGTAGGTACTAGTTTTTTAATTTTGCTTAGCAGTTTGAGGTTATGAAGCAAAGTTGAATTTTTTTAAATGGAAACAATAGTTGGCTATGACGTATTTTAATAGTGCATTTTTTTCTGATTGTAATGATGTAAGGATTGTATCACTTATTTTGATAAATAAAGGCACAATACACGTTTTCCTATTATTAGGTTTACAAAAAATCATATCCTGCCATGGAAAACAAAAGAAATTATTATCGATACGCATTGTGACACCTTTTCAACATGGAGTTAACAGCTTTCCCAATTTTACGCTCATTTACATCTAATCCGCTAAACGCATTAATAACAACTTCCTGCAGCTCCTGCATCTTTTATTCCTCCAAATACAAAAAAGTCTAAAGGTGTGTCGATAATAATTGTGTACATTTCATTTCGAACACTTACTGTAAATTTCTTTTGTTTTCCATGGCAGGATGTGATTTTTGGTAGACCTAATCATAGGAAAACGTGTATTGTGCCTTTATTTATTAAAATAAGTGATACAACCCTTACATCATTACAATCAGAAAAAAATGCACTATTAAAATACCTCATAGCCAACTATTGTTTCCATTAAAAAAAATTCAACTCTGCTTCATAACCTCAAAATGCTAAGCAAAATTAAAAAACTAGTATGGTGACGTTATTCGGCACAAAATTATCTACAAATTGTATTTGAACAATTTTTACCTATCTTTAGAAATAAACGAATTAAAGGGCTGAAACGATTTTGGAGAATTTTACTTTTTTACAAATATCCAGTAAGCCATGCATTTTCTTAAATCAACAAAAGCATATCTGGATTAGTCTTCCAAAGAAGCAAATCTTTCCCCATTTAAGCAAATGTGTAACTCTTATGGTTTCCGAGATCCCCATACAAATAATGAAAAAAAACTCACCCTGTATAAAACGGAAGTGCCATGCATATAAAATAAACTACTTATCCCTTATGGTCACTTTCACAAAATTTGTTAATCCTATTGATAAGTACATAATAATGTAATTACCTATTAGATTACTGGCTATGTGGTAGAAGAAGAAAATTTTTCCACCAACCCGATCAAATGTGAAATGGGATTACTTTCTTTTGTGAAACCGAAACCGACCCTTAACTCTCATAATAGGCAGATAATAAATTTCGATTCATTTCTGTAGATCTTTTATGAATGATATTTTCATTCGGAGTTTTTTGATAGAAATTCATAAAATAATTTTTTGAGTAGGTATTAATTTTTATGACAAAACTTGTAATAATTTAACAAAATTAAATAGTTGGGGGAATTTGGTGATTTTGATTTTTTGTTTTGCGGACAAACCTAATAGATTCAAATTAAAAAGCTCATATTAATTTGAAGGTCTTAAAAAAACTACACTATGTGCCACTTTTATTATTCGTCAAAGAAGAAATGATTAAGAAACGCTTACCTACATGCTAAAAAACTGTAAGTAATTGGATAACGTATTATTAAATCGTTTCTTGGTACCAACTAACGATTCCAATTAGTAGACATTAAAAGTACTCGTTACTGAATGCAGAAATTAAATCGGGTCAAAAGACAGAGAATTCTATTAGAAATAAAGGGAGAATTTCTCTAACAAAAACTTGCTCGTCATTCCACGCTTATTATACATATAGAATAGATATATGAAAACCAAACTGTTTTACTATAAACTAATAACAGATTTTAGCGAAATTAAATAAGGGAAATTTTCATTTATTCCAATGATATCTAAATACCTACTAAAAGTTTACATCTTGTTAATTATCAGATGCAAGCTCTAACAAAATAAACGATCGAGCTTTCCAATTATCTAAGGTAGAGAAGATAAACAAACTATGCTGTTTTTCACTTTGCGTGGGATACATCAAGAGAACAGAAACGTCCCACGTTCGGAGAGGAAAATGATCCCTGTTACAACAAAACCCTAATAAGAACGAACTTAGATATAATAATTTAAAATCAAATCCGTTGTCGTCGTTGACCCGTTTAACATTCGCTATATTGGTATGGCCACAACATAGTTAGCAGAAGCTAGGAAACTGCCATAATTGACTTCAAATTGCCCTCCTACACAAGCGAGTTCAACAACCGAAATAGGGGTGAAATTCCAAGTATTACGGACTCGATGGATAAATCTAGGGCAGAGCGTAGGTGGTATACAATTTGCTTTTCTCCTTATAAAATCTAGGTACAGAGAGATTTTCCAACGAACCGACGTCCCATGTTTTATGCTTCGTTGGGGGGGTGGTTGTCGTGGTGTTGTTTCTAGACTATCAAAAAAAAAAAGTAAAGACGACGAGGTTTCAAAACATTATGGGGGTGATGAGGACGTTAGGTTATTCACCTACAATACCTCGAGGTCAAATAGATGTAGGTCACTTGCCTTGCATATTATAACACTGTAGTAGTCGATCTTTAGTTTACATAATTGGTAATAATTGGCGCGGTGTTACTTTTAAGTTTTTAATGAAATTTTGTAAGACTCCGTGAGAGATTAAGAAATTTTCTTTGATGTGTGGCATCCCGAGAAAAATCCAGAAGTTTTTATTATTTCCTTGGGGGATATGAGCGTGTGTAGGCGTCTTCTCATATAGGATTTTACGTCATTACGTCAACCGCGTTACTTGAATTAGTGGAATGTTCAGTACGGCCCTGGAGTTTGCGTAATGATGTAACTAATCGAGAGTGCGGCCCAGATCTTGCGGGTCGCCGACCGACAAAGCGGTCAAGACTCCCAACAATTCTCGGTCTTTTATAACATTCCTATCTTATCTGTTTTTTTTTTAAATAATTGTAAGTGTACCGTTTGTTAGTATCGCTACAATTATTTGCAATGTACAAAAACCGCAAACACGATTATGTTTATATAGGTCAGTCTACGATAAAACGACACCACAAAACAAAAGGTAGAAGTCATAGTTTAAACAAAAGAAAAAATCAAAGGTCATCGATAGGCAAATCGCACACATATGGTTAGTGCTTGCTTGAATCTCAAGGTCTTTTGATTCGCGCGTCCCACTTTCTTCACCAATGGTCATTGACTGGACCGATTCTATTCAAAATCTTCGAATACACCCCTAAATCGAAAACTTTCGCTTTCGCCTCTTTCCCAATTTTCATTATGAAACATTTTGGTAAATGACGGAAGATTTAATTACTTTTTAAATACATATATATGTATACGATTTACTCTCGATAGGTATAACTAAAAATGAACTAATTAAAAAAGTGTTCTCGATAAATTCATAATCGTTTCAACATCGCGGTCGTTACCCCCGTTAACAAACAAACTGTTTTTTTTGTATCTGATAATGTTTAGAAAGCTTAAAATAACGAGATAAATTGCATTATAAAGTAAATAAGAAATTGATAGCAAAAATAAATGGTTAGTTTTTGGTGGAACCTTGACGAAGAAGAATCGCTTATGAATTCTGAACACGTGTTTGTGTATTGTGCCAAATTGATATCATTTAATTTAATCTACAGGTGAAAAAGTGGCGTCTGCGCGCGTCACGACGCCCACGTTCTGTTAACAACCCCGGACGCGGCCGCTGAACCCGCCAGTTTAGCACGTACTTTCAACCCTCTTGGATATGTTTTATAGTTAAAAGTGAATAAGATGAATCGGTGCGAACTATACCCAATGGAAATCAATCCAGGTTAATATTATTATTGTCTTAATTATTTTTATTGGTAAAATGTTATGTTCGTCTATTAACGAAAAATTCGTACAAATTGACAAAAAACACGTGTTCATTGACCCTGACACTTCGGTTTATTTGCACATACTTTGTAATTTTATACGATCGCGACATCTATGTATCGAATTGTAAAGCAAATTGGTTTACAGATTTTCGGTAGAGGGAGTCGCGTGTTTCCCACGCACATCATGATTCATTCATAATAATTCTTAATTGGTTGTAAACAATCTTAATTATTACTATTTCTATTGATAAGGACGAAAGTGTTACCCCTGTACCGAAAAACTCAATCGTATCCGTTTGACCTCCGTAGGTCGCACCATCTTATCAATCATTAGAAAAGAAATGTATAGCGAAAGGGATAAAGTAAACAGGTGAGCGACCTACAAGGAGGACAGTAGCACTGCCACAAATAATTTCTAGTGCCACGCGCGAGTTACGCAAGTACGGCCCTGTTGTAATATACGCAAACTATTTTATTTACTAAATTTTATTTGTGGTCAACGCACTTTACTCAGCTCTTTCCTTTAAATCTTTTCGAAAACTCGGCTATAATAAAGTTCGCTTTCTTTGACCTGAAAATTATCGATACACACCGTTTCCTCTCGCAATGTACTTTCGATATCACGATCTATTAGCAATAAACCTAATAATAACCCAAATTCGTGTATCCATTGATCGGGAGGAATGATCTCGGTGCAAGTCCAACGAGTTCATCGTTCGCGAGGTCGTTGGTTGCATGTGCACGCGAATGTGAACAATAACAACGATTGCAGATGTAGCAAGATCGCTACTGAGGTGAGGTAAAAGTAACGGTGTTTGAGTTCGACGTTCTTTTTCTTGGAGGTAATGCAAGGCGCATGCCTGTTTAATTAAATCAAATACATAGGTATATAAATAAAATAAAGCGGCGCACTCTAATTTACTACGAGCGCCATCTATACACGAGTAAAAATTACGCAAAAAATTCCCTCATTCCTGGAAGTAAATCGTTCACCGCAAAAAGCGGAGGTCAGAACTTTTTTTGTACGCGCTAAACTCGTCAAATTTCTGTAGTCAAATCTGGGACAACGATCTAGCAGATTTATTTTTCTTTTATGTGAAAGTAGGTTGGTTAAATGACCTAAGAACTATATTATGAGGTGCTAAATTAAAATCAATTAATCATACTAGGGGGGTAGGTGGGTGGGGGGTGATTTAATCTTTTACACCTCGACAATCGAGGGAAAGTTCTGGTCCGCCCTTTAACGCATTTCGTGTTTGATTACAGTTATCTGACTGACTGAAATAAAATGTTAATTTAAACAAATACATTTTATCGAGAAGAATTTCCTGTGCGTCATGGTAAACAATTTACATTTCATTTACCGACTATAACAATTTGGGTCAGAATGCTGGTTATTTTTTGAATCACTAAATCATTCTGTGGCGTTTCGGTTTAAGGGGTTGATATTTATGACGTTTGTAAAACCATTTCTAACGAAGGTCGTAGCCAATAATCGACCGTTAAAACTTCCAAATATACAAAGCATTGTGACCCTTCGAAAACAGCAACATCACTATCGTTACGGTAATTACGGGTCTTTGATCTCTTTAGTGTCAATTTTCTAGAATTCTTAGAAAGATACTGTCGTAAATCGTAAATCAACCAAATATTGTGGTCAATGCACTCACTAGTTGGTTGTTACTCCTAAGGTGACTGCGTTATGCAAGTAGATAATTTTTGTGAAAATTTCCTGCAACTCTCGTAGTCCCGTAAATGCAATGTTATGGGTCTAATTTAAAGGTTTACCGTGAAATCGTTTTTCGCCGTATCTAAAGTGAGTAATTTCGGTTTGACTGTGTAATGGTAAGAACCAACGAGGTCAGTCACCTATTTAGAATCCTCTTTTACCCAATAGTAGATATTTCTAATTCGTCGCAAAGTTCGATGGCCGGTTTGTGTCAATAACTCATTAACATTGATAATAGCGGAGGTCACGAAGAGGAGGTGGTTCGTTCTTTCTTTAGTGAAAGAGCGTTACTCGTTAGATGAATGCATAGTAAACGCACTTATTATATTAACAAACGTAATCCGTTAGAAGTGTGTACACACCATCATTTTGTATGCGTCGCGTACGTCTTCGCCCAGTCAATAACCTTTGTAAACCGGAAATAGAAATATTAATTATAATCCGGAGAAAAAAGCAAAATTCGTCGCCGACAGGTTTCAAAAGCGTAAAATCTTTGAGCGTTCTTATTCAATGATAAAATATAGGAAAACCTGTTTATTATAAAACGTACAATGGGGAAACAGACGGCGCGTGCAGCTTGCTGATTGCACCCCTTACATAATATTCTATTCTAGGAATAACTGTACACGATGGCTAGAAGATAAAAGCGTTTTTGCCACGTGCGGTTAAAAAGATTTTTGGCTTAAGGGTCGTCCGGAGTAACAGCTTTCATTTTCTTCCTGTAACGGAACACCTTGTGTGTCACGTGTCATTATTTCTTCCTACTTTATTATAATTGCGATGCTATTTTATAACGGTGGTGCTTCTACCGGAAATGTGAACAATGTATTTTTAATGTACGCGAGGGCAAAATTTTGAACTTTACAGTACAAGGGACATTCGAACTTGGCCGTTTCTATTTGGGACAATAAATTGCACAATGTCTAACGGTTTTGGGTTTTTTTTTTTGGATCGTGGGTTCGGTCATAAACAAAATAATTGCGACCGTAATTCGGTCATAAAAATGTTGAGCAAATTGTTGCAAATACATAATACGCGATTCGTATTCTCTCTTCTCAAGTTCAATGTCAGTCAGTCGCATCTTTTTTCCTGGGTCGCCGACTGGCCATGGCCGTAGCACTTCTTAATAGAGCAAGATGCAGTAAAAACTAACCCCTCTTTCTGGTGACGCGCGAAATGTTCCGGTATAAACCGAGCGTGATGATACAGCAAAACTTTGATGATGTTTCTGTACCACTGGGGTAAGTGACTTTGCATGACCTCAGATATATGTATGTATTGCGAATGTTCTCGAAAAATTCCGACCAGAATGTTGTTCGGTAGGTTACTGGCCCGAAGCAACCTAAAAAATTTGTGTCTTAAAAGAATGCCGCTTAGATGATGGGGTTTCGAATTTGATTTTTATTCGACAACGAGAACGACTAGATTTCCGTATTTAGATTTGATGTGGAAAAAAGAAAATCGATCGAATTGTAAATGGTCATACACCTTTTATTGTTTACGTTTTCGTAGAGCTTCATAATAATAATAATGGCTTACAAGGGTCACGAACTCATTTCGTGTCGATCGATGTCAATATAACGAAGCAATTCATTAGATATTTATAGAACTGGTTTTATTTCAACATTTATAAGAGTTAACAGCCCAAATGAAATAAGTAGCGAAAGGGATTTACCTCAATTTCGATGAGTCGAGAGAGTGAGTGTGTGCGCAATCATTGCGTCCTTGGCCGCTACGTTGCACGCTTGTCTGTGTAATTCAGTCAAGGTTCGCGGACGTTGAACTTCCTTCCTCGACCGTGGAATTGCCCCTCTACGTAGTGCACGAGGTGGGGCCTGGTGCACGGAGACCAATCCTTAATTTCTACAAACAACCAGGATTGGCTTTACTTTGTGTATTGTAGTCAGTGACCTCCAACTTGAAAATCCGATGAACTCGCAAGTTGGCAGCTTTTGCTGCTAAAATATGAACCCAGACCCCCACCCCTTACTCAAGCTCTTGGCCGAGAATCGCGCGCTGCCCTTCAGGTAGTTGACGGTCTTATTTACTATACACTGAAGTCGTCGGTCCCAGTTGGTACCGGGACTTTCACTCTCGCTAGTTCCTTCGCAGCTAAAGTTGTTGGTGTCAGTGAAAGGTGTCTTATATTCTTCACGTGTCGTTTGCGTTCGAAGTGATGCAACTTTTTGTTTTCGTTATTTGTGCGAATTAGTGTATTTGCGATGATTCTGTCCCCGGATAGTAGTGTACACAACATTGCCCAATTACCAGAATCTACAACCCATTTCGGTGACGTGACCGTCACGTCCGTCCATAAAGAACCGGCGCTTAATTTAGGTAAACATTGATAATCTACTTTCTCTCGCGTTTCGTATATCGTTATATAATCAATGTAGCAAAACGTCGAAGGAGAAAGTTTTCTCCGTCTGATGCTTTCTTTTTATGTTGTAATAATTTGGAGGTTACATAAAGTAAATATGGTTTTTCTTTCAGAATTCGACGGTACAACGGTGTTATGTCGAGTGTGCGGTGATAAGGCGTCTGGATTTCATTATGGTGTCCACTCGTGCGAGGGCTGCAAGGTAAGCTTTTGTGTTTTTATACATTTCAAGTTATGGACTCGCTGCAAGTGAAATCAAATCTGTCGATTTTTCCCGTAAATTTTACCCTTAACTAAGAAACTACCTGAGTTTGTGGCGCAAAAAGTAGGTTGAAGGTCGGTTAGTGTAATGTCAACGTCCTGTGCACGCGCTGAATATGGCGGTGCGCGGGTGTCCTTAACTGAAGAAAAATCTTGCCCAAGTTAACTAGGCGATCGGCCTTCATAAACTTCCCAAAAAACACAATTCAAGGTTTTATAAAAGTTCAAGTACGGTCTTTGTTTCGAGACACACAATTATATGTGTAGGTATTAGCGTCAAACCGCCCGCATTCGCACCTGCACATCATCCCTTTACGTAAAGGTAACCTTTTGTCCCGTAACAAAGAAAAGATTGCAATCCTTTCCATTAAATTAAGGGCCGGCAAAAAATCTTAAGATTCTCTTAGCGATTATTATTAAAACGGCAGATGGCAGAGGTAGAGGGTGTTTTTTTTGTTGTTCCGCATTTAAGAAATTTCATTTTTTACCTGATAAATACTTTCAATTTATAAACCTACCTGCCCTTAATTGCTTTGAAAAAAATGAATGCGAAGCTCCCTTAAAAGTATTAAAAGGTTCACTTCATTTAAATGTCTGTTTTAATGTAAATCTGACTTTCTTCATTTTTGTCTATTAGTAGTAAAGGACTAAAGGTGAAAGTATTTTTGTGCATAAAATCGGTAATTTACATTATAAAAAGTAAGGTTATCGTTAAAAAGTTCGTAGGGCGAGGAATTTACCGGACGGATGCCGTTGACCGCTCGGTGAACGACCGTTATTTTGCAGGCGCTAACGTCGTTCCTTCGGAATCCGGCAGTACACTCATCTAACGGGTCTAATGGCTCGTCTTAGTAAATGCACTTTCTGAGATTCAAATTGGGAAATGTCGAAAATCTGGATCGAAGTATTAGCGCCAGATGGCGGTCGGTGTGAAAACTGACTCTAAAGGTTAGTGCACCTGTTTTTCTATCGATGTCGCTAGCTGTAGGGGAACCTGGATTCTCCTTTATTATGCAATCGGCGGCGGCAGTATTTCAAACTTGAATGCCCTACTTAAAAGGTAATTAGCAGGTGCACTTGGCAAGTGATCAAATCGTACATTTTTCAAAATTTCGTAAGCGCTATATATTAAACGGAAAGGGGTGGCGAGATTGACAAAGATTTGTTCATTTTTAACATAAACAAGCGGTCAATAAACTTTGATAGTACTACGGCTATTATGTCATCGCTCATCGACTGCATCGTTAGTCATTATATCTACTTGGCGATTAAATTCAAATATCTTTTTTTGAAATAAAGCGATCGCGAAGACCTGTTCTACATAGGGACCGTCGTCAATACGGGAATCTTTAACAGTACGGACGTTGAACCTATTTGCAAGGGCCCATGCGCACAGGACGTCACCGTTATCGTAACGATGCAAAACCCCACCAAAACGACCCAGATTTAGTACGTTCACCCAAAAGTATACTTCGCTCATCAAAAACAAAAGGGAAATATTTTTTAACAACAAAACACTAGAGCGCGTATGTGGTTCATTTGTGCCACACATCAATAACACAACCTTTGTATGGGAATTTTTGTTTTAAAACGCACAAATTAATACGGGCACGCTTATAAGTTATAACAATGCCCTAAAATTGAGAACACGAGTGCGTTGACTTCTGGGTTGTGTTGAGGTAGTGCCGGAGCAGTTACAATCACGTAATATTGATGACGTATGCAGTATTCGAAAAACCCGCTTATTTGGGAGAAAAAAAGTAAATTTTTTTAATCGGTTTATCTCGTAGTGCAATAAACCCACGTGAATCACGCTAATTATAATGGGAAAAGTCGTCGAACTTTGAGTGTATTCCCGCGAAAAGTTGGAGAGTTGAGGTAGGTAGGCAGGCATATACGAAATCGGGTCAGTAACCTCAGAAACGCTCTATAGTGAACGATTTCGTATATAAACATTTTTCCCTCCCAAAGAACCTGATGAAACGCTCTTATTCGCTTTGTCCATCATTTCGAATTCAGTATAAGTTAAAGAGAGAAGTACACTCTCACTTTCACGCAGCAAACTGGGCCCGTGAACAGGCATCTATGGGTTAACAACCGTGAACTGGGTCAGCAAGTTAACTGTGGCAAACTCGCGAGCTGCTGCTCTCAGTTTACTACTGGAAATTGTGTTGTAAATACTATGCGCGAAAGGCGTCCGTAATCTTGCACAGAAATTATTTTTTCGACGATTTTCTCGAAATAAACTGTGAGAATGATGGCAGTGTTAACTTGCAACGAGTCCTTTAAAGATATTCATGACGAAAACAGCTCGGGATGTGATAGTGACTCTTGTGTACAACTTGATTGTTCTTCGCAGGGTTTCTTCAGGCGCAGCATTCAACAAAAAATTCAGTACAGGCCCTGTACCAAAAATCAGCAGTGCTCAATTCTTCGCATTAATAGGAATCGATGCCAGTATTGTAGATTAAAAAAATGCATCGCAGTTGGAATGAGCCGAGATGGTAAGTACCTACATTTTTCTTTTTACATTGTAACTTGTAAAGTAATAAACGAATTTCGTCGGAGGTTGACGACCTTATAATCATAACGGCGCGCGTACGAAAGTTCGGTGAGGTGAATAACCCATTGACAATACTGGGTCAATTTAAGCTCTAGCGCGACATATTCGAAAGTTGTTCTCCGTTACCAATATTGCAATAGTTGCATAATGTAACTACATCGGCGGCGCTTAAATCGGTGTTGAGGTCAGCCAGTTAAACGTCGTCGACATTTTACCGCCAAATTTGTCAAGTTAAATAGGTGGTGTAACCTAGTGTCGCGGCGTCGTACGAGAGGAGCAAAGGGTGTGAGGCGCCGGCGTCGTGAACCCGAATCCCGGGCACGCGTGTTTAGGTCAACATCCTACGTAAAATCAAAATAAACTCGGCAAAATCAATAATGAATACACCTACAAATAATTAAACGTGTTACCGCCGGATAGTTAGGCAATAGATTATACTCTAGAAATGATTTCCTCCTACGCTCCTAGCGATAATGAATCTGTATTAAAAATAATATGTTTTGATAAGATTAATTACGATATATCCGACAGCCTTCTATGTAACCCTTCGCGCGCGCAACTTCGGCCTCAAGTTCAAGGGTGAAGGAGGGGAAGGGCCTGGTGGGGAGCACCGAGAGGGGATCGTGACCGTGGGCGCACGATGGTCTGTTGTTCGTTCACGCCATTATACGGTACTACCGCTGTCGGGAATGCCAGCTTACGCGCTCCGTAGCCCGACACTTCGTACACATGTGAAAGGTGAAAGTGTAACATTACGGTGTAACAACATGGGTGAAGAACTACCCATACTTAAAGGAATACTGAACGGTGTCGTCAACTATCACAATGCCCGTAGGTGTAATTTATTTTATTATTACTGAAAAAAAATCGCGATACTTTCTATTATAATCCGGAACACTTTCAAACGTGTGAAAGCTTCTCCCGCTATTGTTGTTGTATTAACTTTCTCCTTTATTTTTTATCCCTTTGCGCCGACCATAATCTTTTTTAATAACGGCCAGCAGATGCATAGCAGCTGGCACGCGCCAAGCACCTGGTGGCCCTAAGGGCTGCCGACCTGCATAAACATACCGCTAATAATTTTTTTCTCTTTGCAGCTGTGAGGTTTGGACGAGTACCTAAAAGAGAAAAAGCGCGGATTTTGGCCGCCATGCAACAGAGTTCCAATTCGCGATCACTAGAAAAAGCCGTATCGGCCGAACTGGAAGACGAGCAAAGGCTTCTTTCGACAGTTGTGCGGGCACACATCGATACCTGCGATTTTACCAGGGATAAGGTGGAACCGATGTTGGCTCGTGCACGAGAACATCCCTCTTACACAGCTTGTCCACCAACTTTGGTAAGTTTCATTGTTACTAAAGAAATTATCGTTACGGAAGTCAATGAACGGAAGCTAATTCAGTATAATATGAACCCCCGAACAAAAGATTTACGCACAGCCAGACTGGACGACCTTGCACGCAGAGAAGCAAGCGGAAACTTCCAAGGATTTGTATCTTAGCTTCTTTCAAGCTTATTTGCTTATCAAGTTTCATTTTCAAGGCTGCTGCAAATCTCGCGTGCCTCACTATATACACACACTATTTAAAAAAACCTGTCTCCGCTTAAATGGCATTGTTCAAAATTATGTATGTATACATATTATAGAAACGAGGAAATGATTTGCTTTTGAACTTTCGACTTGCAATAGCACAGCCTTAAGTCTATAGGAAAAACCTTCAATGTGAAAAATTTTTCTCAAATTTTTTTAGTAAATAATCCTTGAAAACTGTAGTGTGCGAAGGTCGTCAAATATCTACCTATTTAGTATTCTGTATTTAACATTTCAATGTTGTTACAGGCGTGCCCATTAAATCCAAATCCCCAACCGTTGACGGGCCAGCAGGAACTTCTGCAAGATTTTTCGAAACGCTTCTCTCCGGCCATTCGGGGAGTTGTCGAATTCGCCAAGCGTATCCCGGGATTCTCACTCCTTAGCCAAGATGATCAGGTTACCCTTTTAAAAGCGGGAGTTTTCGAAGTTCTACTTGTACGTCTCGCGTGTATGTTTGACTCTCAAACGTCGAGTATGATTTGCCTAAATGGACAAGTGTTAAAGCGTGAATCAATACATAATAGTTCTAATGCGAGGTTCCTCATGGATTCTATGTTCGATTTCGCGGACCGTATGAATTCGCTGCGTCTATCTGATGCCGAAATTGGCTTGTTTTGTTCGGTAGTGGTGATTGCCGCCGATCGTCCCGGTCTTCGTAACACCGAACTCATCGAAAAAATGCACAATAAGTTAAAGGCAGCATTACAAATACTAGTTAATCAAAATCACCCCGGCCAACCTGATGTCCTATACGAACTGATGAAAAAAGTTCCAGATCTACGTACCTTAAATACTTTGCACTCTGAAAAGTTATTGGCATTCAAAATGACGGAACAACAACAACTCATGCAGCAACAACAGCAGATGTGGACGTCGGAAGAAGAGAGTAATAGCAAAAGTCCGGCCGCGTCATCGTGGTCATCTTCGTCGGACGTAGCCATGGACGATGCCAAAAGTCCGCTAGGATCGGTTTCAAGTACGGAATCGATGTGCTCGGGTGAGGTTGCCTCGATGAACGACTATCATCATCCTCCACCACCGCATCACGTGAGCCCTAACGCTTCCAGCGCTCCTCTTTTGGCCGCAACGTTAGCGGGAGGCCTATGTCCTCAGCGACATAGGGCGAATTCTGGCTCGACGTCTTCTGGAGACGACGAATTAGCGGCGACCTCACATTTAATACATAATGGGCTCACGATTACTCCGGTATCTAGGCCACAGCAAACCCGTTTTAGAAAATTGGATTCGCCCAGTGATTCGGGCATCGAATCCGGTACGGAAAAAGTAGACAAGGCGAGTGCGCCTACTTCTGTATGTTCCAGTCCTAGGTCGTCGATTGAGGATCATCACATAGTCGACGACATGCCGGTACTTAAACGAGTACTACAAGCGCCACCCCTATACGACACAAATTCCTTAATGGACGAAGCGTATAAACCTCATAAGAAGTTCAGAGCGCTACGAAACAAAGATTCGGCGGAAGCGGAACCAGTAATAGCGGTATCACCACAACCGCAACACAACCAGATTCATTCTTCCTTATCCAGTACACATTCGACTCTGGCAAAATCGTTAATGGAAGGCCCGCGTATGACTGCGGAACAAATGAAACGTACCGATATCATACACAACTATATAATGAGGGGTGACACAGTAACAGTTACCCCGCAATCATCATCTCCACCTTCCTGCCCATACAGCAAGTCTGGATCTCTATTACAACCTGCCTGGGCGACTAGCGTCATAACGACAACGTCGAGGCAACCCTTCCTCGAAACGAGTACACCACCTCCGAAGCAAGAATATACAAGGGTGTACTATCACCCGCAATCGCCACATTCAACATCACCTGCCCCACCGCCGATCTCAACAACTCCAAAAATAATAGAGTTACAGGTTGACATAGCGGATTCGCAACAGCCGTTAAACTTGTCCAAAAAATCGCCGTCCCCATCTCCACGGCCATTAAAAATAGTGACGCTTGAAGTGTAAAGTTAGTACAAAGTGTAGTCGTAGTGCGGGTTTTTGGACTGATAGGACAGCGACCCCTCCCTAACTTAGTAAGAGAACTGTAACCTGATGGTGCCACTTTAATCGTATTATAAACCAAATAATTTATTACATATTCAATCTATGTTTATGCGTGAAAAACTTATGTTTATGTCGTAGCTGTAGTTTCGTTAGCGTAATTGTATTGTAAGTCGCGGTTTTTTCCCATGTTCTCTCGTCTTACTTCCGCCATTACCAGCAGCGGCGGCGAGTACTTGTACATAGTGGACCAACCCTTATCGCTCCGCCGCCGCAGCGCATAGTTAAGATTTTCAACAATCATTAATTTAAATGGTTCTGTAATTGTAAAATACTTATGATGAAATTGGCATCATGCACCAATCCTACTGTAGATTTATGATTATGAATTAATTAATATATGTGATAAAATTTATTTGTAGAACAGTTTGTGTATAAATTTATGTTATATATCTATCTCAGTTTGTAAAGAGACTCGTTATCATCTTCTCATTGTGCATGTTGGATCATCACCATTATTATCATTAGTTAAGTGAGTTGAGGTTGGGACAATCAGACTGAAGAGAGTATGCTAACCTACTCGTAGTACGCAGCCAGTATCACTTTTGGAGGTACAATTTTGAGAAAAAAAAAACAAACTAAAGAAAGTGCAACAGAGCATGCTCTCTATTCAAAAGTTTCCTTGCCTCGTTCATCTCAGACGTGAAAGTTCTGTCGTCCCTCTGACGCTCTCAAAAATTTGTTCTCCTTACTATTAGAAAGTAACGCCCGATCGATGTTAGATAATTTAATCTGAGAACATCTATCTCGCGCAAAAAATTGAAATAGAAATTTTTGTAAAATTTGAAGTATGTTGAGGTTGTCAGAATAAATCATGTCTTGTAAAATTAAATGGTTTTTTTTCTTTATCATAAACCTTTGAACTTGTGTAAGTGACCTTGGCGAGAAAAAAGCGAATAACAAAATCAAGGTCTCCCGTGTTTTAATGGACAGTTATAATAAACAGTCGAATGTTGCCTAGATCAGATAGGTCAAATCCAAGGTTTGCGCGACTCAAGGTTTTTAGTCGTTGCATACGTTTCGAAAAATTTGACCACAGTGAATCACATTACATCCTCCGTTGTTGATTATTATTTTAAAGTATACGTAAATCGCAAAAACTTGCCCTTGAGTAATAAAAATATTTGTGTAAAACAGCATTACGTTATAAAACGAATTTGTGACATTGAAATATATTTACACATGATGATAGTCTCTCTCTTATCTGAAAATATCCGTGATTTATAACGGCGTAAATTATGAAAATTCTCTACCTAATACAAAAATTGCGGATTGTAATTTAAATGTCGGACCGTTCCGTAGAAATTAAACTCTATTTAAATAGATTAGCAAATGACAGTATGGTAACGCTCAAGGTCTAGTCCTATATATAATCATCGGTGGTTTCAAGGAACAAGGTCGACTAATCGGGAAACAAATAAGTCAACAATGATACACGCATTAACTTATTACGACTGACAAACAAAGCTATTAAAAGATTTCAAAACACGTACGTACAGTACGAAACGGAACGAAAACAAGGGTGACTTTTGTATGACCTAAACTTAAAAAAAATTCTATATAAATATTACGACATTTGCTTCCAATAAATTTCGCAAGGTCACTTCGTAACCACGTCTATTGATTAGGAGTTTGATAAATTTTTTTGAACAAGTGCAATGTCAAGGTTTTCATTGATTAATAAGAACAATCGTATTTCCGTCGACTTGTTGAGAGACAATTTCACGTGTTGGACTTGGACATATGAATAATAAAGACAAGGTTAAAATATATAATTTTGCACAAATATCAACTTGGATGTCTAGCCTCGATAACAACGAATCGTGTAAATAATGGAGGAAATTTCGTTTCCAAACTTTTCCATTGAAGTCTCCTACGTAATTTGTTCTAAGCGACCTCGAGCCATCTACAATATTTTTTAAATACCTAAATTCGAGTGCAACAGAAATGTTCAAAAATGCATAAATCGGTTACGCGCCTTCCATTACGTAGCAATTGGATCCGTTCCAATTTTGCTATTTTTGATATGAGCATCGACAGTATTTTTGCGTTTTCCTTCGTATTTACATTATTTTCTTATACAATGTTGTTAAGGTAATTTCAAAACAGTCTCGTCCATTTGCGTTTTATTTTTCGAAAATTTAGTTCAGTACCTTTTACAATGTATTTGCATCTATCTAGCTCAGATAAATTGTTTTCGTGAAAAGAAGGTGCAATCTCCAGCGTTATATTATCGTTTCAGAGATCTGGAGATGAAACAAACTGCATAAACCATCATTAAAGTGGCGCCGTCTCAAGTTCAAATTGCAATATATTTACTTTTCAATTTTATTAAACTAACGCAAACCAGCATTAAAATGACTCCGCAAAAGTACTTTTATGTTTCGTTTTGTTATTTTTTTAAAGAGGCACATACCAAAATGACGACGTTAATATTTTTAATTCTTCAGTCCAAATCTTATAGGTATTGTGAGTATAAAAGTGTTAACAAATGACACTTGAAGTAAAGATAAAGTCTTTGATTTTCTAATTTCAATACTCCATTTGGACCACTGTACACATCTATTATGGACCCAATCGAATTCAAATTTCAAGGTATATCTCGAAGTTGAAGCTGAAAGGTATTTATTTCATAACGGAAGCGATATGTTTCGTTACGGATTAAAAATATAGGTTCCGACGTCTACATGGTAGGTACATATTGTGAAAATGTAGCGCCTAAAATCTTGAAGCAGTACACTTTTCAATTTTTGTTAATAGTACCTATAGTCATAGAGAATTCTATGCTATAGTTTAGTTATGACTCGAAACTTATATTATGTGCATTGTAAGAAAAAAACAACGGAAGCAATTAAAAATAATCTGCGCGTTAATTGTAACCAACCAAATATAGTATTTTCACCTCCAATGTAAGCTACTCAAAACAAAGGCAATTAAACATCCTGATTTTACAATAATAGGTATGAAACATTTTATTCTGCAGAACACTATAGTAAAATTTATCGTTTTTCACTCAACTTTTGTGTCGAATTTGACAATCTTTGCGGATAAAAATTCAAGTGGGTACAATCGACAGTTTTTACCAATTTAGGAAATAAGAAAAACGAATGTATGGTAACTAAGGCATTTTGTTTCGCTTTTTATACTTAGGAGCGCATGAGCGACATTTCGCTGCTTCCAGAATAATACTGATAGTGTTCGAAAATAAATTCCTTCGGTAAATCATGAACAGCCGTAAATACTAGGTCAAAGGCAAAAGACACTCCTAAAAGAGATTCAGCCGGCGCAAGGTAAACGTTTGGTGTTTGGTAGGACTGCCGTGTGGATCCATTAATTAATCGGTGGTTGGATTTTTTCGTTTCTCTAATTGAAGAGGAAAGTTCGGAAACTGAATACTTAAAACAAAAATACGGTTTTTTGAATTGCATGCTAGGATAATTGACTCTCCTATCCTATTTATGTTTATTTTATTCATTTATTTACTAACAATCTCCTGCATTGCTGACTGCGACTGCGAATAGGTTACTCCTGTATCGTTATATTACAGAACAAAAAACACGATAATGTTTGTTTATTAACAACTACCTAGTTTAAAAATCAGACCAATCGATTTTGCAATGTAGCTACTTTTATTGAAAATGGAGAATAGAGAAGCGACCTCACTCTTCACTGATTTTCTCAAGTGTGTTTAGAGAAGTAGAATAGGTGAATCAGAGATGGGTAATATTCAATAAAGTGCTTCCCCATTTATTGATTCCGAGATACACATGTATAAAATAATTGTATGACACATCGGGCAGCAAACAGTTTGTCAGAGCTTTATAAAATTCGTGGTACTCTTAAATGAACGGTTACTTAAATGACTAAATATTTGTTTAGGTGATTAATATTCTAATTGATAACAGGAATTAAAAGGCTTTATAAGAGTGATTCCATTCATGCTAAAAAACCTACTTAAAATTTATATGCACATCTTCTGGTCTACGTCCGATAAGTATACCAAAAGCGTGAATCATTCATTAAACGAATTGACGTTTATTAAAAAAACTCATTACTCTATCTATAACAATTAATCAAAAGAAAACAAAATATTAGCGAGGTGTACAATTATTCAAGTTTTATTTAAAAAACCAACCTTGATCTTTGCAAGCCTGTGCCAACTTACTATCCGTAAATATTTCCTTTGAAAAATATCGTACGTAAATACATCATGGAAAAAGTAGTTGTTATAAAACGAAAAGATTAAGATTCTGGCCGCAAATTTTCCTTCAAAATTCCTTTTAATACGAGAATGGTCCATTAGTTATTTTGGATGTATCGCTTCTACTTTGTAATTAAAAAACTAATAAAAAAAGTGCACGGTAACGGAATTATAAGGGTTGCTGAAATTTTGTAATCGTACCTACAGTATTCCGTAACCGTATACTTATTCGGCAATAAAAAATTGATTTAATGAGGAAAGGTGGAAATACCTCAATTTCCAATTTTCGCACAACCTTCGTAACGTTATCTGCAAAGTGTTATTACAAATAATGACGTATAAATCGTTTACACGTGTTGAGACCTCCACAGAAATTTAAAAGTACGCGGTACAGACTAAAAGCTTAATTACGCTAAACAAGGTCCAGGGACGATTTATGTAAATATTATTTAAACGGCTTCACTTTAAAAAAATAAGCTTTCAATTAATGATCCCATAAAATCGGTATTTATACGCCTCCTTCGCGGAAATAAAAATTTAGTTTGGAAATTCCTGGAGGTCACGCCGAGTTTTATATTTGTACACAAAATCGATCGCTAAACAAAACAATGAAGTAATTGTTAACGCAAATTTCCAAAACAAATCTTGATTTTTGTGACAAAAGTTACGCAATATTTGATCTCTTGACCTATTTTTGATAAACTTAAGTTAAAATGACTCGTAAAATTCACGGCCGATTCTAAATAGAAATGCAACTGAGGTCAATTCATTGAGCGTTAATCGCTAATAAGTACCACTTAAATTGTGAAATGAATGTTAGCGAAAAGTATTTCAATGTTATTTTCCCGCATTTTCACAATACAATGTATCAAAAATTATGCACTAAAATTTACCTTAAAAACTTTTATACATAGGTATACAGGGTGTGCCATTCTCCAATAATAAGATTAAGTACATTGTACATACAATCTATCGAATTCAAGACGAGCGGCCGCTTTTTTGAAATACCGTGATGATTAGGAACATTTCATTTTTATAGGAGCTGCAGTTGGAGTTGGGCGCAGGCTGCAAGTGAGTAATAATATTATAATGTAATGAAAAACAATCCGTTTTTAAAGGGCCGACAGTTACACAAATGATTGTATCCATTCTTCGACTACGAAGTACGAATACGAACAGCACTAGAAAAAATAACGTGTTCCAGAAAAAAAAATTGTTTTTGTTAACGCTTTTCACATATTAGTGTACAAGTACTAAATTCAATCCTTCAAATCTTCAGTTTAACAATAAATTGTTTTTCAATAAAACACTTTATCACACTTTATAAACAAGGGTATTACATGTAGGTACTACCTCATTTATCCTAGGCTTACATCCTATAATAATGCAATACCTAAACACTCATACATACATTTCTTATACTATGTATAAGTATAGGTAAATAAACTTTTTCCACTCCTTTCTTTTCGCCATAGTTGATGCTTGGACCGTGGCGATTCCTCTATCTTTTATTATCTTCGCTATAATTAGATTCGACGTTGTCTTTGGTCTTTTTTATGCTTTTGGCCTCCCATATTCTTTTGACCGGTCTACTATCTTCCATTCGTTTAAGATGTCCATACGATCTTAACTGGCATTCCTCGATTCGCATTGCTACTGGTTGTATCTTCAGTCGTTCTCTGATAGTCATTTCTTATGCGATCTCTTCTTGTAACACATAACACTCTTCTTAGGTATTTCATTTCAATACTTTGGAATCTGCTCTTTAGTCTCTTTGTTAGTACCCAGTTTTCACATCCGAACGTTAATAACAAATACGGCCCTATATGTATACATACTTAATTTCGCTTTTTATGGAGACTACTCTTTTACTTAGGAAACTATTTCTGAGGCTGTGGTACACTTTCGACGCATTGTTTATTCTCTCATTAATTTCTATTTCAGGTTTTCCTTTGCTGTCTACCGGTACTTCCATGTATTTAAAGTTGTTAATTTGCCCTATTTATCTTTCCATTTACCTTGATATTAATTTTTGTTTCCGTTTTCCCCATGACCATAATTTTAGTTTTCTCTTCATTTATTTTCAATTTCTTCTCTGCTAGTTTTTCATTCCATATCTCCCAATGTCCTTTTTCTGGCGTCTTTTATTACGTCGTCAATGACAAGATTGCATAGCCTTGGACTGAAAACTTGTCGTATACTTTTATTTACGGAGAACTCGTTTAATTGCATGTTGTCTGTTCTTACAATATTTCTGCTGTTTTTGTACATGCTCATTATTGCGTTTATTAGTTTAGTATCGATTTTTCTCTTAATCAGGCATTCTGTCAAATCCCTTTTATAGGTCAAGAAACGCTAAGTAAATTTCTTCTTCTGTGTTGCTTGTTCTTTCCGACATCTGTTTGATGGAAATATGTGATCCTGGGAGCTCCTGCCTTTCCCGAAACCGCTTTGAGACTGTTCAAGTAGTGGTTCTATTTCGCGACTCAATTTAGCTTCCAATATTCTCTCGTATACCTTCGGGTGATTCCTCTATAATTATTGAAATCTCTCTTGTCTCTTTTTTGTATACTGGTACTTGTCCTTCCTCCCAGACGGTATTATATATTGTGGTTACAACTGGATTCCTTTTTTTCTTACATTTTTCAGCATTTCTCCTGTTATGTTGTCATATCCGGCGGCCTTTCCGGTTTTGAGTCTCGCTATGGCGAAATAATAATAATTCAAAATACATTTTACATCATTGCAGGGGAATTATTTAAAATCTAGTAAGTATGTTAATTTGTTATGTACAAAAACGAAAAAAGGGAGAAAGGTAATATAAAATCCAAATTTGAAGTTAAATGAAAAGCTCTTCAAACGTAAGGGCTATTTAACTCCTCGTCCTATTTAAACAAATAAAATTGCAAACATGTTTTTTACATAAAAAATGGCCCCCCTTGATATAAAAATTGACGTGTTTTACGGGGGTACAAATTTTCCTTGGCACACCGTGTATATAAAAATAATTGGGAAAACGAGGAATAAAGAGATTAAAAACAAAATAGTAATAAGTAATTACCTTTAGGTACGTAGTTAATATGATACTTTCTGGGGATTCTGCAATAATAGGCTTCTAACTTTAAATCGTTGCGTTGAGGGGAAATAATGCCGACAAACATATTAATTTAATTGCATTTCTATTATAGAATTTATGATTTTTAAAATTCCAAAAAAAGTATTTGAAAATTTTTTAAATTATTATACCTACTTCCTTGAATGATGCCAATTTGTAAATTTCTGAGGGGACAAACACACCTTTTGTTTCGCTCCTGACTACGCCCATGCCTTTAATGTACATACTTCAAATTAAGTAATTAAACATTTACTTAATTTGAGGCATGTACTGTACATTGTATCTACATTAAAGCCATGGGCGTAGTCAGGTGCGTTTAAATTTTGTGAAGAAAGCATTAAGAACTATTCTTCTGCTGTTATGTCATGTCGATGTCATTTGTCGAAAAATGGAAACCACTTACATATTAAAAATCTTACACTTTTGAGGAACTTACTTCATACTTGTTACTAATTCAAATGTCAAACAAAAAAAATAGCAGTAATCATCTGACTAAGAAATGTGTTCTTTTTAAAATTACATACCTAATTATACTATTTCATTTATAATTTACACACCTAAAGACAAATAATCTGAATAACTTAATAATTAATTAATATTCGTAATAATTACCTCACTTTTTCTCACACAACATCAAGTTTAATTACATTTTCGTGTCATGAGGGTATAAGTAGAGCACAGTAGAAGCAATTTGATCTCTCGAAATTGAGTTATAAGAGCTTAATGGAATAGGTTAGGAATTCACTTAATGTACATTCAAAGGTGACGGTAAACATAATTACAAGTTTTATATGATATATTCCAAAAAGTAAATGTCATATTTCACATAAAACAAAGGCACACCACACGTGTGCATTATTTTCATGTTTACTACGAATATACTTATCATCCCTTAAACACGCTTCATTTTACGTACCTACTTCAAGGTTTATGCAAGGTTGTACATGTACACATACGACGATATGGTATATAAATATTTGATTTATTCCTTATCAAATTACCTTGAACGTTATTAACATTTTATCATGCATGCGTTATTAGTTTTTGTATTATTGGATCGTGCAATTTTTATTATTATCATCAATTTGTTTTCTAAAAAGCCGAATGTCTTTCCTCAATATACTAATCATATTTAATTTTGATAATAGGGTACGCTTTATTTGAATAACGCCGCCTTAATATTCATAATTTTTTTACTAATTGTAAAGACTAATACCACTTGTTATAAATAAAGAAAACTCAAAACATCACAATATCTCATTTAAAAATTTGCGTACTTTTGAGTGCAACGGAAGTACATATGTATTGAAAATCAACTAAGTTAGATTTTTCAAAATTAATATTTTGCTAGTTATCATCTTAATTCATTGCACCCTTATTATAAAACAAGTTTCCAGAAGCTAAATGCGATTAATAGTGAATCACATTCACAATAGTGTTTCAGTTATTATCTACTGTATCGTTATTTGAGTTAGGGTTTATAAGCAGAACCGGATTTAATCACTCACCATTCGTGGACTACCACTTTCGGTCGCCTGTTCCTATCAATCAAGGAGCATCTCCGAGTTGAAGTACGTGGTTTATGTAGTTAAGGGTGATTTTATTGGTCGTTAAAAGTGCTTAAGGATAAATAATATACTTATAAACACAATGCATTTAAAAAAATAGTTGTGGACCTTAAAGGAGCGTTTGACCGAGCCAGAAAGGAGGACATTATTGACATCCTTCACGAAGAAAACTTACCGTAACAAATAATAGTATACCATAAACGATATTAATACAAAGAACACAAGTGAGGTAGCAGCAAATAAAAGTTACACGAAACCCCATTACTATAAACACACGAATAGCACAAAGTGATTCGCTTATTCCATTCCTTTTTAATCTAATAATGAACAAGATAATAAGATCGGTACGAAACAAAACAGGATACAGAATGGGAAATAAGAACATCAATATAATATGTTAGGCTGACGGTGCGGTGTTAATAACAGCGAGGACGATCTCCAACGACTATTATCAATTCAATCTAACAAGTAAACAATACAATATTTTTCAATAGCAAAAACAAAGGCAATATCAATATCAAAAGACCCCATCCGTTGTAAGCTGGAAGTTGGAAGGAAAATGATTGAACATGTTATGAGATTAAAATATTTAGGAGTTGTTGTAAGCAGTAACAGAGACTTGATCACCGAAATCAAACGACAATCAATAAAAGCAACGCAGATAGCAGGATGCCGGAGAGACGGAAGGCAAAGTTAGAATATACAAGGCAATGATTGGACCGGTGTTAACATATCCGACAGCGACAAGAGCCGAAACAAAAATGAGATCCACAGAAATGAGAGTGCTGCGTTGAATATTAGACCTAAAGCTACAAGACAGACCAAACAAACAACAGTATTAGAGAGAGATGCAATATAAAAGACGTAGTGAAATAGAGAAAGAAAAGAAAGAAAGAATGGAACGACCATGTAGGTCGAATGGATCAAGGAAGACTAGCTCGAGTTTGTAAAATAGAACGACCAGAAGGAAGGAGACCATCGGGATGTCCGTCCAAGAGATGGAAGGAAGAAGATGAAGAAGAATAAAAAAGAAGTACATATCGTGAAATTGGTATACATACTAAATCTAATAAAACAAATACATAGTTTTCTTAATGAAGAACAAATATGAAATAACAAAACAAAGTTTAATATATAAAAACTTAATATTACAAAACCATGCAGAGTAGATCGATGTGTACACAGCACATGCACATTCAGACAAAGAAAAAATCAGTAGGTTAGAAATTAGAGCTAGAAACATTTTGGAGATTGTACGTAGAAAACAAAATTTATATTCATTTACTTTTTATTATACAAGCATTCAAAACTAAGAACATAACTTTTTGTTCGTCATATTTTCATGTTCTCCAAAATCCTTTTCGCTCTCATCCAATTAACGAATTTGTAAAGTTGTGTATTTTCGCCATAATGAGCTGCTATCAAAGATTTAAAACTATTGACTTTTTTCTCTTTTAGCGTACCTATTCTGTTAAAAATATAAAATAATATTAGGTTTAAATATTCTTTGAATGAATGAATGAAATTTCCCACTTATATGAATCCGTGTGTAGTTTGATCGATATAGATGATTGAGCAAGTGCAAAATGCAAAAAACCAGTGGATTTAACTTAAGTCACATATTTCTTCCTATCGAATACTTCAACATCAATTCCTAACTTTTAAACTTTCAAATTTGGAAATAATTTCAAAGTATTCTTTTGTTTCTTTATCGGGTGCAAATTTTTTCCATGTAACTAAACTAACGATTAGGGGGTATGACAGAATGCTCATGCACAGGAATAATAGTTTCAATTTTGCAAACGGTAGAATAAGTTTGGCGTCTTTGCTTTGAAAATAAATTGCTAAACACTCAAAATACGATGGGGATTTGAATCAATTACAAGGACTTTTCTTTCCACTTACTTCAATTGCAAACTTGCTATTGGAATGAAATGGCTGCAGAACTTTCGTTATCAGCAGCGTCATTGTAATCGATTAAATTAGAGGTTCCATCTTCGCAAAAGTGGAGTGCTTCCTAATGGGAATCATTTTATTGTACAGGGTGTTTCAAAAATGCATGTGCAGCATTTAACAGCAAATTCTTCTCATCAAAATAACGCAAAAGGCTTACACAGAGATATGTCCAAAACTTAATCGTTTTAGAAGTACAGTTTCAGTTCCTTTTACCTTTTTACTAAATTTGTAAGAGGGAACATATTGGTATAACTTGCTCTTGCATCTTTAATTATTTATAGGGAAATGTTAGGAAATGTATAGAACGCATTCGATTATTATTATTTGTACCTAATGTGCTATGAAAACTTGGTGGCGTTCTGGTTATTTTCATACAACACTTTTGAAAATGCACCCACTTTGGAATTCGGTGAATCGTTTAGACTTTAGAGGTATCCTTGTACCTGTAAAAGTAAAGTAAAGTAAAGGTGAAATTCCTAGGCCCACTACGGTTTTATTCAAAGTCGCTTCTGGTCAAGTTTATTAACTTCATTCACATTTCAGTGTAACGTTAATTACATTATGTACGATTCACTAGTGCGTACTTATAATTTCAATTTTAATTCACCAATACTTTGCTGGTGTAATGTTATAAGACTTATAAGTAATTAACTCGGGGGGGATACGTTTATGTGTAATAATATATTACTTTCTGAGTCATCTCTGTACTTTTGAGTACAGTGTTCAAATCAACCCCTAACATCTTACGTTAATTTCGAGCTTAGTTGAATATGCAAAATTCTTGATTTCTCAACTATTTAGATAAGAAGTAAGTAAAGGAGTAATATTACATTATCTGTATAAATGTTAATTATCTTATCGGTACTACAGTTTATAAAGACCTGAATAAAGAGAGAACATTCTTTCCACGTGGTTACAATTTCGGCACGTGTAGACGAAAATGCTGTTGTTATTGCTCTCAATGTAACCTTGATGTTTTTAAATAGGGTTCACTGGCCAAATCACTTACAATTAATGAAACGACCCAATTACTTTTCTAGATTTGTTACCAAATTTAGTGTCCCAATTATTTACATTAATATAAATTTGCCTAAAGAATTTATAGCTTCCATAGTCTCCATTCACAAAGATTTCCATGCAACGCCAACAGGGTGGAGATGACCCTCGATGAACTGTCGCTATGATATAACTATGCTGTTTATCACAATCCTTGAACTTTACTTTTATTAAAACAATACGAAATTATAAATACCCCACGCATTTTTTTTAATAACGCACGTATTATTTTAATATGAAGCGACATCGGTCATTCACCGCTCGTATCTTAGAAAAAGAATCTGTTTTCTTGGAGAGGTTTTCGTGAACATCAATAAAACTTCACCTACGCACTTCAAGTAGAGGGCCAGACTAAGAAAATAATTCTTTTTAGATTGGTTACTATAAAAATTTCACGCGATGATTTTTCGAAATATTAAATTGAAATAACGATGACAAAGGTTAATTAAATCGTTAAGTTATATTGCGTTTGTTTCAGTACCGCTCGCCAACAAAAACATTTTTCACTTATTAACCACTAAAATAAAAGAAATTGGTGGATATTTACATTTTTATAAAACTGAAACATGTTCAAGGATAAACGCATTTTTTTAAAAATATTTTTAGATAGGTACTTGACAAAAAATCGCAAATCTTGACCACATTAACTCGCGAAACTTATCGCAAACAAGAGTTGGCGAAGCATCGATCTTTCAAAAAATTTAGAATAGCAAGTTGGTCTTCGAGTTGTATGCTCCGCGTGTATTGTATTTTGAGATATTGCGACTGCCACAGAAGGCCGATTGTTTCATTTACTATCGATGATTATGGCAATAATTAGCCGTTGGAATTCATGTCCATTCTTCTTTAGGATATTTTAATCAAGTTCAGACAGTAAATGTTTAAATAATAATTAATATTCGAAGGTTAGAATCATACTCTGTTAATGAACATATACATTCCGGACACGTTCTAATTTTTTCTTTTATGTCTATGCATCGGCTACGAGTACAATGGTGAACAATTAGAACATCAGGTTACTTACTTACTCCCATAAGGACCTTGAAAATGGAAAACGTTAAAAGAATAAACACGCTTAACGACGATTTGTGCGAATAAAACAGTAAAGTCACTTAAAAAACTGCAATAAAATTGAGTTCTAATTTCCAGCCGAGCCATTTATGTCAGCCACCCGCCTAACGTATGGGATATGAAGTGTTGTTGAGATCATACAGGTCAGTGACGTGCTAACTCAAATTAAAATTGGGAAAATATGCAAATTATTTTGGATCGAAGTAGGTACGCTTTTGATTGGATCTCGCAGTATATTTTATCACGTTGGGATTTTTCTATTTCTTCGTCGCTTTTTCTATTTTTTAAATCGGCGTTAATTGTACGAGACTCGGTTCAGTGTCCTTGTAGTCAGGGTTGTGTTAAAAATGTTCGAGGTCATCTATCGGCGCCGCGTAGCCAACTGTCTGATATTAACTATATTGTACTTTTGACACCTACATGTACGAACAAATCGTATGCGAAAAGTACTCCCAACCGTTAGTTAAAATTTATATTGTAAATGTTGCATCTACATATTCGGTAGTTTATTCAGAAATTGGACAGTTTGAAAAAGAAAATGTTTTCGTGAAAGAAATTTAGCACATAATCCAGTTGGAGTTTACGATTTCGAAAGTAACGTCAAAACAATTCGACCATTTTAACTGATGTAAGTGTATTCTACACTTTATAGAACACAAATACAGTGTATACTAATACTGTATATCGTTTTAGAAAATGAAACTAATTAAACTGGGAATTTTTGTATATTTTAGTACTTACTGAAAAGCGATCGATAACAATTTATTATGGAGTCATTATAATAATAACGAGTAATTCCATTTAAATGTGACCTGACACGTTTCGACACTATGTGTGTGATTATCAAGGATAACAGATTGTCACAAATGAAAATTAGACAAGGGTTGCAACGTGAAGGAACAACATCTAATAAATGAACCATCTTCTCTTGAAGACATAAAATGTAAATTAATAATCAAAAATAATTACAATTTTTTTCTCCAACCCATTTTAATTATTATTTATAACAGTTTAACATTTGACAAAATATGCTTATTCGAAAAAGTTCAAGTATTGAAATTTGATATAGCGCTACACATACACTGCTAGGTTAGCAGACAACGCCATAGAGCACATCCTGAGGTTAGTGATGTGGAAAAATATTTTCGTGTGCCTATATTTATACCATTCCTGAAAACAAAACCTTGCCATTGCCCACCAATGCAATAGAGGGATTATTGAGATGCGACGAGACGTTCTGCCCCAATATTAATGGATTGTTTCTTCCTCGCCACATTACCAGTGAACGAACTGAAATACCTCTGTAATCACCCAAAGAAATTCATAAGAATACAGTTATTGAGCCAATTTGTCCCTTCATATTAATAACGAATTGAATTTGAAAGATGTTGTACTTAAAATGGCAGAGAAATACAAAGTTTCATCCTTAGAGCAATCTCGTGAAGATTAGTTTAAAACCGCAGAAATGGTTCCTGATTGATAGATTGATGGATACGCAAACAACAGTACTTTTTGTTTTAGTTCTTAAAACAACAAAAGAAATTTTGGAAACAAAAATTGCCACCTTATTAGCAACGTTTGGTAGTTTTTCCAAAGAAAGTCTCAAGCCAAAATAAGACAAGAAAACTACTGTCTATAACCAAATACACACGTACGTAGTGGCTCCAATCGGTAAACGAGTAGGTATAGATGTAGATGTTAACGTTTCAGTCAAAATTTAGATACAAACATTTGTCTGAGATGCATCCAAAAAGTTTCTAGAAAATTTCCCACCGAGTATTCTGAGTCGCAGAAATGGGATCCAGACGGACGGACAAAATGAAAAAACACCCGAGATTTTAATAGAATTCTGACACGCGCCTGAGGCACGTGATGCTGAACGGCAGCAAACAGTCTTCATCCAGAAAATACGAAATGCATTGCAGAGTGACCGTTACATATACTTTTCAGTAAGTACCTACCGTGGAAAATATTTTGCAATATAAATCAATCAAAACGCATTACACAGACTGCCACCGAGACTACTTTTATGATGATCCACTTTTGAAAAAAAAAATTGTTAGCTTAGCTGAAACATTTTGCATTACGTTTTCTTCGTGACAACCATTTTTTCGAATTACCATAAGATAATTTTTATCGATTATTTATCGCGTGAGCGCAATATTACTGGAAGTGCAGAATTTTACTATGCGATCAAACAAAAATGAAGAGGAAGTTCTGTTTCATCAGCACCCAGTTATCAAGAGTTGTGCTTTAATGGTTGCAATTTACAAATCTAACTGTAACAGCCCCTATACTATATATATTCTTCAGATTTAGGTCCAAGCGACTGTTTTTTGTTTTCAAAATTAAAAGAAACTTGTTTTTCGAATAATGAGGAAGTTGAGTATATATCGGTAGAAAACGAGTGGCTTGCAGATCAAGAAAGGAGTTTTTTCTGAGAGTATTTGGGTCTTCAGGGCATGATATTGCGAAATAATTGTTTTCTTCTAAGTTGGGGGGCAATCACTGATGAGCTGTCCAGTAACATGACTGTCGATTAGGTCAAAAATCTGAGATCAATATTTATGTAGCGACTTTCGAAAAAATAAGTCCTGCATATCATGAAAGACTAAGACGACACGTAACCTTATAAGTTTTCTTGAATTTCGATTCGATTTTTAGATTTATCGTAAATAATACCTAAGAAAGAATGTTAGCTGTATCTGTATCTTCACTACATAGTTTATATACAGTGCGACAGGATTTCTGAATCAAAATGTCTTATGACAAAGTTAAAGCGATTAACAGCGTGAAAAGCGCCGCGACGAGTTTAAGGGGGTTTCATTAACAGTATCTGCATTACTTGTCATTGTCATTACCAAAGGTTCTCAGAACGGCTAAACGGCTAAACAGCGAAACAAGAAATCAAACTGCAAAAACGTAATTCAGTTAGCATTCAGATTGAAAAAAATGCGTACGCCGTAGTAGAAAAAATTAAACAAAAGGCTGGGATGTATAAGAATCTAAAGCAGGGTCGCGATGTTGCCCTTGAATTGAACAAGGCCGCATGTGAAGTTGTTAGGGCAATAACCGCGAAGACACTATTATATGCGACATGTTAAGAGAGTGATTCAAAATAGTGCTTCAGTACAACCACCCAAAATGACGTCGAAGAAAGCAACAAACAGTTCGACCACACCGACGATTTCCTTTCCCGTACATTTTATCTAGTCACAAAAGAAACCCAAAATAACGTCGACAACACGTAATAAAACTGATTAAATCATTTTATTACCATCAGGGTCGTTGTTAAAACTAAATCGATTTTAATATGTTATTCAAACAATAATCGATTTGGGAAATTTTGTACATTCTAGAGTACCACGTCGCGTCGTTATATAGGTACACGTGCAACCTTCAAATTATTTACTTTATTATGGAAGAAATTATCAAATTAGCGTCATAGATTAATCTTGGTGATCAAGCGCACAATCAAGGTCGCGTAAAAAAGATTTTAATCAAACTTTATCCCATTTATCGCAATTATGGAGTTTTTCTTTTACTAAACCTTGACCCAATCCTGATATAAATGAAATTTGTTATCTATGTTATGGAAACTTTTATATTGGAAATCGAATTAGGTAACCTGAAGTAAAATTTGCAATGATGCCCTTCGTTTCTACGAAAACCGTCAATCATGCGTTATGTTAGTCGTCGATTTTTGTTGAATAGCCAACGTTTGTTTTTAATTTGCCTGTTAAAATATCGTTAATGTTAAATGCACAAAGTATAAATTTAAGGAGCCCAATGAATTTTTATACCGTTGTCACTCAACGGTTATACAATTATGTGGTAGCTACTACAGTATGGAACAGAATCAAGATCAGTATGAACAAAATCACCATGAAGGAGTAGTTTATTGTGGTAGTGCATGTGATATTTCAACGATTTTCTTGGTTTTCTTGGTTGAATTTCCATTTTAATTGGTATCTTTAGAGGTAATTTGGAATGTGTTAAAATTATAATAATAAAACGAAATAGAACCTCTCGCGAAGAACCCTTGATACTGATTTTTTCATTATACAGGGTGTTATAGAATGTTGTGAGGAAAATTTAAGGGCAGATTCTACATCTCAAAATACGAACAAAAGTTCATAAAATATAAACATGGGTCCGTAAATGCTCCGTTTTCATAGTACGAGGTGTTTAAACTTTTTTGTCTTTAATACTTTATTTTACATTTATCGAAAACCCGTTGAGATATTCAGATTCAGATTTTATTAATCCTGGGAACGATTTATTTTAATTTAGTTTTTTTGTACACATTTTTCAGGAAACAGTGTAATAAATTAAACCAAATGCTCCGTCATGCATAAACCATAAATTTTGCCTAATATTAAGAGGTAGGTACATCTTCTTGTAGGTTGGGGAAATTCTCCTCTAAAAAATGCAGGTATGCATTCCGTTTAATCTTCTGGGTAAAATAAAGGGTCCAATCAAATAATTTTGAACAATTCCTGCCCACTCATTTATTGAAAATTGCTGTTGGTGTCACTATCGCGATTAACGAATGTGTGTGGATTTTCATTTCATTTCATTGTGGAAATAAAAAATTCCATTTCTAGTAAAAGAAGCATTCGTGAACAAAATAGACAAAATAAATTATCGATCTCCTGCATTTCTTTGACAATACTGTAGTCTGACTGGAAAGTCTGCTTCATTCTTGGATTCTGTGTAAATGGATAGAGGTGCTCGCGGAGTATTTGCCATACATTAGCGTGGTTATGGTATTGCGCAATTCGTTTGTTAGACGCCTTGTACTTATGTATTTCAGGATTTTGTTCAAGCGCTATTAAAACATTTTCATAAATTTCTACTATTTACTGTTTGGGCAGTTCTTGGCGTCCCACAATCAACAAAATTATCTGTTAGTTTTCCTGTTTCTCACAAATGTCTATGAACACTTCCAAACGTAACTGACGGTCAGGAAATGCATCTTTGCAGACACGGCTTTGCTTTGTAAGAATTTTCATTCCCTTTTTCACACATAAAATGAATGCCTGCCAATACCCCAAAAGAATAATTCACTATAGCAATTACTTATGTATTTTGTAGAGAACTTACTAAAAATTTATGACGTTTACAAAAATTCCAAAACAGCCCTATCCTTACTATTCACACAGAGCACATCCCCTTTGGGAAGCAGACTTTCCAGCCAGACTACAGTTTTTTCGATCTTGAAGTGTTTAGTATGTGTATTTAGTATAGGTAAACATTTACTGGGTTTCATGCGATATTTGGGACAAACACAACCAAATTATTCAGTAAAAAAGGGATAAGTACTGAGTTTTTTAACAGACAACCATGACCTCTAATTACAGTACGGCAAAACTCGAGAACACAAATAAAGTATCACAAAACATGATACTTTCTCTCGACCTATTCTTTGCAAGGGGCTTTTAGAGGAGGCTATCGGCAGACTGGACAACGAGACAAAAGTTTCAGGAAGTGTGCCATGACGGAGAGCACTAAAGCTCTCAAGAAGATTGAAACAGGTTGAAGAAAGCTCACTTGGCTTCCAGGGCCCACAAGCACGAAAATTGGAATGAAGGTGTTTGGTTGGAGTTGTGCTATTTATTAATGATAATGATACGCCTAGGATTCGGATAGTTAGGTATGCATTTGCATGTGTACAAATGCATACAGGTATATCACGTATTTTCAAATGTTACCGCATATTATTATTTTATGTTTTTGAATAAAGTAAGCATATTTCGCATTAAAAGTTAAAAAAAGGTCATATTTTCAAACTTGCGCTATTAACTGCACGTTTTGCAGTAATTTCATCAATAAAATCAAAAGCAAACTTTTTCTAAAAGCCTTTTTGTGGAATACCTAGATGCAAATTTTGCACAGGTAAAGGATTTATAACAAAAGGTTACCTTATTTTACCTAAACAGAACACACCACAAATGAGTGACCGGAAGTCCTTTAGGCTTTAACAATTTTGCTTTATTGATGTATTTACACTGAAGAAACTTAATCCGTTTAGAAGGGTGTTTTACAACTAAAGAATTCCAAGGCCATACGCATATTTTTAACTAAAAATCATCGTAATTGTACTTTGGGGGTATTTTTGTGGGGTATTTTGGGTAGTTGAAATCGAAGTTTTGGAATGACCGGCACGTTTTCCACAACTAAACCCGATTGAACATTGCTGTGGTGGCAGATCTGGCACCAGCTAAGATACCAGACGTTAAAAGTGAATTGCAAATTTTATTGATGATGCATATCTTGACGAACGAAAACAATTTTAACAAAAAGGGAAGGCAGCGCCAAGTATTAAACGTGCATCATTTTCAAACATTTGAGCAATTTTAAATGTTTTCTAATGAACAAAAAAGCGTTAGCTAATTAGCTTTATTTTACTATATTCAATATTCCGTCCGTCGGTCGGTCCGTTGCGTGGTTCCCAGTATGATAGAGCAAAGTACAATGGATGTTATGTGAAAGTTTACGCTGATTTCAGATCTGCAATCAGCTTTTCGATATCTCTAATAGTGTTCGATATTATCGACTTCGTGCCCAGAAGTTGTAGGTATATAAATAATAGAAATTGTATTGTTTTCTGTTATTGGTTAACTTTTCGCACACATGCGGTAGGTATCCGAAGTTCGTTCTGTAATCCGGCGGATTTGAATCTCTATTTTGCCTATTTTTTGTTTCGATAAGTCTCAATGTTGAATGTTCTTAATTAAACAGTCTATATTTTATCAACCAGCCTTATTACGATCGTACTATCTCTATCTACTGAGTACTGATGGCATAAGGATTATAGTTTCTCTTGAACGTGAAAAGATTCGGTAATTCTACCATTTTACCAAACTCTTACTTACAGCATGATCACTCACACACTACACTCAATGGAACATAGTGGCAGGCGCGGATTTCGGTTTAGTAATAATATGAGTGAAATTACCATTAAAGAGTAAGTTACAAACTAGAGATGCTCTACTGGAGGGTTTTAATAGCTCTCAACAAGTTTGAAATAGTTTTTAATGTAGGGTAGGTGTATTATACGAACTTTAGTCTTATAGATATAGAGGAACATTTAATAATTACGATTTTCCACACATTTTCAACCATTCATGTAACGATGAAAAGATGAGAATTTGTAACAAAACTAACTACGTAAATATAAAAATTTCACCTTTGCATATAATACAATGAAATTTTGTAATTGCGCAATTTTGAGGTAAAGATTAACATCTTTATATTTTACCCAATTAAATCGTGCACGTTTTTCTATTGTTGAAGTAAAAATGATTAACGAATTGATTGTCAATGTCACACGCTATTGACTGTTTTCCTCGAGGCAAGGTCATGTTGTAGCGTCGGGACGCTTTGCGTCACATTAACGTCAGAGGGTGGGAGCTGTTTCCAGGACTACGTCCGCTGACGTTCTATTTTACAATTTGTTTAAACTTGAACTTTAACCTTCCGCAAATTTATAAATTCAGTTTTTAACAGATTGATTATTATCGGCATAACTTTGCTGTAATTATTAGTAACAATTATGGTAAATGTTAACGTCACATTTCATTTTATATTCATATTTGAAGGGAAAAGTATGTCTTATTAAATTAATGTAAGAGAATCGTTTCAGCTAGGTGGTAACGTTAAATTGCGCATAAAGAATAGCGTCTCATATAACCTGTAGCTTCACGTGGAGTTTAAGGGTAGCTTTTTCCGTTTTTTACGTCAATAATGTTTCCTTGAAGATAATTGTGTAATCAGGTTTTCGTAAAATAATAGGAGTTAACTGTTTTCAGGTAGCACACTGAGATAGTATAACTTCTGCGAAAAAGCTGTAATTTATGTACATTCTCAACGTCAATATAAACAAGGACATTGAAAATTGAATCGAAATTAATCCTCCCTACCACATATACATAAACTTGTGGTTGCATTTCCCGCGTCATCATTAATTGAATTTCTCATTGTACTATGATGAATGTTCTATTCTAGTCAAACGTAACAGACGACCTTATTTAAATAAAGGTTTTTCTGACTATACATAGGAAGGTCGAACTGTTTGAATAATTAACGTAAGCATCAAAAATTTAATAACGCACATCTTTTACTTTGCACTCAAAAAGTGTAATTTGATACACAATTCGTTTTTTTTTGGGTGAAGGTTTTAATAGTAAATTGAGTCATTGTAACAACATAACGACGTGTCATAATCATTTTTAGCCCTTGCACAACACACGCATAATTCTCTAAATCCTATCAGTAGGTTAAAACCAACTGGGTCAGAAGATGGGGTTGCAAACAAAAAACCTTGACCCGCTTAACTTATCCCTGTATGACACGACGAACGTTTAACGTTATACCAAGGCTGGCAATGAATGAGGAGTAATTTAAGGGGAGTTTTACGCGTGTATTAATTTTAGAATAAACCCTACAGCCTTTGTTTAATAACAAGGCCACCTGTAAAGATTTCATATATTATGTAGTATAAATTTTCAATTAAAATTCACGGTTTGGGGTGATTTGATACATTACCAACTATAAAAATATTTTATATTTAATTGAAATCGGTTCAATTTTTAACAGCGATTAAAATGTTATTAAAAGGCATAAAGTTACGTTACTATTTTGTCATTATGTATAACTGTCGCATAAGAATTGTAATCATTTGATAACGAATCGACAGTAAAGTTTTTTAGGTGTTGCACAAAGATGTCGAAAATCTAATTACTTTGGTCGCATTCGCAATGTGGTAATTAAATTGTAGACACTTCGAACGTAAAATCGGCCCTTCACGCTACAATTTTTGTGAGTTTTGAACTGTACAGTTCATCGATTAAGTCCAAAACCAAAGGTGAAGTGGTCAATCTGACTCACATCTCGCCTTGATCTGCGATCTTTCAACATGCTGAATATTTTCAACTGCGAAGGCCACAGTTAATGTGGAACTGTACCGTGAAGAACGGAAGAAATCCTTGAGGTTCATTGACGACAAAGATAGTGTGTGATAACAAATGTAGCGTTGAACAGAGACAACCAATGCTACTTGTCGATTTGGTTTCGATCAGGATCATTTCAACAGTGGTGTTCACATAAGAAACCACTACTTAGGTACTCCAACACCTCTTTTTTTCTTTGCATTTTGGAATTCTCTTCATGTTCCAGTCTTACTTTTTTCATTGAAGACGACATATAGTAGGTACTTTTGTACATACATACATAATCCTTCCTCTTCTACTTAACGGTGTCTAGGACTACTTTTGTTAAAATATTTAATAATAAGGACTAGCTACACTGCGCCTATGAACTTTCTTTCGATATTGTCAAGAAACCTTTTGTTAAAATATGGACGTGAAGGGCGAAGAGAGCGAAGACGAAACGTCGAATAAAAAATTTGTAAACGCCATCTAATAGAATTCAAAAAGTGACATTGAAGAAGTATCTTTGATTTTTAAAAATCTTTTAAAATAAACGAAGGAATTACCAAAAAAGAAAAACCCAAAAATCGCATTTTGTTTTAAATTTCGGTAACTATAAACAATAATCAACTTTTGCAAACTACATGCGAACATGCCCTAAATTATGCAACTTTTCTCTAACTTAACTGTCTTCGTATTTCTTTATCGTTTTCAAGATCCCCATGTAATGCTGTTCATCCTTATCTTGGGAACGTTGTACATAATATGTATTTTTTTTAGTTATATTTTCAATAAATTTGTAATTGGAATGAATGCGATAAATAGTATATGAAAGCCCGTTATTGCGAGAATGTTACGAATTTGGGAGATTGGGCCCGTGTTTAAAAGTTAAACCTAGAACAAGTCACTTTCATGTCTCAAATTCGCAAACATAAGAGTGTCAAAACTTCCCTCTTAGAGAAGCGATAATTAAAGAAAATTAAAGTGTTTTCACGTTAAACATCTCATCACTATTTTAATTCACTTTTTCTTCGTAAAATCAATGATTAGGTGACTTGCGTATTTTAAGAGCAATTACACAACTGATAAACTACACCTGTATTATAAGTTATTTCTTGTAGAATGTAGATCATTTACAAAAAATATTTTGTACAGATCCGTGCATTTTTAAATACCTATTATAAACGTTTTCAACTTGCAACAATATAGTTTTGACCGTGGCAGGAATTGCTTCATCTCGGCTTTGGTAGTTATGTAAATTATGTGATAAAATTCTGATACTATTATCTTCTACGATGAACCTTGCAAATAACAAACGTAACTGGTTGATAGTTAATAAGGTGACATTCACTTTTTTTAAATTTCTAAGTTACGATAAAGTTGGTAGTTATTTATTGCTATCTTTCAATCACTCTAAAGCTCAAACAAAAATCTGAAGAATTGAAAAGAAAGTACTAATAAGAAAAAGTAGTTATTGGGACATTGTTTACTTCCCTTTTGATAAATTAATATTTACCGAACGCGTGTTGTCAAATCGTATACATACATACTTAGGTAAAAATGGTAATCACATTTTCTGTGCTATATTTTGTTATTTTATTAGTAATTAAAAAAATATTCCGTTGGCTCCTGCAAACAGATTGGGTCTAAAAATAGGTTTATCAGTGTATTGTAATCCCAAGGACTTTTGATAACTAATTTCGTGGTTATAGTTCAATTACATTGAAACATTGTACTCTTTCAATGGATTGTTCATTGGCAACGTGTCACGAATTTCGCAGATATTTCCATATAATTGATCGGATTTGATTAGTAGACTCAAAGGAGATGTTTGGGAAAACAGTTTGATAGGTAGATCAATACAAAAATTGCACCATTAAGCACATAAGAAGCAAAATACTGGTCGTGTTTTTCTTTGTCAATAAGACTATCAACAAAACATCTTATATTAATTGAAAATATTATCTTACGTTTTTTCCCATGAAGACCAAAAGATAAAAGATTCAATTCGTATCGTAATGCACCACAGAGTACATGAGTACACGAACATAAAAATTCGTAATTAACCATATTGTTTTTTAATGTCGCATTAACCTTGGCCGTTTAAAAATTAAAAATACAAATAATAGGTAAACATTTTTAAATAGTTTCATTAGGTATAACCTTGGAGCTCTTCGAATTAACCGACAAGTTGAGTGTGTATTACTTGCTCGATATACATATTAAGGGCCGGAAAACCTGATACTTATTTCTACCATTACTTTTTTCATTAATAATTGTGTGTATAAGTATAACCGATAACGTCTAGGAACGTAACCTTCAAATGCATTTTTCAGCGCTTTAAATAATATGTTTGTCTATTTATCTGTAACGCACCTGTACCTACTTAAATACTTCGCAAAGTCGGAAACACACCTGTGAACCACCCATATGTCAAATACTTTCTCGTATACCTATTATATTGATGGAGATTGTTATGTATAAGAACGAAACCACATTGAAGGTCTCGCTGGTCTGTTTTCGCAAAAAAGTTAAAATGGAGTCAAGGAAGAAACGATATTATAAATGTCGTAAAGGTGATATAAACGGGAAATCTTCACTGAAGGTTGCAGCAGGGATTGTCTGGATGTTTAACTGAGAAATGGGAATTCATTCCTTATTACCACTACAGTGACTTTATTACAAACAGTGACGACAAGCGGCGATTATCCGCCATTAAGAGGCAAAATTGTGGGCGGGTTTATATGAACTCAACGGTGGTATCCTAGCAACGTTCTTAATCCAAATAAAAATCACACGTAAACACAGTCAGGCCGCCATTAAGATGCAAAATATACCACGGCCAATCAAAAACGATACCACGCTTGTCGTCACTGTTTGTAATAAAGTCACTGTAATTACCACTGCACTTGAACGACCACTATGAGAATGTGCTCAACGTATGGCATTACGGTTTGAGGAATGATCACCAGACCGAAGCCGAGGGAGATTCAGTAGTATTTTAAGTCCACAAATATTCCTGTTCGACGGTGAGAAAATTACTTATCCATTCCATACTATTTTCTTCACCATGTCGATTTGTAGTTCCTTTACAAGTCGTAAATTTCTTCATTAGTTCTTCTTATGTATCCTTCTTACGCCCTTTTCCCTCTTACCGATTCTCTTGTCGTTTGGTTCAGTACCCACGTCTCACATTCCTATACTCTTGTTAGCCTTATTATGCTTTTGTATGATCTAAACGAGGTCCTTGATAATTTTGCTCTATTTTTATTTTCGTTTTTTGCTGTTATCCTTGCCCTTAAACACACAAACTCATCTAGCAGTGTTTTACATTACTACTCTTCCCTAACTTCATAATTTTACTCTTCTGCAGATTGGTCCGCACTCCTACATGATCTATCTCCTCTGTCACTTTCTGTGTTAATTTTTTTCAGTGATTTTTAGCTTCTGGCAAACTATGTTTCCCACATTCTGTTTCATTCGCATTTTTTTCAGAATTTGGATTATTGAGGCGTTTTCCATTCTTCTGGTATTTGCTCTTTTCTCCAGAAATCAATTTATTTTAATTATATCTCAGCACATGAAAAATATTCGACTGTTACTTTATTTCGTCCTGGGTTCTCATTTTTTTCATGTTATCTTATATTTCTTCCACCTCCCCTTGAATTGGATCTATTACTTTGACCATATCTTCCCTTATTGCTTGTCTTTTATCTCCTTCTGTTTAATTGTGTTTAATAGTTCGTCGAAGTATTCATCTCACCTTCCACATTTATGTAAGGGTTGCCAGACGTCCGGTTTTTGACCGGACAATCCGGTTTTCTTCATGTTTCTCCGGGCAAGAAAATGTGGGTAAACCGGACAAAAGGTTGTTAGAATGAGCTATATTTGTATTTCACTCATAACTTTATGGCATCTTTGCCAGAAATTATTCTGTTATTAGAAAACATACCCCAGCAAGCATACAATCTACCTACATAACATAATGGTGAAATTTCGGGACCCCATTTCAAAGAAAATAAATGACAAATAAAATAAAATAAAAGGCTATCATTCAGACCATGAATTGGAAAAATTTACCAAAAACGCTACAAATGTTTACCAAAGAGCAGTAGCTTAATGGAAAAGTGGTAGGTACCCGTTTGAAAATCACAATTATAAAACTTTTTGTTGTTTGGATCTCGGAAGATTGCCCACGCTGGATCAACTGCCCGACCTATAGTCATTATCTCCATGGAAGTAGCAAACTCCCCATGAATATATTTACGAAGAACTGGGTGCACTTCAAAGTGTTTTTTCTTCACTTGAAGGCAACTCCATTAATTTGTGGTGCAATTTCTTCAAAAAAGGAGCACCGAATTTTTGAAAATTGTGCAGTCTGTAGTATTCCTGTATACAACGCTTTTGTGAAACGAATTTTTAGCGTCATCGCAAATGTATGGACTGACAAAAGAATCGTCTCGCCATACATACTGTAAAACGTGAATTGATTTTCTTCAATATAAGTGCTAGTTGCACTGAATTCAAAGATGCCATCTCATGCAATAAACCTTTGTTAAAAACAGTGTCGTCGAACGATAAATAGACAAACACGTAGAAAAATAAATAAAAAGTATCCAGTTTTGCATAATATTGCAAAAAAGTCAATTGGTTGTATCGTTTTGGACTTACCAATTTTCGAATTCATAATCCACCTACTCTTGTCAATCTATTTTATTGCTCCATTGATAAACTTATTCATTTTGAAAAATTGGTTAAAAGACGAGAAAATGCCAGGGTTTTATTTTATAAGATGTGGGTCGCCTCTTACTACATCCTTCCTTCCTTTCGTTTCTGGATGCCTTTAGCCTATTCCCATGTGACACAAAGTCGAGGAGTAATGATGGATGATTGTTGCGTTTCGTCGTACTCCATTAAGTATTTTGCTGTAGAAGAATCCTTGGCAAACGGTAGTTACATCAGCCTTTTTCATAGTGTGCTGTTATCAGTATCCACTTGTCCCCCATAGCCATAGATCTCTTCAGTTTGGTCTTCACTTTGGATTATAGACCCGTACCATCGCTTATTAACTGAGAACTCGCCGTACGCTTAGTGGATATAGTCCACGGATGATATTCCGAATCAGAAGACTCCAGAAATGCTTACATTGTTTTCACTAAATCACTTATGGTAATTTGACCTTCGCTACTATTTGTAAGGTATTGTACCTATAAGTATTTCCTTTCATATCGTGGTATTTCCTCTGCTGTGACTAGCCCTTCAATTGCACTTTTTGATGTGTTGCTTCATTTTGCAACAAAAATACCCTTGCAATATGTGACACACTATAATATAAAAATTCAAATGAAAGAAAAACGAAGTGGGACATGGGACATTAGTTACACTTAGCTTTCCATTTTAATATTTTTCAAACTGAGTCAACTTTATTAGCTGCATTTTGCATAAAAACACGACAGAAACTAAAAATATGTATCTACTATCCAAATTTGTAAAACAGGCAATCTTTTCTAAATAAAAAAGGGCTTTTTTATATATTTTGAGATGGTGGATGGTTTTATATATGAATGAGACTATAAATGGTTTCAACTTTCAAGATCTATCTATGAGGGAAATAGGACGAAACCTAATAAATAAAAAAAAAATATTATTTTTTTAATTTAATCAGCTCTTTTAGGCACTTCAAGCAAGTCTTTAAAATGAAAAATTTCCAATTATGATTTTTTATTTATGACGGAATGATGCGCGAATAATCTAGAAGTAGATTGTAGGTCCAAAGTTGGATGGATATTAACAAAAGGAAGGAATTTAAAAAGGTAGCAACTTTCCGGTACGATTTTTCATTTTTTTTAATCCCCTTGGGCAACTCTGAACAACTTTTTTTAATTATTTTCCAATGATCAAAATTGGTCCAGAATCACGATTCTTACGCTTTTTGAGAATTCTATGCGAAAGCTTTTTCCGCTTCAAATGCATGTCCGAATACAGATATTTTTGGCAGCGTTCTGTGGAGACGAATTCTGTGCTCATTATTTTGATCTCGAATCGAAACAAGAATCGGTGCAGTGCATATAAAGGTTCCAGCACGATGACATGAGAAAGCTTAATGCTCTGCGTCAATGCACCAAGGCACAAGTCAAGAGTTTCAAAAGCTGCCATCACTGAATGTGGTTTCACTATTCGTCTAATGCGCATCAGATCTAGTCCCCTGCAATGTTTTTTGTTTCCAAATTTTCAAAAAGCTATAATATTTAGTTAAGACACAAGAATATTTATTTAATGGATTAAAGTTGCTACTGAAGCTACTTGCATTCAAATACATTTATTGAAATAGTTATTTTTGTATCTAGTGCGCGAAATGTCACTTTGGTGATCGAGAACTGATTTTTTTTGAGGCGCAGCCGAGTTAAAAATATAGTCGAGATCACCAAAGTATTTTTTCTACAAACGTCAAAAAATGACAAGGTTTGCGCATTGATAACAATACGCGAAGTGACCCTTTTTTTCACTTTTCTAGGTTACCATGACACCGTACGCGAAATGACGACGCCGTGCGCGAAATACTTACTTCGCGCACTGCTATGAGAGTTTTGTATTTTAACGTTAAAATAATTGTCAACTTTTTCACGTTTGTAGAAAAAATTTTGTTTGCAACTCGTGCGCGAAATACTTCGGTGATCTCAACTATTTTTTTAACTCGGCTGTGCCTCGTAAAAAAAATCAGTTCTCGATCACAAAAGTGGCATTTCGCGCACTAGATACAAAAATAACTATTTCCTTGTTTTAGTCTCGTTTTCATACCTCGTCCGGGAACATAAAAACGAGCTCTATTATAATAGACCTCTTAAGAGCATTTTTGTATCATTCCCGTATTGCAAAGGGTAACTCTCAAAGGATTTTCCTCTGAAAATTTTGTGTGGGATTATATGACGCAGTAGGTAGTGCCCTTTAGTTATAAAGCACCTACGAAAAGTAACTGAAAACTCTGAGAACAAACACGTAAATACGACTACGCATTTTACTGGGGGGTAATATCAACCAACGTTGGCGGTATTTTCTATTATTTTCTTCATTACGCTTTGTTTTTGCGTGGCTCTTAATAAGGTTATATTCATATAAATCTACTGTTAGTACCTCTCCCTAGAAATGTTACTAAACGGGTAAATAAAAATAAATTATTCCCGGAATTATTTTGTTATGACGTAACATTAGCATTTCCTGGTACTGGGATCGGAAATCACACGAATTGTTGCTAAAATTAGAGATGTACTTGAAACAATTATAAAAATCGAGACAGGTCAGAGTGAAGCTGTGGGTTATTTTATTCTTACAATTTTGACAACATCTCGTTTAAACACTTAAATATTTAATAATAGGGATTTTTAAGGTGGGTGTATTTGTATACGATTGGGAAAGATTTTCCGTCTCAGTTTATTATAACAAACTTCCTTGTCCCTGTTCGCTTTCCCGGGTTCTGCGAAAATCCCGCCCGTGGACGGTCAAGGGCAACCGAATTATACGCTGGAAGGGTAGAATGCGAATGAGGGGTGAGCGTAGGAGTTTATATACACCTACTTCCCAGAAGGTAACGCGAATTTATTTAAGTTTAGGTAGGTACATAATGACGCTGCATATGTTTTCAGGAAAAGAAGCTTTACATAATCATCCGTTCTAATTGTAATTAAGGAAGGAAATTAAAAATAGCCGCAACAACTACGTGCTAAGCGGGAATCTTAGTAAACTTAAAAAAAATGTTATCTCATTGCGAAATTCCCCGATAATTTTCAATGTCAGCCCCACCATTATTAATATATATTATTCTGGGAATTCAAGTGTCGCAGTTACCTACCTCATTCGTCATCATACCACCATTAAATCCTTATTGACTGATAAGTGTCGTACAAGATAAGAATTAGCCAAGGTTATATTAATACAAAAAAGGTTACATTCATCCGTCCATCATTTTTTGGTCATAAGTACAAATGTTCCAAACCTGAAAAAGAGTAAATACATCCGTTTTCGTTTCGGCTATAGAGGAATATGGCGAACAAACAGCAACAAAATTCATTGTCAATTTCGTAACATTTAGTTTACCTACTATAAAAGTTCAATTCGTGGTACAATAAAATAAGGTAATCCCCCATCGTGCACACATACAATACAACGTATGTAGACACAGACAGTTTCATTTACATACAGAGGGGGTTGGTCTATAGAGTGGTGGTTTTACCAGTATAACCTTTATACATAACTTTTATTAGTTCTGATAGACAGCATGTGTATATTTAATTATTTACATAAACATTGTAATGCTATCTAGAGACATCTATCGCGTTTTTCTATAAACCAAGATCAATGATGTCACCTTGATTTATTAATTGTTTAAATTATTACGCTGCAAAAACTTATAACGATGTTAAATCTGTACGCAAAACTTCTATGAAGGGTGTTAAATTCATTAAACATCACTTCAATGAATTTCGTGAAAGAATCTTGTCAATTACGGAAAATCTTGATATTGTACAAGCCATAGATAAGCAACCAGTAGAGATGAAAGAACTGAATTTCGTGGAAGACTTATCTGACGTTTGGATTTGTTAAACGAATTTCGTGACTGTGTAGCAATAAGAACATTTGTGAAATTTGAAAAACTGATGTAGGTATTGGAAATGAAAATAGAAGAGAAGTCAAACAGTAAACCGATAATGAATAAGCCATACCGGGGAAATACAGAAGACTGGTAGAAAATTACAGAAATTACGACCTAGTAGAAAAAATCAGGAATAGTTAAACAACATTACCGTTGGTCACGAAGAAAGCTGGTGAATCACGTTTAGTTGTAGACTGTAGATTAAATCCGCAGACAAAAAGAATAACCTTTCCATTAACGAACTTAAATGAATATAAGGCAGTAAGATGAATGTACTACTCGTTATGGCACATGCTTATTTACAAATTCCCTTGATGAGAACTTTGCGTCCAAAGTGGAACCATTGACAAGCAGGCTTCCTAGAAAACATTGTTCATTCGAATGGAAAGAGGAGCAGGAAATTGTTTCAAAGAAAATAAAAGAGATTAATGGGTTCCATATCGTTGGAACGTATTCTCTAAATGGGGTAAAACGTCAACAGTTGAAATGAAACTTACACAGCCTTCCCCATGATTGATTTAATAAGAAAATTGTTGAAAAAGTAAAGTTGAAAATTATTTGTTGATGTTGATTAAATTACATTAATAATTACGACATGTTTCGACATAACGTCATCTTCAGGCTAGAATACATATTATGAGTCTAAATTACTAACTAAGTACTACTACTAATCGTAGTAAGTAATGTTAACCAACTAAAGCTACGGTTTGTTAGAACTGTAGGCGACGCAAAGCAGACAATCAGTTGTGCGACTCGGACTTACGTTGAAATCTAAAAGGTAAGAAGACGCGTAGTTGGTTTGTTAGAACCTGCTCAGGTAGACTCACGGTAGACAGAAAATTATGTGCGTCACGTTTTCGGTCGGAATCAAACTCGATTTGATTTCAACGCAGTCTTTCAGCTGAGCTCACAGTGACAGTGGAGTATAGTTAGTTTTTAACGAATTTTAAAATGGCAAGCAAGTTTTCAGCAGAAGAAGACGAGAAATTAATTGATCTTGTACGAGAACATCCTCCACTATGCACCGTTAAAAGCAAAAGCTGCAAAGACCATACTATAAAAAATAACATATGGCAAAAAATTGGAGGAAAACTTCAGTTTTATTTTGGCGACGACAAATTAAACTCAAAAGAAGATCTTCTTCATGTTCTTCTTGCTCAGTAAGTATTGCCAGCAACAAATGTTCAGCCATTGTTACGATGTAGATGAATTTTCTCACAATAATAATAAATATTTTTGACTGCACCTATCAGCATACAAACACGCACTGTTTTAACAAAACACTCTCTCCTCAAAACCGAATTAAGTTGAACGCTACAGATTCTGCTAACCACGTATGTTGTCTGCGGCGCACAGTTCTAACAAACCGTAGCTTTAGTTAGTAATTTAGACTCATAATATGTATTCTAGCCTGAAGATGACGTTATGTCGAAACATGTCGTAATTATTAATGTAATTTAATCAACATCAACAAATAATTTTCAACTTTACTTTTTCAACAATTTTCTTATTAAATCAATCATGGGGAAGGCTGTGTGAGTTTCATTTCAACTGTTAAAATAAAAGAGATTAACATCTTAATCTGTATCAAAGGTGTACAATCCAAAAGCAAAGAAAATTGAGTTTCATACAGATGCTATTGTACTGTTCACACCGAGAATTCAGTATGGCTAGCATAGGCAATGCATTTTAAATGGGAGAAACCCGGGCAGCGTTGTCGTCAGTGGCATATTAGTGCCAGGGTCGACTCGCTCCAAAGAGCACACGGATACCAGATGTTATAGTAACAATTGGATTTAAGTAAATTTAACGAATTTAAATAAATTAATATTAAAGTAAGTTATAATCATATTGTGAACACTCTCATTTGACCTGCGCACTAGGTCAAGGTCAACACAAAATCACCTCCAGACTGGTTTCTGAGTGTCACCAAACACTAGAGCAAGTGACAAACAGCAATACTCTTGAGCTTGTATGGGTTAAAGGGCATGAAAGCCGATAAATTAGCCCGACTGGCCTCAAAAGAACTGTTTTATGGTCCAGAGCCGGCTCTTTCCTCTCCCACTTACAGTATTAACTGTAAATAACTTAATAATTCAAGACATCCAAGCTCAGCATAAGGTTAGGTGGAACTTGATGTCAGAATGCCGGCACGCGAGAGAGGCCTTCAGAGGACCATCTCGTAGCCTGGCGCGTTTTTGCACAGGGCTATCCAGAAAGAACCTGCGACTACTTTCGGGCATACTTTCTGGACACTGTAAACTTAACAAGCACATGCACCGCATGGGCTTGGTTGAATCACCACAAAAGATGAGACGGCGCACCGCGCAACACATACTTTGTGAGTGTCCCGTACTTGTCGAATTAAGACTCCTGGCCGGACATGGCTAACATTACAGGCGCTTCCCCGTCCAGCATCCTCAGGTTTATCTCACGTGTGGGATGGCTTGAGTGATGCTGCGGGGCCGAACGACTCTAATTAGGGAGGCAGCACAAAGAGCCCGAATAAATGGCCTATGTGCGCGTGGACTTCTGACTACCCTCCCATCGTAATCCAGAGTCCAGAATCCAGGCTCGACTCGCTCCAAAGAGCACACGGATACCAGATGTTATTTATAATTATAGTAACAAATTGGATTAAAGTAAATTTAACAAATTTAAATAAATTAATATTAAAGTAAGTTATAAATCAATAATCATATTGTTAACACTCACATAAGTCTTTCATAATACAGGAGTAGCCTTTTTGAGTTATATATGTTAAGGTAAAAGTATATAATTCGGTAATTGTATACATTTACCGGTAATAGTATAGAATTACCTGGTTTGGTTTAGGCACTAAACAAAGTTTGAAAATAAAAGAAATGCCAATTTTAAACGTAGATTGCCACTAAATCACCTAGGTTATCTGCAGGTTTAGTATATTTTTTTTCAAATGATACAAAAACTGATAATTATATACATTTACCGAATTATATACTTTTACCTTAACATATAGATTACTTTGAAAATCGTTCCAAGTTTGCAAAGTTGCACTTTTAACTTTTATGCAGATACACACATACAGATGACACAAATCTGTATCTCAGATTAAAATGTTATCCGTTACGCAGTCTTTACTTAATAATGTACTGCACCAAGAAGAAAAATGATTGTTGCAATTAATTTGATCATTACTTAACTTTAAGCGTAAGTAAAGCAATTCCGCACAACTAAGTAAGTAACTTATTAAAAATCTTTGTCGGAGATTTGGACAGTCATATAGGTAGTGTAAAACAAATGTGCGCGGATGTAAGTCAACTGAAGATATGGAAGAACCACGGGAAAAATACGATGGGTACGATTTAAATGAGGATTTATTCGACGGAATTCAAAAAACTGCGATGAGTAGTTTTACAGAAAGCAAAGTTGAACCAGAGATTGTTATGCAAAAGAAAATATTTGAGATATTTAATAAACTGTAATCTTGAGGCCTGAGGGCAAGACGTTGTCGGGAAAGGCGGAGTCTTAGTACGAAAATGTAGTAGTAGCATACGATTAAGTGCGATTTTAAAAACTACGTTTCGTGAAAGTCATAATAAATTATTATTAACAGACAAAAGGAATGTATTTTAAAGAAGAATTTAATACCTATATTTAACCATCACTGTCGCTCTTAACGGATTTCGAGAGCCCAATGCGGAGTAGGATTCATAAGCCACCCTGTATAGTAGTTGTTAATATTTCCAATAAATCGGTACTGAGCACCTACGTAATTACGTACGGCCGATTTCACTCCGTCAGAAAGGTTTTGTGAGCGATCGCGACGGTCGTTGGAAGCAAAATAATTAAATCAAACGAACATTTAGATACCCAGGGATACCTAACCTGATTATCACTAAACGGTTTTTTGTTAGCATTGCATCAGTAGGATGCCATATTCTTCTTTCGACACGATTGGGTATCCTTACTAATAAATTAACTACCGTACAAAAAACTTGGTACTTACCTTATCATAGCCTCCTCACTTAGGATCTGCTGTAATACAAAAATACTAAGTTATAAAATATAACGGTCAATATTTCAAATTTGTTTAACGTAAACCATTCGAAGAAGTACGAACCCCAATTTTTCAAATGGTAAACGAACTTACCGTTGTAGAAATGTGTGGTAGGTTTAATCCTGTCCAATAATTGTCCAATACACAACTTTTGATTTAAAAAACACGATAGAGATTGAAATTATTGCATTTATTGCACTGTCACACTTTACTAATTCCGATAGCAACGCCATCATCACTGAATTTGGTTTTTTACCGGTATCCTATGGTAGATTGTTGCTGCTAAGGTTACCACAGTGACATGTGCCGATAAATTTTGTTTAGAAATTTGCAGGTGTTAACGTAGATACAAATGTGCATGTTATTTTATCAATTAATTTAATTAAATCATTACGTTAACCAAAAAATTAGAGCAACAATCGACCACACTACAACCCTCAACGCCATTACATTCTTCTCACTACCAACTACTAACCGCTAATTGAACGCGCGAAATTTAAATTCAAATCGTAAACGTTATAAACTGTGAATTTGATTTCTATTAATTAAAATCAAATAACTTCACTTATCCTGTCGCGTTTCCAGTGAGAAAACACCCCTTTGACCTCTTTTTGATTATACTCATTCTTTAAGTGATCGTTTTCGTTTGAAAACGTCAATAATTCAGCCAATAGTGAATAGCCATAAGCCAATTTTATAATATAATTATTACTGGACCACTTCTGTAATGTATAAATAGGTAAATAGGAATATTAGCCCTTTTGTTAAACTTGATATTTCTTCTCGTATCAATGTGATCTTTATTTTTTCTTTGAATCAATTACAATTTGATTTAGAATAATAAACTTCTCACTTCCATATTCCAAGTCAAAGTTTATTCCCCTAAATTTTTGTGGACGATGCTAATTCTGCTTTACGCCCTCTAATAAAGTTCTAGCTATTCTTTTCTCCCAATTAGGAATAAATTCAGTTTGATATGAAGACAATTTGTTCGTATTTTGTATTTATTCTGACTTTGTTGAAAAAATGCTTATAAATCAAACATCTCGTCAGTTCAACTTTGAAAAATAGGAGCAAGGGAGCAAGTCTTATAAAAGCTTGTGACTTTATCCTTATTTGTAGCCCAAGATACCCGATTTGTCAATGGTAATACGCACGAGGATTAAGGCTGCGCTTTTTGAATTTTGATGTACACATTTAAAAGTACATTGCCCACCTCCATCTTAGAGAGGTGGAGGTACTATGGGTACCGTGAAAACTAGAAAGATAGACATTTTTTTATTCACTTATTTTTTTTTAGACCTTACAAACAGAAACGCTTGATACAAAAATAAATTACATCATATCGTGATATTCTGAGAGGCAGTTTTTTTTCGTTGCAGCATAACAATATGTACATTGGACGCCGAGAATTTCAAGTGTGGTCTACACTGAATCGCTCCCGAAGAACAATTCTCATATCTTCCTGTTTCCTTCAAAAAAGTGATCCAGTTCGAACCTAGAATGCCCAACCTCACGTTGTGTTGCGAGGAACGTTGTAGTTATATTTCCTTGATTTGAGCCCGTGCTAGGACGTTGCCACGACTTCATCTTGTTGGTAAATGTATTGATGAGTCGCCTGGCAATCCAATAAGGATAACTTTTCCTCTTCAAATTGCGAGTGTAGCACGTAGGAAATTAGGAATTGATGAAGGTAATACCATTCACTTAATAAACCTTGGGTAATACCGATGAATCCGAAAAAAGTTCTTAGAACGGCGGTCAATTGCATATGTTATATGTATGACGAAGCTGACCAGCGTGGTCAACTGCATCCATTCTTTGATTATAATCAGCAGCAACGGTAGGACAGGAAATGTCTGCTTTCGATCCGTCCTTCTGTTTTCTGGCCACTGGTTGTTTCAGAACTATAAAAGTTGAAGCAGAAGAAAACACATTTGTTCTCGTTCTAGTTAAAGTAACCCAACGTCTAAATTTGAAAATCTGAAGTCGTGTTCCCCACGCTTCACTTTAGATTTGTCTCATCGCCTGTGTAGCATCCTCTACTCAGATGGTACTATAACAAAACCCATAAGGTGCATTGCTTGTTTATTTTATAGTTTCTAGAAAGTATGTCTACAAGCAAACGCATCCTTGTCCAGAAACGCCCGAGATTACGAAATGGCCCCTTAAAGATCTCTCTCACATGACAACAATCTATCATCAAGTTTTGTGCTGGGTTTGGGTGTCGCAAATTATTATTTACATCTTACATGTAGTAGTGTAAGTGAAAGAGTCAGCTCCAGACCACACAACATTTGTTTTGAGATTAGTAAAGTTAAGCTAAGGAATCGTTTTCTCATCGCCTTTCGTTCAATTATGCCCATACGAGCTTTAGTGTATTGCTCTTTGTTACTTGCTCTAGTGTGTCTCCATTCGGAGACCAACTTAGAGTTAATATGGACTCTGCTAGTACCTGTAGAGTAGCGCCACATCAGCATCCTTCAAGTTACCCTCACATGTGAGATATACTTAACTCTGCTGGCGGGGAAACAGCCCTAATTTTAGACATAACCGATGAGAATTACGCCATCATTGAACTTATTGGTTGGACGAATGCGATACACTTTAAAAGTAAATGCGTACACGTAACCTTCTGGAAACCCTTATTCCTATAACACTAACACACAGCACAGCACGAAGTAATGAAAGGGCTTCCAACGGTGTAAATCCGCCACTTTCTTGAGATACAGTTTCATTGAAATACCTACTCCAAGAAGTAGATGGTTCGAACAAACGAAAAACTGTTAGGAAACGCGCTAAGAAATTAGAACATGGAAATTTTTTTCAATTAGACCGACCGAAGACCCAACAGAAGCACGGCCAGTTGTTAATTCGCCTAATTCGGGAGCAGACCAAACGCATAATAAAATAAGAAAACTATGCCCAATTTGTTGGCTCAAAATGGATCCGCTATAATATGTGAGACGACGACGATGACGAATGCGAACAATAAAATATGTTAAAATGTGGTTGTTGTTCAAAATTGTACCTACGGTTTCGAAGAAGATATTATCACAAGAGCTGTGCCAAATTTAAAGTAATTGGATGCCAAGGATCTGTAAGCCGGAAAAAATTGAATTTGCGCCCAAAAAATTCTGCCGTGCAAAAATTGAATTCATTTTGAAGATACGAAGACCACAAATTGCTGAATGTCCTTCTTCTATAACCTAAGGCAAAGTTGAAAAACTGATCTTTTCATTCATTTTTTATACCTAGGGCAGGGCTGAATGAAACCTTCAAAAGTAACTCAGTTTTACAGTAAAATATTATATAATGTAGGTACATGTCTCGTCGCAAATTAGCAAAATTAAATTACTTAACTTGGCAAAGTGGCAGCTTCAAGTCATAAATAATAATTTGTTAATCTATATCTTTGAATATTGACTAGAAATTGACCTAAACGATAAGCGCTCGACAGAGTAAAAGCTTTGGTTGACCTTTAAATAAAACAATTATTACAGGACCTTGAATCTCTTTAACATTTTGTATATTATCGAATGCGATTGTTTTTCAAGGTGCTTACGAATGGCGAGCCATTTTTTTTTGTAATTTGAGGTAGCAAATTTACTTAGAATACCTATAACTATAAATAATAATTTTATATAAGCGGGTATCGTTTAAAAAAAATTGGCTCACAGCATCCATGGCCAAGGTCGACTAATTTAAAACGCCGTTAACTTGTGTAGATTTAGCAGGTTTATTTCGCAATTGAAAAAAATACCTTATTATTGTTTGTGAAGTTGCAAAAATGGAAAGAGCACGTGCTCTGAGTAAAGAACAGGAAATTGCAATCAAGGAAAAGATTGAATGACGTCACGGTGGTCGGTGCGTATACTTTATGAACCCGGTCGTAATTTTTAAAATTGCAAGGGTACAACCTTGTATTAATTATAGTTAACCTTCTAACCTTAAATTTGGCGTTAATGTCATAATGCAATATGCTTTATTAACAATGTAATAAGACATTTTTTGAATGATAAAAAAATTGGCCCACACTCTAAATTCACTAGAGAGAGATGGGTTACTGAAGTATGTAATATAAAACAATCATTCTATATACTTAACCTTGAATTGTGCTGGACGGAAGTATTTGCGATATACTTATATAAAAATTAAGGAAGGTTATTATTTAAGCTTACAGCTACAAGCAGGATTGCAATGTTCATAATTTCGTGGTCCCCCCAGGCCCGGATTAAAGAATTGAGGGGTCCAGGGCTCTTTACGTGAAAGGGGCCCTTTTTAAACTCATAGAAATTATTTTACATGATAAACATTTAAATAAAATTACATATATGAATATAAAGTAAGTAAATAAATGTACTTTTTACTAAAAAAATGTTTTAAATTAATGGGGCCCGGGCCTATAGTCGCCCCTAGCCCCCCCCGTTAATCCGGCCCTGGTCCCCCTATTGTAATTTAATAGGTGACATTCACGTAAGAAAAACCAAAACGAAAAAATCCTTGTAGGTACACTGGTAATGTTACGCATTCAACAATAAAAACTGTTATTTATGATTTAATAGATTGCACAACAATGCGGAAATATTTATATAAAAATGCAGTATTTGCAGCTGTCGTAAGAAGGTATCGGAGTAAATCCGGAGAAAGTTGGATCGATATTCGATATAGCCAATTTTGAACCTTTCCTGATATGATCAAAAATGATCCGCGATAGTGTACTTTTTAAAATGTTAAAGCCTTGAATGTGCAATTAAGTAAATGAATGAAATGTTTTACAATTAACAAACACACTATATTTTCAAGGGTACTAATTATACTCGCTATAAATATTTTTACAGTTAGTTATTTCTACCGGCGCCAAATTGTTTCATACGTCTCTCTTTTTGCTTCATTAGAAGTTGAGCGGTAAAATGTGACGGGAGAACGATTAGGTACTCTTGTTGTTGACCTTGTTGATTATAAACAGCAGATTCCGTTACTTTGTGCTTGGGCAAGGTTATGTTTACCGTCGCCGTCGTCTTAGAGGTAGTGGAACATCTATCTTTATAGACACATTATACATTATTAATTTAATAGTAACTAAGTGAGATACCAACATTGCGATCATGCTAAAAAATATCCTTGGTATATGATGAGGACCTTGACAAAATGTCATTTCTACTTATATGGGAATCGTTTAAAGTGAACAATGAAATTTAACAAATCGCTTGTGAATAATAAATAAAGGCTGGTATTGTTATGCATTACTTTTGAAAGAATTACTTAAGTACATACTATTATCCCATAAAAGTTTACCATAGGTATACATATACTACGACCGTTGAATGATAAGTTATTATATCATTCAACGCTACGACGGTAGACAAAAAATTTTAATTCTTATTCTCACCACCAATTTTTAATTTTGGTGCTTTCTCCTAGGTCCCAAAAAGAAAATTAAAGTCACCGACCACGTTTATACGTATTCTAGAACTAGTACGAGGGAGGTTTAAATTTAAACCGGAATATCATGATAACATTTTATTTAAACAAATAATTTAGAGAACAGTATAGGTAATGTTACCTTGCCGCTTTATAAAAACTTTGTGGTTTAACCAGTTTCGCGCAAATATTTGCACCTCATCGTCATTTTGCAAATTTTATGTCATTTAAAGCTTCTTCTAATGAATTGCTTCCTTTTTCTTTTGATCGAAACGTTGGTTTAACATTCTCTCAGAGAAGTTGAAAACAGTAAGGAGCGCGTTTTTTTTAAAAAAAAATCAACCTCAGTGTCCCAAAATACGGTATCGATAATTTTGTCTGCCAAAGGGTACGTTTTTGTCTTTGGGAACTTCAACGGAGTTACCTATGTGTCGTCGCCATTTCATTTTTGGTCTCTTGCATTCAAGAACGAAATGATGAACCCAGGTTTCGTCGCACGTCACTGTTTATACACTTTAAGAATGCTTTTCCTTCATGTCCATAACGGAGAAGAAGCGCAGTTGACGCCTCAAGCCGCCTTTGCTGTTGAACGCCGTTAAGGAGTTTCGGCATCCATCTTGGGCAAACTTTACGGAACTTCGCTGACGAAACGGAAAAATCAGTAAAATTCTAAGCGATATCGCAGACATTAGGTCGTTGCTGTAAAGATTTAATACGATTTGTTAACGTCAAAATGAGGAAGGTCAGAATATTATACTAAGTGTCGACATACGATTATCACAGTCGCACACACGGCAGACTTACGTTCCTTGATTCTGTTTTATTCTAGCACACATGAATTAAAAAAACAGAGTATTGTAACAAAATTATTATAACGTACATACGCAAGCTTAACTGATTTTAACTCTATCGATTTGAGTTTTTAATTGATTAGATAACTATGACATATTATGATATATTGTTGCAAAGAGAACTTTGTACAGTTTCAATTCAATAAAATGGGGTACATGCTATTTAAAATTTTGAATGTATTTGCTGCACTTACCTAATACATTTCATTTTTAATTGTTTTTTTTACTTCTATAACATTTTGTCATATCTGGAACAGTAGCCGAGAAATCCGCAGTGACAGCGAAAATCAAACAGACTGTACCTACCTATAGTTGTTGATTGAGATAAAATTAAATAAGAACAGAATTATATAAAAACGAAAATTAACAAATTGATTTAACGTATCGTAATAGTTTTTATATACCTACAACAACAAATAGATCTTTTGCGATAATTATATATTGCTAGAACAAATTAAAAGGGTGGCAATTTGATATCTGAGACACACATTCACCTATGCATACAGACCCGTTTTATATTCAAAGGCATAGGTAGGTGTTAGATATAAGTAAAAATGAATTCCATCATAAATGGATAATGTTACATTTAAAAATAGAGGCCATATTCGCTATTAATGTATGAAATTATGTACATAATTATATTCAGAACAAAAACGCAAGGGGGTTTTAAATCACTCAAATGAATAAAAATTCTAGGCCTTTTATATTACTATAAAAATCGTCATGAATAGGAATCGTTTAATAGTACACATTCGAAAAAAAATAAACACACTTGACCCACTGCGCCAATAAAAGGCCATTCCCAATGCATCCCTTAAATCTAACACCCTTGGTTTACTTTTTCGGTCGTTAACGATTGTGAATACAATAATCAAGGCAGTAGGCATTATTTATGTATTTTGGGAACTGTTATACAGTAAAATAGATAACCTCTAGGATGCACTTGAGTTCACAATCCATAGAGCATGTAGGTAATCCCAAAACCAGGTCATGACTACACGGGTCAAGGTAAAAACTATCCTGATTATTGCGGACGGCTGTATTCAAGGCTTCTGCTTTTATTACATGTCGGCGAATTCAATTTTTTTTTCTTTCAATTTTCATATAGGTAATACATTAATGTATTATTGCTGCATCAGTTCACATTAAACAGAGAAAGAGAAAGTGAGCGAAAGAATGTAACCCACAAACACAATTGAGAAAAAGTTTCAATATAAAAGTGAAAGCATTTTTTTTTAATAATAAAATTTAATGATGTGGAAGTTAGTCCTTTGTTCTTAACAATCGTAGAAATTCAACGATCGCGATATTATTTACGGGTGTTGACCTAAAATTTGGTGAAAAAGCGATTTATAAGTACGATGTTATCGCCGATTTATTCTGTTGTATGTAAATTAAGAAGCCAATGACCAACTTATTTATTGTAGTTTATCTACTGGAGGGTATTAAATGCACCTTGATCGCCTTTTGTCTTTGCGAACTCTACGTGACCTATGCCTCGTACAAAAACCACAGTAACTTTGTTTTCGACACCATCAAATTTCGTTCGGGCAGATTATTTGTTCGAATTGCGAAAATGTTCGCTTATCTCAATTGCTAGACGGAGAAAACAGTAGTTAAGTTTATCGGCGAACAGCCTTGTACCAACTTGAACAAATCCTCTATTGTTGTTATAAGACATTTTTTTCAACAATCAATGAAAACATACATTAAAATCAAGGACTATAGAACGTCACATAAAAAAGTTTTTATAAATATAAATAATTTCAATGACATTTCCGTGTAGGGGAACGTAACCGAGAGAGGTCAGAAATGGTGAGACTTAACTGTATCTAAATGGGAAAATCGTATTTCCACATCGACCAAGTGGAGGGAAGAAGATTTGAATTGATTACGTTCAAGATGAAGACAAATTAATTGAACGAGTTACAGTAGGTAGGTCAGTGTTACATTATATATACAAGACAGGTTCTATTTTTAGATCGTACTTTCACTTCCCCGATCGTATTGGTAAATAATGGCTAAGTATCTCAATATAAAAATTTCTAAAGTGGGTTAACGGAGTTCCAAAGAAAAAATCGACGGGATGCAGTCAGCTTTGTAAAGGAGCATTTTGCAGGAATTGAATGTATAAGTGTTGTGTGCACATAAAAATAGTGCAGTAAAAGATTTAGTCCTCGTTCATATCCGGGTACGAAGGGCAAACTGTTTAAGATTGAACTATATTTACATAACAGGGACGCATCAAGGTCCATTTTTCATCAAGGACGATTTAATGAACTGTAATTACTAATTAAACTGTAACGTATTAGAATGTTAGGTATTTTTTTGAATATTTGTGTCATTTGAAAGTGAGAACGAATAAAGGAGAAAATAGTACTAAAAAAACGATTCTCGTTCCACTGTACTCCTACTCTACTTTTAAAGTGACAAAAGGTATATACTTTCACTATAACTTTCATTACTCTTCTTCCTAACCTCATATTTTCAGCTTAGAAAGAGATCATGAGGGTATAAAACAAAATTTCTCTTTGGTATTTATGAATACATTAGTCGAAAGAAAGATGATTTCGCAAAGATTCATTTATAGGTTACGGAAATATTCGCAAAAGGAAATCGTGAGTATTAAGGTCGAAGTTAACGTAAGGTTGTAAGACAAGGTGAATTCACTTTCCCAAACCAGGAAGCTACTGATAGTTGTTAATATAGAAAAAGATCTTGACATTTCTCAAATACCACCTACGTATCGATTGATTTCATTAAAAAAGATACGAGTGTTAAAACTTAAACTTTCTGGTCTGGGCAGACCTTGATTCTCGGAACGGGTTTGGATATCATCTTCAACCGCATTGTTGCAGAAAATACAAACAAGATACCAAATATTTACGATATAGGCTTGGTACGCTCGAGTAACATTTTTAGTATTTGGATGCTACTAATTAAAATCATGGATGTTCGTTCAGTGTTTGCCTTCGCATAAAGATCGTTCGATGTGCATATAGACAGAGCATGTTTAGAACTCTCACGACTTCCATTATCCATTATAGATTTTCATTCCGAACCAGTAGATGCTTCTTATTTCTAAGGAGTTTTGGACCCTATTAGAAGCCCAGAAGAGTTCTATGTCTGTCGGTAATGCGCCTATTTTTTAAACGAAACCTCTGTGTCACCCTTACTGCTTTATCGCTGAGAGCAAATTGAAGGTGCGCGTTTTTTCGAGTGCTTACCATAAACCAATTAAGGAACTGATTTTTTATTAATGTACGGACTTTTGGAAGTTATCTCGAGTTGTCAAGATAAACCTAACGATACTGGAAGGGGAAGCGAACAAATGCTACGAAAACAAATACTTCCAGCATGCTCGGTGGCAAATGGGTAGTGACGAAAACTCATACGAATATATAAAGAAGAAAAAAGAAGATGAGGCGGATGATATATTTAAGAGAATCCCACAGAAGAAGAAAATAAGAACAAGGAGATAAAATAAATGCTCATAGAAAAATGACGAAGGAACTAATGTAGGACACAATAGAAATAAAACAAGAGCAAATCAGGAGGAAATGAATCAGAGACAATAATAAAGGAAGCGAATAAGAAAATAACAGAAGGAAGAAGATTGAAAATGAATACAATTAAGAAAGAGGAATAGGGAGGAAGCAGTTAGTAAAGGAAGCAAAAAAGGTAGGGGCAGGAATGGTCACAGCAGAGATGGGGGCAAAGAAAAACTAATAATACAAGCTGAAACAGTTACAAGAACGCATTTGTATAAACAACGAATTGATTTGTGACGAACGTGAAATGCAAAGAAAGAAAGATAAAGCAAAGAATGGGAGATAAAGAAGAGGGAAAACCATAGTAGAATGAAATAGGTCTACAAAACGGACAATAAAAGAGAGATCAAATTTCGGAATATGGAATATCAAAAGCACCATAGGGAAAGAAGAAGAATGAACCAAAAAAACTGCAAAATATAGGGATGGATTATGTATGGAATGATAGAAACAAAGAGAAATGACAAATAAACAGTAATTGTCTAATGGATATGAGATGCTCCGGTCAGGAGTAAAATAGGAAGAAAAGGCGAAATCTGAAGTGGTACTGGTAGTAAAAGAAGAGAAAATGAAATATGTGATAAAAGAAAACTTGATAAATGAAAGATTAATGTCGATTAACATAAATGAGGGAAGAAATTATGAGAACACACACTAATAGTAGAATATGCAAAGAATTTTTTGAAGACCTGTAAGAGGAAATAGACGGCACCAAAAATAAACTACATAATTGTAACTTGTGATTTGGACGGGAGAGTGGGGAACAAAAATGGTGTCTTGGAAAAAATGGAGAACCAATAAGACATAATAACGGTGTTGGGAGAACGAACGAAAAATTGGAAATACGCACTTTAATAAGAACAGATCAAGAGAGGCTAACTGTTGAACTGAATTAAATATTCATTTCTGGGAAAGAAATGAAAGTACAGGTCTTATAATAATACACGGAACGGAGGCATGGACTCTGACAGGAAACATGAAAAAAAACAGGAAGATCAGAAGCAAAGTCAATTATGATGATAATGAACAGGTGAAAGGAATGATGGATGGTAATATGAGATGAGAACTCCAAAAAAACGTAGGTACTAAGAATCGACCAAGAAAGACAGAAAGGGTAACGAATAGAAGAGAAGTAAGCTCAGCAAGCCGAACAGGACTGAACGAGAAGAACTAAAGAAGCTCAAGTTATTGTACAAGAAGTCTTTTTTATACTAATATTGTTATTTATTTTGTGTTCATACAGGCCCGTGTAGGTAGTCAGGATGAAGGAGCAGAGGTGGCAAACAGTTTTCTAGGTGGGGCTTAAAAAAAGTATTGACCGAAAAAGTACCCTCGCAAATCAATTCTTGTGGTCTTTATTTTTCTAAGGCTAGAAATGACAAATTGGACGGCCTTTGAAATGTCATTGGTAGTCTTAGGGATTTACTTATTCTCATCCTCGTCCTGCCTGTGTCTGTGTGCAATTCAGCAATTTTGTTTAGATAGATAGCAAAACGCTTCTGAAGATGTTGATGTTATTGCTAAATTTATATTAACCATTAAACCATATTGTCCAGATGGAGCTAGACCATGCTGTTGGTGTTCATACTTTGTTTCTTGTTTTTCTCTTCACTTTATTCAGTAAGTACAGTATTAATTTCGACAAAACCAAAGTTCCCTTTTTTTATAGTAGATACAATCTCCCAAATAAAATAAGAAAAATATCAACCGGTGTGATGTTAAGGAAGTTGGATAATTTCGCCTTAGATGGAGGTTAATCTATCAATTATTCCAATGATATGATAGTAACGCGGAACGCGCACACTAAACATTGTCACGAAAGAGTAGTTAAATGAACAACTTGTAGACTAAAATAAAGTATAAGGTGGTGTGTAATTTTCCCTAGAAACGATTTTAGATGTAGTAGGACTAATAAATTAGACAAGTACCTAAGTAAATATAGAACTGTAAAAAGAAATGACCTTTACCGTCGTTATTGATCCAACTAACAAAAGAGCAATTTCAACATTTTTTTTATGTAAATTGCAGACAAAATTTATGCGGGGTATAATAACGCGAAGTTCCAAAAATAAACATTTACTAATCATTCTGCATTTTTCCCAGATTTCCTTAAAACACGACATCGTTGTACGATGTATGTTTGTAATTAATTACAGAACTGCATTATCTCCCTACGCGTAACAGAAAATTTAGCACCGACTCAATTTTTAAAACGCAATTCAGAAAACGTATTAAAGTATTGATGGAAAATCAAGTGCGTCGCGGAACGTTTGTAAGGTCAAGGCTGTTGGCAGCTATCGATTGGGGCGGTGCCTTAAATAGTCCCCAATGCCAAGGTCGGCTGTGGTCACGGTTAAGGTCGCCTGAGGCCCCTTTAGTTCACTTGACAGGTACTATAAATAATTATACGATCAAAATGAATTTATTATTAATCAAGGTTAGTATGATATGATATTAACATGTGATATCATTTGTTTATCAAAACCTTTTGCGTTGTAAAACGAATGATAAAAATATAATTTTATTGAAGGTTGGTTGCTATACGATTGATTGATTGGCGTAAACTAAAAAAAAAAAAACGTTTTCATGAACCAAAATTCCTTTGCGCAGTTGTATTATTTTTGGCGTTTATCTAAAATTCTTTCAAATTTATGCTAATTATATTTTGTAACAAACAGCTCGTGGCAGACGTCCTCGACCTTGCAGCCTGGTGCAGCTGCATCGATTTGCACAAGAGGTGACCCAAATGACCTAATTGAGAAAAGATCTACTCACTTATCATTCCTCAAAGGTCAATTTGTTTCCTATTTTCTTGCAGTTCGTGCAAATTTACTTCCAATTAAATATATAAGTGGCCAGCGCAACAGGTTCCATTTGATGTTCTATTAATTTCGTTATTAGGTACTTATAACGAGAGGTGGTGACAACATTTTGTTTCTCGTTTACAGAAATAATAACAATCTCTGCGAGCAAATTTATGTAACGATAAGAAGATGGAAATTTTTTATAAAATCGTAATGAAGTGGATAAACTTATCACAATTTTAGAATTGAAATACTCATACAATTTGGAATGTACAGGGATACAGGAAATATTGCGAGAAGCTAATGTCAGGGTTATTGTTTAATCAAATTATGAATTATGTAAAAATTACGAACTTGAACCAAGGTTGATGCGACAAGTTATCTTTTTTTTCCAGAACAACCTTGATGAATGCTGTTAATGTTACCGCAAATAGAATTATAGAGAAGAAAAGAAATATACAAAATACATAATATTTTAGTCATAAGACGAGCAAGTGCGACCTACGTGTGGGATATTTTTACACCTTCTCACCTTTATGTAACCTTTATTTTTGTGTACCTACTGAACTGATATTTAAAAAACTCAATTTTTGTTATATAATTAATTAATCGTTGCTTGATAGGCAACACCTTGCACACGCAGAGCGGTTGGGACCCTCATTATTAAAAAATATTCACCTTTTAACCTTGTTGACTTGCAAAATTGTGACAAAATAAGGTTCACGGTCATAGTCTGATAACTATCTATAAATAATAAAATTAAACCGAAGAGGACCGTAACTTAATCACAGAAAGGGAAGTTCAAGGTCGTTACGCAAGATGTGATTAGCCAAGGATTATACTAGTTTATAATCCTTGGTGATTAGCGACGTACCTACATAAGAAGTTTCAAAACGAAAATATTTAACTTCATTATCTAACGAAGAACGCAGATTTTTACAGAGTAAAACGTAAATCATCCACCACTTTAGTAGCAACAAATATTTGCGTGTTTGTTTACTCAAAAAACCGTTACTTTAGATAGCCTAATAAAACATTATTAACCTTGAATGGGAATGGCTATTATATATTGGTAAACACATTGCCGCTGTGTATAAACAAAGGTATAATTTGCCCCCCCCCCCCTCGTTTAATTCAATAAATTACGTTATGTCCCGTAAGATTACGTTCAAAGATAAGAGTTGCGCCAAAACGACTTCGTGACCCGATATTGGTAAGGATGTTAGAGTTTTGACCGACGACGTCAGTGACATGGATCATTTTCATTTATTGGGGATGGTAAACAGCTAACATTGGCTTTTGAGAAATGTACGCCTTTTCGTACTCTCGTATCGTGTTAATTTGCATGGGGAAGTAGACTTTCCTTCCGATTCCATTATAGTATAGGGTGATTTGAGAAGGTATACCTAGCCTCTGTGAACGTCCGCGCCACCCCATAACCATCTATTGTAGTGCAGGGAACTTGAAAAGAAGAAGCTAACTATTCGACAAGGTAGTAAAGAACAAAACCACAGCAGGCTTCACACTTGACAACAAACTGAATTGGAGTAAGCATATCGAGACCAAGCGGAAAAAGCAAATAGGACTTTCTGACAATGTCGCCGCGTAATCGGAAGGCTTTGGGACCCATTCCCAACGGCTATCCTGTGACTCTACACTGCTGTGATTAGACCTATGTTCTGTTATGGAGTAATTGTCTGGTCCCCTAGAACCAGACGCTCCACTACCATAGCACTTCTCAAGCATGTGCAAAGACTAGTGTGCCCTGCGTGCACGGGCGCAATGCGAACAACCTCCATAGCCGTCATGGAAGCCCTTCTGGCCCCGGCACCACTAAATCTCTACGTGAGAGATCTGGCGTTTGAAAACAAAAGGGTTTTAGGGAAAAACTACCACACCTTCTTTGATGCGGCAATGGCATCCCAACCTGATATATTTATCTTAACGGATGTACCTAAAACAATGGAAGGAACTAAACTAAACCTCTATATTGCCCAACCACTAGACAAATCACCATCTTGTAGAGGATGTTACATAGACGATAAGACGACACACCACATACTTTGTGAGTGTCCTGCACTTATCCAACTGAGAGGATCCTCGCCAGACATGGCTACGATTACAGCCGCTTCCCCTTCCAGCATTGTTAGGTTCATCCCACGTGTGAGATATCTTGAGTGAGGTTGCGGAGTCAGACAACTGTACTCAGGCAGGTAGCGCAAAGGGCCAGAATGTGATACCTGTGGACTATGTCCACCCCCTATCATAATACAAAATCCACTGACACTATACTCGCTACAAAAACATCTGTAGGAATATACATTTATAGGTGCCTAATTAAGACACAAATAAAATAAGCCACATTCACAACATACAAAAGAATGATACAATGACTCAAATTTTATCAATCACATAAAAATGGTGTTACTGTGCTTGTATTAAACCACACAAGCTTCATTCTCGTATTTAAAATAATCAAAGAGACTGTTATAAGAACATCGCAATCGCTTCCCCCATACAAGTACTGACCACGCAACTTTATTTTCAAATACCTGTCTTGTACATATACACTTAGTCACATGACATGAATTTTAGGCAATCCTACGGAATATAAATGAACAGAGTTTGTTGTCATCTTTCAGAACACAAAGAGTAACATGACAAAAAAAACGTGGGAAAAGGAAACGGTTACAACAGTATTTTAAAAGTCACGATAATTCTTTTGTAGACAGAAAGAATATATTTGTTTTCAAGTGATTCACTGTTGAATCCGTGCTACTCCTATCTGGTCGTGATAAACCAAGGGTAAGTAACAAACCTACTAACAATTACAACACTGTACTTCAATCATTACTAAAAATAATAGAAATGCTTTGTCATTAGTACCTTGTCTCCAACTGTCGTTTATCAAATGTCCATCCTTTTCATTGTAAAATGTTTCTGGAGAAATAAGTATACACAAGATGCAACGATTGTGTTTTATCGGGTTGTATGAGCATAGGTTTTCCTACTCCTATGTACTCCGTTTAATAATACTTGAATTGTATAGTTCCCATCAATCGACATCACACCGGTTTTAATATTGCGCTGCTACCATAATTCTTCGGCAGACAACATAACACATCCAGGTAACTGTAACAAAAATGAAACTATTACAAATTAGTGATGGAACAAACTGATAATATAACAATAGTGACACAAGTATGTGTTATAATGACTACTTGTGAAACTAGAAAAAATAGTCATCAATGTAGTTCATACAAAAACATTGTAGGAATGTGATAGAATCAAGATTGAACCACCGGTTCACAAAACGTCGACAACAATTCAGAATTCAATAACGAAATTGTAGAGACGAGAGTTTACTATAAATTTCACTAAGAAAAGGTTACCGGGAATCGGAAATTGTTTAAGACAATTAATCGGAGCAACACAATCAAATATTTACAAGAGGTTTCCAGTTACTTTCAGTAGGAAATCAATAATGTAGTATGCCACTGATTCCATAGTCATCACTGCTCGATTATCCCTTACAGGAAGATCAGTCATGTCACTACCATCTTGAACAATGATTAGTCTATTTGCTTTATATATACTACTATTAATAGATAGAATTTGATGTACTCATGTTTGTATACTATCAATACTATAGTCAAATACAGAATATAACACATTATACTTTCCTGATTAATTACCTTTATAGATCCTTTAGAGAACAAGAAAGATCCACACATTTCTGGTGAAATTATTGATGTCAATTGCCTTGAAATGTTATATGGAATTGAATTTCACTGACAAATTCATGGGAATCGTTTGTTCGCATTTACAACTGTTGCAAACTCTAGTCTACATATCGGCAACAATTCGGTTTTATTTTAAAAGTAATAACAGTAACGGTATGTTACCAAATATTAAAATCACATATGAGCACTATAATCTGATAAAAACAATTTCCAGATGATGTAGAACGTACAACAGTTGCCAGTGTTTTTTTTACAGCACTGTGCATTTGTATGGGTTAAAGGATTCGTCGTTCACCTATACGTTTTTTGTTAGGTGAAATGTATCTAAAACTCAATCTGAATTGTTTACTCAATAAATCATCTGATGAATAAAATCAAACAATTTAGTGTATTTTCAAACTGTTAAAGGGAAGAAAATTATAGTACTCATGTAGGTACATTTAAACCAGTGTATGACCATTTGAACACTATAAAATAAAAGTTCTTTGATACGGTACCCTTGGGGTCGGGATGTTGCCGGGTGTCGAAAATTTTCGGATAATAACATAAATTGGATGCAAAAAAACATAAGATTTTTAAGAAAAAATTAAAAAAAGAAAAGAAATTTATTGCCCAAAAACTTTTTTCGTTCACACAACGTTAAAATAAAACATGCACCAGTACATTTATCTATACAAAGACTAATGATTTTTGTATGTTTTAATACTTTTTAAAATAATCACGGATGTCTGACTGCTTGATACGCGATGAACGTTTTCAACAAATTTTAATTTGAAAATATGCCGGTTAATAGAACGTTCCGGATGAGAGAATACCAGATAAAAGAGCTTTCACTGTACTATGTTTCTATTGGCTCATATTGTAAATTACCAAGCCTACTTATTGACTGTTGTGTGCCCTAGTTACTAACTGAAGTCAAATGATGTTCATTCAGATTGAGTAATCACAACACAGTCGAATGTCATTTACAATGGCTTTGTACAGAAATGTTACCATTAGAATTCAACAACGCACACATAAACAAAGAGAAGCATTTGATATTCAAACGAAAAGATTTATTGTTATCATTTAGGATAGTTTATAACAAGTTAGACTGATATTTATTTAACCTTTGTCTTCGGTTTATTTCCTTTTCCCTTAAAACCTTTTTTCGCTTTGGCCTTTTTCCGCATTAGACTTCTTGTATCTTTTTTCATTCGCGGATCAACAACTTTGTAAGGACCTTTGATACCAGCCGGTCTTCTTGTTTTCTTTGCAGCCATATATTTTTTAGACACCACGTACTGGACTTCTTTTTTAGGTGTACTCTTGGCTTTCTTATACAACCTAAAATAAATGTTTTAGTTTTTTTAGTATTTAATAAACAAGTAATTACTGTGCCAATTGTCTAGCCTTTTCTTTATCACCCATATCCGCATTTTCCATAAGACCTTCCATTTTCTTCTTGGCCCTTTCGAGTTTTCTAAGTGCACGTTTCTTCTTACGAGCTTTCGCTTCTACAACTTTTTTAATTGGTCTGGTATTTATTTCTTGCAATCTGTTCTTATATTCATCCACTAACTCCTACAAGGTTTTTAGTTTAAAACTATTATCTATTGAGGTATTGACTATTTTACCTTTGGTACAGGTAGGGGCCTATTCATGTGTACTTTTTCATCTTCGACAAACCAATCCGGTAAGTTTTTGTCATTGAAAGTATACCGATTCCATGCTGCGTCAGTGAGATCTCGTTTGGTTTTTTTACTGTTAACCATCATTGTGCCTAGAGCCAACTCTTCCTCAGATAATTTGCGTTTTCCTAAATTTCCTTATAAAAAAGATGATTATTAATATGAGCAAAAACATAGTTTTTAAAGTAAATGAGGTAGAAGAAAACAATAGTTATTACAAAATTGTTTGCTTTTATGACAATTAATTTTCTCAGTTTGTAAAACTCCATAATTAATTGCAATAATAAAAACGAGCAATTCCACTAATTTTTTATTTTAAATGTAATTTAATTATAGGTATAATAACAATAATAATAATCTGTTACACTGCATAACACATAGTGTCAAAATGCCTCGAGTTACATTTAAAATAAAAAATTAATCAACTGATAAATAATTTATTTGATTGGTTAAAAGTTCCAATGGATATATAAGTAACCCTTATTAGAGGGTTCGAGTAGTTATGCATTTACATGCGAGGTGGTCAAAATTGGACACTTTCTTATGGAAACACCCTTTATTTTAAGAGATAGAATAAATGAAAAAATCACTAGCATCAACAGAATTCAGCTATCTTTAATTGTTTGGCCGCTAGGGGGCATTTCTCGAATTTAGTCAATTTCTTTAATGCTGCATAACTTTCTTATTATTAAAGATAAGTGATTTTGGTAAAATCTTTCTTTGAACACTTTTTTACGTAGAATCCATGGCGATAGACAGTTTTTATACAGGGAGTTTGGTTTTTTGTGTACGACCCTAAACTACATTTTTTCATACCGACCACTGTTATGGGGTTTTTGAAAAGAGTAAAATCTCCTAAATTTTGATGTATCACTTGAACAATATTAATGTTAAATATTATTTGCAATATTGCATTTTGCAAGTGTTGGTTACTCTTTAATGACATTTCCATGGTACACCTGACTTTTATTACTGTCTTAGTGAAGGAGTAGGGTGTTTATGATGTTAAAATCATAGTTTAATGTTTGAAAAAGGTATATCATTTATTAAAGTGGAAGTGATATAAATACTGACGAGCGATTGTTCTGAATTGAGGAAAGGCAGTAAAAATGGATGAATTGAATGCAGTAAAAGAGATGTTCTCAGGCTAAATGGTAAAGATACAAAAATTAGAAGAGCAAGCGAAAATGAAAAAATATGTGCCACATGTTAGGACCCTTCAAGACGAGGAGACTGTATCTGAGATACTGTATGCGAGATACGGAATGGGGTACAGCCAATACATGCGCACAAATGGAGCCTTTCACACGTGGCTGCTGACCGGATACAGTATCCCGCTGCAAAAGTTCCGTATATCTTGTATATTTAACCGCTCGCGACTGTATTCGCTTCTCGGATATATATAAATGGAGCCTTTCAGGCGGGGATACAGAAACAGCAGAATACATAGGCCTACTTATTACTAGTAGTGATTGAACAGTTGAAAACTCGTACCTTAGAGGGATCTTTCACGAAATCCAGCTAAAGTAAATTGTACATATCTTCTTCCTCAATTCTACTATAGGGTGTACCCACATAGTACGTCTCCTCTTCACTTGTTATTTTTATCATTCATCCTACCTTCGCCACTGGCGTGTAATGAGTGTCTTGCAAGGCCGTATCTGGAAACTATGCCGTCAATTTCAATCGCAGATTCCGTATCTCGCATACAGTATCTCAGATACAGTATCCCTATCTGAAAGTAGCCTTAGTGTTGTAAAATTATCCTTAGGAACAGCAAATTATTTATATTCTGATGAGTATGTGTTATTGTGTACCATTGTGTATTAAAAGCCATTTATATTTGGTCTGTAAATATGAAAAAGAACAGTCTACCTCAACCAGTAAAATGCTTTTTTGCATTTATATACAGTTAGGCCATGTGTAATATTACTATATACTTAGCAAAAGAATTAAATGGTTTTCAAGTAATGCTTTAGCTGTTTTCTTGTTAGCTTATAGACATTGTGTAAGGAAGCGTAACTAACAAAAATTGCATACACTGAAACATTATCAATCAGCATCAGCAATCCAATTTGCCTACATGTTTACTATAAGTGTTTAATAGTTATCATTAGAAAAACCAAATTTAGTATTTAAATATTCAAAAAATCATAACAACTTCATGGATGGAATTTATATGACAAGCTGTTAAGGTAGCAGGTCTTTAAAGATAAACAAATTACACACTGCATTGTTCTAGGAAATTTTAGATCATTATTTGCAGGAATTATGTTCAACAAAGAATCATATTATTGAACCACTGTGATGCAGTATAAATATTAGGGACACCAAAATTACACAAATCGAGAACCAAAAGAAAAGCATTGTCTAGAAATAATGGATTATAGGGCAGCATTTACAATTTATAAATTATGATCTGAATGCTGAACCCCTTTTATAACTCCTACAAAAGCTTGGATTGTTTGAGTTTCTTAAATATTTCATTTGAACATCCATAAAAACGTATTTCTTGTAATGACAATAATTTTCATATTAAAAGCAGAATGCAAATGTTTCACAAGAAAAGAAAGAAAAGGTCTAAAAAGGTGTAATAAAATTTTTATACCTGTATTTGTGTTTGTAGTGCCATTATTAACTTTTTGAGTTCCATTTTGTCCCATTTCTGCTTCAACATCATAATCGCTATCTTCTGATTCACTGTCCGAAATATCACTATCATAAGCACTATCCGTGCAGACATTTTGCTTTACGGGTAACTTCTTTGTATCCTTATCATCATCCTCCTTTTCACCTACAACTCTTACACCTTCACTTTTAAACTTTTTGACCATCATATCCAAGTCAACATCCTCTTCTTCCTCTTTGATAAGATCTTTAAAAACATCTCTTTTAAACCATAATTGTGCCTTATGCGCACGTTTCATTTCCTTCGTATTTTCGTCTAAATCAGTTATGAGTGGATGTGCGTCATGATCTTCAGGTTCTTGTTCGGATTCCATTTCTTCGTCCGAGTGGTGTAAACCCAAACCCTCCATTTTATTAATTTCTGTTCCATCTTCTTCGTCAGATTCCATTTCCAATTCCGATTCCGAATCTTTATAATTCAAAGTTTTACTAGACAGATGTCCCTCATCTTTCCTATATACCATATATTTTTTTGACGGTTTATCGATTTCCTTATCCTCGTCAATTACGACATCGGGATTTTGATCAACGATCCTTGACATTTGTTGATCACTTGTAACTTGTTTTAAGGAAAATATATCGTCACCCTCCAAAACTGGACCGTCATCGCCTTTATGGACCATCTTCAAATTTAGACGTTCGTTTAATTTTTGACGCTCCTTTACAACTTTCTTTCTTTTCCGTTTCAATTCCTTACGTTCTTCACCCTGCAAAATATAACACTTAAGTCATACGATACGGTTACGCGGATTCAACAATTTTAACCTGTATATCTGCAAGTTGCCTATCAATTTCTTCTAGTTCGTCAACTTCCTCCGTCTCGTTTTTAATCTCGGGTTTTTCTTCACTTTCAGTTTTCACTTCCGTAAACTCCTCGTGAAGTTCCTTCCACCACTTTAACAAACGTTTCAAGTCCTTTCGACCCAATACTTTAATATCTTTACAACATTCTACAATCTCATTTGTAGTTTTCTCATGATTTGAAATTTCCTTATCATCCATAACAATCTAGAAGAAAAATTGGAATAAGTTTAAGGTGAGAAATAGTGTTATTTAAAAGTAAGTTCCCAGTTTGAAATGGCCATTGCTTTGCCACGAGTAGTAGATCTACTAAGAAACACCCTTTCTTTGAGGTAACCCCATAACCGATAGCCAACTAGATTAAGATCTGGTGACCTAGGAGACCATCCGTTTGGAAAGTGTCTACCTAAGGTGTCTACTAATTACATGATCACCAAAAGTGTTCGTTAATATGTTTTTACAGGATCTGGTCATTTAAATTACAAAGGTACAAGAGTCACTGACATTCTGAAATTAATTCATGCTTTTGCTTGGGGCTTTTGGGTGGAAGTTGTAAACGCAGTGGTGTACATCAGGAATCGATCCTTGGCATTAGGGTTAAATAACAAAACATCAATTGAATTTTTGTCCGGTAAACAACCAGATGTAAGTAATTTAAGGATTTTTTGAAGTCAAGTAATGGCACATTTTCCAAAACAAAAACGACTTAAATGGGACAAGATAGCAGAAAGTACAATACTGGCTGGATATGCAAAATCATAAAAGGTTATAGATTGTATGACAAAATAAGAAACGAGTAGAGATGTTTTAATAATTGAAGATAAGCAGGAATATGTTGAAATTGTAATAAACGAAGAACAAGAACTCCGAGATTCAGTAGAAGACGAAATCATGGTAAATGATGTGATGTGACGCAAGAAGCTCAAATTCCTAAGGTAAGACAGTTAGATAGGATTCGAAAACCAACAAACTCTAAAGACCATCTAAATCACTTGTGTACGGATAACACCAATCTGGAAAGCGATCCAACCTCTGTGGCTCTGTTGGCATTATCTAGAATGATGCGTAGGAGCTAGTGGATGTAACAGAAAATGATTCTGTAATACAATGTAAGTGTGTAAGGTTAGCAGCGAAGGGTTTTTAACATAGACTTTAACACTCAGATTAATTGCTTTATTTGTACATTAGATTTAGAGAACTCATTTAGGTGTAGCAACTGCTTTTTTGAATGAAAATGTTTTCATGATGCAACCTGAAGGATTAGGGGTTTCATCGGTCAAGTCAATGAAAACAAAGTAACTAAAGTTTTTAAAAAAAGGTTATTTATGGGTTGAAACAGTCAAGCGGAGCTTGGTATACCTAAGAGTGGATGTATTAATGGCAAGTTTAAATTACAAGAGGTCAAAGGTAATGAGTTGTTTATATTTTAAGAACAAAGACAATTTAATAACTATTGCCTTGTATGTGGACGATTTTTAACACACAAGATCAGGACTTACCTCAGTCATATTTTGCAACACTTCTAAGCCATTGGGATTTAAGATAAAATCTCGAACAGAAACTTTATGATATAAGGTATAGTCGTTAGCAGGGTATCCCTCGGCTCGTGCCTTTCTCTGTTTCTCTGGATGAAAAATATTCAATTCCCGTTTAGGTTCAGTTTCCAGTTCTTCGAAAACGTGTGTAATGTCAAAAAATCGAGGATCGATTTTATCGGGAGCAATATAATGTTCGCATACGACAAAAATTTCGGCAGACTCCATACGTGAAGCTTGCGGTTTCGTAGCACGCACGCTTTTAAATAATTGCTTCAAAACCCACATCAAAGAGTTATAATCTTTCGACCGGAACAATTTTGTGATAAACCAACCTCCTGGCCGCAAAAATTGTGTCGCCAGTTTTACGGCACTTAACGTCAGGCATGTCTGTTGGTAAGCGTCGTGTAACCAATTTTTTCCTAAATTCGGAGATCCGTCATTTAATACAATGTCTGCCTTCCAACTTTGCAATTCTTTCGCTAAATTCACCCGACATTTCTCTGTAGTTATGTCTTCTATAAGACTTATGCAACCAGGTATGGGTTTAATAGGATATAAATCGACACCAATAACTATGCTGGAAACTGGCATGTTTTGTTGTGCGACTTGCATCCAACCACCAGGTGCTGCACAAAGATCGATACATACTCTCGATTTTTGTAAAAAACCAAACTTTCTGTTTAACTGTATTAATTTGAATGCAGCACGAGAACGATAACCTAAAAAAAGTACCTACATAAGTAAATTGGAAGATACAAAAAGACGTGTTATTTACCTGTTTCCTTTGCCAAGTGATAAAATTTATCTTTCCGATTTTTACCAATTTTAGTTTTTTTCCCCATTTTGAACACTTAAATTAAAATAAACACGGTGTGAAAAACATAGGTTATGTTTATAACAATGTGGCGGTGATGAGAGAATTGTAGGGATATTTCACGAAATAAGGATGGTACCGCTGAAAAACCGCGCAGATGTCAAATGATTTTAAATATCAAAACAATCGGTATTTTTTTCACGTTGTTCATTTTGTAATTTGTACGCCGGAATTTATTAATTAATTTAGGAGTGTAATTTACCTATTTAATTAGAAATAGAAGTTTTTACAAATGAAATTAGTCACGGCAGGGTTGCAAATGGTGAGTAATGTTTAATGTATATATAAAAACAAGGATTGTACGTATGTAGACCCTAGCACAGTATAAAGATACATACAGTAAAACAACTCTAAGAGTGGGGGTAAGACTGCGCACATCATTGCGCACCTCAAGTCCGCCATGTTTTAAGTTTAAGTCATTAGCGTAGTCACAGTTTAATGCTTTTATACTGTGGCGTAGTAAAGATTTATTTCTGTGTAAGCATCGATTTAGGCAGTGGTAGAGTGGAAAACTATTACATGTAATTTTAACGTTATTTATATTTAAGTGTGTAATCTGTTTAGTTTATATATAAGTTAGTTAGTATTCGGTATTTAGTTATTAAAGTTCTTAATAGGTTAATATTGTTACAAAGATTGCATATTGTTTAAGGCGGGTATGACTCATCCGCCGGAAGTTTCGAGAAAGCCGCGCGCGATGACTTACCGTTCCTTCTAGAATTTTCGAGAACAAATGCGGACTTGTATAAATAATGCCGCTCAATTTTTACGAGTTAGTTCATAGTTCACAGTTTTACAGTTTAACGCGTTCGCGAAGTTTAAATGTGATTACCTTAAACGTTGATTAGGTTAGACTTTTTAGTGATTAAATATTAAGTGTGATTAAAATAATTAGTGAACCTCTAGTGTAAATAAATTGATTAATTCTTAAGTTAACAACTAAGTACCTATTCGTAATTGGAAATAAGTGATTAATAATTAGCGTGTAAATAAATAAATATTCGACTTGGTTTCTTAAATAAAGTTTCGTTACAATATAAAAAGACCATAGGTAACTATGATGCGTAAACCGGGCGGTGTTGTTTGTGCAGCAAAAAATTGTGTAAATAAAACTTATAATAGTGAAATGCGGTTTTTCAATTTTCCTAAGGACGAAGGAAGGTAAGATATAACTTTGCAGTATTTTTTTTCCTGCGTGCATTATAACCTTAAAGGCAGTCATGTGATTATACTAAGAAGCAAATAAGAATAAAGTAGATGACGCTTCGATCTAAGTTACATTATACAGTTTTAGTCACATTATTATTTTTTTAAAATATCTAGTTCATCATAAAAAAAATATTAAAATTTTTAAAATACGTCTCTGTTTACATTTCTTCCTTTTATTACGGACCTGCAATTTTAAACTAAAAATATGGCTGCCACAGGTTGACCTTGTCTTTCTTAGAACAAAGGAAATATTGCCGAGTTGTTTTACTGTATGTATATACTGTGACCCTAGATTTTAAAAAAAGGAGTAGACTAATCTATGTATCTTTATTCACTGATAATTTGCTTAATTAACAAATTTAGATGGGTGGTAGATGTAACTGCCAATAATAATACTTACCCTAAAAATGAGATTTTTAGGCGCTTAGTTTATTATCTACGAAGGCTGCTCTCTTTCCAGTGAGCCTATCTAGCAGGCAATGATTTTTTCAACAAACTTTGTTTTACATTTTAAGCTGGTTGTTTACATTGAACTATACGCTGGTTGTTTACAAGTTTTTTGACAGTTGTATAGTTGACAAATATACTCGAACATATTTAAAATAGACGGTACATAATTTTAAAGTTATCCTGTGCAGACAAAATCATGGAATTGAACAAAGAGGATTATCGACCTATGATTTTATACAATTTTAAACGTGATTTAAGCCGTAAACAATTAAAACAAGTATCAAAAGGCGCAAATTCTTATAGAATTTTAATTTCAACCAACTTCAAATCCGTAACTCAACCAACTTCAAATCCGTAACTAATTATGGCATATATACAATATACAATATACAGGGTGATTCACGACTATTCCCTCGGTTTCTTGTGCCTAAAGGGTACAAGATATCAGCTTCATTTTTTGGTGACATATGTAAATTGATAACGACTATTTTTTAAAATTATTTTCACTTATACAGGATGCTTCACAAAATTGTAATATATCAAAGTTAGGTTTTTTTAAATGCAACCCCCTGTATTTTATTACATTTTTAGATTATACGTTAAAAATTAAGGTAACTTTATTAAACGTTCCCTATACCTATCGCTTACCAATTTTGAGAAAATTGTAATTTTAAGAAAAATATTCAATTCAAACAACCCCTAATGACACGGAAACCACTTACTTTTAGTAACACAAATTTATATCGATTTATCTTGACCTTTAAGGCCTTTATTTGCACTACGTAGGATTTCGATTTTTTGTACAGGGTGTTTAGAAAAAGGATTCATATTTTATATTTTTCAAACATCAAAAACTCACTTAACTTAAATGGAACACCCTGTATGTTTTTATTCTATGTTAAATAACTTTTCGTTTTCTATCAAAAACTATGAGTAATTGATATGTCTAAAATCAACGATTAAAAAGTTATTAAGATTTTTCTCTAAAATTTGTATGGAAATGGTTTTGTTTGCATTCTAGTAGGCCATGATTTTTTTTATTGTACGTAGTTGATAATTACATATGTGATCAAACCTTAATTAAAAATGAAATTAAAGCAATGGAAAAAATACTGTAGTAAATGCCATTTTTTATAAACCCCATAACCGCACTCCTTTTCAAGAGATCTTCTAACGTTATGGTGTTATAGTAGCAAACGCATCCTTTATTCTATTCTTCATGTCATCAGCAGTGGTAGGTGGAGTGTTGTAAACTAAATTTTTAATGATAATAATAACAATTATTATATCTAAACAAACTTCATCAATAAGACTCGAAAGTGTTGTTCTAAAATCCGTAAAAATTTTACTCCGTTCAAGTTTCCATCAAAAAATTAAAATTCTCCCAAATACATTGAGGCTCCACCGGTTTTGGCGGTCAACAGTGCGATACAGGTGACGATTTAGTAATGAAAGTTATGTCGGTTTACCAAGCCGTTATGTTGTGGAAAGTGGATTCGTCGGTAAATAAAACATATTTAAAGAATTCATTTTCTTCTCCAACTTTTTCGGGACTCCATAAACAAAAATGCAACCATCGTTGAAAGCCTCGTCCATATAAATTCTGGTGAAGTTGAATGTGATAAGAATGGTGTTTATGTTTTTTTCAAAAATATTTAGATAGACAATTCCTCAATAAATGGATTGGAAGGAGGGGTCCACAACACTCCACCTACCACTGCTGATGACATAAAGATTACAATAAAGGATGCGTTTGCTACTATAACACCAGATATCCTGAGAAACGTTTGATCTTTTGAAAATCGAGTGCGGTTGTGCATAGAAGAAAATAGTCATCATATTGAGCATTTAATACACCATTTTTTTCCATAAATGATTACTTCTTGTTATTAATTTCATTTTTAATTAAGTTATGATCCCATATCTAATTAACAACTACAATAAAAAATCATGGCCTACTAGAATGCAAACAAAACAATTTCCAAAGAAATTTTAGAGAAAAATCTTAATAACTTTTTAATCTTTGATTTTAGACATATCAATTACTCATAGTTTTTGATAGAAAATGAAAAGTTATTCAACATAGAATAAAAACATACAGGGTGTTCCATTTAAGTTAAGTGAGTTTTTGATGTTTGAAAAATATAAAATATGAATCCTTTTTCTAAACACCCTGTACAAAGAATCGAAATCCTACGTAGTGCAAATAAAAGCCTTAAAGGTCAAGATAAATTGATATAAATTTGTGTTACTAAAAGTAAGTGGTTTCCGTGTTATTAGGGGTTGTTTAAATTGAATATTTTTCTTAAAATCACAATTTTCTCAAAATTGGTAAGCGATAGGTATAGGGAACGTTTAATAAAGTTACCTTAGTTTTTAACGTATAATCTAAAAATGTAATAAAATACAGGGGGTTTCATTTAAAAAAACCTAACTTTGATATATTACAATTTTGTGAAGCATCCTGTATAAGTGAAAATAATTTAAAAAAATAGTCGTTATCAATTTACATATGTCACCGAAAAATGAAGCTGATATCTTGTACCCTTTAGGCATAAGAGACCGAGGGAATAGTCGTGAATCACCCTGTATATGTATATATCCCCCCCCCCCCCCACTTCAGACACAACCACGCCGGATTCTGCACAAATGAGTCATTGTTTTTCTTTCCACCCTTAAGGGAAATGGGAGTGGAGAGGGTGAGGGCCAATTTGTAAATCACGAAAAATAAGGAAAGGAAAAAGGAAAAAAAAAGTAAAAAAAGATCGTTTTTCTGCGGACGTGCAATTTTCCTCCTTTCCACCCCCAAAAAAGGGGTTGCAGTTGGGGGTGAAATTTGCAATTTGAGTATCGTTTTTTATGGAGAATCCAAAAGTAATAAAAAATAGGTGTTCCCATTTAAGTTTTGAAAACTCACCCCCGCTCCACCCCACAGAGGAGAGGTGAGGGTGATGTTTACCTATCATGACTCAATAGGTTTCAACAAATAAAGGAAACGTATTTTTTTCTTTTTGTAATTGGACGTTTCGTTCTCGAGATATTAAAGGGTGTATATTTTGACTTTAATGGCGTCCCGACGGAGAATGGGTGATCCGATCAAAAAATTTACCAGCGATTTGGAATCAGTGAAAAATTTCCTATAAGATGACACCACTTCCAGTTTTCTAAACCCTGTAACATCGACCAACGCACAGACACACAGACACACAGACACACAGACATCCGGACAAATTTAGTAACCAACTTTTTGAAGTTGGTTAAAAAACAAGTGTTTGGTGACAAGTCGCGTTTCTTAGTTACTAATTGTAAGTATATAACACGGTAGTAGGTACAATGAATTTCAACGTGGTGGACTTTTCATAAATGACAGTTTCCGAGCTCCTAAGCCAAAAACGGCCGTTACCGAAAAGCACATGATAGAAGAGGACCGTCATGTTACTATAAGAAGTATTCGAGCTATTCTAATCATTGGTGTGAAAGCAATTATGTAACACCATTTTACACAAGCATTTGAAGCTGCGTAAGCTTTGTTCCAATTGGACTCGTCACAGCTTGACTCCAGTTTAAAAAGACCACCGTGCAGATCTACACTAGATCGTTTTAACAATGGATCGTCTCATCTGGTGTACATCATTACAGGCGATGAAACTATGTACTACAATCTTGAAAAAAGCAACAATGGTCAGTTTGAATCTTTGAGAATGAGTTCACTCCAACAAAAGATGTTCGTGGAAAAAGTCGAAACAGAAGGATGGCCGCCACAGTTTTTAGAATTGCTGGACATGTTTCCACTGTAGCACTGTAGGATCGTCGTACTGTTAATGCCAAATGGTACTGGTACACTACGGTTTGCTCTCCAAAATAGTGCGTGTAAAGCTACCAAGTCGAAGGATCATCACCCCTCGGCCTCACATTGCTGCTCGAACAATTCAGTTTTTGAATGGCAACAAAATTGATATAATGGATCATCCTCCATGTAATGCAGACCTGGCACCTAATGATTTCTTTCTATTTCCGCGTGTAAAGTATACTTTACGAGGTTTAAAGTTTATATTAAAAAAATGTTTAAGTACATCTCTCTGGTTTTCTTCGGTTACGTACGTAAGTTTCAAAACATATGGATACTCGTGCTCAGATTAATTATTTTTCAAACTACCTACTATCGGAGTAAAAAGTAAAAAGTATAGTTCCCTCACTTTAAATGGCTGAAATCTCAAAATCGGTCAGGCCGATTTTAGTGAAACTTGGGGTGCTTATCAATTGATAATACACTAAGAGGGCCCGCGCCAGGAAAAAACCTGGGTTTTGGCATTTCAATGCATTTTATCATGTAGGATGGGTTGGCCATAAAAGTCACGTCACCATGTAGATTTTGTAACGAATAAAATTTTTACTTTGGAATGATTGGAACACTTGCTTCGTGAGGAAACGCATTCGATGAAACGGAGAAACGTCAGCCAATGAAATTATTAATTTGTTGCGCTACAACGTTTTAGCAAGTTTTAGCATAGGCTAATTATAATTAGCCTATGGTTTCAGTTTGTATTAAGATAAATTTTGAATTTTACTGTCAGGACTTTTTACAGTATCGAATTTTCTTTCCAAAAAAGTATCAACTATAAAACGATTTTTTGCAATTCACAATTTTCTGTAAAATTGTGAATGTCCATAGGTAGTTTATTTAATTCATACGCTTTGGCCCTTTTACGGTAGGTAGGCGAATTTTTGTTGAAGCTATTGTAGGAAAAAAAATTGAATATCTTGTTTCATTTCGGCTTAATTAGCAGAAAAACAAAAACATTGCAACGTTTTATAGCAGAGTATTCGAAGTTAACGACTCGACGATAAAGTGAAAAGTAAGCTCCGCTTCACAGCTCGAGGGAGAGACCTCTAAAAGAGAACTTTTTTCAGTTTTTCTCGTATTAGGTACTGGAAAACTGTTGCTTATAGCAAAAAATTGCATACACGAAAATTGAACCTGATAAAATTTCCAACAAAAATTCGGAAATAACTTCAATTAATGAAAGCCATTGATATCTTGCTTAAGGTTTTGAGTACTACTCCTCGAATTTTTAAAGGTTTTATGGAAAAAAAGTAAATTTCACTTTTTATGGAGTTTTTGTTAACACATTTAGGGTTGATAAATTTCAGAAGCGTCTCAGAGATTTTGCATTGACATTTTACGTGATTGGCTAGATATGAAGAGCTGTAGAGAGAGAGAGGCATTTTTTCTCGATGTCTTGTTTTTTACCGGATGGTTTTTCGATAAACTTATGACTTGTGAATTTTAAACAACAGCATCAAGCACAGCGGGCTATCAATAAGGCACGAAATCGTTTATACATGCAGGGGTTTATTCTGTTTTATAGACGTAGCTCTGGAGGGGATTGAGGGATCATTTCAGGAAAAAAAAGCGAACCCGAAAACATTTAATGCGTATTGTGGATTATATACAACAATTACATATATTTTATCCTGTAACTTGTAGGATTGTAGCGAAACCGGGAATGAGGGCACGTCCGACGCCAGCGCAAGCGCATCCCTTGGGACGCATTCCCGGGTACTTCCAGCTTCACTTGTCGGGAAACTTGAACGGCGGATAATACGTCGCCGCGACGTTATTTATATGCAGTTTTTAGTTTCGCAATCGGTACATATCAATTTTATTGTTATTTAATTCCCGACCGAAATTTAAAAAAGTGAGATTTTGAATGGAATAATATTAGCGGGTGGTGGTTTGGAAGTGTCAACTAACAGGTGGTTGTGGTTAAAATTTAAAAAATACGGTTTGTTTTAGTGACTGTTAATAATGAACAAAAGGCCCTTAGCCAAAAACTATGGTGATTATATTTAATATCTCTGTAAGTGCCATCAAACAGCGTTTTCAACAGTTACTTGTTACCTGTTGCGCTTTTACTGAATTCATTCTGCAGACAAATAAATTACTTGGCTGTAGTTTCATCTAGACATCTGTTTTTTCTCAAATCTTTCAATTGCTTGTAATGTTATGTAGCAAAGCAAAATGATAGTAGGTAGGTACTCTTTGGTTGTAGTGCAATTGGAATTCTCATGCGGTAGAAGTGTCTTATAGGTATTTTAGAATGATGTTATAAGATCATGGATCTTTCTTTACATTCGTAAATCTTTCAAGAGCATAATAAACAAAAGACGGGTTTTAATAAAAATTATTTATACAAGTGTCCGAAAATAACTGCAAATTTTGCAGCCATAGTAATAAATTGTACTGAATAAACATTAACGCTAATCTAATTACGCATTCAGGTAAATAATAATTTCCATTATGGATAGGAGTGTACTAGATACATATGTGTGTATACACATACATATACACATATGTATGTATAATCTAATCGATTAAATGATAGCGCAAAGTAATAAACCAACAACTCTGTATAATAGCTGTGGGCATGTTAAAATTGTAGGCTGTCGAAGATCAGTCGAAAATCAAATAAAGACCGAAATATAACAACGCGATTTCTATAAAACAAATCAAAAATACACTTTAGCACTTATAATATGTGTAGGATGATTTTTCAACTGCAATTTGTAGAAACACGAAGACTGAATGTGGAAAGAAATGTTGTCGAATTTCATGTAGGTATATAGCAAGTAAAGTAGACTCTTCGTGCGATTTGGACGAAGAATAAATGATGGTAATTAGAAAAAACCGAATACGTACGTACATGCTTAACGTTTCCATTTTAACAAGTTCCCCGTTAAATTGAGCGATAATGAGGGAAATTCTACTACTCATCATAGAGCAATTAAGCAACAGCAACGCTTTTCAGCAATCGTATCTGGAGACTTGCTCGTCGATATAATTAAACAAATTTGTTCAATTTATACGTAGGGTAATAATAATAAATTGGAATTTAAATTCATTTGCTATTTTTGGGTTTTTGTAGGTTGTTATTTCTTGACAAGGTACATAATATAATAATGTCGCAAATTAAATTTATTTCAGTTCTCTATACTTGAAATTTACGGACTGTTCATCATTCTTATCCTCTTCAACTCTTGAAGGTGTCATAAGTTATAATACCAAGTACATATCTAAAAAATTAACAAACAATGAGTCGTATAATGTATGGTGTTGCCACTGAAATATAAGCAACCTGGAACGCTTACGCTTAACTTACAGCCGAGCCGACAGAAAGGGAATTATTGTAGGGACATTCGGTCTGTGTCTTACTCATTTTTTTTTATTGTATCGTATACGTAATAAAAAACTAGTTTGATTAATCGTAAAACAATGAAAATGCTTCAACAGCTTAACTGTGAATGAGTACAACAAGGACACAATGTCCCTTCGTTTTGCTATCGCACGCTCGGTTTATTTCCTACAGGTTAAATGCACCGTGCGCTTTCCAGGTTGCTTATATTTCAGTGGGTGTTGCTTACCTAATGCTGTCATTGCAAATCTTTGTTCGGGCGCCTTGCAGTGGGAGTGGGAGCTAAAAAATAAAAACAGTAATTTGACCTCATTTTAAATTTCTTTTCTGAATGTTATCTCAAAATTTACATTAATTTTAAAGAGTAGTGTTACCCGTGTAGGAAGGATCGAAAATATGGATTGGAGGATTTCGGATCGTCGCGTCGGCCGGGACAATTAAAAAAACGGATGGGAAAGGATTGATTAGTATTTCTTCCCAAAAGTGAGGTAATAGGAAATTCGGGCAGGACGGCCGGAGAGAATCTGGCCGTAGTTTGATACAATGATACTGACAGATGTGGAATGGTTCGCGGTTCTGGCGAGAGTTATGTGGAATGGTTCGCGGTTCTGGCGAGAGTTATGTGGACGCCATTAGCGACGATGAAACCTAGGGTATAGATTTGGAGAATGTAACGATCTGCACAATGGGTGTGGACTGGATAGGTAGTAGTTTTGAAAACGATTCGTGTTACTTTGGCCGACTTTATCAATATCCCACGAGAAAGATAGCGCCTTTGGGGTGGTAGGTATTGCTCTGGGAGACGAGGTCTAGTGGAAGGTTAAATGTTTATGTCACCGAAGTCTTGTTAGACGGAAGGGTTCAGATGTTTCAAATAGAGCCTTGTGCTGTGGTTGTATTGGAGGTTGTTTAGTCGGGTATCGGAATCGCGCAAGCAGCTTGCCGAGTTACTTTCGAGATGCAGAATCAAAAAGTTTTTCCGTTGGATACCAAATTGGTTTGCAGTGTGGTACGAGGACGATGTGTGTACTTGGAATAGAATGGATTGATCGGGTTTTGGTAAAGATTGGCTGTTGAAATCTTTGTCTCGTCTAAACGGCAAAACAATAACAAAAACGCTTTATATAGCTTTTGGATTACCATTCACAGCGCGACACTGATATTTGCACAATTTCTTTTCATTAATCTTGCTTGTTGCTTGAGCTTCATTGTCAATTTTTGTTTTCTATTCGTGGAAAGAGAGCTGACATTTTGCATTTTTGATGAGGATAAATATACCAAAAATTTACTTAACTTTGTATGTACATAATTATAGCAACCATTGTTTAATTTTAATCTATTATATTCTATTATATCACATATCATGAGCTCTCTTATGTTAGTATCCTAGCACGTTGTAATATTGTCGCATTATAACACTCTGTACAAATGCTTAGGTACGCTTAGCTTGTTTGATTAGCTGCTAATACTCGATTATTTTCCTTTCTTTCTTAATTTTTGCAAGAAATGCTATATGAACTTGTTAACGCACAAGAAGCGGGAATATTTAAAACGGAATAATGTAAAGAATTTTTTAAGTTTTGTCTGTGAAGAATGATCTACCCATCCAGTCCAATAGTTCTATTACTATATAGAGTTAGCAGTTTCCAAAACATCTTTAAAATGTAGTTTGTCATTTGGTTTTCACTCATAAGTAAAGCTGATTTTAGAGATTAGTTTTCCCGTTCAAATTTAGTTTTTAGTACAATAAAAGTTGTCAGTAGCTAACATAACGTGCGTTAAAGGAGAAACTTCACAATCATCTTTTGAAAACGTCATTATGAAAGTTATTTTCCAAAAGCAAATTAAACAAAGAGTGCGCTAAAACCTTAGTTTAAATTAACTCGAAATGTTGGAAACAGCAATGAATTAACTTTACATAATTTACGTCATCTAAACAAATGGAGATCATAACCAAGTATAAATATTTATACCATTAAAATTTTTATTGTTTTTTTTTCTCACTTTAACCTACCATTTCAATTATTAACTAAGGGCAAAGAGCAGAGAAGAGTATACACTGTGTCCAAGATAAGGAGGGCCACTATGGGGATTTCGGAAACGGTAAGAGATAGAGTTTCGGTTAAATGGGAGAAAAGTTGGGCAATTTTGAGTTTAGTAAAATGAAATTTTTAAACTGACGAAATTCCGAACCGTTACGAAGTTATGCGACAAAATGCGAATTTTCAGGATTTTGTTTTTGACAAATTGTTACTTTGTCGTTGATGTTAACTAAAAAGTAAAAGAACCTTCTACAGGTACTTTTTAACGTTCTTTAACATGGCATACAGCAAATTGGAATCCGACGTTTCGTTTTCGAGTAACCATCATCAACTTTATTTTTTTAAATACGGTCCTGATTTTTTTATGCATAATATTAGAAGAGCCTTTTATTCTGCATTCAAGCATGTATCACACTTTATGGTTTATTTGCGATTTTATACTTACTTTACGATCAGCGGAAAAAATCCTAAGTACGAACCTGTATCCCCCCTCAATAACATTCAAACTGAATTTTATTTATAAATGGACTTTTGCTAACTGTGCTTTCCTCATCAAATTAATGAAATGACACAGAATTTTCAATTTTGAACACCAAGTACATAATTACAAACATTCAACAACACGTCATAAATGAACAGATAACGTTTGATGAAACGAAAATTTAAACATGACACATACCAATAACTAAAAAAAAATTATAATAAATGCTCGAAAAGCCCTCCTTCATACTCCAATCGTAAATAGCATCTTCTAACTGTAGCATCCAAAGCATTCTGTAACAGTGCAGGTCTTACAGTTTGGAATGCGTTAAGTACAAACTTTCGGAGTTCTTCTTCTATTCCAAAGATATTTTTGTAAACATAATTTCTTATGTACCCCCAAGGAATGAAATCCAGCGGGATTATTTCGGAAGAACGAGCTGACCAGGGTGTTTCAGAATTGGTGCTTAAAACTCTTTCGGCAGACCTATTTGAAAGGTAATCCTTAACCACCCGTGAATTGTGCGCAAGTACACCATCCTGCTGAAACCAAAAATTGCGTACTACGGCTTAGGATAAAATATCAAGACCATCTTCCAAAGTAGAATCTAATAAATTTAAGTACAATAGTAAAATAAGTATAAAATCGCAATTAAACCGTAAAGTGTGATGCATGCTCGAATGCAGAATAAAAAGCTCTTCTAATATTATGCTTAAACAAATCAGGGCTGTATTTAAAAAAACAAAGTTGATGATGGTTGCTCGAAAACGAAACGTCGGATTCCAATTTGCTGTATGCCATGTTAAAGAACGTTAAAAAGTACCTGTAGAAGGTTCTTTTACTTTTTAGTTAACATCAACGACAAAGTAACAGTTTGTCAAAAACGAAATCCTAAAAATTCGCTTTTTGTCGCATAACTTCGGAACGGTTCGGAATTTCGTCAGTTTAAAAATTTCATTTTACTCGACTCAAAATTGCCCAACTTTTCTCCCATTTAACCGAAACTCTATCTCTTACCGTTTCCGAAATCCCCATAGTGGCCCTCCTTATCTTGGACACAGTGTATAGAGTATGACAAACATTATCAAATGCATGCGCAAAGAATTGATTTTAATTAATTCAAATACTCCTACCTATAGATATTATATGTATATAATATAGGTATATATATCTATTATATAAGGTTTAAATTAAAACCCATCTGTTGTATGAATTTCTAAATGAGAAATCGGGGATTTACTTTCATTATCAGCGAATCGATAATGTAAATTTATACGATAGATATGAGGAAAATGTGGAGCTTCATATTAAATTCTATCAATCTGTGTTTAGAGTCGTTTGATGTTATAAAAGAAAACATAAATAAATTTCATATGCAAAATCCATGAAATGAATAAAATATTAGCACCCTTGCACGAGTTCCCCCTTATATACATATACATACCTAAATAATCAATCTGAAGTTTGTTGGTTGAAGTACCTATATCCAAGGATTTTGCATTATCACGAAGTCACTTTACTATACCCTACTATTATATCCGAATCGCCTTTTTTTGCAAAAACCGCCATTTACTTGAACCCAATGACATGTCGTTTTTTGTCTGCAGTTTACCGCTCGTACACTCCACACAATAAATTGCATTCATATTTACCTTGCTGGAATTATTCTGCCAACTGTTATTGTCTTTTTCATATCCCATTTTCGTAAGTGGGTGATGGTTACAGCCCATCTTGTCTCAGGAAGTTTGGTCGATGAGAACAATCAATGTTCGTAAATTTCCCCCTCCTTCCTGTTTTCCACTCGCCACTTGCTGGTTACCACACTGCCATTTTTCATTTCGATCATTCACAGGATCTTTTCCGGATTCTTCTCGGATCCCAGGAATCCAGGCATGCTTCCTTATGGGTTTTGGGAGCTCCTTGATTTCGACGAATTACGCTTTCGCGTTCACTCACTTAGCTTCAATTTTAACTGCACATGTGATGAGCAGAGCTCTTCTTCCACACCGCCACAATAGAAAAGGTATCAATTCTGTCTAGGATCAAGATTTTAATTTTCATATTTACTTTTCCGACAGCGCTTTCTGTAGGTGTCCATGGACAAAAGCCTGTTAAGACCTTACTGAAGATTATGGTTTTCTTTAAGGTTACTATTTGATCCTTCTTAGAGTTATATTGTTTAGGGGGACTGCCAGTTCCAGTCTTTGAGATAGCCTTCCTAACTTACGAAGCGTTTGGTTACTTAATGTTCTCAGGTTGTCCCAATTTAGGGAATGAGGAGTCAAGTTGCCAAGAGTTTCCAGTTTCTTGCATTATATTTTTCATTTTCCAACACATTTATTTAGTTTGGTTTAGACTCCATAGTCTACTTGGGATGTAGGCTATTTGCTGAAGTTGTCCCCTTTTGGTTAAGCAAAATCCCCGGCACCAATCTGTGCACTCTAGGCCCGTGCATGGTTTACCAACATGGTTGGCGTACACCAAAAGCATGGCGGACCCTTTAAACCCATGGTCACCAATTATTTTTATTCCTAGCGTTAATCTAAACGTTACTTACGCTCATTCTATAATCTCTGCTGGTAGTTTGAATTGTTTGTTACTTCGCCTTATATTTAGATAGAATATATCCAATTTAACATAACTTAACATACTGAAAAATGCCATATTACATTTTCGGAAGAGAAGGACGTTATGCGATAGCAATTATGTTGTAATACGACAGTACGAGTTTTCTGTTTATTTATACATATAATTCTCTTTTTTTCTAGAGGTGGACTCCGCCGAAGAATAAGCCTCATGCCTGCTCGGAGGGGGCTTCTTGCGCCCCAAAACACATTCTTGGATACCATCGCAACTCGATTTGACGGAACACGTAAGTTACATACCTTGTAAAATATTTATCTACTTACAATTAAGGAACTTTTCTTACTATACTATCAGCAAATATTTGGATCTCCACAAATGATAAAGTTGTGACTTGCCTTATCTATAATGTTACTCTACAAATTCGATAAATGCTAGAGGAAGTGGCAGAGGTGCATTTGAAATTAATAACTCTTGAAGGGTTTAAAGAGTATGGAGTCATCCTGTATAAATTGCACTAATTTCTTGTTATAGTTTAATATTTTCCTTTAAAACGAATAATAACGTTAGACCCTGGTCCCGCACTATTGGTCCACACTGCATACATATGCATTATTACATTACATTTAAGCGAAAGAGGAATGGTTTGGCCAGGGAATGTTGTAAAAAGTAATAGTTCAGGTTCAGGCCTATTTTCTTGTTTTTGAATATACTTTCTGCACTTCTTCACAAGGCTTTTAACAGTTTTCACACTGTAGGGTACCTACCATATTGAATTTCTGCCGCGTGCTTGACACTCTGTGATTGCATACTTTTTTTAATAAATTTTAGTTAAGATTGAAGTGATTTAGGAAAATTCATTCTTGTACCCTTTATTAGGGACCCTTCTTCGACTGCTTTGACAACGATTTTGGTAGTACTCTTATACAGGTGTAGGAAATTGTGCCTCTGAACCTCATTTAAGCTTTTCGAAGCGTAAGTGCGATGACAGATCCGTTATTTACCCAAGATCAGAACCCGAATGATATTGATTGAACCAAGGTTGTTGCAGAAAACCGAAAGAATGGAACTCATTTTGAGGTTTTCCATGTTTCCCAATGCTTCGATGCCATTTATTTCGAACCGCAAAGGTCTTAAGGTCATACGATAGCTATTTTGGCCACCTTGAATATCTCACTTCCGGTGCGTTTTTTGCGTTGTTAAACAGGAATTTCTATACTCAGCGACAGCAACACGGAACTACCATTGAAACGCAAAATTCAGAAGCAAGAATATGCGAATATCGCAAGAACAAAAGGTCAATAAAAATTCACAGTTTTGTGAATAAATATGCCTATTATGTACACACTAAAAACTTTCTTACTAGGTTGCCAAATTCTGTACTTATTATTTCAAGAACGCTTCACAACGTACCTACAAGCGAAAATGTTGGTTCAATGCTGCAACGCAATTGCCTAAACGAGATGTGGTGTACTGGGGAGTCCTTTATATTAATTATATTGTAATATAATTAATGAGTAGAAACATTACAAACATAAACTGTCGTTAATAATTAAGATAAACCTTTGTTTATGGTCAAAGGATAAACAGAATCAAATTATTTTCAAATTTCACGCTACCTAAATAAATCTGGAACGTTACTAGGTATATTCTTATTGGCATTAAAATTCTTTCTTCCATAGCATTTCTTATAACATTATTTGTATGTATGTATTCTTATCGATCGTGGAAAAATACAACAAAATTCTACCTTTTCACACGCAGTTCAGTTCAAAAAAGTTCTCTCTACATCCCCCTTTCGAAAATGTGGAGATTTAGTATAAATATGAATCAAAATTGGATTTATATGGATTTGCGAACTAGTACGAGTTACAAAGGGGTAGCATAATTTCATGCTTCACTACCAAATTTAATAGCAAGTTTAATGGATATTTCGGATATGAAGTTTGCCACCATAACGTTATTAACGTTAATATTGTAACGTATAATAAAGGTACATTTAACACATTTTGTTTAAGAACACTTAGGTACACTAGTCTTTATCAATTTACGGAGTTTTATAACGCCTGTGCGCTAGTGGGTCAAATGTCTGTAATAGATTCTGGAAATAAATCTGGAAATATTAAATAAAAGGCTAAGTTTACAATAGAAAACCATTAAGCAACATTTATTGAAGAAATGCTATTACACACTCAACATTCATAACTTTAATGGTTGTCATTGTTGCCAATAGTACGCCACTACTCAGGGATCTATACCTATTGATTCTAATGGCCGGCTCGACACGATTCTTAGAAATTCTGCGTATGACATATTCCTAGATATGTCGTTTTTCAAAATTAGCCTTTTGCATCCCATAAAAAGCGTTGGTATCCATCTTGCTAACACTTTATGAATGTGGAGGATGTCATGCAATGTGAAATACACTTTTTGGAGGGATAAATGTGTATGAATTTCCATATTGTAGGTTCATTCTACGACGGCAATCTTCGAAAAGGTTGAACGCTGTAGGGTTCGCCACCTCTATTTAGTCATCACTCATCACCGTTTGTTTTTTATTTCTTTTGTTCCCTATCAATATTTTACTGAAAATCTCACCCACCGATTGAGGATGTGGCACACTCTCCGTGGTTCAACTAATTTTTGTGTTCCGTTTGTTACATTTTCATTATTCAGCGAGAAGCGTTTCCATCTCGTCGTCATTAGCTTTGTGCTATTAAATCCGACCATCCAGTAACAATTGTCGCCCAATGCGGAGTCACTCAAGTTGCATGATGCTCGCACCCATCAAACTCTCATCGACAATCAGCTTCACTACTCGTCTCGTCGACCTTTGGATCTTTGCAGGAACGACACCACCGTAGTAGTCATCGGTTGGGAACCATCGGTGCCCAACATGAAGAACTGGGTCCATCAACCAGCTGATAATCTCCTTACAGAAGTTAAGGGTACAGACCGACGACCTTCCAACATTCAAAGGAGATCCCGCCACCCTTCATCAATTAATCGATAGAGACCAGAAGTTACAACCTCTCCAAATATGTTGATAATAGCATCTGTGCCAGTTCTTCTTCAAATCCGCTGCAACATCCATCGTAAGCTAAGCAGATCTCGAGGCCAATCTTGACAAATTCAAGCAACCCGTTTCGAAGTTACAACATTTTTCCAGTAATACGTAATTTAGTTCCCCCTCCCATTATTTTGACATCAATCGTAAAAATTCATTAAACAAAGTTTTACATATTGATCACTAGTTTACAATGAATATATTTTTTTAAATAAATTACTGAGAAAAATTGCCCAAAAAATGGGAATTTCAAATTGAAATCAGTGAAACGCCCCCTGGCGGCAATGGTAGGAAATTGAAAATATAATTTCCAGCATTTTCTCTTGCTCAAATTTGTTACAAAAAAAAATTATTTCATTGTTCAAATAGTTTCTGAGTTATGGCCGGCCTTCTTTCTTAGTTGTACATCCTGTACATTAAGTAAGGGATTAATTAATAATGTGTCTAATTACATAATTAGGTACTGTGTGAGCGGCAAAAAAATTAATCTGGAATATCTTTTGAATTATACCTAGATATGTTGAAAATAGACTCCAATTTTCGTTTTATATTTGCCAAAAAATTATCTTGCGTAATATTCTATTCTTGCACAAATTCCGAGTGAATTTCTCCACTTCTTACCGCTCTTTGCTAATCAAAATAGGTAGCTTTTAGTTACGTCCAATCAGGTAAACCCATTACACTTTTATTAATTAATGATTAATTTTGCATAGAAATCGGACTACACCATAGCTTGAAAAATAGTAATTATGCATAAGTAAAGAAATGAAATACTACCTAATTCTTTTAATTAGCTCCTAAACGGCAAGAGAAGTTCATCTGGTACAATTTTTTAATTGAATCTTGAACAGTGCCAAATTTTCGTTTAATTTCGCCTCCCAAAAATTAGTCAGCACAATTTTATTATTCGTGCAAATATTGCAAGTGGATTTCTAGACAGTACTACTAGTAACTTATCTGTGGTCCTACCACAGATAATATGTGGTACTACCATAGAGAATACTATTATATGCTCTTTGGTACTACGATACCTCCTTTAGGGGATGTGAAATACAAACGACAGAGAATGGCTTTAATTTGATTAATAATGTTACTATGTACATAACCGCGTAGAAATTAGGCAACAGTATACCTTGACACATCGTAATTACAAATTATTTTAATTAGTAAGTTCGACAATTAGTACTGAACAACGGCATGAGAAATGTATCTGGAATTACTCTCTTAATTGAACATTGAAGTACTTACTGTATCACTTTCGTTTAATTTTCCTCTAAAAATTAGCTTAGTAGTGGTACCAAAGAGTACTCTTTGGTGGTACCACAGCTGTGGTGGTACAAAAAAAGTTGAATAATTTCTCTATGGGATATTCCAGTGATGTTAGTCCATAGAACCCATTTTGTAAATTATTCTATAGGAGTTTAATGTGTTGCCTAACCATTTCGACAAACTCGGATACTTCAGAAATTAAGAAATATTACCATTGACTTTCTAAAGTCAATGATATTACTATGCGAGATGGTTTTAATAAACAAATTCACGATACGAAATGTTAATTAAAAGTAATTTCCAATTTGCAGTAGGTAAGTAAATTGGATTTTATACACGATGAAATTGGCTTTCAAGAAAAATTATAGCTGTTTTAATAATTTTACGTTTTAACGAACCGGTCATTTAGCGCATAAATTTAATGAAGAAAAGCCTTTAGGTTCAATTTCCCACTAAATCATGAAATACTGTTAATAGAGGACTGTTTTCAAACGCAATCAGAAACAGTAAGTAGATGTAAAATATACAATATCATATTTTATCACTTTCCTTTTTCGAGCTTTTTCCCCATAAAGGAAATTCCTTTGTATAGTCGATTCGATCTTTATACAATTTTGTGAAAATTCAATTATCTCTATTTCCACTGGAGAAATCCATGTGCGAATAATCCGGCACGTTAAAACCCGAACGATTAAGTTGGTCGAATTAATGCTTTTCTATTTATTTTTGCGCGAAAATGTATACCTTGACGGAAAAATAATTAGAGAGTTATTCGACTGCACTCTTATTACTTTCTCGCAGAGCTGTTAAATTGAAATTTTCTATTTACAACCTTTTCATACACCTTGGCGCTATTCGTGAACAACGATAACAGAATAATAAAGAGTTGATAACAATAATATTGGTAAAAGCTCGCCTTTGAAAGTACCACAATTTTGTTCGCTTTGCTAATTAGTTATAATTATAAAATGGTTTACTTACGCAACTCGAACGATATTGAATTTAATTTATGTAACAGAATCCTCAATCACATCACTTTCTTTGTGTTTTTCAGTGGTGAAATTACATTTTCCAGTACACAAATTTGATAAGATTACGTTACATGAACAATATATGTATGTGTAGGTACATAATTTTACTTATACCGTAATTCGGCTAAACAAATTCCGTTCTGGAAAATGAAAAACGTAATTGGGTACCTATATGTACTTAAAAATATTAATTAACCTACTTTTTAATAAAAGAAATAAGAAAGTTTCCTTTAATTTAAATTTTAACGTTGGAAAAGGTATGGACTTATCGACAAAAGCAAGAATGTAGCCTCTTAATTCAAATTTAAAGACATTAGCTATGCCGTTCTATATTAGAACAAAAGAGTAGGCCTCTGGAATTAGTCGACTGAGTGAGCAGAAAATATATACCTACCCGCGAGGTTTATAATAAAATTACACGTATAAGGGTTGTGTTTATACCTAGATATAAATAAACTTTGTGTTTAGATTTGACTGTGTGTGTAGAACTTTAATGTTGGGTGGATGAAAAAATTCTTGTTCAAAGGTGTATTATGTATATTAATAAATTCCTAGGGAATTAAAAATGGTTACCTACTTTTAAGAAAATTGTACGGGGAGCGGTAAATTTGAAGAGAATATAAATTAAGAACAACTAATTTCTCGGATGTAAACTAAATTAAAATGATTTATTTATTCTAGATTTAACTGTACGGAATACTTATGAGTATGAGAAATGAGAATGCATACGAGGTTACCTCAACAGAAAACCACAAAACTGCCCTGTAAATAAATGTGAAATTTGGAATTTTGGAACCCATCGAGTTGATTATTTCCTCAAAATAGGGTCGAATTTAAATCCAGAAGGATGAGTAATCACACAAAACCTTCCCCATGCACAAATTTATTGAATAGAGATCCATATGGTTAAATTACTAACTTACATTCTTTAATTTGTTTTAATCACTCTTTGATGATTGAAGGATTGGTCTCGCTTGCTCCCAGTGATGATTAGCGTGACCCTCTATATGATTTTTTACCCTTTGATTTTGCTCCGTTTCAATTTGTTTAACTTTCAATTTCAAGCTTTAAAGTTTTAATTCAACCGTCCCTTTAATTGTCAATTTTAGTAAGTAGACTGTTAATCATTAAGTTTATTGCTTATCGCTATTATTTTTAACCTGATGATGACACTCTAATTAGTGTCGAAACATGTCGTATTAAAGAATGTAAGTTAGTAATTTTAACCATATCGATTCCTTAATTGGATCTCTATTCTGTAAATAAACAGTAGAATTTTTGACTTCAAAACGACGCAAACTTTCTACATTCATGACAACATCCTTTTGTTCCATATGGTGCGGATGCCAAAGCAACGAACTATGGAATTAAGACGAAGGAAAATAATTTCTAACCATGAGAGAGCAAGGAAAGGCTTCGCTAAAATTTAAAAAAAGCCGCAACAAAAGTTTTGTTACCTATCCTATTTTTAGAATAAAAGAGGGGTGATTTTAGAAGACCCTTGGCTACTGATGCTAGTATTGCGTACATAGAATTCCTAAAAACCATTTTATGCTTGACATTAGAACCAAAATGCTATGCATTCTCAACGATGCGATGACAATCATTCGAGATTTTAAATTTCAGTGTCAACCAAGTTCTTCTTATTTCGTAAGAAGGTAATAGCAGAGAGAAATAACAGAGGGTGCAAATTGGTTACTAGAAAGGAATAAAGGAAGAGGATAGTCCTCATCGTCAGTTTTAGCTTCTTTATCTTGTGGAGAGAAGAAAATCAACTGGCACTAAGTCTGTCACATTAGTAGGTATTGTCAGAAGTCAGAAATAATGTAATATAATTAACATCGATTAATAAGTGATACATCGACGAGTAAAAATAGTTTTTGGTTTATATTTAAAACGTTTTTAAGTTTATATGTTTAATATAAAAACCACAATCTCTTATAGGCATGCTGTAAATAGAAATCTGCTATCGGGACGGTCAAAGTTAATATGGAAACGAGTTTGTTCGGATTATTAACACAATATTAATGGCTTAAAAAAATTGAGGAAAGATTGGATGAGCGGATTTTTCAAGGGTCATCCCGATTTGTCCATCTGCAAACCTGAGAACAGTGGTACCGCAGTGGTAATGAGGTAGCAACATTTTCGCCTTGTTGGCAATCTTATTAGATAGATAAAAGTTCACTTTTGACGAAATTTGATTTTGCGATAAAAGTGGAATATCTGTGGTGTCAAAAACTAAGTTGAGAGTAATTTCCCGAAAGGTACTCTGATCGCCGCAGAAGGGAAATGCTCTCAACGTTTGCGTATCGAAGCAACCAGATATTTTTTTGAATGGTTCGAAAATTCGGACGTTTCACAGAGACCAAGAAGGAATCTCTTGTGTTACTTTTATTTGACTGTCACCACATTACTCACACGAAAAATGTGAATTTAAATGAAAAAATTTAGTTGTTTTATTATGCTTCTCACCGCACTGTATCTATCGACTGCAATCGCTCTGCTTTATGAAACTTCTAAACATATTTAATGACGCGGATAAGCCGAGCGGTCTCTTTATAAAAGAAACAGTGGGTATAGGCTTCATTTGGGACGTTATACCTATACAATACACCATAGGTATTACTTCAATGGTGCTTAATAATTTTGTCAGTTGATATATTCAGAACCTTTTTCGTGAATTTTATATAAAGCAAATTAGGTATTCAATAAGGCTGCAGTGTAATATAAAAGCTTGGCCTAAAAACGAACAATAGGAAGAGCTGTCCACTTTCATTTTCTGAATGAAATTTTCTAAATTTTAGTTCACTTTCTATATAATATACCTACTTCATAAATATGTTAATTTCTATAGCATAATAATATAGTGCCATTATTGACTGATATCGTTTTTGTTGTTATTTGCGATTATATTCCGAAATCGAACCTTTCGTCCATGTCATTCAACACATTGATGTAACATTTCGTTATCTTATCTGTAATGTAGCTACTCTTTGGGTAGGTAGTTTCATTAGTGACATACAAATAACGTTTTTGGGCGATATAGGTATTTGCTTTGAAAAATGTTCGAAGTAATCAATTTTAATCCTATTACTAGGTAATATAAGTTAGACATATAAAATCTGTTTTAATATATCTAACGACTTTAATGCCGTTGGTGAGAATATAATCATTTTACAAAACGAGGTTACTATAACAAGATTACAGAACCGCAGCTTTGCTAATGTAATGGTGTTTAATCGAAAATTACTCAACGCCATAAAATTTGAAATCCAAAATATGCAATTATAAAATGTAAATTCTCTCAAAGTACCTACCTAACTAATGAAGATGCAATTCAATTCAACCAATTATTTTTCCAATGGACTGAACCAATACGCGTGACTGTAGATACTTCAGCGAAGTTTGATATAGGCAACTCATTTTTCTAACATTGATTGTTACGTGACCTGTAAAAAATCACAATGTAATTATCATAAAACCCGTCACTTTTTCAAACATCGATTTAGAGCGTCACTAAATAGACGGCAAACAATGAATTGCGAGGTATAAAGTAAAATAAAGTAGGCACGATGGAACTTTAGGCAGTTCGTAGGTTCGTATCAACCTTAATTCCACTATCTTTTTAATTGAACGTGATTAACGGAAATTTATGATCTCCATCTTTCTATTTATCTTCTTCGCCAATAATTTCATTAACTGCTTTCCAATTGATTTATTCCGGAAGCCTATAGTAATTAATTTATGGGCAACTTTATTAAAGGAATTTCGTAATTCGTCGAAGAGATCAATGTGGGAAACTTTTACTACAGTACAGAGGCGGATATACCCCTCATATACATAATTGTTATTAATTTATTACATCGGCATAATATGTAGAGAATGTTTACTTTTGTGGCTGATTTCGTTTGGAAAAGGAGTCGCCTTATTGTTTTATTAGAACAAAACTAAACTAAACCAATTCATATTGTTGGCTGGAAATGTGTTAGACATGCTTTCTCTGATGATAAAAGAATTGTAGCATTATTTTAATGGATCTGTTTTCGCCACATCTAGAATTGTTAATTGTATTATTCCACTTAGTGCACGAATGAAGACGGAAGGATTACCTAGTTGACGTATTGCGGTGACTTTTCTCGAGCAATTGAAGTAATTTAAAAATTCCAGCTACCATAAAGGCTTTTAAATTAAAATAATTGGGTTTAATGAATGTTGTCCCCGTTACAACATATCCAAGTCAACATTTAGAAGGCACGTACAAGTACAAGGTATGAACAAAATAGTCAAAGAAAGCAAACAACCAAGAGGCTGTATCAACACCTTTTGCATCGAAAAATGGAGGATGATTTAAAAAGCATAATTAGTTGAGCAGAAATCTAGAAGTGCCTCTATGGAAACCAGATTTAATAACAAAAGTGTAGGTACCTATACGACTTTTTTGATTTGAATGAGGGCTTGGTCGAAAAATACAAACTATATAAAGTACGACATACGACTCTTTTAATCGAGTATAATTATAAATTAACAAATATTTATGACGTACCCTGTATATTATTTCAGTAGAAAATGAAAAATCGTTTTTTGATTACAGCGACCCTACATATACGCATTTATTTTTTGAGTTATTTTCTATTTTCGGTAATGATTTGTCAGACGTAATTACCTACTTTCTTTTTTTGCATTGGACGTAAATTCAACCATTAGAAGTGACTTTCGGTCAAGCTCGTCGACTATTAGAATCATCTCGAGTTCATGGAAGATTGAATCAAAGCTGTCACCAAATGACTCTTGACTTCACTCTTGATTCACGATCACTGTTGTGAAATTCTTTCAAAAGAGACCTTTTAATCGTCTTCATAAGGCTTCATTTTTTACATCGCTAATTTGCCATCTCCTCTTTTTCAGGGGCGCCTTTTAGAACCATTGTTTGTGCCTTTTTTAAGAGTTGTAATTTTTTCTGGTGAGACAAAAGTTACTCAAAAATATATTTGGAGGTGTATCTTCTTCTTATCGTTCATTTACTTTACCAATGGAGCATGTGATTCATACTTCATGTGCTACCACTTGTTCGGCTGAGCGTATTTTATGTGATGATTTTTTCCTTGCTGGGGATGTTTGATACGTAACTTGACTATCATTTCTCTATCAGTTACAACAGAGTCGAGAAACTCGTCATCGATAAATATCAGGGACGGACTGGGAACAGCTGACAGGCCCTGTGATTTGAAAGATTCGTCAGCCCACTTAGCACTTATTTTGAGTTTATTGGATGACTCGCAACAGATAATAGATAATAGAGTATTGAGCCACCGCACTGGACCAAATGCAATAATTAAAAAATAACGTAGATATAAGTGTTCCTGCCCAAAAGAGGTCTTCGGTCGCACCGACCCTGTGATTGCATATGATGCTCTTATATGACCAGTCCGCCTCTGATGAAAGGAAACATGCCTGTCTTCCTGAAGGCTAAGTAGGTACTATTAACAGGTATAATGGTTCTCGGATAAGCAATTCCGACATATAAATGTTGAAGGTTTCTCCTGGGCGTACCATCATCCAAAAAATTATCGCAGCACTAGAATGTTTGGAATGGCTTTCAAATACCTATATCAAGTCCCTGTAATTTATTAGTGCAGTGAGATTGTATTGTCAATATTGTTATGGCATTATCCCTACACAAATTTATAATTTCCATTGATAAGTGGCTCTTATGGTTACCTATCCCTAATGAAGAGTGCTGGATTGTCTTTACAGTTTAAAGGGGACCTGATCACAACGGCCACTGATCATAACGGCCACCTTAGGTTATTGTTATTTCATAACGGCCACCTTGATCACAACGGCCCCTAATTACTATTTGATCATAACGGCCACCTTGTTCACGTTATGATGAAATAATATTAGTGGCCGTTGTGATCAAGGTGGCCGTTATGAAATAGCAAAAACCGGGGTGGCCGTTATGATCAGTGGCCGTTGTGATAAAGTGATAAATTCGGAAACCTTTTTCAGTTTTTCGAAATTCGTTCGTCAATTTTACTGAAGTCAGACGTTTTTCATATAATAATCTCTATCTTATAGGTAGGTAATGTTAAAGCCCTCAGAGTTAACCCGTAAAACATTTTTGAATATTTTACTAAATAATTACATAACGGTCTCTCCAGTTCTGTATAAAATAAAAGTTTATTTGCATGCGTCTGTTATAATAGGATATTCGGAAATAAAAATATGGTAACAAAGTACACATTTTAAATTTTAATGATTTGTGTACTTTTCGTCTGGGATCTGGCACATATAACGACATACTTTTTGTATTAGAAATAATGAAATATATACAAACCTACATAAAATAAAGAGGAAGTTCTGAATTTTGTTATATTGGAATGTATAATGTTGTCTCAACAAATCATTAAATACCATATGTAAATACTGCCAAATACTTTAATAAGGGTAGGTATGATATACTAATTTTGATCTGTAAATGAAATTTTAGTCAGGTAACTCCCAGAACGTAATGTGTATGGTGCACCAATATGACCAATTGGGAGACGTCAGAAGGTTAAGAAATGGTTGTTTGTACTATCAGTGAGTTAGGTGTTTTATACCACCAATCACCCAATCATGTTTGCAAGGTGGCCGTACTTTGATAGGCTGATAGTATTACGTTGGTGATTTGATTTACTTAGGTACGATATTTAATAGTGGAGAGGGAGCCATCCCCATCATATTACATGTTAAAGTATACGGAGAAAGGTGTCGAATCTTTGTACATATACATTTTATATCAATTATCTACTATTTACACTTTATCTTACACTTCATTACTTTCTCACACATGAGTTTAAAAATAAATTTCATTCATAATGGTGTTAACCCATATTATTTAGAACAATTCAGGTAATATAATAAGTTCGTGCGGTTTTTATAAAAGGGCAGAGTGCCATGAATATTTTGTATGTCTAAGGCTACAAACTTCGCTCTGGGAGAACGAAGATCATTAGCAACGAGGACCTTCAACAGATTGTGGAGGCAAATTCTAGTAAAACGTGCCTGGAGCTTGCAGAAAGGTTCCATGCGGTACGTCAATTTTTTGATTAAAAATCCATAGGGTTCCGCAAGAGCGGTATTCAAAAAGTTGGCAAAGGGTCACTGAGTGTAATGGTAGGTAATTACTTCCATAAATAATGGTGTATTATGGTTTCTTAATAAATATTTATACTTTACCATGAAAAACCTTAGTTATTTTCGGTTTATCTTAAAGAGATACTATGAAGAAACGATTAGCTTTAATGAAGTATCTAAAGATAACAAAAATAGCAAAAGGCATCATAAAGGAAATATTTTTGGTAGCAAAGGACGGTTTTCAGGATGTGTTCACTGTTCATCCATTCCCCTAGTCGGTTGCACCAATAACGCCCTCAAAATCACTCTAATACTCATTGTCCCATGAGATTAACGCAGCCCGATATGACTCCTTCTGTGTTTGATAAGTATTTATAAATAATTTCAACTTATATCTCAATGTAAATTTTTCTCTTTCAGATAGTAATTTCGTTCTTGGTAATGCCCAAGTACCAACACTGTATCCAATCGTTTATTGTTCTGATGGCTTTTGTGAACTTACCGGTTTTACAAGGGCCCAGATTATGCAAAAAGGATGTGCCTGCAAATTTTTACACGGATCAGAAACAAAGGACGAACATAAGTCTCAAATAGATAAAGCTTTGGAATCGAAAAATGAACTTAAAGTGGAAGTTATTTTTTATAAACGAAATGGTAAGTATCATAATAAAATTGTATTACTAGTCATCTGCGTATTACTTATAGATAGTTTCTTTTTTTATTAACGAAATTTAAATATCTATTAATTAATATAATACGTATTCAGCAATTTTAAATAACGTGAATTGACTTCAGTTGGAATTGCAAACTTAAATGGATCAAAAATAGTTTCAAAATGAATTTAAACGAATTTATAATTTTGAGCAAACCATAACATCCAGCAACATGAATGAATTATTCGCTAATAATAATAATTAGGGAAATATGGGCTATTGATAATTTCCTTAATAGCACTATAGCTAGTGCTTCCTCTATACTATAGTTATTATAGTCTGTCTTGCCTCCTTTCTTATGTAACTTTCTCTGTCCATTCTTCCAGTAGTTCTTGTACTTTTTCAGTTATTATCCAGATATCTTTTATTATTTCGGACTTTACTAAAAATCCTCTTTTAATAACTTTAATAACAAAAACCTTGAAAACGTGAAAAGAGATTGCTGTTTCAAATGTCACCCTGGGCAGGGGGATTCAATCATGAATATTTTGCTGGAACGCCTTTCACATGTTTCGATAACGATGAACGAAAACTGTGATATGAACTCCTCTTTGCTTTCTGAGCTATTAAGTCATGTTCATTAATACCTAAGTTGCCTTAGATCCTTTTATTCTGTTTTGCTAGTTTCCATTCTTCTTTGTTATTATTATTATCACACATTTAGTTCAAAGCAGTTATAGCCTAAATTACTTATACACATTTATAATAATTTCATCGGAGTTTTATCTGATGATCAATACATTATAATTATTATTACCTCTTATTAAAGCTAGAGCAAGATGGGGTTTCGTAGTTTTTTTTTTGATTGAATTAATTTTCATCTGTGTCTTGTCTCATTCCGCTACGCTACACAATACCTATTAGGTAGATGTAAAAAAATTTCATTTCAATTTACTATCATCGATATGTATTAGCGGCGTACTACGTAGGTAATAGTTCTCCCCGTTTGTTGAAAATGGTTATTTCGTAGGTAAAAGGTAAATATTTCCCTTGGGAAAGATAATAAGTGACCTGATGTTTAGTTACTGTCAGAAAAATGTCTTTCGCAAATATTTCAGAAGAAACTACATTTTTTATCGTTATACCTTTTTCATTTTAGCGGAGAGATAGACGTATAGTATGTTGTATGATATATTAATCCCAAAAAACTTAGTTGATGCTACACAAAGAATTTATTTTTCATACTCATCATATATTACGGAACTCTCGTACAATTCTCAATTATCGGATGGTCTGATCCTATAAAAACTATGTGCGACTTTCGCAGCACTCTGGAATAAAATACTATAGTCGGATCATTTGCCTGACACGAATGTAAAAAGGAGATTTCTAGGTAGATCAGCCATTTTGTCTCATATTTTTACATGAATGGAGTTGATTTTATTTGCGTTATTTGACCATTATTCTAATAAATGACATTCAAATAAATAAGTACCTACAGCTGGTGACTTCTACATCTTTCAAATAAATATTCTGGTTAAAAACATCAAAGTTTACGTAAATGGTAACCTACACGAATTGTACAAACGTTAAATTATAGTGCAGCCTGAACGGCATGTAGGTATTTAAATCGTCACACTCGTACGGAATATGCTTTAGTAGTGTTACAGAATATGCTATACTACAACAGATAAATTATCTGTGGCTATACTTTCCAAAATCAATATTCCAGCGGCAGTTGTTAATACAGGTAGAATGCAGACATTGAACATTTACCTACTATCGAGTTGTAAATGAACATTTGAATGGAATTTAATAATGGTAGCTTGAGATAAAATTTATATGAAATGGACGATATTAATTGATTGTCGATAAGACATGAATATTTACATGAAATTTTGCGATTAATTAATTGCGATGGAAAACATGATGTGAAAAAATTTCCTTCATCGTTCAATAATGTTTTCATGCACATTTTAGTTCCATTCAGATACCGTCAGAATCAACACATTGGAAATCTAGTCGCAATTTCTGCCTTATTAACACGCCTGGAGCACCAGTCTGCTTTCGTATTTTATCACAAAGGAGAGACGTTGGTTGTCGTACGTCTTATAGTTATAGTGGTGGGATAGATATAATCATTTCGGTCCTTTAACGGTTGATCAAATATGGATAAAGGTGTTTTAGCGTACCATCTACCGCTACTTCCTCAGTTTCAGGGGGAAGAGATTACGTTTCTGTATTTCTTTATTGCGCACAGATAAGTAGATAACTTCACACAAAACTGTTCTCGAATGACAAAATCACGAAATTAGGGAAAGATCATAGATGTTGTGTCCATTTATTTATAAGTAGGTACTAAGTAGATATATTAGAACATATCTTTAATATTACATTTTTATTTTAAAATGAGTTTCAATTACAGTGAGCACTTGATGTGTCACGTTTCACATATTAGATTTCAACTGCGTGAAGTTTAAACCTCAGTATCTAATATCGATCACTTACCTACGCAAAAATCGTTAATAAAATGCAAAGTGTCACACCTTCCAGTTTTCTTTGGCTTAACAACTAGGTGTTCTGCATAACTGCAGTGCCAATTCTGAAAAGAACCTTGCTGGGAAGACAAAGCAAACAATTGACATGTATAGGTAAATTAACAGGTAGGTAATAGAATTAAGAACTGCGATGAAACGGCCATAATTGTTAACCCAAAAGCTCATTCTAAAATATTGTCGTGTAAAGGAAAGCGTCAAGTTGGAATATTGACTTCTGCAGAACAAGGCCATATTGTAACGGTTGTGTGTTCGGCAACGGGTGTTTATAGGCCCCTCTCCTTGTGTTTCCAAGGAAAAGAATGCATCCGGAATTTGAAGTCGGTCCCGAGTGAAACTGGGATTTAATCAGTTACGCAAGATGCAACGGTGTAACCGTATAGGTACTATGTTTTCCCCCATACTGCAATCACCGATTACAACCATTAAACGTAACTTTCATGAAGCAATTTATAAACATGAAACTAGAACTTGACTACGAAGCAATCCTGGGAAAGTTGTCACGTTGTTTCAAAAATCCACCCTCTTTGGAGCGGTTTTTATTAATGCCGCAACCATGAAAACCCCAATAAATGCTTTCCAGAAATTTGGTGTTTGGCTCATAAATCACTGATGGGGGTTATCTTCCATCTGATACGACAGATATTCCAAAAGAAACTGAACTTAAACTGCAATGTGCATCAAGAGAGCGATTTACACCACCTGTAGGGCAGAAGGCAGTATCTGCGGTTCTAAAATATTTGTCAAACATATTTAAAGATCAACCTCACTGTTCTAGGAATCGAACACAACCGAAAACAATTTGTTACTGGGACTTTTGTCACAATAAATGCTCCAAAGAAAACAGCGACAACGTATTTTCCTTGAGATATCTTGCCAGTACCAAAAGTTTCAGAGAATTTTCAAAGGGTTAGCAGGAAATGGGAGAAAACAGCGATTTTGACATCGCCTCCTTATGGGAAAAAATTTTTCATTATGTGCTGCAATAGACTGTATTTCAGTGGTGAACTATGCTCGTGGGCATGTCTCGATTTTGTCATTTTTTATAATAAATTGTTGGTTAGAAGAAGATATCCATCCAAGAGGATCCCGTCATTAGGGTGTATCACTCGACATTTAATTTATGTCCCCCTTCAATTCTCTCCGCTCGTAAGAAATTCAAACTGGTTAAAACCCGAGTAGAATGTTTAATATGTAGGTACCAAGTGAGGACGTTGTTTGGAAACGCTTATGCCCGGGCAGCAATAGCAGAAACAGCTTTAAAATGGATTTAGAAAAATCTGTGTTTTCCCAATTTATGCGAATATTATTCGAGAACACGATTGTTTGCATCAAAAGAGACTTGTTTCTTTAAATGTTTTAGTAGAGTAGTAAACACCTCCTCAAGAACTTTATATAGAGAATAAGAATGAAAGTGGAGCGGAAAGATCCTTGATTATAAGCAGAAAGTACTCCTCATAAACAAGAAGCAAAAGAAGAAAGAATGTACCGTCATGTTTAGGCGTAAAAAGAAAAATTGTTGTACAACTAAACATTAACAATTAAAAGTAATGAATAAAATCTGCTTTGTCTTGGATGTGGCATTTAAAAATGATAGAGCAAAGAAAATGTGGGTTCAGTGTCAAATGGGTCCACGCTGAGTGTGCTGCAAATGAAAAGAATTTTGTCAAACTTTTAGAGTAATAATATTTTTATTGTTTTAATTTTGTTTTTATACCGTAAATATTTGATAGTTGTTATAATTGATAAGCTTAATTATTTTATTATTTATGAAAATAAATGTATACATTGGGTTAAATTTTAATTTGTTTAAATAATAAAATATTTTCTTTCAAATTGCACCAAAAAAATTCAATTTTGTGCTATTTCATGGTTGTCTAACATGAGGTAGAGCGATCATTGAAAATAAAAATAAATATGTAGCAGAACAAATTACGGTAATTTAAAAAATAGAAGGTTTCTGAAACATTACCTAACAACCAACCATAATTTAAACTGAAAAAAAGCTGTATTTAGAGAAAATATTTTTGCAATTGATCGAGAGAATGAAAACTAATGCATATTTTACGTTTAGGTACACCTTTTTGGTGCTTACTGGATGTCGTTCCTATCAAAAATGAGAAGAGGGAAGTTGTCTTATTTTTGGCATCACATAAGGACATCACACATACGAAAATGGCGGAACTGTCCGAGAGTGAATTTATCGACAGCGGTACGATGTACTCAATTAGCTTATTTTCTTTTATATAGATTGCAATTATACTTAGTTTATAAAATCACTACAGGTTTATTCAAATTGATGTTTAGCGAAATTTTAAAAAAGACAATTATGTCACATAATCGTAGGTTTATAAAATGAAATTTTAATCAACTTCAAACTTTTATTTTCTAAAGGAAACCCTGAAAAATCTTTTCTGTAAAACACATCGATTAAATTCTCGCATAAAGAAATTCGCTTGCAGCATCTGCTGCTTCACAAGGAAGCTTTAAATCCATTTCTTCTTTCTCTACATAGTGACATTTTACTCTTTTTAAGAAATAGAAGTAATAGGATTGAATAGTTGCACTAAAAGAGGCAGTTTTACTTTAATTTAATGATGGAGCTGGAGCAGAAAAAGCCGGCCATAAACGTAAAACGTTGTCATTCATTCGTGTTTTCATATTTTATGACAAAATAGAAAAGTTATTTGAAGGGAAAAAATGTTTTCCGTTTCTAAAATAAGTAGATATGTACAAGTTCGCTTTTTCCCCCTAAGGTAAGACTTTCTTTATCGTTTGACAGGTGGAACCATTTCGGTTAACTTATTTAACATGTTTTCTAAAGAATTAGTTGCTTAAAAAGAGAAACTTTCTCGCCCCGATGTTTTGTTTACTGTAATAACATTTCAGAAAATTGGTAACTTCGATTGTTAGTCGAAGGAAACTTTTTAATGAATTAAATTGCGTACGAATTTGAAATTTCGCGTCATTTTGGCATGTAAATATTTATTCACGTTTGGGTACTTTAAATGTATACATGTAACGAAGTGGAACGGTTACTTCGGCACCTATATTATGACAGCCAAAAAAATTCTCTGTTAGAAAAAGGACAAAAGCCGAAAGGTTTCCATAAAATGTGTTTTTTAAAAACCTTTTAATTATGCAGATCTACAGCTTACTTTACTTTTTGTCCATTCTTTCGCACGGTTTAGATTTGAATGAGCTTTAGGCCAGAGCCTCTCTCTTTGCGACTATTTTATTATACTAGATTTCAATCGACTACGAAAAGATGTGCTCCCACCGACACGATATATCATTTCAGGGTTTTCGCTTCGAATCTTATATTAAAATTTTAATTTGCTCTCTTATTATTGTACTTTTATAAATAAAATTGGTGCACGAAGTTATGGAATTATGTGCAGCTGCTGTACTTGGAGCTCGATTCCGTGGTGCTGACTCTTGCCTCCTTGCAGACGCTAATGGTAATTTGGATCCAGAGGCACCACCTGCGAACTCTGGAAGGCGAAGATCTCGAGCTGTTTTGTATCAATTATCCGGTCATTACAAGCAAGATAAAATTAAAACTAAGCTTAAACTTAATAACGTAAGTGTCTCCTGCGACAATAACAGTTAATTATTTTTATCTCTGTGTCTTTGGTTTTCATCGATTTAAGTAATGGACGTTATAATTTTTCAGAATCTCCTTAGTTCGACCGCGGCACCACTTCCTGAATACAAAACGACGTCGGCAAAGAAAAGTAGGTTTATTTTATCTCATTACGGAACGTTTAAGACCTGTTGGGATTGGTTAATTTTAATGGCAACTTTTTATGTTGCCGTTGTCGTTCCTTATAACGCAAGCTTTGTTAATTCCGGGAGGCCTTCAGTTATTATGGATGTTGTCGTCGAAGGATTATTTTTTTTAGGTAATTTATATTTATAAATGTATAGGTACTTCATAACGTAAACGGGAAAATTCAATTTATGAAGTTCGTGGTTCGTATAGACTGTAGGTATAGAGTAATATCTATAATGGATTAGATCGATCTAGAAATATGAAGGAAAGTTCTCGGTATATATAGTGGCGACTTTGGCGATTTTAAGTTGAAAGAGTTTTTTAAAGGTTAGGCTGCCTGTATTTTTCAAAAGAGTGATAAGTTATACACACCTTCATACTCTAAATCCAGAGTTATACTTATAAACCTCTTTCTGCACTTGCATATCTATATTTAATAAAGTTACCTATTTTTCCAGATATACTTTTAAATTTTCGAACAACGTTTGTAAGTTGTAAGGGTGAAGTTGTATCGAATTGGAAGGCGATTTCTCTTAATTATTTACGAACCTGGTTCATCGTTGATTTATTTGCAGCCCTTCCTTTCGATCTGCTCTACGCACTCTATGGTGGAGAGGTATAAATGACAAACCTCTTTGCGTATTATTTACATTACGACGTTTTTTTTGTTACAGAAAAGTGGACCATCACATACGCATTTGATAAAATTAACGAGATTATTGAGATTGGCACGATTACTGCAAAAAATGGACAGATATTCACAATATAGTGCGATGATTTTAACTTTATTGATGTTGTCGTTTACATTAGTTGCACATTGGCTAGCGTGCTTATGGTATGTGATAGCCGATAAAGAAAAAGATAGAAATGACAACAATTGGGATTTGGGTAAGATTTATGTTTCTGTGTCAAACGTGGATCTAAGCCAAACCTTCTGTGTTGTTCATTATGCACTTCCTTGTCACACAACTGTTAACATAATCATTTTTACTATAATTAGGCTTCTTTCAGCTTAGCACAAAACGCAACTTTAACTCATGCACAAACGGCACAAACTTCGAAATTGGACCTTTATTACACCATTTGTGCCGGTTAGTGCCGTTGCACATTTTTTGACAAAACAAATGCCTGACCCTGACGAAATACGGTCATTTTTTGGTGGTCTGCTAATTTCACGCCTTATATGCGGTACAAACGTCAAACATTGGGTTTGTAGCTTCGCATCGCGTTTGTGACGCGTAAGTATCGCTACAAACTTTTTGGCAAAACAATCGGCTGCATTTGATACATTTGATAGGTGATCAAAAACGCAACAGTAAATTTTTACTTTCTTGCATTAGGTACCTTTTTTAAAAGTAAAAAATCCACTTTGCCTAATTTATTGTACCTATGCATGTAGATACCTAATCACCTATAGAGTATTTATTGGCAAATTTAAACTTTGCAATCTTTCGAAATAATAACAAAAAAATATAACATTACATTGGCACATTCATTTTAATTGAGATTAGGGAAGCGCACCATAGTCACATTACCAAATTATTGGTTTTGATAAACAGAAAAATTTACTTACCTATGTGAAAAATCGGCCCGTCAAACTCCAGAGAGCTCAGTGGTAACAATGGCCACACTGAATGTGAATCTAACCTTCATTATCCATAAATTATTGGAAATTTTTCTCTTGCTTTTCAGGCAACAGTTTTTCCTTTTTCTTTAGGTTTTCTATTTCATTTGCGTTTTTGACTTTTTATTTAAAAGTTCACCTTTAAACGAATCTTTCTTGAATCCTTTTTATTTTTCTTCTTGAATCTCCCCGTGTTTCATTTTTAGCAATATCTTATTATTTTACAGTTCTTTTTTCACGCTTTAAGCGTTATGAAATTAAGAAAACACCTCAAAATTGTGGTATTTCGGCAGCCATTTGTTTTACCAAAAAGTTGGCAATGCCTCAAACGCGAGCGGCACTGACATGTAGACCCAATTTCGGCGTTTGTGCCGTTAATAAGATGCGAAGTTAGCAGAACACCTAAAAATGGCCGTATTTCGAAAGTCGTTTGTTTTGCGAAAAAGTTTTTAACCACATTACCCGGCACAAACGGAGAACTAACATATGGATCCAATTTTGCTGTTTGTGCTTTCGATGTTCACGGACCTCTTGCTGTGTAGTGTAATTTATTAATTGTTAGGAGATATTAGAATGATGTTGTAGGACACGATTTCCACTGATTACAATATAAGATCACTTTGGTCAAACGTCCACAGCAGATTTACCAACGGGCACAAACTGCCCTATTCTCCCCAGACGAAGGCAGTAACACCTCAACATGATGCCTGTACAACCTATATAACAAATGTGTGGGCATCTATGTCGTATCTCGAGATTCTCCATATTCCTGGTGGACGTTATGACCAGAGTGGTGGTTAAGAAAGCGGTGGCCGTTGTGTCCATGTTCCTGTTATAACGGTAACAAAAACTCGAATGAGGTACACCCAGTCAAACATCGATCAATCTCCCCACCGCACCGAGCCGATTTAGTCAACCGTAGACATTCGATCGAAACTAGCAGTCGCTTTAAATACACATTTTAACATCTATTATAATGAAATGTTATTCTATGACCCGGTTTTATAACGCATACTTAAATACGTGATCATCTAATGACGTGATTAAGTTTGAATAATGCAACATGATTTGCTAATACGGGTTACATAGGTGTGGTCGTTGATCGTATTAGCCTATCGCATTACTTAACCACATTGTCAGCTGATCACGTAGTTAACTATGCTTTATAAAATCGGGCCTATGAGTTTGAATAATACAGGGGATAGGTCAAGGAATTATCCCTAACTTCAAGAGTTCATTGTGATTGCAGTCATGTGAAAACTTAGTTGAAAACAACTTCCTAATGCTGCAGCTGTGACAAGGCGCACTTCCACATTTCTAGATATGTTGGCAAGGAGAGTATGAGTTATTGGACTGGTGAGAGAAATTTACAAGAGGCCTTTATGTTTATGGTGCTACGGCCCACACTGTTCTAAATTCATTGCGCTCGCCGGATATAACTTCGTGCGACCTTTTCTGTAGAGCTACCTTATATTTGTAGTTTATAAACATCGGCCTTGATGAACGCCATACGGCTTGAAGTACAGTGCATTCCACATGACCTATGCGGAACTTCAGAATCCAGCTGCAGGGTCACTTAAAGATAATTATGTTGTTTAAATCCTCATGAACTTAACTTTCAATGGTAATCCATAGATGGGTAAAAATAAATGTTAATAAAAATCCTACCAACCAAGTTGAGGATAATTCCCTACCCCAGTTTTTATAATTCTCCAAGAATATAAAGCTCACATGAGAAATTTCAAAAAGGAGTTGAAAATCTCAGCGCAGCTCGAGGGGAAAGCTTTTTGAAGAATTAGATAGAATCTAGTCGACTGGTAATAATAATACACGGTGCCTCGGGGAAAACAGCCCGCCCTAAAAATCTTTGCAGATAAATTTTTTATCCAAAAACGGCGAGACACGTTAAATAGGGGACTGGGGACATGTTATGAGCTTATGACACACATTGCCAGGGGTGTCATTTAGAGGGGGGCAGGGTAGGGCAGTTGACCCTCCCCCTGGAGTTACTACTACCAAAAAAGAACAAACCTTGCTATTAAATTTTGTAGGAATGAATGTAAAAACAAAAATGTGTATAATCATGCATCATTTTGGAGGTATTATATACCTAAGGAGAATTAACATTTTTATCTTATACCTTAGTTTTTACAAATAGATATAAATGATGTTATTTTTTAGGGTGGATTCATAATTTGGCCGAAAAGCTAAAAATATCTGTCGAAAACGTGTCTCACGCCGATTCCTATGTCACCGCCCTTTATTTTACATGTTCAAGTTTAACTAGTGTCGGTTTTGGTAATGTTAGCGCAAATACTACTAACGAAAAAATTTTCAGCATATGCACAATGCTGATTGGAGGTATTACAGTAAACACTCATCTATTTCAAAAAGATATATCACAATGCCCTTTTTACGGTTATAGCGCTCATGCATGCCGTGGTGTTTGGAAACGTAACAGCTATAATACAAAGGATGTATTCCCGACGTTCTTTGTACCAAACCAAATGGAGAGATCTAAAGGATTTTCTAACTTTGCACCAAATTCCGAAGGAACTAAAGCAACGAATTCAAGATTATTTTCAAACGATGTGGTCGTTAAATCACGGCATTGATATACAAGAAGTATGTTCATTTCCAGGTGTATCGATAACTAATTTCGTATTGCAGACGTTAAGAGAATTTCCAGAAGAACTTCGCGGTGACGTCTCGATGCATCTCCATAGGGAAATACTGCAGCTGCCAATATTTGAAGGTGCCTCGCAAGGTTGTTTGAAACTTCTTTCTCTTCACATCAGAGCAAATTTTTGCGCTCCGGGCGAATATTTAATACACCGAGGCGATGCCCTTAATTATATATATTACATTTGTAATGGATCGATGGAAGTTGTCCAAAACAACATGGTGGTCGCCATTTTAGGTAGGTATAAGTAGGTATATCCCGATGTTGAATGATGTACTAACGTTATTTTTAGGAAAAGGCGATTTGGTTGGGAGCGATATTAGCATTCAATTACAGTTTTATGCCAATAATCCTGGATCAAATGTAGGCGGTGGGGCCGTATCCACTGATTGTATAATAAAGTCCAGTAGCGACGTACGAGCCCTTACCTATTGTGATTTGAAATGTCTACACACTCCGGGCCTTATCGAAGTTTTGCGTTTGTATCCCGAGTATCAACAAGAATTTGCTAATGACATTCAGCACGATCTCACCTTTAATGTAAGAGAAGGATACGAGGCCGAAGTGAGTTTGTGTTTTGTAATTAGGTAAGCCATCTTTCAATCGGTTTATTTTAGCAAGAGTCCGATGTTAATGGCGTACCTTCTCTAACGTTACCATCTATAAGTGAAGATGATGAAAATGCACACGAGGATAGCGAGATCTCTCCTTTGTCCCCAAACCGTTCTCCTATACACGCAATGAACAATAGCCCTCGCCACGCCAAGTTCAGTTTGAGGTAAGGGATCGATTGGTTTTTCGTTGATGGTATTAATATACGTGTTAATAATTAGATTACAAGAATACCACGAAAGCACACCAAAAAACCGTCAACGAATTGGAGGGGCCGCAACAAACCACTTGGCATTTTTAAGGGAGCGCGTGGAACGGCAAAGGAGTGTAGTTGTCCCTAGTCATAATAGTAATACAACCGGTTCGTTGGAAGGCCTTAACTGTGAATTGCGCAATGATGTGGAAAATACGCGTAACAGTGTAGAGAGATTAGATAATCAAGTGATATCGTTGCATCAGGATGTAGCTGCTTTAAGTGCCGAGGTAAGTTATTTACCCCCCCCCCCTTCCATTTCTTACCAAATACGCTTTACTTGCGTGTGCTTCATCTGTGCACAACCTTTATAAAAAGTATTAGTACTTAAATCAAATGTGGGGAGTGGAGGAGCTGTAGAAACTGCAGCCTACATAACTTCAATTTCGAGATAATTTGTATGTTCACTATTTGTGCAAACTTTGAGATATTAGTTAGACAAGGGAGAGAGGGGGGAGAGAGGAGGACTGTGGAAACGGAAGCCCCCCCCTCATCCCCCTTCAAAAGTTAACTTGTATGTTTATCGTTTGTGCATAACTGTTAAACGAGATATTCGGCAAGCAAGTTTTACAATTTATCCAAATTCTATCCTATGTACTGTTCGTATTCTGCTGTTTCAGAAGGTATATCTGTAGTATAAATTAACAAACAAAATGGTATTTTCTCTACCGGAACCTCTTGTTCGTCCCTCAATTGGCCTTAGCTTTGTTGATATTGTATCGAGTGAATGCGTTTCATCTCTCGACTTTTGTTGTCTTCGTCTGCCACCCTTTACGATCTGGTAATCAGAGTTTTTACCACCGAATGTAGTTGAGGTGGGTGGTGGTGAGATTTGGCATTCAGGTATCAGTTGGTGTGCGTCTTCTTTTGGTATACCGTACGGTCCAGTCTCCTTTCTTCTTTACTAGCACGCCCAGAAAGGATATATGGTTATTCTCTTCCATTGCCATTGTTAATTTGATGTTATAGTGCAAGACGATTAGGTGTTGCATGCACTCTTCCACTCTTTCTTTACCATGTTCCCAAATAATTAAAGTATCATCCACATAGATTAGCCACATCGATGTATTTATTGCTTTTCCTGTTCAACTACATATTTATAGGTATGTAGGTATACATAAATTATTAATTTTAAGGTTCGAAACGCGATCCAAGCACTTCAAGAGATGGCGACACCAACATCGGAAACCTTTAAAAGTTATCCAGCTCATTCAAATCCAAATATTACAAGATTTCCTCATAACGATAGTAATCCCAATGGAATTTTGGCACGGAGTTCTTCACATCCTCCCGAAATGTTTTGTTGGGAAGATCCGATAATGCACGGAGCACCTCAACGTCACGGCATAACGTCATTTGTGGATGAAGCTACCCAAACAGATACAGATACCTTGTTTTATCAATACGTAACTGACAATCCGCACAAAATATTGATAATGCTAGGTTTAGATCCAGATAAGGTGGATTACGTTTTATGTAAAAGTAATATTAAAAAAAGTCACACATTTCCTAATGATATGTTTAAGAAAATTTGGGATGATACTACGGGTGATAAAAGTAAGGCTGATGATAGAAATGTAGGTGTGATAAATAATGTTAAAAATCAGAGAGGGTGTCCTTTTTTTGGAATTCTACAAATGTATATTCGCCTTTAAAAGCCAATACGGAGGATGTAACGAAATATCGCCAATACAATAATTCGTAAACAAACGAACACACATTGTCAATATATAAATTCTAACTCTCGCCAAGGATATTTTTTCAAATATACAATTGAAGTCAAGACGTAAGCGTGTTGTCATTACCAAACACATTCAAGAACAAAATTATTAATTCGGCTTCTTTAAACGCCGACTGTTTAGTTGGATCAAAACTAAACTAAGGTGTTATTTAAAAAATTTCTTGGATATTTTTGAATTTTTATACATTTTTTAACAAAAGCCACGTAAAGCATAAGAAAGAAGAATTCCATTCTTTAGATAATTTAGAGTATACACAAATATTTTGCCGCTGTTAAATTATCCACCGTGTTATGGCTGTATTTTCTATTTTTTCCGTTTTAATACTGTTCTAATCTTGGTACGGTTGAGCAGAGCAGGGTCAATTAGGGCCTCGCTTCATTCGAGAAAGAGATGTAACAAATACTGCCGAACTGTGACAGAAGTGAATTAGAACAACGATCTTCGTTTTTATTTATAGAAAGATAAATCAATCGAATACGGAAGAACTATAAAAACTTTTTCTCCTATCACCCCTGAAACTCTTTAAAATCGTGGAACCTGTTCTCTTACTTTGGCCAATCAGTTAATTAGAAAATATTCTGAAAGAATCCCACATAATAATGTAAGCTGATGATTTGTAGTTCGTACATTTCGTAAGAAAGTTACCTAGGGTTGTTCTTTAACTGACAAACATAACAATTGAAACCTACGAATGAAAATTCAATTCAAAAAACTCATTATGTATATTCAACTGAAACAGTTATAAATCGAGATACGATTTTGTTTGTTTTTTCTCTAAAATAGCAGGTGTCGTAAACAAAGATAAATTTGATGAAAAAATAAACTAATCTGATTATGATATTTATTTATAATTACGTTATCATTTTCCACGTAAGAAAACAGGAAATACGAGTACCTACTACAAAAATTAAAAATAAAACAGAAAACATTTTTCAATTTTGTCCTAAATTTTTTAGCAACATGTACCTAAATGTACGCATTTATTGCTTTTTTTTTTACTAAATTAAGTCTGAGGCATATCATTGTGATCTATATAAGTAGTGCCTGTAATTTTTATTTTATATAGCATAAACACTTTCTTAAACAATCATTGTAGGCATTATAGTTTGTTATCTATCATTAAAATTTTATAAAACGATTAGGTATACTATACATAAAAACACATAAAACTTAAGTAATAGTTTATAGAAAATAAGCAATTTTAATGTCCACATGAGAAAATGGGTGAAGAATGCGTATTTTTACTATTAAATAAACTTTTGAAGCAACTTCACATAAATCACTAATTTATGGCATGTGAACATTTATTTAACATGTAAATGTCGTAGAATATATTTGTAAAATTTTATGAACGTAAACGTAAAACCTTTGTTATGGCAATAGGCAATAGCACATATTAATTATTATACAAGTATGAATGATCACTTTATAATTATTGTTTTGCAAATGTTGTACATATTCAATTGAAGATTCATTCCATATTTTGTAAATTTTAGGTGAGTTACCTACTTAATTAGAACGAAATATATTTGTATTTTTAATTAAATAAGGTTTCTTCATTGTTAAAAAAGAAATAAATAAAATCTGTAAATTATGCTTTACGTTTTTTAGTGTAGATTCAAATTGACTTTTTGTTTCGAGGTTGCTTTTTCATTAAATGGACGTTCAAAAAATATGGCTGATTGGAGATGACGGTTGAGGTAAATTTGACTTTTAAAATTTTAGTAAACTGACTAGACGGTTTTTAAAATAATATATATTTTATTAGAAATTAATAAAATATAACAAAACAATACTACAAACACCAAAAACCACAATACAAAATTGAACGCGTTTCAACACCGAAGCTGTCATCATCAACAGTTGTTCGGTCTAAGTCAAGATCACATTCTGAATCGACATTTTCATTTCAAGGCCATATTTTCAATCGACACACTCTAGTCTCACCTTCAAGTTTTAGACGAGAACATTTGACCTCTAAGTCAAGGTTATATTTTCAATCGCTCTGTAGTGTCTATTATCTGTTCAAGTGTTCACCCAACAAATATAGTAAAGCGCCTCCCAATAAGTTTTGACCAGTTTTGACCAATATAAGCAGCGCCCAGTTTTACACCAGCAAAATTATAAATACGTTACAGATGTCAAATTCATTTACGCCAACTACAGTAATTGAAATCAAGTGAGTGCTTTTTTTACGGGTTTCAAAAATTCGACCAATAAAAAAGTTGCATTTAAATGTGGTGTTCATTTTTGGGGAGGAGCTTCACTATATCTGTTGGGTGAATAGATATTAGTATTGACAAGAACAAAACCCGTGCCTACTTTAGCCAAGTTCAGAACCGTGAGCTACTTATTCCACAAATAGAACCCAAATGAACTTTATTTAATCCTCAAAGTCACCACTGTGTGGCGTCGTAAGCTTGAAGTGGATATAGCCCCTATAGAGGCTATAGAGCCACTGTTCAAAAACAAATACTTTATATTCTAGCCCCCCCCCCCTTCCGTTCTCTGTTACAATCAAACACATTAAATATAAACAATAGATAAATATTTAACATATATAATAGATAAAATGTAAAGAAAAATTTACGTTATACAGTGACAGCCACGAAATTGTAGCGTGTCGGTGTCCGGTGAGATGCGCAGACGATAAACAGAAGCCAAGCTACGATCTCTTGACTGTAGATATTTTTTTCCCCGCTAAAATTAAAGGAATGTGACTCGAGTCATTTTGCAGAAAGACACGTAAGAAAAATAGTTGAATCAATCTCAATTGTATTTTTAAAAACCAACTTGATCAAAATATTTATGTAAATACTTTATGGATTGGAGCCCCCGAAGAATTTCGATGTTGTACTATAAATTCGATGTATCGAAGTGATTTATAACCTAAAATTCGATATAAATTCGATTCAGTCGCTGATGGCTGTGTAATAGCTATTCAACCTATAAAATTTTCACACGACCGAATGTACATTATTATTATTGTAAATAGTTAATTATAATTTATTGGTATGGATAATTTGAGAATAGCCGTTAGTGTAAGGCACATATTTTTACTTCACATTTTGGTAAGTGTTAAAAATTATATTATCCTAATAATAATAATTAATTAACGTCCACGTACTCATTTTCAAATTTATACACATTATTATTGTAGTTTAAGGATACACACTACACAGCTTTTATTTTCAAACACTTTAGGTATCCTACGTTATTTACAATCCAACCGATAGCGAAGCAGTAAAACTAACACAACAAACACTTGCGTCAACCTTTGGTAAATATAACGTTAAGTAAAAGAATAAAAATAACAAATTATTTTACAGCCAGTAATGAGTTAGTATTCATCAATTTTTATGCGGAATGGTGTCGATTTAGCAACATACTTATGCCTATTTTTGACGAAACAGCCGATAAGATAAAAACAACATTCCCGCAAGCGGGCAAAGTTGTCTTAGCGAAAGTGGACTGCGACAGCGAGATGGATGTGGCCACACAGTTTCACATAACTAAATATCCGACGTTGAAGATTGTAAGAAATGGCAAAATTGGAAAACGAGAGTACAGAGGACAAAGATCGACGGACGCTTTTGTAACATACGTAAAAAATGAATTGGAAGATCCGGTAAAAGAATTTAAAAGTCTTACCGAGTTAGTCAATTTAGACAAAAGTAAAAGAATTATTATAGGATATTTTGACAAAAAGGAACGAATTGAATACGATACGTTTAGAAAGGTCGCAACAAATTTGAAAGAGGACTGTCAATTTTACGTCGGATTTGGAGAAGCGTCTCAACAAATGCATCCTCCAAATCAACCCATAGTTGTGTTTCGCCCCGACGTCGATAGAACCAACGATTTGGACGAAACGTATATGGGACAACTGACAGACTTCACCGAGCTATTTGCTTGGTCTTCCGAAAGGTGCGTCCCATTAGTTCGTGAGATCACTTTCGAAAATGCGGAAGAGCTAACCGAAGAAGCGTTACCGTTTCTCATATTATTTCACCATCCAGACGATCAAGAAAGTATCAAACGTTTCAACGAAATTGTGAAAACTCAATTAGTGGAGGAAAAATGTAAGCAAGCCGTGTTTCTCACAGTCTATCGTACTAACGGTTTTGTTTTAGCGAACATTAATTGTCTCACTGCGGACGGAATAAAATTCGCACATCCGCTACATCACTTAGGCAAAGGAGAGAAGGATTTGCCGTTAATTGCGATCGACAGTTTCAAGCATATGTACCTATTTCCCAACTATAAAGATATCGAAACGGTCGGAAAATTGAAACAGTTTATTGCCGACTTGCACTCGGGTAAATTACATAGGGAATACCACAACGGACCCGATCCGGATTCAACAGAAAAAATAACCAAACCCACTGCACCACTCGAAAGCAGCTTTAAAAAATTAGCACCTTCAAAAAATAGATACACATTACTTAAAGAAGAGTTGTAAAATGTTTTTATTAAAAAAAAAATTGTTAAATACTTAATTTAATTATAATTTAGGCGCAAATATTTTTGTTCATGTTAGGTGTATTCACTCGAGTGCGTTTTTTTGAAAAATAAATTTCCACCAGAATTAATTAAAAAAAAAATTCCAAAAAGTCTGACTGTGGCACAGATAAACCTATTTTAATCTGTGGTATAGGTAAACCTACGAGTTCCTTTTTTCAATCAATGCTATTCACTGGAAATCAATTGCACTATTAAGCGTCAAGTACACGTAGCTAGTTTACAAGCTAGCTCGCTCAAAAGCCGGCGAGCGGCGTGTAAAGTCGCCGGCAGTTCAACTTTTTCCAGAGCGTTTTTACAAGCAGCTAACGGAGCGAGTGCATCGAGTACACTGGGCTAGTTTACGAGCTGCTTGTGAAAAAGCCGGCTTGTAGCTTGTAAACTCGCCCCGTGTACTTGACGCTTTAGCACCCTCTACACGATTAAGTGGTAATTGTTTTTTAATAGTATGGCAACAGTTGAATTTTCGTCGTTTTATTACTTAAAATTGATAAATTCGGTGTATGTGATAACTAAAATTTTGGCTGGTATGCATCGCCAATCCTCCTTTAAAAGCAACAGTACGCCGTCGCGTTGCACATTTTAAACATGGTGACGCGAGTCTCGAAAGTGATAAACCGATAAACGTCCCGTACCATCAAAAACTAACAGATTGAGAGATCAGATGTATGATTGATAGAGGATTGTAGACATTTCAACAGAAGGCGTACATGACATTAATTACGCACGTTCAAACTGTCAGTAAAGTGGGCGCCACGGTTATTCAATGCTTCTAATGTCCTTTATAAGCACCAATCATGATTAGAAGTGGATTAAAGGATTTGTTCAATGTGGTCCGGCCATGTCTATTCTCAAAAGCAGTCCTTTCCTTGACCAAGTTAATGTTAATGTGGCGACCGCGTGCCTGGTCCGCGTCACAAACCACTAAGCACAAATCACTAGTGGTTTGTGCCACTAAGAGTAAGTGATTTGTGGTCCGCGTCATACTGAGAAGTAGCTGCTAGCTCATTGGCTGATCAATCACAGCGCGGCGTTAACGAACCCTACGGCACAGGCAACGTAGAAGCCACATCTCAAGATGATGACTTTACCTCACGGCACGTAGAGCCCCCACACGCACACTCCGAGAATTCGACACCATCTCAATTATTTAGCGGATGGGCTAAATATTATAATATATACAGGCTGAAAATACTGCATATGGCAAACGGTCGACGGAGTAAGAAGCTGCCGTGGGTTGAACGGAATTCGGCTGGATCCGCTGGCGGATGGCCGGTTCTGCAGATACCAGGTCGATGTTTTCTGCAGCGCGATCGGAAAGCGAATGAATTCTGCATTTCTATCTTAGATTGGAAATACAGACTTGCACGGAACGTTTCGGTCCTTCGAGAACGTGTAAGTAATAATTTTTATCTTTACTTCATATTCTAGTTAGACAGCTCGAGCGAGTGAGCGCCACAGTTGACTTTTGTATTTTAAAACTTGCAATTTGTGTCCTTTATGTTAAAAATTCAACTTACACTTTGACGACTAGGTCGTTATAATATATCATTTAATTACAACGCTTAACAGACAATAATTTAAATGAAGGATCAATTTCTCTAGTACATGTTAAAATCATTACGCAGTTACAGACACAAATTGAAGTAGAGGTATAGGATATTTGGAAAGGATCCATCCTCTAATGTGGGTATTACGATTGGATACGTATTGTTAAACCTCTGTCTTCCCACAGTTTTAATGTTAAAAATATAACTTTATTTGGCTGACATGTTTCGGCTTACAATAAAAAAGCCATTTTCAAAGCGTTCTTATCTTACGTGGACTAATTACACCTTAATACATGTCAGCCAAATAAAGTTATATTTTTAACATTAAAACTGTGGGAAGACAGAGGTTTAACAATACGTATCCTAGAGGTATAGGCACTAATTAATTAGCCAAATATGTAAAGTTTATCCAATTTATGTGGTAAATTGATTAAGATAAAAGCACAAGATTAAAATACGAAAAAATGTTATACATTGTCATATTTCTCTAAAATATAAGGTGGTTGAAAGCTATAATAAATATTTATTAACAAAATTGTAAAGCCTATCAATAATTTTGTGGAAACTCTGAACACAACTGCATTACTTTGATTACAACCATCTTCCTTACAACAAAATACGCAAAAATATTCTTCGTTATTTCGGTCACAGATATCCATTCCTAAGCCTTTGTTCGTCATTACGTCGTCAAATTGACACGGACCTAATCCGCATTCGCGCTTAAGAATAAATCCATTCTGCACTGCAACACCATATATCATAAACAGCAATGTAATTGACATATACTTACCATTCTTTGATATGTGAGTTACGCATCTGTCAGAAACTGGAGGGCATTGTTTCAAATCTTCTCGGTCACATTTCCCGTACATCTCATTTTTTATGCACTGATAACAAGATAAATTCGACGACGCCTTTACTACAATCATAAAATATATTTTTTATTGCTTTCTTCTTTCACAATAAGTACAATATTGTTTGACCAATGCTGTATACAATTTGTGGTACAGAGTCTGCTTGACTTATTGATCCGCTTTGCGATTAGCTACACGAATTTTGCACCGAACAAAACTACTTTGTGATGTAGGTAGATAGATACTTAATATGACTCTTTTACAGATGTAATTTCTTATTACAAGAAGAAAAGTGACAAAACTTTGAGAATCTTTAAATATAACTACGATTTAAAGCGATAAGTAGATATCTATAGATATACCTATTATACTTACCATGTAAAATCGCGAAAACATACAAAAAGCACTTAAAAATGTTAAAAGGCATTCTATTTTACATTATAATTACATTTGAGCAAATATTCGCAGATTAATGCAAGGAAATCAACTGACCAAAGCCGAAAAACTGGGGGCCAACCCAAAACCCGCGCATTTGCAAATAATTAGGTATTGCGCAGACGTTTCAAAGTTCTAATGTTATTATGTCTGACTTCCTTATTTGCATATAGCAAACAGGACCGTGCCGAGATACTGGGACAAACCTTGGTGTGCCTTTCTGCTGTGATCCACGGAAGTTTCTTGAGCAATTGATAATATCGTTTTTCACCTTGATTAAAGATGCTCAAGCATTTTTTCTTAAAAACTATCATAACAGAATCCATTATTTACTATTGGGTTAATATCAGATCATGTTGTGTTGTTGCTAAAGAATTTAATATTAATTTTGCAAAGATTTACAAAACCAACAAAACATAAACCAGGCCCAGAAGAACTACCACCGACTAAAGTAGCACTCCTCTATGTATGTAAAGAACAACTGACAAAATACCAAGAGTGCTGAAGAAAAACAACATCAAAAATACTTTCAATATCGTCAGTGCTCCCAACATCAAAGGCCAGAATGGACTTGGAAGATCGAGGAGTATACAGCATACCTTGCGAAACATGTGACAAAGTATGCATTGGTCAAACCAACAGACGAATAAATTTCAGACGGTTTTTCGGATAAATTTGATGAAAATTAACAAAGTTGGCTTTAGCAACATCACGGTTAAGCATTATTTTCCAATTCTGTTGGGTCAATAGCATATCTTGTAAACACTCGCGCTCCTCAAAGACATCTGCATTAAATACAGATGTACCAGACGTCCGAAATCTTCATATAGTTTCAGGAACTATCAAAGGAATCACTTTAAGGTGCTTTAGGTATTTTTCTACAAGGGGGCAAGTCTGTTAGAAGTCCTCTTAAGGACTTGGGCCAACAAATTAGCACTAATTAAGCACCAAATTATGGTATATCCTATATTACTTATCCCTTCGTCATACTTTATTATGAGGTTCTTATTGCAATGTCCGTATCGTTTTAGCCCAAATAATAAATAAATCTTGGAAGAACGAGAGTAGTAAATTTGACTTTGGCCCAAGTAGCAGTGAATATTGGCAAATGCTTGGTATCACATTGCACCAATATTGGAATATTGGCCAACATTGTTTATATTCCACCAATATTGGCCCAATGTTGCAAATCCAAAGTTGAAACACGGTAATATTGGTTCAATATTCAAAATGTTGAGCCAATATTGACCCATTATAGCATTTTGTAGATTGACCCAATATCACTTCATAACATTGAACCAATATTGTTTTTCGACGTACTTGCTACTTTTCACAAGTAAATGCTGGTACAATATAAGCAATATTGTGCCAATATTGGCGCAAGTTGGCATTTATTGCATAGTGCCAATATTGGTTGTATATAACGCATCAATATTGTACCGTTATCTAAGATTTCCCAGATTGACCTAATCTCGGTTCTCAATGTGAGACCAATATTGATTTTCCACATAATTGCTAAATTTTGTTAGAAAAAAATGATGTAATGAATTCAATATTCAGCCAATATTGGCGCAATTAAATATTTATTATATAGTGCCAATATTGTTTGTATATAATGTACCAATATTACACGCTCTAATATTTTCTAGATTGGTCCAATCTTAGTTCTTAATGTAGGACCAATATTGTTTTTCCACGTAATTACTACATTTTATAAGAAAAACGTGGTGCAATGAATTCAATATTATGCCAATATTGGCGCAATTTAACATTTATTATATAGTGCCACTATTGGTTGTATGTAACGCACCAATATTGTACCGCTTTAATCTTTCCTAGATTGATACAATCTCGGTTCTCAATATGGGACCAATATTGTTTTTCCACGTAATTACTATAAATTTTATAAGAAAAACATGGTATAATAAATTCAATATTCAGCCAATATTGGCGCAATTTAATATTTATTATATAGTGCCCATATTGCTTGTATATAATGTACCAATATTACACGCTCTAACATTTTCTAGATTGATCCAATCTTAGTTCTTAATGTGTAGGACCAATATTGTTTTTCCATGTAATTACTACATTTTATAAGAAAAACGTGGTGTAATGAATTCAATATTATGCCAATATTGGCGCAATTTAACATTGGTTACATAGTGCCAATATTGGATGTACGTATAACGATATAATGCACCAATATTGTACCCGTCTAACATTTCCTAGATTGGCTAGATTAATCCAATCTCGGTTCACAGTGTTGGGTTAATATTGTTTTCCCACATAATTGCAAAATTTCATAAGAATGTACATACACGTCACTTATGAGTGAGTAATAGATTTTATTGATATTGATAATTTTCTTTCTCACCAAGTTGGCAATTGATTCAATGAACTCTACTGGAGTTCACTGAGTTCACTTCACAGTTATTGTCATTTCTTAAATTTCGGTTTTTTCCAAAGCCTTTTGCGTAAAAACTATCAGTTACGTTAGTCGTACCTAATTATTCAATAGTAGATGTACTCTCTTATAGAATTTATAGATGATGATGGCTTATCATTTATGAATTCCCGGTGACTAACATTTCTTTTATGTATTTTTTCAAACATAATTTAAACTATTAATATAACGCGAAACAGCGCTAAGTTATGAAGAATGAAATGAGAAGTACGTATGTGTCTCATCAGCGTAGCGGTAGAATGTCGGCCTTCGGAACCGGAACCCATCCGATAAAGGTTCGAATCCGGTTAAGGGAAACTTTCAAGCAAGTATAATACTTACCCAGTGAACTCTATACATACAGAGTTCACTGTACTTACCCTACTAAAATCGTCAACTTTCAGTTCAGGTAAAAACGGGTTGGTTCAAAAATTAAGTTAAATAATTAAAATTACAGTTCTACGTAAAAATGTAGTTTTTCCCTTTTTTTGTACGGATGCTTAAATAATTGTTTGCATAACGGTCGTAACTAACGTTCTAAAAGTCTTAAAGTGACGTAAAAATATGGTATTTATATTGCAAATCAATATTAAACCAATATTAATATCAACATTGTACCTATATTTATGGACAATATTGTACCTACCACGTCTCAGAAATATTGCATTGTGATCGTTTTCAATACAGTACCAACATTGTATTGCAATATTGCGCCATTATTATTCATTGTTGCATTTCCAAGATTGGTCCATTATTGGGCTACTATATCGCGCCAATAAATGACAATATTCAACCAATATCGGTTCAACATTGCATTGCTCCTTGGGGGAGTAATAGATTAGCACCAAATTCTAACATACATATTATTTCGGTACCATTGTTGGTTGAATACCTGTGCGTTATCTGTGCTAATTGTAAGTCGGTTACGTTTGTAATTCCTATTTCGTCCATATTAAGAATTTGTGATAATTCCAGTATTTTTCGGTGAAGCTCGTTGCTTCAGGGGCCCTTATTGACCCCAACACAAGAGCGCTATATTGTTTTAGGTAGGTCGTGGACTAATAATAAGCGATTTGGTTTTGAAGAATAGATATTTTTCGAACATGTGATGATATATGTATCTCCTGAGTAATAAAGGGGCAATAAACAATTGAAAAAAAAAAAGAAAAGCCGATCGACAGTTTGGATTCATTATTTTGTTCCGTTAAAATCGAAATTTTCTGAAATTTTCATCAAAATCGGTACCTGTACAAATCAATACTCTGGGGTTTTATGCATAATGTGTTGCCTACAATAAATTGGACATTTGAAAACGTGCAAGTAGTGTCCTATTTATTGTTTAAATATTCTTTTACGGTGATGGTGGACATGGTGGTATAGAGAGCCTTAGATCATTAAAAATTTTATCTATAAAGAACTGACCATGCCAGAGAGATTTATAAAATAGCGTTTTCTGTCGGGAGTACTTAATACTTACGGTAACTTACCCCTTCTACTGTTGCACGATTTTATTATGTATTTTTTCTCGCAGATACAATAAAAAACCGTACATTTTATATATTTTTACTCTGGTCACCACCATTTTACACGTTGCACGATTTTTATGAAATGAAACAATTTCGACATCCTCTGTATACAATTGCGGTTTCGTCGAACTAGACTTTCATCGAATATCGATCGATAAAAAAATTGTGTAAATTTATTATTATTATTATAAATCACTTTATAATGTAATATTTAAAAAGAAATGGAATATTCCGTTGAAAATTTAGAAAAGGCCGTAACCTTGTTCTACAAAACTGAAGCCGGTCAGCAAGCCGAAGCACACCAATGGCTTACGGAAGCTCAAAATTCACGGCAGGCCTGGAGTTTCGTATGGGAATTACTGGATCTACGAAGGGTAACGTGAAAAAAATGCTTCGTATAACAACTTGTAGGATGTTTGTAATTTAAGAGTTCGGAGGTGCAATTTTTTGCGGCCACAACGCTACATACCAAATTAATGAAATGTTGGACGGAGGTTCCCGTCGATCATTACGAACTGTTGAAGAAACGTATTTTGGATTCGATAGTTAATTATGCGATGGGTCCTAAGTTAATATTGAATCGTTTGTGCATCACGGTTCGTGGCGAAATTTTCAAAAAATCTCGATAACGTTATTAATTTACTTACAGTTGTCCGCCTATATTATTCACACGGTACCCATACACTGGCCAAATGCGTTTGAGGAATTAGTTTCCAGTTTCCAACCTCGTCATTTACCTAATGTTGAGCCGGAACGTGTTATTTGGATTTTGTTAGAGATATTATCGGTGATACCGGAGGAAGTAAGTTAGACGATTGGTGTTGATAATAAAAATTGTATCACAGTTACACAATTTCAGTTTCAAAGTACGACGTTAGCTGTTAGCCAAAAAAACCGAGTGAGAACTGTTTTATATGATGTCAGTAAGGACATCCTTAGAGTTGTGGAAATGTGCTTATTGCCCGTTACCGGTGGCGGGTATAGTATGGCCAATTTAACGACTTATTTAAATTCGACACGGTGCGCATCTGCATGGATCCAGTTAGGCGGAATCACAATCGACTCGTCCTCTCACATTATGAGCTTATTGGTGGATCTAACTTGTTACGTTTATTGGTACGTAATTTACGAATAAAGATATAATATTTTGTACCTAATACGAATTGTAGGAATAGGCAAGAACCGGAATGTCTGTCGTCGGAAGAATTGGAACTTACCGAAACCGCAATTGAGGCATTATCTTCCGTTATGCTTCAACCGCAAACATTAAAATTCAATACGTACGTCATGAAGCACACTTGTAATATATTAGAGAAATTTGGAAAAATTTTAGAAAATGAATCTCAAACGGGAGATTCGAATAAGGTAATGGTGTCCTTTTTTTTCTATGATATTCTCTTAATAAGCTCTCGTAGGACATTATAGCAAACATATACGGATTAATAATCACAATTGCGGACACCCACGCAAAATTATTCATTTCGTATCTTAAGTCTAATAACTCGGATGAGCGGAAACTGAGTACAGACATACTAACTTGCATTTTAGGCTGTTCAAATTTAAGGGGATTGTATCCGATAGACGAATCCAGTAGCAGTTTGCCCTTTGGATTTTGGTATACGTTGCAGGTACTTAAAGCGTTCATTTTTTGGTCGACGACTAAGGTGTGGCCCTTTTTAGGATGACATTTTATCTTTGGATACGGCAGAATGTGCCGAACTATTACTTATCGTTAAACCATACTACCGTCAACTGGTTTGCGTTCTACTTCGTAAATCGATGTATCCGAATTTGTGGGAAGATCCCCCAAACGCCAACTGGTCGCTCGACGATAAGGAAATGTTCAGGTGTTATAGGCAAGACGTCGCCGACACTTTCATGTATTGCTATAACGTTTTAAATCTCGAAATGTTGGATATTTTACAATCGAAAGTGATAGAGGCTTTGGTAGAATGTAATAATTCGCCGCTACACTGGAATGCCGTCGAAAGTTGCCTACACGCTTTCGCGGCGGTCTCCGAATGTATCGAATGGGAAAATTTATATCTTCCGAAGCTAATGGTCACCATTAGAAACATTCCTTACGCCGACCTACACATTAAAGTGTTGGCAACTGCTTTAGACACAGTCGGTGCCTATTCCGAATGGTTTTCGGATCACCCCGAGGTTCTCGATAATGTTATTCCGTTAATAATTTCGGGATTGGGAAACGTAGAGGTCGCTCCTAATGCCACATTGGCGTTAAAAGATATTTCACGTAATTGTCAAAATTACCTCGCATCGTATGCGGATCATCTGTTAGCAGCATGTCAGGTTAGTACAGTAGAATTTGTAAATTTTGAAAGTTAAAAAGCAAGAAATGGTGTTAAAACGGTACGGTAGAGTCCCGAATTTCTGTCCTCATCCTTCCCTATCTTGTGTTAAGGTTTCGTACTTCTCCCCATGCCAATTCTTTCTTTCTCTACTTCTTTTTTGAGGCCATTTGTTCATTTGACTCTTGGTCTTTCGTTCAACATACCTAAGTATCTGAGCTGCCCTTCTATAATTTTTTCCTTAGTTGGTTCTATATGAAGGTTTTATTTCTTTTTGTTTTCAACAGATGGATGGAAAGAATACAAAGTCAGTGATGTACAGTGTTTGACAAATTTAATGTCCCTCGTATACACAGGCAACCAATGTATCATGTATTACGAATATAAACAAAAATTTATAAATAAGGAAAGGAGACCGTCAGTTGTAGCGTCCTCCCTAATTTGCAAGGGTGGTGTTGTTATTTTGTTCTTTTTTAATATAAGTTACGTTACCACTGATTGTCTTCATAATTTGTTAATTATGTAAAAATTATGTGATGTGTGAATGTATCTTGTAAGGAAAAAGATTTGGCAAAAAAAAAGACAGAAACATACATAGATGGCGAAACAAAAAGAAGTGCTACCTAAACAAATGAAAAAATAAAGAACAATTTCAAGAATTATTAGACAATGTGGAACAGGATGAAAACACAAGGAGTGACAGGGAATGATTCACACAGAAGCTATATGTAAAATGATGGGAAAAAGGAACAGGACAAGATGATGTTACTACCGAAATCATGAAATACGTGAGTGGGAAAGGTTTGGAATAACTCTTAAAGATTGTAACTTTGGCAACTGTACAGAGAAGAGCTCCAATAGACTGGCAAACAGTCATTATAATCCTAATACTTAAAAAATGAGGAGTGCAGGGGAATAACATTATTAACCATTCCCGAGAAAATGCCACGATTAAGAGACTGTTTAAATTCAACAATTCAAGATTCCGAGAATAGTTTTCAAAGAGGATTGCAAGACTCTGTGTTTAATTTACAGTTGTTCACAGAACAGTAGTTGTAAGTGTAATGAATATTTTGAATATTTAGTAAAAGATGAAAAGTATTTCTGTTGACAAATTTACTTGAACAAAAACTTTAACTAACTATGTGATACATACAAAAACATAATTCTGACATAAACATGTGTAATTTGTTGGTTTAAGAATGGTTTTTGACAAAATAAGAAGAACGAGAAATGCTTACAAGAGAGGAATTGGAGCAAGATAGGAAGAAGGATCTATGTAGACAGCTATCCAAAGATGAATGATTGTAGAACCCTACACTATCCTCATACACTGAAAAATAGTTCTGAATTATGTAGGTTATTTGGAATTCTAGTCTCTCCGTTCATGACCCATGACCATGACTTTTTTGGTATCGCTCTGTTGCCTAGCAATGTTGATTTCATGGTATTAAATATGTTTCCGATTTTTCCCAATTCATCATTTATTTGCCTGTCCTGTTACTATTTTCTTTTATAATTGCCCCTCGTAATTTCTTTCATTTGTTTCTAGTTGAAGCATATTTCTCTGCACCAGAGATTATAATTGTTTTTGTTTTTTGAATTTTATTTTTAAATTCAATAGTCCTTCAAGGTTTGCCATCAAACCCTTGTAATCTGCGAACAGTAATTCTGTCAATTGCGTTTGTTTCATTTGCCAGTATCGCTGTGTTAATTTCATTCCTTCATCCTTATGTTTCGTCACGTCATATTATGCGATTACATACGTTTTTTTTTTTTAAATTTTGTTTTTTACTTTAGATGCCGAATGGATCTTGCTTTTTACCTTTCAAAGTGTAACAAAAATCTGTTTTATGCAACTTTTACACATGCAAAAACTCTTTTTCTATCAGAATAAAAAGTTTAGTCACCTCACTTTGAATGTTTATAAAAAGAAAACTATTGGGCCGATTATTAACAAACAAATTTTATCTGTATCTCCATTTGTTTAAGCGTTAAGTACACCTATTTTCATAATTTTTATCGAATTTAGAAAAATATATTAGAGAAACCACAATTTTTCAAGTCAATTTGAGAAATGCTAATCTTTAAGCGAATTAATTAATAAAAAACCATTAATGAAACGCAATAATTTTTAAGTATATAACAAAGCACATCTTTGTCAATCCCGATTAATTGATTTTTGTTCAATAACAACACTGTAATAATGAAAAAAGGTTTGCCGGTTAATTCCAAAAATTGTTAAAGCACTTGAAAGCTATAAGCTTAAGAAAAATGTGATCATCAACACAAATTTTTAAAGGTAGAAGGATATTACATATTTTGCGGAGCAGTTTGCGGTGTTGGGGGGATGGAATCAGAGCATAACGAAACACGTATTATGCATATCTCTCTCTCTTACCAAAGAAGGTATTTTAAACCACAAAAAACACCAGGTCTCACATGTATTTTTACAAAATATGTACGAGCGTGGATGCCTATGCTCCGCCCTGACCTATTTCTAAGTGGTTGCTTGATTAATGTTTTTGATAGTTAGTTACATCAACTGTGTATCTCAAAGCGTTGTTGTGCTGTGGCTAATTCTTGAACTGTGCATCATGATTGTTCATAAAAATGGACCTTGTAGAACAAAGAGTCGTAAAAAAAAAATCTGCAGTTTCTTATGACATAATCAAACGCTGGTGTCGAAATGGTTAATGTGGAACCCATAACGGTAACAAAAACATTAGAAAGGTACGCGATATCGTCTGCAAGACCGACGAGTATACATCATGGACATTGTAGAAGATATAAAAAATATGGGTGCCCCGAATGTTAAGCATTTATCAAAAAAGAAATCGGGTGTTGACTTGTGAGCGTCTTTTGGAAAGGTACCGAGGAAACTTTCTTAAATCCCGAGATCAAAGCGTAAAGTAAAGAGTGGGAGCATCCCTGTAGAGAGGTGGTTTGCAGAGGTTAGACAAAAATGTTTCCAGGAAGCTGTTGAAATGTTGGAGCATCGATGGACCAAGTTCCATTTGTGTAGAGGGAACTATATCGAAAAATAAGAAATATAATTGTAATGTTACTGTAAGGAGATGAGAGTGATCCACCCTCGTATATACATTCAGATAGATAGATAGATATTTATTTGTCTTAATTGCATAAACAAAAAGATTCTTATTTCCTACAAAAAACAAAACAAACTTTTTACATTTCAAAAAAAAAAAAATATACATACATTTACAATTCTTCTTTAATATTATTACAAAGGATTAAGTTTGTTTTTGCTACAATAAAAATTGCAAATAAATTATTGATAGAGGTCTAAAAATCATACAGTTTATAGTACTTTTTTGTAAAGAAAATTCAATAGCGTGAACAATTAACATTAATATTAACATATTATAACAATTCGTCGATTGTCAGGTGGTAAAAATTTGATCAAAGTGTACCCTAATAATTTTGTAAAATAAATTCATAATCAGGTGACAAAACTTTTTACCTCGATAGTTGTAACGATTCATTAAAGTAATTTAGTTTTTTTAGTGTGCATTACAAACGGGACAGCTACGTTTGGCGGAACGCACACGAATAATGCACAGTTTGGGTATAATTTTAAGTATAATGTCAATTAGTAAAATAATGGAGTGCTTAAATACGATCGTCGGTTCCTTTGTTCGGGAAATAGAAGCTCTCATCAATTCGCAAAATGTAGGTCTCCGATTTAGTTACTCTTCAAATTCGAGCGTTTTTTTTTTACAGAATACGGCAGTTAGCGTATCGCTTATAACTAGATTGAAAATGTTGTCGGCTTTATTTTCGACATTACACGTTAAACCGACGAATGTGTCGACCGATGCGTCGGCTATGAAACAACCCATTCTTCTAGTTGTACAAAATACCATGCCGCTTTATTTACAAATTTCGAAAACATACTATTCTAATACGGAATTAATGGAGGTGTTATGTGAATTGTTAAAGCACGTAGTAACGACATTAATGGACGACTGTAAACCATTGTTACCAAGTATTTTACAACTGTTAGTTGCTACATACGTACAAGTTCCGCAAGCCAGTATTTTAGTTTTATCTAAAACAGTTAAGCGTAAGGTAGACTTTGATTTTTAAATATTAACCTCCGTTTTGTAGATTATGGTTATGTTCGGAAAAGACGAGGAACTCATTTATTTAATACAGCAACTTTTGTACGAATTAACCCGTCGAACTTTGCAAATGTGTTCGGATTTAAATGTTCATAGTCAGTTATCAGAAAAAGGTGACGTTTTGGAAAGTTTTTTCTCTATGTTAACCCATGTATCGAAGAGAAATAGTAGACTTATCTTTAAAAGCAATGTAGATTGCGTTGCCGTATTTCAATGTGGTAAGTATATCAGCGACTCGTGTATGGTAATTTTTAGTCATTACGTTTTTTTTAGCAATTTTGTGTTTAGCATTACCCGAAGTTCAAACTTTAAAAGCTTGTACCGCTTTCTTAGTAAATTTTATATCGCTTAGTCGTGAAAACGATCAGGCCCATATAGTACAAAAATGTGGCGATAGTCTGGTTCATAGAATATTAGTCAATTTAGGTAAGATATAAATTCGTTAGGCAATCGTTTAATGCGCTAATTTCAGGTGGAAGTATGCCTAGATCCGCCGCAGATATATTATCGGACATTTTATTGATGTTAAACAAAAAATACTGTGATAATCTGTGTCGCTGGTTAAATATGCAGCTGGTACAAGAAGGATTTCCTTCACCTTTAGTAACGTCTGAACAAAAAGAGAATTTCATTAAGCTGGTGTTGAGGTATAAAGTTCATTTTTATTTCAAATAAACATAAATATAAACTTACAGAGAGAAGGCAAACAAAAGGAAACTTTCCGAATCTGTAACGGAATTTACTCTTATATGTAGAGGAATTATAAAAACGGACGTATCTTGAATGTAAGTAATTAATTGTCTAGTTCGGTTAATACTCCGTATTTTTCCAAAAGTTCTTGCTTCCTTCGTCTTAATAATGCTTGTTCCACATCTTGTTGAGTAGGGACAGGAATGTGAACGGCAAATTTTTGCCAAGGACTGTCTTTAAGGTATTCGTCGTCTTCCGACGAATCATTTACATCATATATATCTTCCTCGTCCTCCTCCTCCATTTTATTATCATCATTTTCTTTCTGCGCTTTCCATTCTGTTATAGCTTTTTGTTTAGCTGTAAATACGATATTACGTTACAAAAATTTGACAGAATATGAACGTACCGTTTTTTTCAGCAAGCTGTTCGAGAGGAATTAAAATACCATCATCATCATCACGATAGCCGTAGTAATCAGCATCAATGTCTTTCATCAACTCAGCGCGCGTTTTTCTAGGAGGCATTGGTGGCTCTTGTTCAAATAATTCTCGAACACCTGCAAAGTAACAACAGAACAAAGAATAATACTAGTCGATTATTCCAGTTGTGTAAATAGAATTTCATTTTAAATGTGGACTTATTAAATTTACCCGGCAGTTCCTTAGCCGCACCAAAGTATTTGTATCCCTTATTTCCTGGCACCTCTTTTCCTTCGTGATCGAGCATTTTGGGGCCGACCCTTTGATAATCCTGTCCGCCCAGATCCTTAATCTGCACCTCCCAATGTTTCTTTTCTCTAAGCAACTTATTAATTTCGTCGTTAAGGTCGCGAATTCTAAATTCGCCCAAACCCGCATTTTGGATTTGTGCGACCTTCTTTGCTATCTCTCTAATTATTTGCATGCGCCATTTTTCGCACGCGTAAAGATTCTTGCATTCTGTCGCCAGATACGGACGTCGTTTCTTATGTTTATCGGTTTCCCCTAATTGTGCAGCCCTCCATCGTGCTAAAGTTGTCCTAAATGTTAAACAGTATTACAAGTTGTCGCATGTAACAAAAATGTAACTTACATTGCCTTTTCTGCATTGCGAGCCTAAAATAAAATATGTATTGTTTAAATGTTAACCGGTAATCAGTATTTTCAAAACTTACCATTGTAGTTGTATTAATAAAACAACTTTGGAGATCGTTAAAGTTTTGAGGTTATAACCATAGACGTCTTATGACGTTTCTTAAAAAATAGAAACAAATTGTACGTAGTATACCGACGAACTACTATGGTGTAGTTGTAACTACTACATGGTTATTATCTTAGATCTTTCACGTGGAAGTGGAACCAGTGAACGCAGGCCCAGAGGAGCATCCATTACGGAATACGGATGTTCGCATTGGTAATAACATAATGGGACATAAAATTATCTACTGCCTACTGCCCACAGACAAGTTACAAAATGCAACATTGCCAATTTGGTACCAACAATTGAATCACCTAATATTCTATGGTCGTAAACTTTTCCACTCTCTGATACATAACATAACCTTACATACACTTGCAAATAATTTATTTTTCAAATATGTCCAATTTACAAGAAAGTTTACAATTAGTTAGTGATAAAGAATGTGCGACCACAATTTCAAAATTTCCCAATATTTGCAGAACTTGTTTAATAGAAGGTGAAAATAAGCCAATGTTTGGTATTACGTATGAGGATAAGACAGTTTACGATCTTATTCAGTTATACACATCTATTACGGTACGAATATATGTACTTTAGTTTTTTAAGAAATTTCTTATCCGTAACTTTTTTTAGGTACATCACAATGACGGTTTCCCCCAAAATATATGTCGCAATTGTTTAGCGGATCTATTTCAAATGTATTCTTTTATAAAGAAATGCCAACAATCGGATGTTGTTTTGCGTTACGTATTAGATATACGATCGAAACATTTTCTTGATGACAATGCGATGAAGAGTGAGAGAAATTTAGATTTGTGCGACGATCGATCGTTAGGCCAAGATTCAATAGTGGAAGATAATTTTGTTGTGCAAAAGCAGGAATTGAAGGTGTCGAAGAATAGGAAATGCAAAAAGAAATCGGAGAAAACCGGCGGTTCTCCTCACGACTGTACAATTTGTAAGGAAACCTTCGAGAGCGATAAACTGTTGAAAGCGCATCGTAAATTACTAAGACATTTTGAAATACGCAAACACGCCTGTACAGTGTGTGGCAAATTATTCACAAATAGTAAATTGCGGCAACACATGAGGGCACATACGAAAGAAAAACCTTATAAGTGTATAACGTGTATGCAAGGATTTAGTATGTCCGGCAATTTGAAACGTCACATGATGACTCACACCGGAGAGAGACCTCACGTGTGCGAAATTTGCGGAAAAGGTTTCATTCAATCCACAACACTTCATAATCATAAGAAGACTCACATCACAGATGAAAGAATAGGGAGTGACAGTAATAGTTTTCATTACGTCTGTACGTATTGCGGTAGAGGTTTTAAAAGATTGGCACGTTATAATTCTCACTTGAGTAGGCACAGTTCACAAATTTCGGATCTCAAAAAGTCGGTAATAGATGAAAATTGTACGTACAAGTGTAACATTTGTAATCGAGGGTATAAAACCAAACATCTTTTAAAAGCGCATAAGTTAACGCACGGTGAGAAAAGTTTTCTTTGTAGCGAATGCGGTAAAGGTTTTGTTACAAAAGCCGCCTTACAGTCGCATTTTAAGGTGCATACTGGCGAAAAGCCACATACCTGTAATGTATGTAGTAAATCATTTGCACACGTTGGTAGTTTTGAAGCTCACATCCTTATTCATACCGGTCAAAAACCTTACAATTGCAATATTTGCAAGAAAGCGTTTACGCAGCTATCTCATCTTAAATATCACATGCGTACTCATAGTGGGGAACGACCCTATACTTGTACATATTGCAGTAAGAGTTTTGCCTTAAAAGGAAATTTAACTGTACACGTACGTACTCATACGGGGGAAACACCTTATGTTTGTTCAATTTGCGGTAAAGGATTTTATGATTCGAGTAGCATGAAAAAACATAAACGTAGGCATGAGAACAATTTCATTGATGGCACATCATCGTCACCAATTGCACTAAATAACATCGACACCGATGTTATTAACAATGCAGCTTGCTTGAATAGCTCTATGATGTAAATTAATCACACTTTTAATAAACTATTTATTTTAATGTATTTTCTTTAATTATAGTATGTACTAATATTAATGGAGAATGGGAACTGCTCATACAGTACCTACCCATTGTTCTAAGTCCAAAAACAATACACCACAATTTACACATTTGAGGCTTACATAAAAACATCACATTTACAAAGGGAAGTCATCATCATCAGCAATTTCCACATACATATTTAGAAAATTTCTAAATACAATATATAACTAAGAGCACTCCAATACAAAATGAATCACTCAAATCTTCCTTCACAAACTAAAATAATGTTACGTACACAACTTAACATTACAGAAAGTCAATTTACAAGCACACAACACTTCAATAACCACTCGTGACACCCACAGAACACTGTAACACCTCTAACTCGTCCACATATACCCAAACTCTAACACACAATACACTCACATCAGAATACACAAGCAACACATGACCTACTCGAGTGCCTAGTTAAACAACCAACACTTATACAATAAATATCATTGTTTCTTCGCACCTACTTTCAAAAAATTAATAACTCCTCTTCTTTTTACATTTATGGTTAATAAATAGGTAGGTACCTATGTAAATGTTTTCAAGATGGCAAATTCCTGGAGTTTTAAATTAGGTAAGCAAAATAGTACGTACCCCGCCTTACCAAAAAAAGGCAACAAAATTCAATGGATAACTATAGGCCAATCAGTATCCAGTGCCTTTATTTGGAAAAATAGTCGTGCGAATAACTAAGATGGATTAGTTGACTTTCTTGAAAAGACATAAAAGATTCAAAAGAAGAATATTTTGTGTAGTGCGCAGTTTGGTTTTAGAAAGGGCTTTTCTTTCCACCACTAAAAGTTCTTGAGGGCGTGGTTGAAAATCTGAAGAGGGGGAGCATGCTATTTTTTCCCTTTGTATTCAAGGCGGTCGACTGCGTTCCCCATTCTCTCGACAGTCGCACTCAGTACCACAAATCACTTAACTTAGTGGTTTGTGCTCAGTACGTTGAGTGGTATAATAGAATATTTATATCGTGTAAAATATCTAATGGCGTACCACAAGGGTCCGTTTTAGGGCCTTTACTATTTATAGTTTACAGATGACAACACGTTTGTGTCATACTGTAAAGACGCATTCCTTATAAAGCATCGCAGGGTCTCTGATTCAGTGGTAGAGGGCATAGGTGTGGTTTAACCGCAATAAATTAAAACAAAGTAGAGCAAAAACCTAAAAATTGCTCATACCTACTGGTAATTCACTAGCGTTGGCTCATACGGTAAAGTTGTTAGGCATCACTATTAATGATGGTCTAAACTGGGCATATCATACAACCATACTTGGAGCTCTGCAGTCTAACTTTTCTGTTTCGTCGTTTAAAATCATTTATAAAGTTAACGCGTTCTATTTTAGTTTGTTTCATTCAAAACTATCCTATGGGAATATACCTATTATGGGGAAATAGTTTATCTGCACTAAAAATATTTAGGCTACAAAAAAGAATCATTCGTATTCTGGGTTACAGGGAGCCCTGTAGACCTCTATTTAAGGTATTAAAAATCATTTCCTTTAGCCTTATAAGAGATTCGTGAAAATAAAAGCTCCATACATGTACAAATGTTAAAATGTAAGAAAAGACATCCTTTACTAGGTATTCGCCTAGGTATTCCTAAGCGCAAGTTAATAAGTGTAAAAAAACTCCTTAAATCTACAGCTATATAATATTCTTCAGAGTGTTTCTGTTGCATGCAATAACAACACGCTTTGAAGCATTTTGTTGAGACATCTCTTCAAAAAAACGAATTACAGCAACATTCTTAAGCTCGCAAGCTCAAATCTCAATAGTAATTTTTATTATTTACTATTGGTACTTGGTAGTAGTGTTAGGTGTTAAAACGCCGTTTTACGTCACACATTTTAAACCCTTGTTGATAACGCCACTTTGTTATTTCGTGTAAATACCCGGTGGAATAACCGTTGTTAATAAAACCTGTGTTATTTTTTCGTGTAAATGTAGTCTATGTTAAGGTATTGTTGTTATACATTTTATTTAAATTTAGTATTTTAAGAAAGCTTCGCCATCTCCCCATATTGGTTTAGTGGTCCCGTTTTAATCGCATTTGTTTTTGACATACAGGTGATCTGCAAACCTTAGGTACGTGTAAACTCCCTTATTTGTGATCACCTGATTATAGCAATTGTTACAATCAAAAACTGTTTAATTTAAAGAATCACCGGCAACAGGTCACTTCAAGTCCACCTTCTTAGTGAAAATAACCGGTAATGTGATAACGATACGATGGACGGTTTATTGGAAGTTGTTATATCAGTATCAGTACATTATGGCCGTTTGTAGGGAATAGTCGGGAATGAAATTAAATAAATTTCGAAATTAATCTATGGTGGCGCGTTCGCGTTTTTAAGTTTAAACATATTTGTGCTCGTGCTCGCGCAATTTCTAATTAATTCGTAAGTAAACGTTGCTTAATTAAAGTGTTGAAGTGAAAAAAGGCAGTAGATACTTAATGGCGTCACTTAGGGTAAGAGGGCGATAAAAAAATTTCCTAAATTCGCAAATTTTTATGTTTTTAAATTGCAGACGGAGCAGGTGGCGCAAAAAGGTAAGTCTATTTGTTGCTAAATAATACCTATTGTTGTATTTTTCAAAATGCTCGTTAAGTTGGGTTCGTGGTAACGAATCCAAACATTATGGGTGGGCGCAGTATACAAAAAAATACGGTGTCTCAATTTAAAATTGCCCACCTATACCTATGAGAATATTCGAAACGGTAAAGAGATGCCTAGATTCTAGATAAGGTTGGTTAAATAGAGAAAAAGAAACCTTTTTTATGGTTATGGATAGGTAGCTAGGTACATGTTCAAATAAGGAAAAGTACCAAAAATTATGATTTAATCATAGTAGGAACCTAGGAGGTCTTTACAGAAGACATAATTTGTGTACAAAATGATAGCATCAATATTACTTCAGAACAATTTAATGCCAGAAGCCAGAGTACAATGAGTAAAACAAATTGGAGTAGTTTTTTTTTAAGTAGGTACCTATACCTACACACATTTTCTTGCTTATCAAAACCTTTTTTTCATTCATAAAGCATTTTTCATCTGGATTTTAATAATGCACATAAATGGCGTGTGGCGTCCATTAGAAAAATAAAACGCGAATATGCGAGTACCTATATGAAATCTGGAAGGCCTAAAATTTTTTTTAATTCAATTTCTAAATCCTTGGTTGCTACTCCATTTAATTTATACACAATTCACCAGGGCCGGCCTGAGGGGTGTGCGACGTATGCAGCCGCACACTCGAGCCTTTTGGAGGGGCATGCAATTGTCCAATTTTGGTAAAAAAAAAACATTTGGGAAACTTTTAGAAATTGATTTAAATGTTGGGCAGAAATATTTAAACTAGAAGGAACTTTGTCTCAAAACTGTTACAGTTGAATTTCAAGGTAAAACCGAAGATCTTCCCCAACGAGTTCAGAATTACAGTAGTCTGATGTCCTTGACGCACGTCCAGGGTCAGTAGAGCAGTCGTCTGCCCGTGTGGTGGGACGCGAGAACCGGGAAGGATTGTGACTAATCTTCCTGCCTCCCCTCCCAAGTCTTTGTTTTTCTAGCCAGTAGCGATCGATATGCGATTGTGACAGGTGCAGTACTGACTAGTAAGTTGAGTGATCCAAAAGGCGCAAAAGTGCACAAACACTGTGTTTTTAGACCTTGAATTTCAAAACGGGATGTGGGATGTGCCACTTTTAGGGAAATGCGTAGGTTAGCGCAGGATAGGTGTGGAGTGGAACTCTGTAAGTTACCACTACCGGTAATGGAGACGGCGGTAGTGGGTAAGGCAGTGAACTGTAATAAAAGGTTAGACACACACAGTGAAAGATAGAGAATAAACGTACATCATCCTCATGGGTTATAATTATATTAATCATCCCGATCCCATCCTCCACAATTAATAATCAATCCTAAAACTTATAACAATAGGAAAGAATGTCCAACTCCAACCAGTCTTCGGGCTGATCACTACTTGATGATGATGAATTTCAAAAAAAATCGGGGAGGGCTGGTAGGGGCATAAAATGTGAGTCTTGCACACTTGCAATTTTCGCCTTAGGCCGGCCCTGCAATTCACAAATTTGAATACGAATTATTCATAGCCATATAAAAAGGAGTATCGTTTTGTTTCCATTAAATCAACCTTATTTTGTAGGTATTTTTTATATTTCGAATATCCCTCGTGTATGTGATTTTTAACTTTTTTTTAAATTAGGTAGGTATTTAATGGAATTAATGTGCATAAAGATTTTGCACAAGTCAACACACATACAGGGTGTCCCATTTTAATCTTACCAGCGGAATTTCTCGAAATGAGGACCCCTGACAAAAAAAGTTGCTAAATAAAAGTTTGATGGTTTGGAGGGGGACGTCCGATTCTGTAACAAATTTCACCCCCCGACACTCACGGGGGTGGGAAACGGGGGTGACTTTAGAATGTTAAATGGAAACCCCTATTTTTTATTGCAGATTCAGAAAGAGCATAAAAAAATATGAAGATTTTATTTGAGAACTTTTTATTTATTTGCAACAGGTGGCGCTGCAAACGGGGTGTCCAGGTGTCCCATTTTAATCTTACCAGCGGAATTTCTCGAAATGAGAACCCCTGACAAAAAACGTTGCTAAATAAAAGTTTGATGGTTTGGAGGGGGACGTCCGATTCTGTAACAAATTTCAACCCCCCCCCCCCCCCCGACACTCAGGGGTGGATAGGGGAGGTGACTTACATGGAAACCCCTATTTTTATTGCATATTCAGAAAGCTCATACAAACCTATGACGGTTTTATTTGGAAACTTTTTTGTCAGATGTACTCATTTCGAAAAATTCCCCTGGTAAGATTAAAATGGGACACCTGGACACCCCGTTTGCAGCGCCACCTGTTGCAAATAAATAAAAAGTTCTCAAATAAAATCTTCATATTTTTTTATGCTCTTTCTGAATCTGCAATAAAAAATAGGGGTTTCCATTTAACATTCTAAAGTCACCCCCGTTTCCCACCCCCGTGAGTGTCGGGGGGTGAAATTTGTTACAGAATCGGACGTCCCCCTCCAAACCATCAAACTTTTATTTAGCAACTTTTTTTGTCAGGGGTTCTCATTTCGAGAAATTCCGCTGGTAAGATTAAAATGGGACACCCAGTATAGGCCACAACGCCAAATACACATACATATCTATAATACTACCTATACAAAACACTTTAAATGTTTAAATAATTGAATTAATAATTCTTATTTTTTGTTACTCACGTGTAGCACTGATTTTTTCTGATACCTAAAATATTAGCACTTTTCCTTACAAGCAATGAACTTAAAACATAAAGTGAAAGTAAAGTTGTGTTTAATGGGATATACTGTATATTAAAAGTTGATATACCTACGTTGCAGTTGAAATGCTGTGTTTAAAACAATGAACTCTAAATAAACTTAGAGTTCATTGGTTTAAAAGTACAATAATCGTATTAATGTGTATTTTGTATATACAGGGTGTTTCAGACCACCCGTACCGCCCAAATATCTCGCGAAATACAAAACGCATTGAAAAAAGAAGAAATACGTCTAAAAAATTTTTTAAGACTCTATTGTTTGATAGTAATAGGATGTCTCCACTCCCACCCCCGGGGAGTGGAGAGGGGGGTAACTTCGTAATCTTAAATAGCACCCCCCAGTTTATTATGCAGATTTAAATTCTGCGTTAACAAATAAGAACTTTTTGTTTGAAACATTTTTTGAAGTTCGTGACAAATGGCGCTGTGATCGCCGAAAGAAGTTTTCCGATTACCTATGCTAATTTGATGTCAGTTTTGTTAAGTGACAATCAAAAATGTTAATTCTTTGTAAAAGGGAAGAGGGGGACCTTTATTAACCCCCCTCCTTCCCCACACCGCCACTTCACCCCTACGGCCAAAGGATGGGAAAACGCAACCATTTTAGATTTAAGCAACTGTTCAATACCACGAAGTTAAATTTTGTAAATTTTTTTTGTCTTTGATCGAAAATAGAAAAAAAAATTGAAATACTTTCACGAGTAAAGAACACATTGATATTCGAGATATGTTTAAATCTAAAATTAGGGGTGAAGTGGCGGTGTGGGGGTGGGGTGGGGAGGTTAATAAATCTCCCCCTCTTCCCTTTTACAAAGAATTAACATTTTTGATTGTCACTTAACAAAACTGACATCAAATTAGCATAGGTAATCGGAAAACTTCTTTCGGCGATCACAGCGCCATCTGCCACGAACTTCAAAAAATGTTTCAAACAAAAAGTTCTTATTTGTTAACGCAGAATTCAAATCTGCATAATAAACTGGGGGGTGCTATTTAAGATTACGAAGTTACCCCCTCTCCACCCCCCGGGGGTGGAAGTGGGGACGGCCTATTACTATCAAACAATAGAGTCTTAAAAAAATGTTTAGACGTATTTTTTCTTTTTTCAATGCGCTATGTATTTCGTGAGATATTTGGGCGGTACGGGTGGTCTGAAACACCCTGTATTATTTGAATATTCGGAAACTGTACCTGTATTTTTATATTTTGTATAGATTAGCAGAATGGAATAGGTACCTAGATCGTTATATTTGTTGTTATTTCCTGTGGAAATTAGTTATTTTATTTTACAAAGTGAATACCTACTCATTCAATTTAATTTTACATTTATGAAAAATAATAAACATTCCAATTTTTTACACAATTTCTCATAATTGTTTGTTTCAAATCTTTGGAGGTTTGTGTCTCCGGTCCTATAAGGACTAGAATTAGAAGGGCTAAACCGGACTAGATAGTAGATATTACAACTCGGTGTACATTTGAATGTATTAAATTTTGGTGGCGATCGCGCGGGCCAAACTCCAAATTTGCGCGGATTGCAATCGTCACTGCGCGTCGTATAAAAAAAGTTAATAATTTTGTTCTGCGTCATATTTCTTCGGTTTTATGCGGTTTCCATTTGTCATTTGTTATAGTATTCACATAAATTATTAATTCGTATTGTTGAAGACTAAAAGGGATAAAATAAAAATTTTTAAAATAATATTTTTTAACAATTTTACAAAAGAGGCCAATGAGTAATTCAGCCCGCGAATGTATCTAATTTAATACACTATTACTTTCCTATTGTGAGTAGGTATTCAGAATACTTAATAATGATAATGTGATCAATATTATCATGGTCAACCACTATATCTGCATTAAGGGCGCCACACACTTTCTTTTGTAAAATTGTTAAAAAATTTTTCTATTCTATTCTATTCTATTTCACTTTGCTTGCTAAGTTTGGAGATATGTATAAGCAGTTATGCTGTTATTTTTATAATCTTCGAATTTGTAACTGAACAACTCTTGTTGCAGTATATATGCAAGGATTGATATGGATTTTGCTATAGCCAACATTATTCTCGTTAAGTAATACACACTCAATATGTATACAAAAGCGAATCGGGGATTTTCTCTCTATGTCCCTGACAGCTTGTTTTGTTGCAATGAAGGCCACAAAAATCTAATTCATGATTTGTACTTTGTATTTGTAATTATCATTATTTTGTTTGTACATACTATTTTTTTTATATATAGCGAGGTTTACCTTATCCTACTCTATAACGAGAGATGCTCGATATAATGCACCAGAGTATTCATGTATAACACATCAATTAATTTTTTGGGGCTTACAAAGAATTTGTTAGTAATGGCTATTATTCGCAATACCAAGGCATATAGACAGGCTTGCGATATGTAAAATAAGCTGCTGTCATTACCGTGCTAAGATTATCATTATTATAATTTGGTTTATGCAAAATAGTTGGGCTTCATTTTACAAGTTAATTAGTTATTTAAATTAACTGTTTAATTATGATGCAAAATATTTTGACAAAAACAAAAACGAATTTTGATAATTTTATTTGAAAAAAGTGGTTAATACAATATTATAACTGTTTCCTTTATTTGTTAAAGTCAATATTAATACCATTAAATAAATAAACTTCTAAATACAGTAACAAAGTCTTTACAAAGTGTGATTCAAAATTCTTTGAGTGTCGTGTTCAAAGAAGTACAAAAATAACTAAAGACACAAAGTTTTTTTATCATACATGTTCCTTACACCAATACGACCACAAATATAAACTATATATATAACTGAATGATTATCCATTTATACTCTAACATTAAAAAAAAATGAAATGGTTATATTGCATCCTTTATTCCTAACACTTTATAATTTAGATTAGAAAATAGTATGTATTATGATCCCAATCCAAAACTTGCAATCGTAATGTTCCATTTTTAGTTTCTTCGTTTTCGCTGAGATTCCTCCTGTAAGTCGTTAGTTAGTAGAAAAATTAATAACGATCAATGGTACTCACCTTATTTGTTAAAATAATAAGAAGGCGACGGAATATTCCGATAAAATCGACGAACAAATCTAAGGAATGTGTAATGAAATCTTTATTGCCGTTGCGACGTTTTTCAATTATTAATTGGGTATCGTACAGCACAAATCCGCACATGACCAATAATCCTAGGTAGAGATTAGCCTGATACAAAATGGTCGATCCAAAGAAAATGTTCGCCAAGGCCATTATCAATAAGGTGTTTAGCATCGTCAATAAAGTACCGCCTAAATATAACCAGGAGCCCCTCTCGGCGAGCATCGAACAAATTGAAAACGAAACAAACACCAGGGACGTTCCAATTAGTGCCGTTATAATAATGCTGGGATCCACGAGTATTACGTGCTCGAGCAAGGGACCTAAACCGACACCGCTCAATCCGGCGAATCCCAACAAATATCCAACTCTTAATTGTAACTTTTTGCCATCGTCGTCAGGTGTCGACATTAATAAAGCAAAAAATATCAGAGCTCCGATTGCCGAAATAAATCCCCCCTGTAGAATGTCGGTGAATAGATGGACCGAAGCCCCAACGGCTGCCGCCATTGTTGACATTGTAAGGCAAGCGTAAACATTTTTGAGATGTTGTCTGACAGGTGGTTCCCTACACAAATTTTTAATTTCATCGTTAAACGAATTGATCGCAATTTAATTTGAATACTTACAATCTATTTTCAAAGGAATTTATAAACGACGTAACAGACGGCGCCATGATCGAAATTTTCTCACAAATTTCTCAAAAACAACTGATAATCGTTCACAAACTCTAATGACGAAATTAATTTTATCGCTTTATCAAAGTTCTCTTAACGACACTCACTAAAAATAACTTTACGATTTCTTTAAACGTTAATACTTTATATGAACACAATTCCGAACTTTCTAGATAAGGTATTATAGCAAGTAAGAATGACGTAGCGAAGGATGATGGGACTTTTTCTGATTGGTTGGACGTCACGCGACTTTTCAGGCAATTAATTAAATAAAAATGATTCATTTATATACCAAGGAATTATGGTGGCGATTTGCGTTGAAAAAATCGAACTTTATGTGAAGTGTGAACTTTAACTTTCTAAAAATATGGATTTTAATTTAAATACTTGTCGATAAAGTACGATGAGTTGCATAACACCATGTATATCTAGTGAATTATGACATGTCGCGGTTTTTCATTTGTGGATATTTATTACCCACACAAAAAGTGCGCCCAACGTTAATTTAGCCTTGTTTATATACCTATATGAATAGGTGGCCTATTGGTCAACCCAATTTAAAAAATTGGAATACGTTTTTTGGGAGGTAAAAGGCAGCTTTTGGAGACGATCAGAAAAAGGACATACAAAGTTTTTGTATTCCAGTGGGCCAGGTTATACAGTGAGCTGCTAAATTATGGAAGAAATTCATTATTTTGCAAACAATTTATTTCAGACAAAAATCCTGAAATAGGTCAATTTTTAATTTTAAATGCCAATTTTTTAAATAATATGCGAACATGGGGACGTCACCAGTTTTGACGTGGTGACGTAATTGTTAATTTTTTTAAATTGAAATGTGGGTCTTGTAATAATACCTAATTTGAAAGGTCTTTTAATACTGTATTCAGTAATGGCATAGTTGGTCAATTATTAGAGACCCACATTTCAATTTAAAAAAATTAACAATTACGTTGCAAAATAATAAATTTGTTCCATAATTTAGCCGCTCGTGGTATAATTTATACATGTTCTGGAACCGTTTGCTGAAAGGTTTTTATAATCTAAATCAATTATTAATTAATAGATGGCGCCACGTACTTTTGGCAATTTTTGGTTTCGAAAACGCCCATAAGGATTATAACTTATAGTGTATAAAAGTAATAAATAATTATAATTTAAGTATATATAAACAAGGGTTTCAGTTATATACAGGCGTAGTCACATAAGAACAATGAACTCGTTTATTTAGAGTTCATTGCATAAGAAGGCGAGAACCGGCGCAACCCGATTCTTGACTCCGAAAGCCGAATACTGTAAAAATACAAGTCAGTTGCGTATCATAATAAATGCATTCACACAAGTGTTTTTTTTCAGTAACTTATTCGAATTTCATTATATATCACTAAAGTACGTAATTATCCAGTAATTATAATTCAATAAATAACATTAATGTTCATATTTAGTGATGAATAAACATATCTACAACAACAAAATGAAACGACACTGACTTATAGCTAAGCGAAATTTTACAAGCAGCGTAAATTCGTCGTTTGCGCATTGCCGCGCTCGCCTTCTTATGTGACTACGCCTGTACATATTTATACGTGTTGTGCCTATTAGCAACTATTAAACTAATTAAACGTAAAAAATTAATCACACTCATACGTATAAATGGTTCATAACAAGTTATTTTCTGTTTATTTGATTATTGATAATTGCATGTTTTAACAAGGGCGTAATTTTATTAATTATCCAGTTAGTTCGTATATAACTATTACGTGCGCAAATTTAGTAAGATTGCAACAAAAAAAATCGAGATTTTCACAATTTTTCATTCAAAAATGTGGAACGCATGTATTATATTATATGGTACATGGTGTAGAATTAGCCGATGCACCCACCATAGGGATTTCAAAGTGACAAAAAGTGTATTTAAATTTTTGGTAGAGACAAAAATTCTGAATCGACTGATTTACTTATTTTTACTTTGAATTTTTTAGAAAGCAAATGTTTACTTTGAGTTTGATTATTTTACCAAGCAAATATTATAAGCCTGTAATTATATTAAGGGCACCTTACACTATCAATATTATTGCACAATGTTTATCCCACAATATTTTGCGCAATATACTACAGAAATATTGAATGCTCGCGGAGCCCGTACACGTCAAAATTCTTTAAGCAATATTTCAGTGTTCCCTTGGCTTCCAAACTGTGATGTACGCACATGGTCTTGTTTTCTGCTCCGCCATAGTGGCATCTATTCTATCACCCGTTGGGGATCCTGAATTTGCTGGCATATTTGTAGCGTTATGCGAAGCTTTAAATAGGCTGGAGAAGAATAAGAGGAAGAAGAAGAGAGTTTGGATAAAAATTGGTTAGAGGCGACCGACTCATGGTCATAGAAACCTGCTTCGTGAACTCAGTTTAGAACCGACAGATTACCACAATTTCTTAAGAACGAATGAAGAGATATTCCATCAACTATTGGGCATGGTTTCTCCACTAATTCAAAAGCAGGATACACCAATGAGGACAGTCATTTCTCCAACCGAACATAATTTTGACATCATCCTCCGTTGCATTGGGGTCAGTGGCGGCTGCTCAGAGGAGGCAAGGGAGGCTATGTCTCCTCATAAAAAATCCAAAATAATGATTTTATCATACTATTATTATTCCATTTAAATCCATTTATTTTCAGTCTAAAAGGATTAATCAATTAATGAAACAAAAAAATATTCCATTTACTTTTATCTTATCAGTACCTACGTTTAAATAGGAGCTACGCTTTAAAGGGAATCCGTCCTTTTACATATTGCGGTTGACGCACTCGGAGCCCAACTCCAAGAGTGGCTCCGTACATCGCTCTTTAATTGCAATAAGTTGCGAGTGTGACCTTGCATAGTAAATATTAGAGATGGGTGCGTGAAGTTCAATCGGCTGAATTGATAGCAAGGGAGCACTGACCTGTATCTTAAAGGACTGAGCATTCTAATGATCCCCTCCACTATTTTTGAAGCAAATTGAAAACCGGTATTTTAAGGTGCCAATTAGTAATTTAGGTTTGTTGTGTTGGTGATTATTGGTAACACTGTAACTAATGTTTTTATTTACATAAACATAACCTTGTTTCATACGTAGTATAAACTACGTTTATGCATTGCAATAAAATACAATTTTTAATAATTTACGTTTTTAAATAATTATGAGCCTGTAAATATACTACTTTTCACCAGATATTAAGCATATAGGTTAGAACAAGCTAAACTGTAACAGCTGATACCAGTACTACCAACACATTATAAACACCGAGCTACCATTATTATATGTATAACTAACGCACTAGTTGGCACCTGGAGTAACTAATATTTAGGTGGGGCTTGTTTGCTTCAATGTTGTATTGAAGAATGCTCAGTGAGCTCAGTCCTTTATGATACAGGTCAGTGCAAGGGAGGCAACGGTTCCAGCTCCACCCCATCTTTTTACATCTTCTCAGCAAAATCCGACAATGCGACAATTTCCCACTTCTTTTTCAACCAGCGTGTTTCAGTAGTCTGACACTTTTTGATTAATAAGTGGTTAGTGAGTACGACTGCGACAGGTGGAAGGTTCAGGTTTTATTTTTGTATTTACCTAATTTGATCTTTTTACTCAAAATGTGTGACGAACTCCAAACTGTGCTTTCAAAATCTTGCGATGATATTGTAGATTTTTTGCTAAAACGGTCATTTAATTCTTTGAATTACGATGCAAAATCCTTTATATTATCACAGAATGTGCTTTATTTTGTGATATTATATAAGAACTATGAAAGACCCCGTCCAAATTTAATATCTTTAAAACGAGCGGGCATTTCACAAAATCAATGTAACATGGTACAACAAAAATGTGGATGGCTTACAGGTAGTATAAAACAATCAAAATTATTTTGCTGGCCGTGTTTACTTTTTTCGTTGTTTTTTTTTATTTCCATGTTTTTTCGCGGTCCCTGCAATTCCTTGATTCCACTGATCCTGGCAGGAAATAACTCTACACCTCCTCGGTGGTTCTTGCTGGACAACAAATTGTGACAATTCATAATTTGTTGACTAAGTAGAGTAATTTTAAAAATTAGCCTCCTCACTCGCAGAGGTCACGAGCCGCCACTGATTGGGGTACCTTTCGTTGTACACCTCTAGTAACGTAGTCCACGACTGGGCCTTTTTGTCCCGATCCTTGTAGTCATCCGACTTGACTTTCCATAGGGCTGGAAGTGACGTATAAACAGCAGAGTTGTGTCATTTCACAGGGCCGTAAAAACAACTAATTCATTAATTTGTACCTCAATGTAGTGCAGGAAAAAGTCGTGTTCACCTTCCTTTTTACTTTTCTTTACTTCATCACACTCATTGTGATACTCTCCGGGGCACACAAGAGAAAAAACACGTCAAGCAAGTGCAAGTACATGCACAGACTGATGAAATATTGCGCATTATGTCAATAAATCACCTCACACGTCGCTCCAAATATATAACATGGTGCAATATATTGGCGGGTCTTCAATAAATATCAAACTTGTTTGAAAAATATTGAATGTATTCAATATATTGAACAACCCACATACTGTGAGTATCTATATCTACATTGTCCGTACTGGCTATGGCTAGAATTACCGAATAATCGCATATCGCACTACCGCTTGCGCATGGGACTGGGGACTGGTTGACGACCCGACGCCGATCCATCCGATACCGATGGCTACCAAAATGAGAAATTGGAGTGATTAGACTGTCGACAGACTGAGGCTGAGGAGAGAGAGAGCGTGATGCGTAATGTGATTCATTTCATAACATTCCGTATTCGTATTATTTATTTTTTATTAATGATGTGAAATTTGTCAATAAAATAAGCAACAAGTACAAAATAAAAATATTTATATTCATATTATTATCAACCCAGGACAAAGTTGTACCCAGGACAGGACCAGGACAATTTTTTTCAATCCAGGGCGGTCCTCTCTAATCCAGGACGTATGGCAAGCCTACCTTTAGGAAGCATTTTTAAGCTTTCCGTAACTTAATTTCATAGCCGTGCGTGTCATCAATAGAACTCCTTCGCGTGATTAATTTGTCTGTATCTCCGCCACTGGCATAAGTAATAATTTAATTTAAAACAAATGTTTCTTAAAATGCGTAAATACTTTAAAAGAACATTGACTTTTTAATTGAAACGAATAGATTATTAAAAAAAAGCGAATGCGCGAATTTTTCACGATTTTATAGGTTCGGACATGTGATAACCCGGTATGTCAAATGTCAATTGTTTTTGTTTATATGACATCTACCTAAATGTCATAAACTATTTACTTTGTTGATGTTTATGTTATTTTGCTTATTTACTATACAATTAGTAAACAAGCCTGAAGAAACTATAAAAAGTACAACAATCGAAGTCTAATGGCAAGATCTTTTAAAGATTTTAAAGAGCTCGATTTAAATCGTGACGAAGTTGAACGTTTGACCGAAGCTTTAAAGGATAAAAATTTTCGAAAATTATTAACGGATTACGTAGACGAAGTAAGAAATCCGGAAAATCAAAAATTATATCAAGAGGAAATTACACAACTTGAAAGGGAACGTGGTATTGATGTAACGTTCATAAATCCCGTTGCCGGTTACGTCATTAAGACTAGTGTAGATGGTGATTTGAAGGCATTTATAAACATTTGCTGTAACGAACACGTAAGTAAACCATTTTCCAGCGTCGGAGAGCAAGATGGAAGTCAGGGTCGAAATTGGACCGTTCCGCACGTATTGGCACCTCCCAGGGACGATTACGACAAAAAAATGGTACGTTGTCAGGTATTTGATGTCGTGTTCCATCCGGAAACGTTGCAACTTGCTCACAAATTCAAGGCATTTCGCGAGATGGTTAATAAAACTGCCTGCGATGCCGTCGAGAAGAATTTTAATGTATCCTTAGATCGAAAGAATTTAAGATTTCCCAAAATACAATTTAAAGGTATGTCGCATGCTACGGTAATTCGAAGGCCGTCCAAAGAACCTCCAACCGAATTTAGTCCAGAGGAAAAAGCAGTTATGGACGAATTCTACGATAAAGCCGGTGCCAATTATTCACAGCCTCGTAAAGTTCCTCGTTCACCTAAAAAGAACAAAAGCGATGACTCCACATCGCTATATTCGACACCAAAGTATATCATTAAGCATTGTCGGCATGTCGAAATGGACGAATTTACAGAACATAAAGAATCAAAAATGAATGTGGCAACTCCTAAGGAGTTGGTGATAGAAATTGATTTGCCTCTTTTAAGATCGTCTGCGGATATCACCTTAGATGTAACGGAAAAAAGTTTACAGTTGACTAGCGAAACACCTGCCAAGTACAATTTGTTTATTACACTTCCTTATTACTGTAATCACGATTGCGGCAACGCAAAGTTTGTCAAGGACAAAAAGAAGTTAATCGTCACCTTACCTGTGATATTAAAAAATAACGTTCACTTTACGGATATAGCTAAAGATGATAGCGGCGTCGATAGTGATCCCAGTTCTTTGTTATCGAACAGCCCATCGGAGAGCTTTGAGCAAACATCAAATGCGATAATATTGAGTGGAGGAGATGGTACGGAGCCGGACGAAATGCCACATAATAAGTATACATTTTTGGATCATAATTTGCATTATTGCATACCCGACTTTGCCGTCCACATACATGATGACATACTGTCTCTTACATTGAACGTTAAAAATGTTGATACTACTTCGATCGAGAAATTTATCGGTGCAGATGCCGACGATTTTCACATTAAATTTTGTAGCGTAAGTTCCGGATTTTATGCCGTCAATTACGCATTCTACCTCAAACTTTTACACCATAAATACGACGTTGAGAGTTTTTCAATGGAACCGTGGGATAACAACCTTTTAGTACAAATGAAATTATGTTCATCCGAAAAACTACTCGATTCGTACCTGTACGGCCTCGATAAAGAGAATGTGTCCGAAAAACACCTCTTAGAAGCGGTACTTATTGAAAACAGTGAGAGTAAGCCCGAAAGTCCCAGAACGAAAATTAAACCGGTCGAAATATTTGAAACTACACCACCGATGGCCGTAACTTCTTATTCGGAATCGAGCGGAGACGAAATCGGCGCCAGTTACAGTCCGTGCAAAAGTAAAGGAATTTTAAAGGGTTTCGCTAAATTTCGGCAGTTCGGTAGAAGCATTTCCGAATCCGGTTTAGACGACGTTTTATCGCTACGCGAAGAAAATATCGAAGCGAGCTACAACTCTGTTATACCTGAAGAACAAGAGGTGTCGACTAGTTTAAAAAAAACCGTACGTTTTAATGACGTCGTTTCTAGGCAATTATTTCGGTAAGATAAGTAATCGAATTTTAACGAATTTGTTATATTTCAAGTTGTAGATCGAATTCCATCATTTTGGAGCAAAGGAAAAAGAAAAATTGGCGAACGAAAGCGAAAAAACGTGCCCAAAGACGGAGGCACAGTGAAAGTGAAGTTATCGATCAAACTAAAAAGGATTACGTTACTCACGACACTAACGATGTAGGAAGTAATAATGATATATTTCAACTTGAAATTAATTAGATTTATTTGTATTGTTGAATGAAAACTTGATAATTAGTTTGCAATTTATAGTTGTCTTTAAACCGGTGAATATTTTTACAGGTTTTAGGTTTTAAGAAATATTCTCTTTTTTTTTGGTATAAATCCAAACATTTTGTGCGCAAAGTGAGGTATAAATAAGATGTTTTTTAAAACTTTTATAGTAGCTAATGACAAGTCCCTTACGGCAAGTGCAATGTTGTTGTCATGGAATGTTTGCAAATGTTGAAGAACAAATAAGAATTTAATATTGTCTGGTCTTTTTGCTATTTGTATTCGTATCATTTTATCTTTGTCTTTTCAGTTATTTCATTCGTACTAGGTGGTGGTTACTTTGTATTTCTCCTTGTCTGAGGACCCTAACGTCTTTTACAAAATGTGTAAAACCAAAGGGGAAATAGGAAGTGACTACCACCTGCTATGAATTAAATTACAAATATAATAAAAGAAAAGTTCAGGCATAGACAACATACATAATGTTTGTGAAAATTTTCCACCTAAACTAAATACATACACATAATACTTCACAACAATATTAAATGCACCACACACTACACCGTTATTCTTTACACAAGGAATCACTTACAAGCTTCCAAAAGATAATACACACGATCCCTATAATTGACCCATTATATGCTTGCCCACTATATATAAAATTCTAACATTGTGCATTACACGTAAAATAGCAACATTTTATTTGAGTAACAAAAAGGTTGTATCAAGTATTCTAGAGGCTGTAAAGAACAGCTTATTATAGACTCTATAATACTTACTACACACAGCAAAATAAGCAACATCACACAATTTCTCACTCACATAATGTCTTATTGGAACGCTGCCATAACACTTACACTAAATGATACCCAACTCATCACAAACACAATACAAATTAAGAGGGGCATCTTTCAAGGTGATTCTTCGAATCCATTTTCGTTTTGTCTTCACTCATGTTGAATGACACAAACTTTGGTTATAACTTAAATCACAATCACGAAATACATCATGCAACATTCCATATTTAATTTATACGGATGGATCGTAAATTATGGCTCTTCACGCACAAAACTCAACCATCTATTAGGCCTCTATTAGCCGTAGGTAAGTAACTAATTGGGCAACCGATTGATCAACTAGTCTTCCAGTTGTGCAACTGCACCCCAAGCTTATTTTGGAATTATTAGGGCTTTCTTGTCAAAGATGGCATTGAGCAGTGCAAAACTCCTTGTCTTCTATTGAAAATCAGAAATTTTCAAAAACGCCTTATGTTAATGAGTAGGTTAAGCAAAGGTCTATATTACATGATCTTTCCCTTGGATGAACCCACATAATAGTACTGCAACGCCCTATCACTACGCAATGATACATACAGTTGCCGGGCTCTGACACTCCTGGCAACTGTAGCATCCACTTTTTTTAGTGGAGCAGCTGCTGGCTCGCGCTAATGGCTTCAATTTGATTCAATACCCCACGATACCTTCGTCAATCGGTTGTCCAACTAGATGCCTACGGCTAATAGAAGCCTTTATCGCTAAAACATTTTCACATGACATACACATGGAGTTTGCTATTGACAAATGAAAAACCCAACATGTCACTGCTGGTAAGAGAATTTTTGGATTTCGATCTCGAACATGGTAACCATATAAGAACCATGGACGCAGAATGAAACTTTACATAGATCTTCCTAATCACAGAATAAGCACAAAGCCGAGCAGTACTTGAACTTGTAAAAACTTTTTAGTATTTAATCCTTATTTGTAGTTGGGAGTACAAATACATTCAAACATATTCAGTATTTAATTTTAAAGAATTGAAACAGTTTTAAAACAATTTAAATACTTGCAACTATGCAACATCATTGAAATCCTTAAAGCAGTCAAGAAGATCGGCTCTCGCTTGACATGCTCCCCATTTTAATTTAAATATTGCGCTTATTATACGTACGAATGTACCCTATTAAGTAAGTACATTGTTACTTGCGCTATATATTTTGAGCACAATTTTCAAAAATAAAGTTTCCTCCTGTAACTACCACCTTATGGGAGGGATGAGATTTTTTCACCTGAAACCTCAAAAGTGTCGATTCATTTGAATCTTTATTATTTCTTCTTACCCAAAAATTGTCTTTCCTTCGTCTTCTACAAATTTCACTCAAAATTGTCCTCGCCCAAAATTCCAATTTTTGTTCCTCTGCCTGTATTTCACTTCCATACATCACGGTTTTGTATGGATGCACTTTTGCGTTTCTTTATTACCTGTTTAGATCTCATTAAATTGTTTAAAGATCTCTTCATTCCCATTCTCTTTCAATATTTTGGCATTTATTCCCTTTCCCTGTAATAATCTCATTATCTACTCTTTCCAGTTTCACAATTTTTTCTTCTTTACATTATAATTGTTCAGTTACTTCCCAATCTTGGAAGATTTTGTTTAATTTTAATTGGATACATTTTGCTAATATCTTATGCATGACTTCCTGTAGATATGATTTTCTTTTCTAAAAATCGCCACAGTCAAACCCACTTCTTAGACTTCTTTATTCCAAATGTTTATTAATATTCGTGTATAATCTTTAGCCTTTCTGCATTACAAAAATAAGTAGAAAGTGTATCATTAATAAAGTCAACCGTCATAGTAACAAATTTTAAAAAGTAATACCCAAGGTGTTACCTATTAAAATATAGTTCAATGGTAATGTTCATTCGACTGTCTGTAGCATATAAACTCCAATCTTGGCGACTTTTAAGTGAAAGAACAAATTATGATATGATGAGCTTTTTCAAGCTGCTCCCACATGATTTGATTTACTTCATAGTATGCATGGCCATATATGAAATGGTGTTTAATTGTAGTTTACTACGAAAGTAAAATAAACGCATATTGTTTATTTTTTAAAAGCTTAAAATAAGATGAGTTGAATAGTTTATAAATACACAAGGTGATCAATTAAAAAAAACACAACGCAACAATAAAGTTACAATGAAATAATCACAACACAATTTTCAATTTCTGTATAAAAGGACCTTTTTTATTTATTTTTTTAAATTATACATTAGCCGAGTTGAAGAGTGTCAGAAAATGAAAGATTTTCAAAATTACCTACCGTGGGAAAATTGCATACTTCCATTTTTGTCAATAACTAAGATACCTGAAAATTGGACACATTGTGCATTGAGTGCCAGCAGTCTCACCTCCTACAATGCTATTTATGTTGATCTTTTTCTAAAATTTGGTTTTTTACTTCTATACCTATTGTTTTCGTAATTACCTTATTACAAAAAATGCATAAGTATTACGTTGTTTCAAGCAGTGTCAAACGAAACTTTATGTTACACAGATCGAAACTGGAAAATACGTTGAACATTTGACACAAAATAATTTATCACAATTGTTACATTAAAATAGATACGTACAAGATGTACCGTACTTTCAATGACACAGTTATAATAAATTATAAAAGTTGTTTTGTAGGTCAAGTGAAAGCAAACTCTCACTTGTGGTGTGGTGTGCGCTCTTTCCTTAATCAGTATGCGTTTTCAATTCAGTGTTACGGTTTGGTATTCTTTTGCATTTTTTATCACTTTAATACTATGCACAATATATTTGAAGCGACCATTAAACAATCCCAAATTAAAGACTACCACGCTATCGAATTATTTACGTGTAGGTCCTGTAAATTTAAAACATGTAACTAAATCACTATCAGAATTGGGTTCAACCGATATGTTAAACCCTTACGTCATTTTACTGAATCTTATTCCAAAATGTGGGGGAGAGGTTTTGGTTTTAATCTTACAACGTTTACAAGGATGGAAAAACTTTAAACATGTTCGTTTGAAGCAAGATTACAAAAAAAAGTTTTTGACTCGTGCTCAGCAAGTAAGTAAACGCAATGCTTAAGTTGCTTAACAATTTTGTACTTTTTAGGAAAAAGTTATTCGTACAGTGAACGGTATAACTGGTAAACATGCGGTACCTCTAAGTTTCGACCGTCACATGCATTTTATTAATTTTACTTCATTCGGTAGGCAATCGCCGACATTTATTAGCCTAATCAGGGAGCCCCTTGACCTAGTACTTTCAAGGTACTAATTTTCAAACAAGCAGATAGTAATTAAAATAAGTTAACATTTAAACTGTATTTAACCTTCGGCGAACCAAAATATAACATTTTCTTACAGAATAAAAAACAAATTGAATACATCGTCTATATTGCAATGTATTCAGAAAATGAACGGCAACTGTTTGAATTTGGATTTACATCATTTTCCCGTTTCGTACCTTTGCGGATACGAACGACAGTGCAGGTAAGATGCAAACATTTAAATTACCACCTATCAGTGGCCTAAAATTTTTCTGAAAAGTTATTTCTAATCGAAAGTATGTATTAGCAAAGAGTATATAATACTCTTTGGTATTAGTATAGGTCTTGTACAGTAACAGGGGCTGAAATCGTACAACTCTCCATTTCCTAGATCTCAGCCCACTATTCAAACACAAATAATTGAAATTGTATCCTTTTTAATCATGGCAAAATGACATTAACATTAATTATTACGTAATTTCTACATTACAATATAGAAAAATATTAAGTTCACTATGAGCGTGCATGAAAAAATTATAACACATAAAAGAATGATTAAAACCACCGACTTGTGTATATTTTAGGTTACCGAATAGCTCTTGGGCCTTAAAAACTGCACAAACAAATGTGGAACGGCACTACCCTGTTTTGGGAATATTGGAAGAAATAAAAATGACGCTATCTGTTATGGAATTGAAATTACCCTACTTTTTTAAGAAACTCCCAAACATTGATTATGATACTTTCATAGGTACGTTTTCCAATGTTTATATCGATCTAAATTTTGAAAATACCTTCATTTACTTATGTGCTCATTCATAATAAATAGTGAAAAAGCTCATCGATATTTCCACACAAACGCATAATAAATCTAACTCTTATTCTAGAACAGTACAACTTGACAAAAGAAAGGAAAGTCAATAAGGATCTTGAAGATTATTTGCGTAGTAAATTAGCAATGGAATACAAATTTTATGAGTGGGCACGGAATCGATTACAGACTCAATTTCGAACCGTTTCCACGAATCAATTCGACAAGATCGCTTATCAAATCTCTATTCAGAATAATGAAGTGTAAAAAGAAAAGGTAAATGTGCCGTATTTTTGATGCAAGTACAATGAAAAGGGTATAAGTTGCCAAAAGCTCACAAATTTCAAAAAAAGTTTCAAGCGTCAACAGCTTATGCTTGTGGAGAAAAAAATCATATTAATGTACAAATAAACCATGACAATAATTAAAATTCTTAATCATTTTTTCTTGGCTTCCTTTAATCCGGCCCCAGCATTAAATTTGAAGAAAATTATATCACCATCTTCCACCATATAGTTACGGCCTTGCTGTCTGTACTTTCCGGCGGCCTTTACCGCCGTTTCGGAGCCCTCTTCTTTAAATCGACGAACTTCATTACTTCGGCCATAATGAAACCCTTTTCAAAATCGGTGTGAATTCGGCCAGCCGCTTGAGGCGCCTTTGTTCCTTTCTACAATAGATTCCAAAATGTTCAGGTTAGTTGCATACATATAGTACCAACAACTGGAGTTCACTCCATCTGTTTAATTAAAATATAGCACAACATCAAACTGGATTTGCTGTGTCAACATAACTAGTTTTTGGCTTATACCGCGCGGCGTTATATTTGTTCCACAAGCTGCGTAGAAAGGCTTGCCTTGCTTTTTTCCTTGTGAGCAAAAATAAGGATGTTTGGGATGATTATCCATCCTCGTAGCTCCCAATGGTGGTGAGGAATTCCTATCACTCTGAGGATGCAAACTGCAATGTCACATTCAGCAGTCAGGTCTGGCAAAACTAGACTTAACAGCTCACTACCATCGGGAGCTAAGAGGATGGATAATCGTTCCAAAAATCCTTGTTTTGGCTCACAAGGAAAAAGGCAAGGCAAGCCTATCAACGCAGTTGTGGAACAAATATAACGACGCGGTGTAAGCCCAAAAGTAATTAAATCTTCACAGTTTGAGGAACCGCGAGAGCCTGAAATTATGGGTTTACTGTGTTGTGTTCAATGACCAGTTTGAGTTCTTCCAGAACTATACAATATGAGTTTTGTTATTGTTAAGTTAACACTGCTTGTAGTATATTGCATCTTATTAAATGCCTTTTCAACTATAAATTTTTAAAATAACTGTGGCGCTCGCGCGCCAGGTCCGCGGCATACTGAGACTTAGCTGCAAGCTCATTGGTCAAGCCAATGATACGTCGACAGGAGTCGACAAAAGATCAAAATGCGATGTGGCTATAAACACTTGATTGCAATAAGTCAGTTATCTCTTTCTAACACCTCTTGCTTAAGACTCCTAAAAGCCAAAAGGATCCCTACGCTTCTGTACTAAGCATCAGGATTCAGTCAGCATTTGCACTTTTGCTCTATGCGTGGTTTCTGTCCTCGCTCAGTTGGACTCGGGACACCTGCCTATTTTTTAACAAATATACCGCTCCAGTTAAGCTTTAGATTTTAAGAAAAAAAATTTGATTTTGCCTACTTTGTTTAGATTCTTTTCGCGCTGATAAATAACTTTTTTACTATCAAGTTACAGACGTAATAAATCATTTTCGACTTGAAATCGTGTAAGTAATACGAAAACAACGTATGGGCATTGAATCGCAGGACGTCCTGTATATTACATTTTAACACATACTTATTAGACCAGTGCAGATAATATTTTTAGAGAAAAAAATTAATAACAGCACGGCGCTAGGTGGAAATGATAGCAAAAAGTATGTAGAATTCGGAAAGAAAAAATGCAACACGATCAGAGGGGGGCGGGGGAAATGGGAGGGGGTTTTAGATGGTACACACGGTTTTTAATTATTTACTGCGAAACTAAGCCTCGTATCGAAAAACTTTAAATGGAAAAGTTGTAGGTATTAAAAAGTTCTACAACCTTTGTATACAACATTTTTTACATAACCTCAAAATTTCCTGGAAAATAGAAAAAACCGCGTTTTTCGTTTTGAATTTTTTTCTCCGGTGAAAATGAATATTTTTTCACCATGTTTGGTGGAATCATACCTTTTTATGTCCTAAATAAGCTGGAATTTTTTCAAATAAAAATATTAATTTTTACGTCCTACATTGCTGGAAAACTGAAAAAAGTACCTCAATTTCAGTCAAAAAGTCTGGTGTCAAAACTCAATTTTTTTGGCAATTTCCGTGTCGTTTTTTATTCGTTGAAATGTGTACTTTTGGATGGTTTAATCAAAAATTGGCATCACTAATCACTATAGAAAAATTTGCCGAAAAATGCGAAAAACTGAAAAGACGTGATTTTCAAACAGAATTTTTGTAATTTTCCGTTATATGTAATTGTTTATTACAATTTACAGTAAAAATCCTTGAAAATGATAACTTTTATTGTTATATCAATAAATAAAGCACCCTTAAAGTATGGAAAGTTGCAAAAAACATGAAAATATAATTATTTATGCGAATATTATTGTAAGGTTTTACGCGGTTTCATCAAGAAAGAATGGTTACTGCAATATTTTTCCATCTAAAAAAGTAGATTTATTAAAACATTAATTGTTTTATAAAAATTTACATTGAAAATCTCCAGCTTGGTTGAAGCAGACTTACTCCCCCTTCCCCTTGCAGGATTAGGGGTTCAGCCTCGTCAGTACATCGTTTTGAGTCAGTTTTGGCCTCTTTGATGGTAGTTCTTCATCTCCGGATTCGTAAAAAGTGTCAGAATCTGTGAAACTGAATGCAACAATAAAAAATGTGGCTGTAAGAAGCACAGGTTGAAATGTACACATTTATGCACTAACTGTGATAGTTCTGAAAAATGCTGCAATTACGAAGAACTACCATCAAAGAGGCCAAAACTGACCCACAACGATGTACTGACGAGGCTGAACCACTAATCCTTCAAGGGGAAGGGGGAGTAAGTAACAGTTTTTACGAATCCGGCGATGAAGAACTACCATCAAAGAGACCAAAACTGACTCACAACGATGCGATGTACTGACGAGGATGAACCCCTAATCCTGCAAGGGGAAGGGGGAGTAAGTCTGCTTCAACCAAGCTGGAGATTTTCAATGTAAATTTTTATAAAACAATTAATGTTTTAATAAATCTACTTTTTTAGGTGGAAAAATATTGCAGTAACCATTCTTTCTTTATGAAACCGCGTAAAACCTGACAATATTTTTCGGATAAATAATTATATTTTCATGTTTTTTTGCAACTTTCCATACTTTAAGGGTTTGCAATTGCTTTATTTATTGATATAACAATAAATGTTATAATTTTCAAGGATTTTTACTGTAAATTGTAATAAATAATTACATATAACGGAAAATTACAAAAATTCTTTTTGAAAATCACGTTTTTTTAGTTTTTCGCATTTTTCGGCAAATTTTTCTATAGTGATGCCAATTTTTCATTAAACCATCTGAAAGTACACATTTCAACGAATAAAAAACGACACGGAAATTTCCAAAAAAATTGAGTTTTGACACCAGACTTTTTGACTGAAATTGAGGTACTTTTTTCAGTTTTCGAGTAATGTAGGACGTAAAAATTAATATTTTTATTTGAAAAAATTCCAGCTTATTTAGGACATAAAAAGGTATGTTTCCACCAAACATGGTGAAAAAATATTCATTTTCACCGGAGAAAAAAATTCAAAACGAAAAACGCGGTTTTTTCTATTTTCCAGGAAATTTTGAGGTTATGTAAAAAAATGTTGTATACAAAGGTTGTAGAACTTTTTAATACCTACAACTTTTCCATTTAAAGTTTTTCGATACGAGGCTTAGTTTCGCTGTAAATAATTAAAAACCGTGTGTACCATCTAAAACCCCCTCCCATTTCCCCCGCCCCCCTCTGATCGTGTTGCATTTTTTCTTTCCGAATTCTACATACTTTTTGCTATCATTTCCACCTAGCGCCGTGCTGTTATTAATTTTTCTCTTTTTGGGCTGTTTTTAAACCTAACTGCACTGGTCTATATGTAAAGATTTGCATCTAACCTTACTCCAGCTTGTTGGTACTCTTGTAAAGGGATGTAGTAAATTTCATATTTACCTGAATTGTCCACGCTTTAACTTCATCTGCTCCGGCAGTGAAGAAATATTCCAACTGCAAGGATTTGAAACCTTGAAGAATAATTTTATCGAGGACGCTAAAAAATATTTCGAGTGTAATTGAGCAAACATATTAACAAAATTAAGATGATCAAATAACTTTTTTTGTACAATTTGCAGTATACATTCGTTCTATTTAAAAAAAACCGGGCAAATTAAGTGTCTTCAAAAAAGATACAAACTATAATAGACTAATGGTAGGTAATTTGAAACCACTGTAATTATAAAGACAATAGTAGGGTAACGTAAGGAATACCATTATGACTGATTCGAATTAAAAGCAATTTTGGTTTGTACATCGCTTGATACGAGCGGTTTTGAAGTTTTGCGTTAAGTATTACACTTAGGCGAATTTTTAGAAACGATTTGGAAACGAACGAAAGTGTAAGCATGAGAAGAATTTGACTGTATCGGTAATAAATGTAAATGTGATACCTTTATTATTCTAGAAGACTTTTGATTATTATGCCATAAAAAAGGACCCAAATCAAAATTGTAATAAAAAATGATAATATAATTGCAGACGAAAAGTATATTACGGTTACGTTTTTGTGAACTGGTCTTCCAAATGATCTCTACACAGAATATAATGTCGTTCAAACCTATAATTATGGTGGTGATTTTCGAAATACGTGGATTGAAATTTGACGAAGTTAAATGCTGTGTGGTCACCATTTTTAAATAGAAACTTGATTTAAAAAATTTAAGAATACATTTTTCAAATTATAAACGGCGGTTAATTAAGACAGAAAACACATATTTTCTGATAAGAAATGAAATTCTGAGAATCTACGAACGGAACGGTACTTAAATATTGCTTTTAATTTCAAGAAATGTGGCTATTATTAAACATACGGTATATGCTTAGGTATAATTTTTCTTACCTAGAAGCTTTGTTATCTTCCAAAAATTGTTGTTTCAGGATAGGATCTTCAATTTCCGAAAGTTTTTGTTCATACGCACCAGAAAATGGGATTATAGTTGCTCCAGGATCGTTCTTATCTACCCATTCCTTGATTTTGATTAACCTACAATACGATCAATAAAAACATTTTGCAAAGAAAAAATACCTACGTGATAGAGTTATGAAATATCGTATCTGTAATAATTGTTATTTCCTGGCACGTTTACTCGATTTAAATACTGTACCGGTGTTAAGTTAATTGCTTTTGTAAGCTCGTTCTTAAGTTTTGAATAATCGAAAAAGTATAGTTATTATTAACCGCGCGCACGAATGTGTGAATTGGTAAATTTGAAGTCTCGCGAATGGGATGAAAGTAATCAATTCCTATTATTGAAACGGGAAGCGTATATAATTCCGGAACCCTATTCGCAATTAATCGTTATCGTTATCGTTAACTAGAATGTAAATCCGTAGAACAAAATTTAAGCAATTAAATTTGTCTCGTTACTTACCACTTATTTTTTTTCTTTATGTAGTCCTTTTCGGATAAATTAACTAGATACATCGCCGGTTTGGAGGTAAGGAATAAATATTTGTTTAAAATGTCGATCTGAAAGAAATCGTGTTTAAGTGCAATTCTCAAAATTATTCAACGATCGTTTAACGTGACAAAGAGATATGCTAAGTCATTCAAGCGGTGTTTTCTTCACGAACAAAAAAGGCAAGTAAGCCTGCTGAGCTAATATTTTGCAACGGTAAAGTGAGAAAAATATAAATAAGGTATTAATAGACAAAATAATGTCGGTTATTTACCTAAATATCTTTGAAAGATACTGGTATGAACAAAGTAGGTATACATAATAAGTTTACATCAAATTTGAATTAATTTCCTTCAAAGTATCTATACTCTCCTTGGTTAGCTTATCGCAACGTTGATTTCATGATTGGAGCATCACTTCCCCTTTCAATGTCGCGAATCATGTCATTTCAGCACGGTTACTTCCCCAGTACGAAGTAAAAGGGAAATATTGTATTAGTGTTCCAAAAAAAATTTACCTATGCAAATTTTTACATATCTTTGCGTTTCTGAATACGGAGATTCAAAAAATGAAAAAAAGTTTCCGACTGTAGTCTGTCCGTATGCTATACATAACTTATTTTTTGAAAAAAGTGTTAATACGAGGGAAGTATCGTGGCAACTTGCCAGAATTTTTTATTTTTGGGGAACGCCGGAAGACGCATGGTACTAAATGCGGAGAGTAAGACGAGTGGGAGAGATAAGAATATTTTTTCGATCAAAAACTCGCGAGGTGTGGTACGACAAGGAGGAAATAATTGAACAATTTTTCTGTTCTCTTTCTTCGCATATGTCGTTTCGTAAACGTTACGGTACGACCTTGTAATACTCTGAGTTTACAGTTGTTCTCCTTCGAATACCTATATAAGTAGTTTGATCACACTGTGCCCTCATTATAAAAAAAAGATGTGCGTGATTTTCGTGGCGTGTCTTCTTAGGGTGAAGTCAGCCACCCGTTTTCTGTTGGGAACTCCAAATTTTCGTCTCGAGTTACGTCCGCTGTTTGTCGGTTGAAAGTCTAGGAACAAATTACGCATTGATTCGTCTCATTTGTAAATTCTGCGTTAAAATGCTTTGCAGGGTATGCTCTCGAATAGTCAATCACCTGTTTTAGCGAGCCATTTACGTCACCTTTTGCAGACGTTTGTCTGTTTTTGATGCCAAAGGATGCACTGATCGTTGCTCGTTTTCAAACTGGCTCGTTTTCCCTTATAAATCGCTTAAACCACTTGTAAACAGTCTTTTGAGTCAGCAGCCAATTATCTCCATACACCGAGTTTAACATTTCATGACATTTTTTGGCACTTTCTTGCAACTCTATACAAAAACTTCATCGTACTTTTTGATCACACCTCGTAGAGGTGTTTCAAAATCTCCTGACCCGTGAGATGCGCGGCGAGATTTAAAACAATTTCGAAAAGTAGACACGACGTTTTGCGTCGAGAAACATCGGCAGTTAAAATGCCATCCTAAACATGTAGAGTAAATAAATGTAGGTGTAATTATTTACAGAACTTCATATTAGTATCGTAGTATCGCGTTTAAATAAATGCCGCCGCGCATCTCACGGGTCAGGAGATTTTGAAACACCTTTATCAAAAGCGATAGGGCAAGGACGCGAAAAATTATAACTGAAATTAGCACATTTCTATACCTATGAAAAAAATGGAAGTACCCTAGCTATCGACTGTGAGAACCTAACACTTGGGAATTGTAGAATAGAGAGGCAGCGTTAACTTATGTAGTAGGTATATATTTTAAAACGTACCCTCATCTATTTATTTCTTCCAAATTGTCTTTTATGCCTTTTTTTCCTGCAATCTATGTTTCACACGTCCATTTTTATTTCCGCAAGGTTCTTCTCATTTACATTCATCAAATTCTACGCTTGACATGGAGATGTAGGTACCTATCAAGGTAATTAATTATTCAGAAAAATTGTTAGTTATCACTCAAATCTGGACTATCGTGATGCCATCGAGTTCAAGACTTGGCTTGTCTTGTCTATTTATTGATAAAATGACTCCTCAGTTTGATATCAAGAACACAAATGCCAATTACCTATGCCAATTTTTATTTTAAAAAAATTTATAAATATTCAAACTTCTACATCATTTCAAAAAATATTTACTCATGTAACACTTTAAGTGAATTATTACAAACTGTTTGCATTCTGGATTTTATATAAAAAAATTAAGTACAAAGAGGATGAAAATTTAAATAAATGTACGCACGTTTCATTGTATTTAATACATGACCGTTTTGTTCAATGCAATTTTTATATGCGGCGATTTTATTTAAAAAAAATAATTAAAATAATTAAGAATTGGCAATTGTTTCAATAACTAGATGCGTATAAAACAGTCATGAATGACTACTAGATTAATGAGCATTGTTGAACGTTGCTGAAATACACCTTCGCGCAGTTTCGTGGTTTTTCAAAATTTTTCTGATCAAATCAGTTGGCTTGTTATTAAAACAAAATAATTTTTATCTGCTGCGTTTTTGTTTTAAAAAAATAAAAAATGATACCATGTGATTACAAATTAAATACTAAATAACTTTTATTTGAAACATTTTTCCATAAAATAGACATTTGCAATGATATATACGATATTCCATACTTTTAGGACACTGCGAGACTGACCCCTGATCTCCTCTCGGCTCTCGAAGTGACGAGACGAGACGAGTTTCGCCGTAAGTCTCGTGGCATCACTGATCACCACGATTTGTTGATGAAGGTAAACACGATCCGAAACTACTGGGGTTGGTTCATGCGATACCATCAATAAAATTATTCTTGATCGGATTAGTCTCAATAGTTTCGCGTAGGGCTTCGACGTTAACAATTGAAGGCATATCACAGAAGCTTCTAACGATCAAATTTACAAAATTGTAGTAAGAAAACTTGGTCGTTATTAAGACGTTATGGTTAGAGCCAATGGTATTAGTATTTCCGTCATTGTAATACGAATATTATGGGGGTTTTTTACAAGTAGAAGAAACATAACACGACATTATCTGAAATGCTACCAATAATTCAGTATAAAAAAAGCACGTACCTCATAGAAAATCTTAAGAGAAGGGTTTCATCATGTTTCATCTTAGATAAAACTGGAGACAATATCTCAAACCGTGTTAGTCGAAAACTTGTTCAGTTAATGTGATAGGATGTAGGTACACAGCATCGTTTCAAATTATAAACATTTACATGCATGTATGAATAAATGATACTTACGTCATTTACGGTCCAGTCGGCAAATCTGATGTGCTGCTTTTGATCGACAAGAATGGATTTAATTTTACACAAAGCGTCCTATAATCAAATATGAATCGATTAAACATAAAAAATCGCGTACATTTTACGTAATTTAATTTGTGTTATATATAGGTACGATGTATAAAAATCGTGAAACGTTAAATAAAATTTACGATTCTTAAAACGGCTTGTAAGGAATCATCATCCCATTAACGCATAATCCATGATAATTCAATAGATCCGATTTCCCCTTCAGATAACCCACAGCTTGTTAGCTCGTGCCGGGGCGATGACTTATCACAATCCATTGTATACAAAGTGTTTGCTAGTTGTAATTGAATTAATCCCATGGGGAATCGATTAATTGAAATTTTTTTACATGCTGTGTTCGTTCAATTTATCAATGAGAAATATGTATTCACAAGATATGCGCTATATTGATGGTCATTTAACCATTTAACAACCACAGCATGCGTGGCATACTTACGTATTCTGGCTTTTGTTTTTTATCGTTACCGCGAACGACCGTCCTTTCCAGTTTTTCCAAATTTTTCATTAACTGTTCTTCGTCTTTGAGTCTAAGTTCCTCGCCAATGATTTCCAAATCTCGAATTGGATCTACTTCGCCTTCCACATGAGTCACGTCGGTATCCTCGAACGCTCCTATATAAAAATTAAATCAAATATGCCGAATTGTTAAGAGTGTAAGATGTATACTCACGACATAGGTGAAAAATTGCATCGCACGCACTTATGTGACTAAGAAAAGCGTTACCCAAACCTTGTCCTTCCGATGCTCCCTTCACCAGTCCCGCTATATCGACAACATTTAAAAATGCCGGAACTTTGCTGGAAACAATTTCAAATTACTAATTATTGCCACTTACGTATCCGATTGAGGGTCAAATTAACGCTTTTCTCAATTTCTGTGAATGTTCAATTACTTAGTGATTATTACGATTTAGAAAAGAAAAAAAGAATGATTGTTACTCTAAATAATTCAAACCTCTAACAAGCAACAGTTGCATTAACCAATAATTTTGTTCAATTACAATTTCTCCGATCGCATTAGAGACATAGAGATTTAAAGTTAAAGAGACCAATTTAAAAATAAGATTGAAAAATCCAATAGAAACCAATTGTGGAAACGTAACGAAATAATACGTTCATATACAAACGTCTAATTTCATATACATGTTTAGTAAATATGATACCGGCGTCGGCGCCATTATCGTTCACCATAACAACGCTCCGCCTTAAAAGACCAACATTTAGCTTAATAAACCCGTAACTACCTCATTATGTCACGAAACGACCTTTTACTTTACGAAAATGTCTTTCGGGCACGATACCGGAATACGGAAATATTCATTTCTTAACCCGAAAACGGAATAAGTTTTATTCAGCTCCGGCGCATAAAATTCCTGTAACTCTTCTAAAAATTATTCCGAGGGATGCGAACGATTTTGCAACGCATTTGAATATCTACAGGCTTTTTTACAGTAGAGTGAGCTTTCCAAAAGCTATAAAATAAAATTGAGGGTAAAATGTCACTAAAGCGGTGGCTGCATTTGCATTTGTGAGACTTTCTGATGTAATTTGCAAGTTTGATGAGCCAGAATGGTTTTGGTGGTGCATTGAGTGGCTAAAGGGAGTATTCATTAACTACGGATCAAAGACTGCTCCGTACATAGCATATTCGTCCTCCTCTAAATGGGGGTAATCGTTTAAATAGACTTAGAAATATATTTTATATGTGTCTTTGGCGAGGTGTTAGGTATAGGTACATGTAACGTAGTAAAAAATTCATGTACCACCGCCTTCCTTAACATTTGCTACTTTTATAATAAATTAGTCTTTCATATTTTAAGGAAATTTTCTTAAGGATTAAAAAATATATCATTACGAGCGCTTTTTACATGTCTCCTTTCACAGGATTTTAAAACTACTTTCTTTTAAAAAAAGGTTTCGATCTCAAACTTTTTGTGTGGAATAGCTTATGCGTAGTGAAAAAATTTATTTGAGCAGTCCTATGTTCTTTCGTCAGGATTAAGCACAAAAAATGCACATTTTGAAGCATTACTAACGTTAATTGGACTGCACAGTGCGAATTGAGCAGCACCCTTACAGTGGGTAAACTTACTGAAACATTTATTTATTACGGTTTATTTAATATTAAATGAAATAATAAGATATTGAGGGTGACAATTTTATTCGAATAATATGATGTAATAAACTTTCATCTGTTGTTTGCTAAAACATTTTTGTAATCGAGACAAAATTTCTTTCAATATCGCATGAACAAATTGGAGCGAATTTTAGATCTTGTATTTCGATAATACTTAAATGATCTACAGCCTCCCCATTTTGTAACACTTTATTAACTGAACGAATCCAAAGCTTTGATTTCTTTTGGAGTTTATTTAACTTAAAAGAAACCCTTTTCCCTGATTCCCTGATTTTTTTGGGAGCTTTCGTTAGAGGTTTTCGGGAAAGTTTTATATGTAGGTTTCTGAAAATGCGTATTCACAGGTTACTCTGAAAGCCGAATCGATGTAAAATATTTTCAAAATGGCAGCACTTCCGGAAATGCTAGAAGTAGCTATAGTAACTTGGTTATTTTAAATGGCAAGCCCTATTTTTTATTGCATTTTTGGATTCTACGTGAAATTTCAGTTCTTTTGATATCTACATATCAATATCTACAAGTTATAGTTTATAAGTTATAGAGCATAGCCAGCGCATAGAGGAAGAACAGGGCTTTCTTTTTTCACGGATTTTTTTTAGTTGTCGATCATGACATGGACCATGACAATCGAATTTTGAACAAATTAAGTGATACTAATCCGTCACCTGTTATAGGTTAACATAAGTTTTTAAATATGTAATCGCAAAAAATGGCTCGCAATGTTTTTATACACATTAAGATTTTTGGAATAGTGAACGTACCTACCATCCGAACACTGGAATGAAATTGTTTGAATTTGGGAAGTTTTGTACCACCAAAACAATTACCTAGAGTAAAACTCGTTGTTGAAGATGAGGCTAATATTATTAATGGACTTGAATATTTCACGGCGTACCCCACTAATTACTTTGGGTTTAAATATTAGTTGCATCTAAAAATCCTAAAAAACTGCCGTTATCGGCCATTTTCTCACCATAATAATGGGCATTCGATGCAACCAGTCGACCTCTCAAGACGAATTGAGTTTTGCGAATGGCTAATATTAAGGAACCAAGAAGATTTTTTGGGGAACATTATTTGATCAGACGGGACCATAATTCGCATTACTGGTGCGATTAAAATCCTTGTTTGTTTTTTGCTTTATTGTATGTTGTGCGTTTAAAAATAACAAGAATACAAGATTTTGTGTTTCCACATTTATCCAGAAAATTTGAATGCAGAACGTTATTAGGAAATTTTACGCAATATTGTTGTTCCTGCAACATCAAAAGATCTGCCTCTGCAAGAATATGCTGAAGATTGAATCACAAGTCATACGATAATCCACACGAGAACATTTACGAAAAAGAGTTTTTTAAAAATCGGCCAGAAAGTAGTACTTTCCGGATTATTTTTAGGCCAGAAAATGTCATTTTGTCGGACCGAGCCGGAAAGTTATTGTGATAGTCCGGTAAAAGTTTTACCGGACTCATTTTTACTTTACCGGACTCATTTTTACTTTCCGGCCAAGAATGGTCAATTGTTCTGTCCGTTTCTGGCCGATTTTAAAAAAAATATTGTACGTAATACGTCCCAAAAGTGCTTTTACTGGACTCGCAGGCTTGCAGGACTCGCCTGCGGCTCGTCCTGTAATTTGCCTACTTGTCCAGTAAAAGATCACTTTCGGGACTTGTTACGTAAACTACTATTGTGTTTGGAACATGAAAGGCGCCCATTTTGAGCATGTGTTGAAGAACACAAGGTTTTGAATTGATTTGAAACATATAGATAACAGGTGACGGATTAATGTCACTTGATTGGTTAAAAAATTCGTTTGCCATAAGGTCATGACTAAAAAATGGTTTTCAAGTAACGATTGTAACTTGTAGATATCGACATGTGGGCATTAAAAGAACTGAAATTTCACGTAGAATTCAAAAATGCAATAAGAAACAGAGATTGGCATTTAAAATAACTAAGTTACTAGTTAATTCTGGCATTTCCAGAAGCGCTTACATCGATTCGGTTTTCAAAGTAACCCCTAAAGTTCAAATTTTCAAAACCTATCTATAAAACTTTCCCAGAAATGTCTACCTAAAGCTCCAAAAAAAAAAATAAGTACTTATACAATATGCATATGCATAATTGTGGGACATTGTGTAAATATACAAAATGAAACTCAAGTGGGTTTAGCACTCTGTAAGTCTGAAGTTTACAATGCATACCTATGTGAATAGATGAGATAGAGTGAATATCATCCAACCGCATAAAACGAAGAAGGCTAAAGAAAACGTGGAAAGAAGGAATCACCAAAGCAACGAACGCAAGCGATCTTTAAAGAAAGACAAATTTTCACGTGGCGAATTTTTTGGAAACGTAAACGAACAAAAGTTGGAAATGGAGATGGAAACTATCGTGCATCTATATACCAAAGTGGTCCCCATCGGTCCATTTATCATAGTTCTTTGTTTATGACATATCGAAAGTTCCACATTTGTAAACGTAAATGTCGATAAATTTCGCATATTTTATCATGAATGGACACGTTAAGTCATTAGTCGTGAAGAAGGATATTGTGACATTGGTCGAAATAGGTACTTTAGTAGAATTTAGTGTTAATTTAATGTACGAGTTAATCGGTGTCAAATTGAAGACAGTCTCTTCGGCGCGACTTTGACATCGGTTTCAAATGGAATTATAATTTCGTAAATAGTGGCTAGGCTTTAATAGGGGGCACGATATTTAATGACATATAGCGCGTTTGATTATCATTAACATGAGGGTCCCGGCTTTTTCTTCGGGCGTATATAGTAAACACAAACGGCACGTTTCGGACCTAATTTCACAAATTAAATATAACTACTTTCCTAGGATCGAGTTTAATTTTATTAATAGCGTCGACTTGACAAAATAGACGCATCAAATTTTGTATGGCGAGGTATATTATTTGGGTATACTATCGGATAATTGCGTTGGTCAACACGTCTAATGACGGAGCTGCCAATTTTAAGGCGCCAGGACGACGGTGGGAACATAGTACATGCCACAATTTAAGCTACTTTAAAAAATATTGAATCTTTATTAACTAATCGGTAGTTCTATTCTTTTAAAAGACGTAAAACACTTACCTCACGGGTTTAAAGTAGTTACAAAGGTAATCGAATCTGGCATCGGGAACTGGAACGCGACTTGCTGAAATAAAAAAAACAATAAAATGATTTGCCTTCAAATATTTTAGATTTTAATTTGATTTGGTCGATTATTTCGAGGAAATGCGAACAATTATAATTATACATATAGGTATATAAAAATACTTATTTTCATTAGGATCTATGGTGCAAAACGGAAAATTTTCTGCAGCGGCCGCGCTTTTCGTAATTACATTGAAAAATGTCGATTTTCCAACGTTGGGAACTCCGACAATTCCCACTTTTAAAGTCGTCCCGACTCTTCCAATGAGAGGCTTCCGCTCTGGTTCCTGCACCTTTTTTGGCGGCATCTTCTATTACTAAAAATTTAAACAAAAAAAGTAGGTACACGTTAATCGGGCTCTCATTTTTGAAATAAAAATGCGACTTTCCAAGATCGATCGGCATTTTGTCGAGTAATGAGTGCAAGGGTGTAATCGTATGCAAAATATTCTACTATATCCGAGAATAATAACAGAAATTATAAACTGCAACTTAATTTCCACAAAATAGCAACTTTAAATCTGATATCAAAATTGTAACGTATATTTTTGTAAAACTGCAGATATTTTAAAATCTCGGGTTAATAATACGTTAAACATAAGCAAGGAATGAAGTGAACTACAATTTTAAATTTACCGTCAATTCAAGAATTGGTATTAATGTAATTATCAATAGCACTGCCCGAAGTTTTAAAATTGCACTATAATTTAAAATCTGCAATTTTTTTACCGACCTCGCTTTACATTTGAATTCTTTGCGTTATTGAACGCAACCGTAAATGTCTTTACAATTGAAATGGTTTGCGTCTTAGCTAAATGAAATATTATTATTTAGGAATAGGTATTGATAGATTTGCAGTTTTTCAAATGTAAAGCAAATAATTAGCACATGTTCACTAACTTTCAAAAACTATTCAATTGCAAGTTGTATATAATAAAACGTTTCTAACCTAAAAAAGTATACGACAAACGATTCTGATTATTTAAAAACGTTTTGGTAGGATGAAAATTTTATATTACAATTTTACACTTACAGAATGTTTATAAAATTCGCCCACTTGCCCTCACACTTACACAATATACTGAAATAATTAAAAATAAGGTATTTTACAGTAATACACGTTACGTCGGTAAACGAGGACACTATAAAGGAAGTTCAAGTAGTCAATTAGCCTGTCAACTCGTGTAATATACAGTACGTTTCATAATTAATGAAATCATTTTATACTCGATTTAAGTATATATACACACAGGGGCAGTAAGTTTCTAGATAATCTTTTCGAGTTTTCACAGAGATTCATGTTATTAATTGAATATGAAAGATAATAATAATAATTTATTCTTTATTAACCATTATGTACAAAGTGTAATGAAATGGTTAACCTTAGGATGAGGTTTAGTTTAGATAAACCAATGAGCTGAACATGTGCCGAAAAAGTGTTCGTTTATACTCCTTCCGTTTAAGGTAGTTCCTCCGCGACAATCTCAACTAAAAGTTTCGTCCCATGTAACCATAGTAACTTCTATTATTAACCATTTTTGTCACGCCAGTGGAAGTACACTTTTTGTTCGGACTGTCCGCGTTGTCATGGAACAGATTGCGTATACAATCATTCGCTTGCCTAAACATATCTAATAATACCAAAAACGTCATGTTTCTCAAGGCTATATCTTCAAAGTAGACGGTAAACAATTCTCAAATGTTTTCACAATATTCGTATAATCCCTCTCTAGCATTCTTTAGTTTTTCATTAAATTCTGACATTTAGTTTTGACAGTACAATTGATAATGTGTCAGTGCCCACATAACACGAGATCTGCAAGGGATGTCCTGTGGCCTTATGCGGACATTCAGAAGTTCTCAGAATGTCTTTCGGATGTCCTGGGGACTTATGTGGACATATAGAAGTCCTTAGAATGTCTTGGGACGCCTTTGAAAGATATGTGCTACGTGGGCGGTGTTTTTTGTATATGGGTTATATCTCAATTATGCCAATTTTAAGTGTAAATATCTCGACTTAGGGACGGTAAACCTCATTTAAACTCCACAGATGTTTGGATAACGTATTTAATAACGTATACGCCAAGTTTGAACAAATTCTGTCGCAAATCGTTCCGCGGAGGAACTACCTTAATGCTAACTAATTAATTAAAAATGCGGGCTGGAGAATCGTTCAGACTCTAGTGCACTGAAAAACTCTAAAGATAATGATTATATAATTTATATAATCAGTAATTTTGTCACTGTTCACATATACGGAATGTCTGAATTTACTGACGCATTGGGATCTCGATTATCTTCAGACTTAAGAGATGCGAGGTCGGTTATTGTGGCCAAGAATATTTTTATGGAGAAGAACAATTTTAGCTATTTTTCGAAAAAGCTTTCGTTTTTAATTGATTTTACTGAAAATGAATCATTAAAGCACTCAAGACTTGTGTGTACAAGTTGAAGGAAAGCAATTTGAGTATTTTATAGCAATAAATATACTACTTTAACCGACGTCGTATCCCTTAAGATAACGCGAGATCCTAGTAATTCATTAGTTTTTACACCGTTGTTTATTTCTAAATAAATATTTAGTTGAGTGTTAAGGAAAATGTTACAGTCTTCTACGCCACAAACATTAGGTTCTGAAGATATTTTTCTTCCAATATCTTTCCTCTAACGATTAGATGATGATTCAAGATAATTGCAGGCTGTTAAAATCTCGAAAACTACGTTCAAATGTACGGCCGAAGCGAAGAAGAAAAGATACGTATAGGTACCATTCGTCGAAATTTGACAATGCGAAGCGGAGCGTTTCTCCAATCTCCAACCCCGCTATTTTAATGGGTTAGTTAATAACAAAACAAAACCAAAAACTTTTTCTACATAGGTATTCATATTTACTCATTTTAAAACTTCTCTAGTTCCGTTTCTTTAAAGCTTTAATTAACCAGCACAAAAGATTGTTTTTGCGGCACATATGACGCACATAACGCTCAGTTAATAACATTTCAAATTTTCGAAAAGACGAGTTGGAAAAATAAAGCGGTTCAACTATACTTACCTGGTTTTATTACCTTCATAAATATCTAAAAAATAAACATATCACGTCCAGGGATATATTCATTGACAGAAAGCAACGAATAATAATTGAAGACAACTCGAAAATTGAAAAACTGAAAATGAAATTTAACAAGAAATTACTATTCAGTTTATGTGCTGCCATGTGCCGCAAAAACAGTTTTTTGTGTTGCTTGTAATTAAACGTTAAACTTGAAAAACCTTAATATTATGTTATCCACCTTATCCTGAAGAGTAATGCTTATGCCAATGTTTATACCAAGCATTTTCCTATGGGATTCATGTTAGGTGAGCAATCCACACAGGTTATCCCAACTTCATCCGTAGATATTATTTAAAATGCTTGCATTGCCCGACCTCAGATGTAATTGTTTTCAATAAATACCTACCTAAAATGAATAGATCAACATGTTTTTGTAGGATATCGTTAATATATCGATGTGCTGTTAAATATTTTTCTGATGAAATGTCACTCTCCGTTATGACTCGTAGAAGCTCCATACCGTTTCAGCTGACTTTTCCCACGCACAGGTTGTGTAGCATAAAGTTTAAACATAGACCCATCAATGAACCGTGGTCCGTGCACAACACTCCACTGCCCAACATCCATAATGTCAAGTAATTATAAAGAAAGCAGTCAAATTGATGACATTAACACCGAAAACCTCTCTAAGTTGATTTGTTGCTTTAACAGACGTGAGAAGTACGGTTTCGTAACATACTTACGGTTAGGAAATGATTATCGACAGCTGTTGTTTTTCGTTTTTTCCTAGATCCTCACCTCCGTGCATTGATAGCACCCCCGCTTTCCGCTTCAAGTATTCTTCAGATTTTTTAACAAATCAAAATTACTGGGTGTCAGTAATGTCCATAATGTCCCACCTGTATCTTTCACTAATTTGCAAGCAACGTGTGGTAGAGCATATTTTCATCATTTATACAAGAGCATTCACGACTCAGATTAGAGAAAAAAGGTCACCAAATGGTTGAATTTTTTTGGTTCGGTCGGCGAAATGGTCAATTGTTGCCCATGACAATGCGATCAACATAGTCTTTATATTCGTGTCCATACAGATCCAAAAGCAGTTTCCAGGCAATCGCGCGATTTTCTTTTTAAACACAAATTTTCCGATTACCATGATGATTATAGTGACCATTTCATTGTATAACAACTTTAACGAAAACTGTTCCGAAGTTAAAAGAGAAACGACGGTCTTTGTTGTTTCAAATCTTCGATTATCATGGGAAAATTTGAAAGAGTTCGGGCTTCCGAAAGGCACTGCTTGTACAATTGGAATACCGTATTTAATTCTAAATCTATAAGGGTACTTTATTGTTATTGGGAAACTTTGTAGGTACATACTAATCTGCAAAGTATTCTGGAACAAATCGAAACATCTGTATATTCCGCAGTAACAGTATCACAGAAATTTCTATGCGTAAGTCCATCTACGTATTTCTAACAAGTATAACGCTAAACCTATCACTTGAAAATAAAAAACAACCCTGATTACGTTCTAAATAGTCCTTCGCCGTTTTGAATGGTCAAAGAAGTACGAGCCCCGTCCCAGAAGTGTTGACCCAACTACTAAAAAACCACATTTGTTGATATATTTAACTATATGTTTCAGTTTTTTGTGACGAGTCGCGATTTGAAGTTAGCATATTGGTGACAATCGCAGTAGGGTCGTAAGAAATAAAGAGGAAGCATAGGTACTGCGTAGATTATTTAAAAGACAAGTTAAATTCCTAGCATCTATCACGGTTTGGGGGTCAATATCGTCACCCAGTGAAACAGGTAAACTTCATTTTGTAGCTGGGATTATAAATGGTGAAGAATACATTCGTATGTTAGAAAATAATCTAGAACCGGAATTTGAAAAATGTAAGCGAATGTAAATGGAGTCACCAAGATGGAGTTGCACTTCGTACTGCCAAAAAAGTACAAAACTGGTTATCAGAACATTATATTCCACTATGAAAGTGTGTTTCGTAGCAGTCCAGATCTGTCTCCTATCAAGACGTTTTGGCACGTAATGAAAAAGAAACTTCGTGCACAACCCCCCAGAGCAGTAGGAATGTTATGTAATCTTAATGCCAAGAAGTGGTAAATACAATGTCGAGTCGCATAAATATAGTTACATATTTGTCGTGCTGTATTCAGAAGTTTAATAAAATTTCAACCTTGATGTAGAATTGTAATTTGATCCAAACTGAGAGGATTAAAAATGTCGCTAGAATGCCAAACCAAGTGCTGCTGGGACATTAAGTACTTGTGGATTTATATCTGTATAGTAAAAAAAATTATTTGACTTTCATCATTAGGTAGATATTAAGTAAGTACTAGTAGAAAATCAAGCTCGACTGATTTCAGTTCAACCATGCAAGGCACTTAGGTATGCCTGGGCAGAATTCATTTAACGTAATTGTAGAGATAAACCATAAAAATCATCGAATTCCTCTCGCGAGTTTCCAATTGTAATGCATAAATTTATCATTTAAGTAAATGCAGTCTATGATAATTGAAGGTAAGTATGGTTAAAATGTTAGCTGCCAGTTGATTGGTCGAGTTAACTAAGATTACCCCTTTCCTGTCATTTACAATCGCGGATTTAAGGTATTAAACACGAAGACTGGAAAATGGGTTACAAGCATGATAAGTAAATTATACGTCCGGATAAATGAAATAAAAATGCGAACATTAATTTATGCAGAATAAATATAAAAATATTTCGATGGAACTGAATCAACAGTTGAAATGATTTTTGCCGGCTATTTTCTGTTCAATTTAAAGACTTCCAATAAAGGGTTTGTTCATCATTTAATTTGTTTCATGAATGGGTAGATTCCTGAACGTTTATCTATATTATAGTGGTTTCGCAATTTCCATATGAGATGATGATGGTGGAAGACGCCATCTTTGCAATCAACAAGCTGCTGGCCAAATTGATTATAGTAATGAAATTGCAGACGTTACATTATTTTGTTGCCTTAGGTCCCGACCATAATCATTGACAATATTTTTGTGATTTATATTCGTTACAAGAGTAGGAATAGGAATACCTACTTTCAACCAAATTTTCTAACATCTTTTCATGCTTAGGCATCTAATTGTAACTATAATTAATGTACAAACCTTATTGGTATGTATTCCAGTTTTTCAGAGACAGTTTGGTATGTAATTTCTGAACATTTAATTGTTCTGCTTGAAATTTAAAAAAGTGTAATGTTACGCAGGGCCGGATTTACGGCGGGGCAAGCGGGGCTGAAGCCCCGGGGCCCCCACAAATTGAGGGCCTCCACAAACTTTGAATTTTCCATTTTTTAATGGCTTTCAAGAAAGTGAAGAGAAATGAAATACCTATATCTAAATATGTAATGTAGATTAGAAGATATAAAAGAGACTGTCCGATTATAATAGGTAGTATTTATTATACTAACGTAACTTTGGAAGGCCTAATTACCCCATTACCCCTCCTCTTAAATACGAGCTTGCCTGGAGAGATTTATTAAAGTTCAGACGGTCCTCCCTCGCACGTTTAAAGAACAGTAACCATTAAAGTTCTCGTTCTCGTCACTCCGTTTAGGCGTTTACAGTACCTATTTATATACTTCTATTTGTAAGACCGATAGTACTTTTGTGTATTAATTTCACTATTAAGCCTCCGCGACATGGCTTTTTAATCTAAAAATAAAATTATCCAAAGATATTTATTTTTTGAAAGGGCCCCCCCTTTGTTCATTGCCCCGGGCCTCCACACTCGTAAATCCGGCCCTGATGTTACGTAAGTACCGGACCACGCAATTCTCGAAGATAAGCGAACGTTTTTAAAAACCTTTAAATCGTTCACTTTATTGTTTTAATTGGAAAAAATTCGAATGTAGGTAAAATATGTACCTTAGAAAAATTGTGACGAATTATAAGTGCTTGGCGACGGTCACAGCTTCAGAAGGGAGCCCCGATTAAGCTGGTCTTCCACAGGGGTCGGTTCTTGTACCAATCCTCTGTAACATCATGTGTGATAGAGTATTTAAACTGAAATACCCATGCTGGCGTTGACGTGGTTGGCTTCGCGGGCGCTTTACTGTTATAGTGGCCGATGGTAGAACGGATAAGCCGCACTACTAAGACGATAGAGACGTAGATGGCGGCGAGGCAACCAAAGTTAGGTGGCAAAAATGGTCAGAGCCAGGATAATGAGATGGAAGAAGCGAAAGGCATTGATGGCATGAGAGGAGCGGTGGGAGATACAAAACTCCTGGAGAATGAATTGAAACGGCACATGGGGAGGTATATTACTACAGGAACCAGGTTTTTTGTTGGACATGGCGAGGTAGGTAGTTACCTGCATAAGATCGGTGGCAAGAACCACCCATTCTTCGAGTGCCTTAGATGGAGTCACGCCAGACATGAACTGGAGGCGGTGGTTCAAACGGGGTTAACCCCATAGAGTCGATCTTATGTGCGGTAACATAGAAAGTTGGGCTTTGGTGCCCGAGAAGACTTAGTGGAACTGGGACTGAATAGAATAGTGAGAGAGAGAGGAATGAGTGTGATTGTATGAGCCCCTCGACACTAAAAGAGTGTATGAGAGCGACGGTAATAATTCATGATTTTACTTTGGCTAACAACTCGGTGGCGACCATCTGCCACCAGGCACCACACTTCCCGAGGAATGCGCAAGGTGATGCCAGGTTGTTTTGACAGGTTAAAAAATTCGTAGGCTTCACAGGCACTAAGAACATGTCCCCCATGCTACTTTTAGTTGAAGATTACCACACTCGTGGAGTGGTTTTACTGTGTTTTTCATCGACAACCATTCGGAATGTTGGATGTTCACCTCCAGACGGGAAGCAAGCTGTAAAGATATTATGCTGATTAGGTACTCGCGCTGAGAAACAAAATTAAGCTCGTGTGAAACGCAAATGAGAGAAAATTGCAGTCCTCACCGTCACCTCGTACAGGAATGAACGGCAGGGAGGAAAACACAAAAAATTATCTAAAAAGACAAGCGGGAAATCAAAGGAAAGAATTAAGAAAAGGCTAAATTGAAACGGGTGGGTTCTTAATTTTACACCTCTCAATGGCGTTTCCAGCCAACTGCCTTAGGGGGGGGGCAATTAAAAAAAAATATCAGGTATCGGTTCTTTCCACGACTCGCTCCAGCACTTTTGGAAAAATTCACCGTCATAGATGGCCACTAGATTCACCATAACTTAACTTGTTTGTTGGAAATGTTGGTAATTTTTAAGAATAACAATAAATAAGCGAACGAAACGTTCTTAGGGGGGTTATCCCCCCCCCCCCCCCCCCCCCCCCCCCCCCCGAAACCGCCACTGCCTCCTCTTCTCACGATGAAGATTCAGCTCGCCTTTTTTGCAATACAACTAAGCACTTGTGCACATATCTGCTTCTGCTATTGTTATTTAATTCTATCAAGATCCGACCTCATCCCTAGTTGCTTCTTGTTCCAATTATAGGTACGGGGAAAATGGGTTTTTTGCAGCTTCCGTTTCAAATATTAACTTTTCACAAATCTGCAGTTTAAGTACCTACCTACCACCTATACCTATACATTTAAATTTAAATCACACAATAGAAATTTCATATAGCCTTCTAACTCGTTTCATAAAATGAACTATAGTAGCACGGGCCAGGTCTTCCGTTACCGTTTTGCCTAACCTAGCCCTATTTGTGATTGTGATATTTGCTTTAACTATTAGATATATTTAAATATCATGGAACCTGTAAACTGACTGTACAGATATATTGAATAGAATAAGTGATAGAGCCCTTAGAGTTTTTAAATATTTTTTACGTTACATATAGAAACAGTTCATTTTAAATTTCTTCCTTTTAAGAAGCATTCAATTACAAAAAATTCTGACGTGGCCAACATGAGGGAAACTAAAGTTGGTGTTTGTAACTGAAAAATAAACGTTGACTTTGATAGGTACCGTACGAATTGCCTTTACAAAGTATTTTTTTTAATCTTCAATCAGAAATTTATCTGGATAAACATCAAAAACAAATTTGGCGAATTCCAAAATTTTAAAGACCAAAAAGAAGGCCAAATGCAAAAGAATACCTGAAATCAACAGAAAACTTAAAGTATGCATGGTTTGCGATATTATTGAGGATGGTAATGTTGCGTACATTGAAGTTGGTACATATTGTCAAAAGTACTGCATCACCTTACCTCACCTAATTTTATCATATGATACTAGGTACCTTGATAAGTGGTGAGTCCCTTATGGGTATATAATAATAACACAAAAATAAAAGATAGTGCTGATCGATGGGAGATTATGATGAGAAAACTAAAAACAAGAGGAGATACCTACTCCTATATCGTACTGGTAACTCGTTCTTAAATCATATTTTTGGAACTGTAATTGGTAGCACTTCCTCTTCGTGGACGGGTAAAAGTGTTTTTCGAGTAAGTAGTAAATAGTGTCATCATGCAGTTGAGGAGCATTATATGCGCAGAGTGACAAGTAGATACCTAAACGAAAATAGGTATTAGATAGCACCTGCTGTTCAAAAACTACCGGCAGATGATTTGGATCGGCGCATGGAATTTTGTGGAGAAATAACCAGTCGGCTCGAAAACGATGCGAATTGCTTTCCGGATGAGGCTGCATTTTGTTTAAATGGGATAGTTAATAAGCAAAATACACGCTACTGAACTTCAGAAAATTTTTATTGGTATCCAGAAGGACATATTCATCAATATCAGCAGAAAGTGAATGTTTGAGGTGGAATTATTTGAACTCAAATATTGGAGACTTTATTTTTTTACACGAGCAACGTTTATCTGGACTTGTTACGGTTTCAGTTGGTTCCTGCCTTAACCGTTTTATGTCCTAATATCGCAATACCTATACCCAGTAACCAAAAATGGTTTCAGCAAGAAGGAGCACCTCCTCACCGTAAAGTCCAATTTCACCAATTCCTTAACGAAACATTTCGTAATCGATGGATAGGTCGAAGGGGTGTATTAAAATCGCTACCTCGACTTTTTCCTTTGGGCTTTGGGACCACATCAAAAATAAAGTTTACGTGGCCTCGTGGCCATATGCCAGAACATACGTCTTCGAACAGGAATGAGAGCGATCATTTCTGAAATTGTTTAAAATTCTGTTGATGGATTTGAACGATTGTCAAGTTGTGAATGAATCACATTTTTAACATCTTTTCTAGTTTTCCATTTAAATTTAAGTATTTACTGTTTCGTGCTTAGTGAGAGTGTATAGGGTTCTCTCGAATTAGCGAATTTGTTTAATATTTAACAAAGCTTGTTGCAGATGCATGATTATGAATGTTACCCCTACACTCTCACCCCCGAACTCTTCGTTTGTCACATGTAGTAAGTATATATAAATGACACACCCAATGTCATACACGACGAAATACTCTTTGTTACAAATTGCAGGGTTAAAACTTATAATTTAAAACTCTGTTATATATAGGTACAGGACCCGGATGTTGCAAAAAGGGTTCCTTTATGTCTACCGGAAATGTTAGTAAATTGAATTAATACTTAGCAATTACACGAGCTATTCTTCGTCTTAAGAAGCATTTATTGCACAGCGGGGGGGTTTCGATGACCGCGTGTCTGTACCATTACCGCTCTAGGAGATCGCGTGGCCGACGGTTAGGGCCATACAGCTGCGGATTTATTAATCTTTTTTGTCATAGATTGTATAGTGTAGGTACACTACCATTTACAGACAATTGAAAAGGAGATTTTATTAGGAAAACGTATACCTAGTCTACGTATTTAACGTATCTATCACATACCTAATGTTTTCAAATTTTTTTAATTGGAAATAGGTACCTACATTGTACGTAGATATAAGTACCTACAAGTACCTATTTAAATGAATTGATCTGCCTATAGGTAAGGATACCTACCTATGTAACAGCATAAAATTCTTTTAAAAATGGTAGAGATACCTACCCATAGTAAGCATTATAATATAATAATTTTAAACACCTAAAATAAAAGAGATGCGTCGATTTGTAATAGGTACCGAATTTATTAATTTCTTAGATTTCACTTTTTACTACAGCTTAGTTTGTAACGGAACACTTTGATTTAAAATTTACATCATTAAAAGAGTGTTTGTATGAATGGGAAATGTTCGTGTAGTCAATATTTATTTAATATGCTGTACCTATGCCTATGTATATATTATGAGAGATACGTCGTTTATATTATTAGTTAGCTAGATATATTACCGATTTGATACATAATGAAGTGTCCGCGCAGTTCAATATCTTAAGTAGGAATATAAAAACTGAATAAGTTAAAGGCGTGCGAAGGTAGTACCTAAGTAATATTCACGTGGGTGGATAAGTATGTAACGAGAAGGAATACTTCCAAGCGTATAACATGGTTGTATATGTATTATATTAACATAGTAATAAACATTACATAAATATTGAGCTCCTCCCACAAGATTGGATTGGTTCCAATTGGAAATAGCAGGTGCGGCACCGGCATGCGACCTGTAATGCGAATCAAAACTCACCGGTCTAGATATTTTTAGTGGGGTCCCCTACTGCTACTATCTATTTTTAAATTCAACTACTTTTCTAGTACTTATATCACTATATTTTAAGTAATTCTTATCATCCGAATTTTTAAGCAGCCATGTAAACGTTCCCTCAACTAATATCTACTAAATAAGCTAGGTATAGATAAACAGAAAATGTATTAAAATGCGTATAGTATTATAGTACATATATTTAAACTTCTTCCTTAAAGCTTTTGTACATGATTCAACTAGAACTTGCAAATACATACTTAGATATGGCGATAGGTGCATATCTGTTCAAAGTTCACGATTGCAATGGTGGAATAAAAAAAAACAATTCAATAAAAGATTGTGTCTGTGACGTTTCAGTAGGTATCCATTGGAACTGTTCATCATATTTTGCGAAAGAATAAATATGTACCTACCATATTGATAAATACAGACGTTCTCAAGCCTTTCCTACATCCTGGCGACTAAGAAAGGCTCAATTTTGGAGAGCGATGAAGCCAATTTTTCTAACAATGGTATGTTTCATCGGAAAAAACGGCATTATTGGAGTCGCGAGCATCCTTTGCTTCCATTATTCCCACATAATGTCCAAGTTCAGTATCAATGTTTGGTGTGGCCTTGTTAAATCAAAAGTCGTGGGGCCTTTGTTTCACGAAAGAACTCTTACCTACATCTCAGCGTTACCTACATAGAATTATTGAGGAGTAAACTTGGCTTAGGATTGGCAGTACATTATTTTTCAGCGAGATGAGGCTCCATGCAGCACATAATTCTTGAAATGTTGCTAACCTTCTAGAAAACTCTTCGAAAACCGTTGGATTGCTACACTTGGGCCTATCTTATGGTCACCTCCGGCTCCCTCAATATTACTCCTTTGCATTTCTATTTTTGGAATTTTGTGAAAGGCGAAGTTATCAAAACATAAACGAACTGCAACACACGATTACTAACGCCATAAATTCACATGCGGAACATCCATCTAAATGCTAGAGGCGGCTCAACATTCTGGACTCTGAGGGGCTAAAAACCCGAGAATGTAGGGGTATGACGTTAAAATTAAAATATCACATGACGAGTGACGTGGCGAAGAACGTCGAGCCACGGCTCCACAATACTATTAGGTATTAATTTCAATTAAAATTAAAATACTGTAATCCACCATGAGCCATTACCGCAATTAGGTGAAACAGTACTTATATGTACATGTAGGTAGGTTATATAGATACACGATGATGTATTTACAGATACATATTTAGAATTAGAGCTTATTTTTATACCTAGGTAAGGTTATTCAAGAATAGGTAACTTCCCAGTTTGAAATCGCCATTACCTACTCTGCTAATTTTTCAGATTCTGAAAAAATAAAAATATTTTGTTTTTAAACAAACGGGGGTTATTAATTAAAGACCAAACAAGAAAAAATTGACCACCTTTATTCTGTTCAATTAGATAGGTACAGTCGTTTTTCTGTGTTATGAACTGAACTGCGGTGGAATGTTTTCAATGATATGATTGATATGTGATATGGATTGTTTCAATTCCTCACGAGCAGTAGGTATATTAAGAAACAGCCTTCCTTTGAGGTAACCCCATAATCAATAGTCAGCTGGATTAAACTCTGGTGACCTGACCTAGGAGGAAATTCGTTTGGAAAGTGTCTAGATACTAATTACACGATCACCAATCATTATGAAGAAATCATTTTGATTTAACAAAGGCAAAACTGCTTTTGTTAGTATCTATAATTAATAATTCCAAAACAGAAGGTGGTTATCATTCCTTCAATCATCAGTGAATCATGACTCTGCGTCTGATGGATACTTACAGGCCCTCGACTCTTGTGAGAAACCCGAGCCCCGAGATTACCTATGCGAACTCCCTTAGATTTGGAGGGCTAAGTCCCCACTAATAGTTCTAATTTGTTTTTAAATTTAATCAGCCTTTAGAACTTAGAAACTTAGAAATAATACCAAGGAAAAATTCGATTTTTTGCATATAAGTTGGTACTTAACATAACATTAAGTATTGTACGGCTTTGTAGCTTCTTTATTATTAATTTTAGAGTATATAGTTATATGTTACATATTTTTAACTCAGAATTTAATTTCTGTCAAAATATATTAAAAATATAGATACCGAGCGTTCTATTAAAAAATGTGACTTTGTTGAGCATCTTGATAACCGGATGTGCAATAGCTTTTCTGAATAGGTCACTACAATCGCGAGAAAAAATGCTTCGTAGTTGTAATTGTAAAACAAAGTTGGCACTTCACTTTCAATACGCTGTATATAGGTGCTAGGTCTAAGAGCAACGGTTGTCTACATTTTTCTTGTATCTTACCTAGGCACCTATAGGTAGGTAGGTACATTCATTATGTGGCGTGGCACAGCTTATTAAAGGTATCATTTTAAATTACGAGAACTAAAAGAAAGTCGCTTTTTATGGGGTAGGTACTTTCTTCAAATTTTAGAAAAAGATGAATTTACTGGGGTTTTTCAGTTCAGTTCGTGCACAAGTATTGCCTGTTGTAGGTATAATGTTTCCGAAATCTAGATACTTTATGTTTTATGCTGCGTAATATGGGGAACCACATTATCACACTAATAGGTAGGTACTTATACCTATATGTTATTAAAAAATTGAAATTTCTGAGGAAATTTTAAAGAAACAACGCAACATACCTTATTTATTTTCATAAAAAACGAAATAATCAGATACAAGAATCATCTAATAATAAACCTGCTTTACGTGTAGCAGACAATTAAACAAACCAATACTTATCTCTGCTCGGTTACCCATCTTATGGACTACAAAGTTTATACGTTTTCCTCTTTTTTGAAGAAGACCTACGAGGTTTGGGAAAATAATCGTGTGGGATAGGTATAACATCCTGTTTACCGAAGCGTATAAAAATATTTGATTTTGACGCATTCAATAAAGTCCCCTCGAAATCAAGCATGTCTGTTTCTACGGGTGGCTGTTAATTAAAGGCTTAAAAAATAAAACAAATAAAATGGTGCGACGTGATTAATATTATTTATCAGCTTTTAGACATTCTATTCATAGAAAACTAATAAAAATAAAAAAGTACAAAAGAATTTTTGAAAAACACTGGATGAGACACAGCTATGAGATAATGATGAATCTTCTGAAGAGTGGTACCTAATCTTATTTGAGGCTAAATGGTAAACAACGACTATGTAGGTATGTACTACATCTTGGTCATAAGTAGGTAGTGTCAATCGAATATTATGACTTAGGCAATCATCATATCACATAGTAGATGGTAGACGATGTTTCACGTGTATTTAAAATGTTTATAAATAAGAAAGTGAAACCGTTAGTTTTAGTAGATATACCTATTCTCGAATAATCTTTATCTATAACTTCTACGACTTACTATGTGATATGTTGGTTGCCTAAGTCACAGTATCCAAGAGACATTACTAAGCGCCATGACTGTACATCAGTTATGGAGTTCTAGAAGAACTTTAGGTCTGCATCTAATTAACGTCGACCCATTTGCTTTAAAGCAGTGGCGGCTCGTGAGTTAATAATTTGGTGAGGCAACTTTTTTGGAAGATATTTTAACTTAATCATAGAACTAATTTAACGACTCATAATTATCTTTCAAATGTACCTACTACTTATGAATTAAAAAAACATTTATGATTTGGAGATTAAATTTGTGTATTAGATACTTTGGGATTTTCTACTTTTTCAAGTCATGTAATAGGAACTAAAAACCTTTCTCCTTATGATCATAATAATAATAATTAATATCTATAAATTTACTTACCAAGATGAAAATTTTGAACGGTGCAAGTTAAAGTCTATATTAAAAGTTTTACTATTTTTAAGTTTTTCCCACATTTTTTGTGTAAATTTTGTCTTCATATGTTAACGAACCAAAACGATTTTCAATAATAAAATTTACCACGTCTTCGCTATTTTTAATATCGCCTTCGTTAGCCATTTCAAAATTTACTCATAAATTGATCAAAATAAGTACACAGAATGACAGAAAAGGTGAGCGCGGAATAAAAGACGTAACTTTCCGAGAGTAGATACCTTGAAAGTTTTACTAAACTAAATTAAAAGGACTGTTTGGAAGTTGAATTGAAATCCAAAATTGCAAACTGCAATCTCAACAAATTCTTTAAAAAATCATCTAAACAGAAAGACTCAATGTAATACAATATTGCTATACGGTATCGTAAAGGTCAAGTATCGCTGGATAGTTAGCTAAAAGCACGTAGAGAGGCAAGATGACGATTTGCCTCTTCTGGCATGAATAAAGCAAAGCGAACTACGTTAAGTCGCTAAGGAATAAATATTTTGATTAAATACGTAACTGTTTCATGATTTTGATTTTGTTTGAAACTAATATAATCTGTAATCTAAACATAATTAAAAAAAAATTAATTAACATTACCGAATGAGAAGAAACGGTCATATTACTTCAGCGAGCTATGCCTCTAATCTAACAACGCATGTATAAATTAGCCAAGTCCCATACAGACAGCTTCCGAGTGCGTCTGCCTGTTACGTATAAGTGCTCAGAGGCAGCTCCAGTCTATGCCTCACTTGGCATTGGCAATGGCAATAAAAGTCGAGCAGAAATGCAATATTTTGAAACATGAGAACGGTGACGAATAAATATGATTTTATTTATATAAGTAGGTATGGTCATGGTGCTTATGCTTGGGAATTTTATACATTACTTTAAAATGAAATGAATTTCATTCGGAAATTTAATTTTATTTATCCGTTTAATTGTCAGATTCAGCTCTTTCTCTTTCTTTTTTCATGGTGAGGCACTGCCTCACCTGCCTCACCAGAGAAGCCGCCCCTGCTTTAAAGGACATGGAGGATAGAAATCTGGTAGATGAAACGAAAGCTATCGAAGAACAACGGTTAAATGAAGAAAATACCTACCTATTTCTTCTTGATGTAGCTCCTGAAATGCAATGGGCTGTACCTAATGAAAATGTTTTGGTTGACATATTAAAGTCTAATATGGTACTTCAGTACATAATTTAACAGTTAATTATCTCAAATAGTCGGATTAGCACTTGCACCCTCTAACAACACAGTATATACTACTATCAACATTATATTACAACATTTCTCTGCAATTATGTTCCTTAGGTCCCTTGGTAGTTTAAATGTGTACCTAGTACCACAGCTGTGCTAGTACATTCTAAATATATCACAAACAGGTACATTTTTATTACGGATATAAACATTAAATAAGTAGGTAACGTAGAAAATAAACCGTAGATTTGGAGTAATAATAATAATAATAATGTTTATTTCACCATTTCAAACTACATTTGTTTGGCAGCGTCAGTAGGTACAAAAAAAAACAAATATGTATTAACAAAACGCTTTGCACAAAACATGTATCTAAGTATAACTCTATAATGTGTACTTATAAATAAAACCTATAAGCTAACACAAACATTGCGCATGAATACTCTTTGGTTTACATACATTGAGGTAATATCAGATTTTTGGAACCGTACACGGAGGAGCGCGCATATATTCTTCCGTATTATAAAAACAATTTTCCAGTAAGTAATTTTTTACAACTAGTTTAAACTTTGCAAGCGGTAAACCTTTTACTGGACCAGTAAGTTTATTATAAAGTTTTAGATCTATTGAGTTTTTTTACTCACATCTAACCTGTATTTAGGTATTGAAAGGGAATCTGCATTTCTGACGCTATGGTAATTACCTACGTAGTTCAAAAATTTCTTCGTTCAACTAACATTAGTCATCGAACCACATGAATCGACAATATTTAAATAGGTATAACATTTGTCTTAATACCTTATCTTTAACCCCTTTTCGTCCAATTAATTTAAGAATACATACAACGGCTGTAATTTCTTAATCCTTTTTGAAATGGCGTATTTTCGTATAGGTAGATAAATGTCAAAGTTTTGTTGTACTTATGTACCTACTTCTTTTTCATTTTCATTTTTTGTATATTTATTAATGATCTAAAATTTCTTACTTTTCACAATGTGTCATTCCTTAATATAACGGGTTATAAATTATTATAACTTTTTAACAAATTAACTTACCTAATAACAAAAAATAAATGAAATCTAATTGGTTAATAAATGGGATTTAGTTTGCCCAAAACCGATTACGGCAATCGCTCAATATGACCTCCATTTTGTAGTTGTAAGATTACCTACCAATCTTTCCTCCAAATTGTACTATAGCATTCCGTAACATTTCTGGTTGAATTGCACCAATTTGCTCTGTAATATTATCTTTTACTTCTTGTAGTGTTGTTGCTCGTCTTCTAAACACAAAACTTTTTAAATAACCCCACAGGCGGTAATCCGCTGAGTTAAGATCAGGTGATTGATCTTGGTGGCCATGAATTTGCGAAATGTCTGCTAACACACGATCTTGAAAAACAGTCTTTGACTGATCGGAAAATGTGCGGGGAGTGCTTCATCTTGCATAAAAATGATGTTTTCAATTTCGTGGTACTCGTTTTGTAGCTGTGGAATAAAATAATCTCTTAACATTTGCAAGTATCGTTCAACGTTTACAGATACGGCTTCTCCATTCGACTATTTCCTCGTAGAAATACGGACTAATGATAAAATCAGCTGTAAAACCGAACCAAACGATGACTTTCTTGTCACGAAGACTTTCTTGAACGATTTTTTGTGGATTTTCTGCAGACCAAATGCTACAGTTTTGAGTATTGTAATGACAACGCTTTTGTTTCCCATAGATACAGTAAAATCCCATTCATTATAAAGTAATTAAATTTCGTTTATTTTCTGTTATTAATTTAATTTGTTAAAAAGTTATAATAATTTAAAATATATCCCTTACTTTATGATAACCCGTTATATCTTTTCTTCCAAAGTAAACCAAATTGGTCATCAATCAGAGAGGGGAAATTTTGGTCCAAGAATAATTTAGCACATTGAATTAAAACACTATTCTTTTCCATGTTTGCACTAATGCATAACGTAAACCCGCTATTTATAGGTACTACAGTGCTTTTCACTATTAATTCTATCAAATTTTGTAATTTTTGAGAAATGTTTAATGGCGGGTCGTTGTGAAAAGCACTGTATATTTTTCCGCCGTTGTATCTGCTGTAATTCCTTGAGTAATAGCCAATTCAAAAACAACCGTAACTTTTGTTACAGATAGGTATAGGAAGCAATTTTAATTTTGCGTGTATTTCTTCGACTATACTACATATTTAGTTCTTTTGAAGTTTATATAGGTAAACATGAATTCTGATGAAATAGTATCTATTGAAAATTTTGAAGAAGAATATAGCAGTTTATTAACATTATTAAACATAAATTCACTTAACCTTCCTTCTTCCTTTTTTGTTATTTCTTATTTTTACCAGAAATTCAAAAAGAGCATTGGAAGTCGTCGATGAAGAAATGACAAAAACTATGTAGGTATAATTTCTCCATAGCGAAGAAAGGTTGTTGAAACAACGATTGTATGCTGTTATGAGGTCTACAAATTTATTTAAAATATTTTCATTCTCCTAATGTCTAACACCCAATAGAATAGGAAAATATTAGCCTTCCCACACAAACGGCTAGGTATTTGTAAAAGTAATAAATACCGATTAGGACAAACGGCATCGTATTTTATATGTCGACATTGCCTGAAGAACATCTTCACACTCACAGTTTCCTTCATCTTAATCTTAATGTGAAAACAAACCTTATGTAGGTACCTATAGGGGAAACTGGATCAAGGTATGAGAGTAAGGCTTACCTACATTTAATCAAATGTTTTTTTCATTGTTGCTATATTATGCGGTGATGACTTCAAAATGAATAATCCATTAGGTGCTCACGCCGGTGGTTCTTCTTCAGAATAACAAAATGTTTTGGCGTGAGCCAGGGGAGAAACACATATTTTGTTATGGCGCTTTTGATGGGTGGGCGTACCTCTAGATCTAGATTTACAAATAATTTCCAAACGTCACTAATTACGAATAAGATTCATTCATGATCTTGTGTGTAATGAAACAATTTCTTACTTTTGGAGAATAGTAATCAGTGGTAATTCACAAACCCTCCCCCATAAATAACATTTATTAATATAATAAATTTGACGATAAACGAAGTTGAAATTTAAGTTAATTACGACATGTTACGACAACGTGAAATTGTCATCTTCATTCTTCAGCTCTAATTATAGTAATTAATGGTAGCGAAATTAATGAAGTAATGGTGATGAATGATGTGTGTGTGAAAATTACATAGAGATCATTGTTGTAAAAGTCGAATCAGGACATCAAAGTTGTAAAATTGGAAAAATGAAATCCATAAAGTGGGGACCAGATTTAACAAACTTAAAAGGAGCAGAAGGCTCGTAGTGAAGGCAAGGAACACATTATAAATTAATGCGGCCAAACAATAATTAATCCGAAAAATTAATATATAAGTGAAAAACTACCAAGCATTGACAAAAAATTTAGAGGAAATCATTCTTTACATCAAGATTATGGACCCAATCAACTTTGGGAGAAGTTTTGTATTTAACTTTTTGTAATGAATTCTCTGACTTTTGGAAACAATAATTGTTTAACGTAATTTTCTATTTATTCTTTTCAGAAATGAAGCTGAATTTTTTGATACGTTAACCAAATTTAATACATCTAAATGCGTTTTCTATGCACTATAGAACGAAGCCAAGGCAAAATATTTTGTACATCTTGCATTAAAAAAATTTTAAATGAACCAATTCTACATATACAAATGTAATTAATTTTTTCTAAACTTAATGAAATTTTATTATTATCTACATTGCAATATAATAATATGTAAATTCCACTAAATAAACACGTTTTGGCAATATTTGCCATTATCGAGGGTTGTGATTGATCAAAGGAAGGGTTGCCAAGTTACAACGCTAAGGAGACCTTTCGTGTACCTATTTATTCTCATTTACCTACTTATTTATTTATTCCTTAAATAATTCCTTTAATCTGTCACATCACATTCTATTACCCTGGATAATGACAAAAATCTTATTATAGGTAATATAATTTTATGACGAATTAAATTATTTAAGTGATGCCTACAATTTAACCATTAATCAGATATTTAAATTCATATCGACACATTTAATTTTTTAAATACCTACGACTACGTGTTTTTTTCATGTTATATAGGTTTTCTGTATGTCTATCTGCATATTAAGTATCTCAATCTGATGGCTTTGGTTGTTTTCGACAAGATTTACATGATGTATCTCTTAATAGTTCTTATATTATGAGCAGTGAGTCGATATTATTATTAATAGAGCTATAATAAGCTGCGATGTGCGATGGCCCTCAGGACCCTCAGGGGCTCATCACTTCCTTGATGAGTACGGGTGTGGCGATCCCGAGGTACCCTAGCTCATCTCCTTTTCTCCTTATTTCTACAAATCTTATCCCAAAATCCTCTCATATAGTAAATATGGTAATTGAAGTCAGTCGCGAACGTTGCCCTTCAGATAGGTACATGGTAACCTTTGGTTATTTTGGCAATCGTCTTCTGCCGTTAAGGACGCACTGACAACAGTGACATACTTTCTTTCCATTTCGTGGGAACTGTATGGTGACAAACGGTAGTAATGAAAAGGTTCTATCCCCTGAACTAGACACGAGAGGAGACTCGCGCAAAACAAACCCCAATTCAAAACGAAACGGCGAAAAGGAGGTTGTACCCAGGTCTCTCCCCTTCTACATAAAAGAATTTTAGCTGCCATTTACAAATTAGAGGTTCGACTATCGAGAAGAGAAAAGCGGTATGGTAGGTAGTCACTGAACATATCGTCTGTTTGCTCGTCGTTTTTTGGGAAGTCCAGTACGGGAGGGTCCGGGCTGCGAATGAGGCAGTTCGTTGGATGGTCCAAAAACACGAGCATCAAAAACAGTTCAGTTACTACCTACCATACTGCTTTTCTCTTCTTTTCATTTTCTACCTCTTTTTTCCAGATACAGCATCAATCGTAATGAAGAAATGAATTGTACATATTATGCACGACTACTTTTTTTATGGTTTATTAATAGGTAGGTATACCTACTCCTTTTACCTAAATGAGTTCAATTTTTTAACTTTTTCAAATTCTCACAATGTTGCGAAATTTTGTTGAATTTTAAGGATGATGTGTTACCCGTACGGCGGGGCAAAGTTAAAATTGGTATCCGACGCCTAAAAAAAAACCGTTAAGAAACCTACCCTCCGATTTTTTCTCTTTTTTTGACATCATTTCACTGCACTATAAGCTAAACACCTTTATCGGCATGTTAGATAGATAGATAGATATATTTATTTGTGTTATGAATAAATTACATATGCAGAGCGGTAACATGTAAATATTGTACCTACACACGTCAGTTTCTTAAAGCACACAGTGAGTGTGTGACATATAATAGTACCAAATCAGGTACAGTCTTTGAAGCAGCAGTCGCTTAATGAGAAAAAAGCTTTGTTGATCAGATAATTCTTAATGTTTGATTTGAATTGTTTCATCGGGAGATCTTTTATTTTATTCGGCAACTTATTAAAGAAGATTGGCGCGTAATAATTGATGGGTGATCTTGTCTTGTTTATCCGGTGAAAATCAGTTTTAAAATTATTACGGAATCTAGTTTCATAATGGTGATTTGGAGTCTTATAGTTATCCTTGTTTAGTTTTGCATATAAAAGGATTTCTAGACTGAAGAGTGAAGGTAGTGTAAGGATCTTTAAACTTTTGAAGCTGTCAATTGAACATTTTCTATATTCCACGTTGTTCACGATACGCACTGCTCGTCTTTGTAATTTAAAAACTCGCTTTGCAGCTGGGCTATGACCCCAACACAGTAGGGCGTACGACATCACGTTATGTATTAACGCATAATAAGCTGATAGTAGCGTGCTCTTAGATACAGTTCCTTTTAAGCAATTTAAGATAAATATATTTTTGCTTAGTTTTTTTGATAATTCATCCACATGGGGATTCCATGTTAGTTCGGCATCCAAATAGAGCCCCAGGAATTTTACCTTTACGGGGTTTCCCTCTGGCTTTTCTTTTTTTAATGTAAAAACCATTTCTTCGGTTTTGGTTTCATTGAGCTTCAGTTTGTTTGATATAAACCATTCCCGCGCCTTTGTCCGCGAGGACTCAAGTTTGTTTTGCAGAGTTTTTAATTCAACGTCATCCCTTATCAGGGTAGTATCGTCGGCATACTGTACGAAGTCAGTGACTGGGTCACAGTTCTTCAGATCATTTATAAATAGCAGAAAAGTGTGGGCCCCAGCACTGATCCCTGCGGTACTCCAACATCAATAGCCTTTATTCGGGACTGACATCGGTCTACTTCGACGTATTGATTTCTATTTACCAGATATGACTGAATCATCTTTACACTTAAGTCGCTTATGTTGTATCTGACGAGCTTCTCCAGCAGAATGTTGTGGGTCACACAATCAAGTATGTATCCAGTGGCGTAGCTACCGGTGCGCAATGGTGTGCAACGCGAACGGGCCCAAGGCCCCAAGGGGCCCAATGTGCCAAGTATTACGTTGCTTCAATCGTATAGACGTAAGACGTCTACTAACAAGTATACTTGTAGTACAATATCCTGGCACCAGCAGTCCTGCAGTTGCCACCTCATCCGGCCTTCCGCGCGTATTATAGCTGAATAATTAAAACCTTCGACATATTGTTACCAAAAATGTTACTCGAAAAGAATACAGAAGATATAATTGTCTGGTGTGAAAATATAGTAGGTACGCAGATATTCTAGGATCCTATCAAAGAAGTTAACAGAGCAATTTTTAAATATGAAATACTTAATTAAAGAGGACATAAATGAGAATACGACTGTATCCGAATGTTTTAAGATACTGATTAGGATTACTAAATACGGAGTGTTGCAGAGTGATCTCATTGAAGTATATACATTATTTGTACTTTTTCTTACTTTACCTATTACTACTGCCACTCCTGAGAGGTCTTTCAGTAAAATGAAATTAATAAAAAATTTCGTACGTAATTCCATTGGGCAAGAGCGTTTATCCAACCTTAGTCTTTTATCAATTGAAAGAACTCAAGCATCCAAATTAAATATTGAAAGGTTGGTGGATATGCTTGCTGCAGTAAAGGCCCAAAAGGTGGTGTTTTAATTTAAATGACAAGTTTATGATCACGTAGATTAGGATTAAAGGTTTATTTTATATTATTATTTATTAGTACCTACATATTATTAATGTTTTTCATTATTTGTGCAATTACTTCTTTTAACATTTAATTTTTACGTTATTTAATCCATGAATATTTTTTTATTTTACTTTGTGTTAAATGTTTTTAATGTATGTTTATGTTTTTTAAACAACATGTTACTTAAATGACCTACTCGTTTTCCATTTTTGTGAAGCGTCGAGGGGGGCCTCAATATCCATTTTGCGCACGGGCCCGGAGGGCTCTTGCTACGCCACTGTATGTATCTACTTACCTATATCAATATGACAATTTCATTTTAGTAATTAACCTGCGGTTTAGGCCGATCTTTTCACATCAAATGAATTTCTATGCGGACATTTGCTGATACAATCGTTTCCTGGTAATTTGTTTGTGGGATAATGTAATAAAGAGAATCTGCATATGCTATTTGCAAAATTTTTACTTCTTTTTTGTTTTTGAAGAGACCTTGACGAGAAACAATTTTTAATTTTCATTCAACTCTTTTTAAAAGAACCAATGTACCTAGGTAGTATACAAAGTGAACATAATTACGTGATCTCATATAATGCAATATTCCGATATCCTTGTGATATTCATGTATGTATCTACTAGTATTTAAAAAAATAGGAACGATTGGCGGTATACCTATATAGGTAAGGTACTTATGTAGACATTCCATTGTCACGGCAAACGACAAACGGCGTAATTACCTACCTAATTTTCTATTAAACATGCGACAATTGTTTGGGCGTGCTTAGCTCCTCTTAATAAAAATTTTTCATTTTATTGTTACATTTAGTAGGTATCATTAAAATGGTATCTCAATTCCATTAAATAAAACGTTACGTAACTTAATTTTTTCTTTACCGCAATCGTGGTTTGTTTTGTTGCATAATTTAGCGACTATTTAGAAAAAGGGGTAATTTAGTTTAACCGTATGACAAATAAGCGTATCCCATATTCAAAAGCATATTATATAATTAGTTGGTTATACGTTTTCCGGAGGTTCGTCCTCTGATGATGGTTGCATGGTCATATCTGAACGTTGTACTTATGTGAACACGGCACATGGATCTGGCTACTTGCCCGATGTAATTATTGATATTATTTCTTTACTCCTATTATTTACCGTCCATTGTAGAGAAAGAAATAAGTACCAAATTATATACAATTTTTGTAAAACATATGTGCTTGATACGAATGGATGTTATTGTTATAGGTATATTACACCGACGACGTGTATCGGTACTTCAACCTGCTGTTCCCTTTATACTGTCATGCGATATTATTTCATTTGCGTGAATACATTATTCTAAATATTAACTTCTTTTATATACTTAATGTAAAGTAGACCTAAGTTTCACAAAAGTAGTTTCCATGTTAGACTATTTCACATTCATTTCAAGCTTTCAAGTAATTAATCCATGAACAACTAATGCTAATTCGTGTACTTTTTAGGAAATCTTTTAACAGGATATGACTAATAGAACCTATATTATGCAGCTCATCGCCATTTTGTTTTAGTCCACATGGCTAAATGTACTTACATCAAATTTCAATACTTTTCGTCTTTTCCGTATAAAATCTACTATACATATTTTATTGCCTTCTCTACCAGGAAGCTTAAAAAAATGAAACCTAAACGTAATATTGATGATTAGGTTTCAGCAGAGAATCATTCATGTTTAACAACAAGCAACGATAAGTATGGGAACCTAACAAAATAAAATGATCATTGATGAAACTAATACAACTTGGTACTTAATTATTATTCGACCTCATATCCACGAGATCTTAGTTTTGTTGTTTTTTATTTATGTTAACCAAACATAAACATGTTATACATGGTTGGAGAGCATTTCAAATGAGGATTTTGATAAAGTAAAAATCCAATATGGCGCCCATAAGAAAAATGAAAGTTGACTTTGGCCGTGCGCAACTTAGTAGGCCTAGAAATTTGTTGATGCCATTTTTAAAATTGCCGTATCCTCTTACCTATATCCTGAGAATTTCATGACCTTAACTTCTATAATAAAGAAAATATTGCTGTTTTTCGAAAGTGCTACTTTTTGGTTTTCGCCCTGTATCTACGTAAATAATCGTGATATAGGTAATCTGATTATGCCACCGATTTTTTCTTTTAAAAAGAGCTCATAAGTACATACCTTATCGGTTTTTGGCTAACTCTTATGGTTATTGCTGTACCCCATCAAAACATCGAATTTGGCCCACCCTGTAGTGTTGGATGAACTATTGAATTCATCAGGAACTTCTGCTGCAACAAAGTCATCATTCTGTAAAGACATTCTATCGCAGAGTCATGTATCATAATCCATTAAATCCATTTATTGCCGTTGAGAGCTTTTACAAAACCGTTCCCAAAAAACTGTAACTACTCGACCCAGGTTGCTACTCATCCAATTCATAAAGATGACGTCAGTGGCTGCAGTTGATGGGTACAGCGCAGTGAGAGACATAATTAAACAATTGCGCATGTTTTCTGTCATAATTTATTAAATTTATACCTATTGTAGTTTTGGTATGAGTATTATAAGTAAAATTAAAACGAAAAGCGCTTTCTTGTCCCCTGGGAAATCTTCGAATTTTTTTATTCTGGTATAGGTACAATCGCTTGGATAGGAGAATAGTCATTCATCATCTTCGGATTTATCCTCGCATCCTGAAGAGATCGCCAAACAAATTTTTATGGCGGTAGTTCCCTTTTTCGTGGACTCGGTTTGTCAAATTAAAATTTTTGTCAACATTTATCAAATAAGATTATCAGTAAGTAGCTCTCATAGTGCGATTGAAGCTCATGGCGCTTGTCGCACCAGTGCGTTCGTTATATTTTAAGATTCATCAAAAATCTAGAAATTTTCTATAGCTATAAGATTTTTTCTACCCCAATGGTTTTTGAAATAGTTAAAGTTTTTAGAAAGGTTAAAATGCTTATTAAGTAAGGCTGCAACGGTTTGATATAATTTTAACATTCGTATCAGAATTTTTCATCAACTTTCTAATAGCGACCGTTATTTGTTAAATTAAATGTTCAAAGTGCCTGATGCGTCAACTAACTTCTCGGTAGATTCGAAAAGAAAATTCCTTAACTACACGATTAATCATAACACCGGGACTATTTCTTATTTCTTCTCTTTTACCTATTCAGTGAATTTGGGCGACTTGCATAAACTGTCGATTTGAAGTAGTTACAGAGAAAATAGTCCAATGCTACTGATTACGGAATATGTAATCCAAATATTCTCGCACTTGAAAAATGCGGTGGGGCTCTATCTTGTTGGAACCACACATTGTAATCAGGAATGTCGTTACCTACTTTATTTAGAAAGATGATGTTTAATACGGGCACGAGCTCAGATTGCAAAAATTCCAAATATCGCTTCACTTTGTAGAGACGCCATTTTTCTTATTTTTTTAAAACATTTTAAAACCTATGTTTGGGAAATTATTTTTTCTGTTGCTACATGTCGAGGGGCTTCATGCGGATTTTCCACAAGCGAAAGCAACATATTTACTTTCGTATCTTTCTTTACAGCTGGACAACTGCTTCTAGGACGGTCCCTACAGAACCCAGCACCTTATTATTAATTATTACATTTTTGAACAATCTTCACAGCTGTTGCTTTTGAAATTGTCTCTTTCTCGGGATATTTTCCTTGAAAAACATGACATACCTCTTCATAATTTCGATTGTTTAGTGTTTTATAACGTTATTAATTCTTTTCTTAAACTTGCCGATTGCTATATAAACCCTCATTGTAGTCTATATAAGAATTTATATTCCTTGGGTCTCCGTCAAGTAAACCATTTTTAAAATAGTAACACTTACATTTAACAATAATAATACTTCGATTGAAATGAAAAATACAACAAGGATCAAACCTTTGACAATAGCACATTTGATTTTTCGCCAACACGCGCCCCTAATGGATGAAAAAAATTGTGAACATTATTTCAATTCCTATCAAATCGTTTAACTGTTACAGCCTTAATAAATAATGTATTAAAAAACTAATTTTTTTTATTTTGATTGAGGATAAACAATAAAATCGACGGGTCCGAGCAATTATTGTTAATGAAACGAACAGATAATTTTTACTAACGTGCTTCCAGACTACGTGCTCATATTGTACAAATATCAAAAGAACCACCATATTATGCCAAATAAGATGTGATTATGTTATTTCGTTTAAAAATATATTAATATAATTTTAAAATTTCCCGAACTTAGCATAAGTAATATCATAAAAAGGTGGTGTGTACGATACCAAAATTTTCCTTCCAACACAAACTCTTTTTCTCTAAACTCCACATAAGCAATTATATCTAATACTAGATAATAATAATAATATTTGAGTGGAATTACTTGTTATTATTATAATCGATACAAACTTATTTCAGTGTGAGGAAGTCATTTGAGATATTTATTCGTTAGATCTTACCTCATCTTGCCCAATCATCCCATACCTAAGTAAAAATTGAACAATTGTTTTTTATGCAATACAAATTCAAATTCATTAGAAATTGTTGTGAAATTTATTCAGCTTTTAGAATATTCGATCTTGTTTCTTAAATACGCACTATCAGGAGTAGTATTATACATATTGTGTTAAAAATATGTTAACTTATTTTTGATTTTCAAAAAAACGAGTAACTATCAGTATTAATTATCAATGTTAATATCATGCGGTTATTTTATTATGGTAACTTTGAATGCTGAACAAAATTTTGCCACAAATTGAAAAAGTACCTACACTCTTTTCCAAATTTTTTGTAGGTTTTTGCACTTTTGCAGCCGCTCTGCTCCCAATGACATGTAATTGCCTGCATAATGTTCAATTTCTTAAGTTTCGTTTCAAAATACCATTAGAATAAAAAGTATTTTGAATACAGATATTTTGTAAGACCTTTAATTATTATTATTTTCTAATTAATACATACCTATTATTTGGAAAAATCTATCTACTAGTAAAATCCTTGATTGGGTCCATATTAATGTTGTTTAATACAGTCAAAATGGGGTAATAGGTACATATATCAATCAGTTGCACTAAACCTTCCCCATGAAATTTTAGTAAATGAGATAATGCACAATTGATACAGATCTTTATTTATTAAACAACTGAAAAACTATCATTCAACTGTTCTACAAAGTATCTATCCCTCTAGACCTACTTATATTAATTAAAGAGATATAACTTATACAGGATACTACAATCAAAATTTCATGGGGAAGGTGTAGTGCAACTCATGTCACAAAAGTCGCGTTTTGATGTATAGTAATTAATAACCCTCGTTTATTCTTTATTACCGCTCCCTTTCTCCATTCTTAATCACAGAAATAAATTTATTAAGAAAAATGAGATATTTATATGGTTTCGAAGAAGTGTGAATTATGTACTTAACAGCAGCTAAAATCCTAAAGTCTAGTTTCATAATCTTTGCCTCAAATATTAGTTTGTGTTCAAAGGAACCGTCCATATAGGTCAAAGTGACCGCATTGGCGCCTTAAGAAAATAGCTTTAAACTGTTACTAAGCGGCTAGATAATGGACTTAAGACCTCCTGGTGTGCTTGACAGCCTTGCTGACACATCACTATAGCCTCCATCCGCTTTAATGCTCTTAAACGGTCATAATAAGTATAAAAAGGCGTTGTTTCTGATAATAAAATTAAACTAGACCTTTTTTATATCTCAACTAGTAAATGTTCCGCAGTCACATAAAGTAAAAAGAATAACTGGACGCGGTAACTGCTTATTACGGGAATAAGGGAGGTCGCGTGTCCCATAACAAATTTCTGATATAACGCCCTTTTCGACACAGCTTGAAGTTGCAGCGTTCGCTGCACGTGTTTATGCGTAGCCCATGAATAACAGTTATTATTAATTTTGTTAGATTTTGGGTAGATTTTGGGGCAACTGACAACTGTATACGTGTACGCGGTAGTATTCACTAATTAGCACAAAAGCAGAAGCTGTAATAAATATATTTGTCATCTGCGATTTCCTGTCGGTAAATGTAACACGAGAGAAATTCGATACGTTATATTGTGTCCGGTGTTCATTCTATAGTTTCTTTCGCTTTTTGGAGAAGTACCACACACCGGATATGCGCTATTGTTGAACGTCTTTTGTACTTGCAATCTGTAAACTGTTACAATTGCGGTTTTGCCAAAATGCTTTCGGAAATTACTGACAGCTTTTGATGTCTTCGTTTTAATCGCACCGTATAGGTCTCAAATTTTTATTGAATACCTATAAGGTTTTTATGTGTCCTCGCATTCCGAATTTATCCCTATTCAATTTGTTGTTTAGGTACTAATTAGTAATCAATGTTATTAGTAAGCTGTAAATTTAAATTTGTAGGTGAATTTAGTTTTTGGTGCTAAATTCTCGGTGCAATATCAAAATTTAAGTAGCGTCATAAGTCATTTGTAATCAAGTTTCCAGAATTTGTAATCAAACGGTATCTCTTAATTAAAAAAAAAACTGTTGTGCGGTAACTTCTCACGGGAGTCGCACCACTTTCAGGAACAATATTTCTTTTGAATCAATATTTGGCAGGTGGTATGTAACAATTTGTAAGTCACTTTATTACTATATACAGTCCAAAATGCGCTCGGGGGGCTAACTCTGTATAACCCCTTTCAATTTTCTTCAAGAAACGATTCTACTTTCTGTTACTCCTTGTAAAACTCTTTTGAGTTTGTCACTTTCTGGAATTCATTCAATTTCCTCGCAGTAGCTCCTCCACGAGTCACGTTTTGCCTTTCTTATGGCCTTATTGTATTCGGTGAGGGTGGTTCGATATATGAATCCCATTCCCTGGGTTTTTGCTATATTTAAAAGCTTTGTAGTCTGTTCCCGCAATGAGAGAGTATCTCATGCCATCAGGGCATTCACCATTTCTGGCACCTAAGTACCATATTCAATTCTTTTTGAAAATTAATACGACTGAGGGGTAATTGGAGGAGTCTCGTAAAAAGGAATCTAAAGGGCTCCAGTTTGTGGGAAAGGGGGTGGGAGGAGTCGAACGTAGTCTGTGGTGATAGGTTTTCTGAATATAGAAATTTCCAGGGATTGGGCTTGCCTGGAGATAGTTAAATCCAACAAATTCAGGGATTTGTTGATTTCTTTTTGAAATGTGAATGTGATATTGGAGTGAAGGTTATTGAGGAGTTGGAAAACATCTCACCTACCACCATGACTTAAGTTCCCGCAATTTTTTTAATCAATGTTATACATTTTCCCGTAAGTATCTAATTTTCCTTAACTTATTATTACCATAACCTCTTCACAGCATGGTTTCTGTTTCATCAACTTTCACCTTGTATGGGATCCTTGTGTTCCCTTCAAATTTATCATTTAATTTTCATTTAAAGAAAGGCAAGTTGGATCACACTGGTGCCCAACTCATGTACCTACTCGTTTTAGCGGTGTTAGTGTAGACGTCACCTCATGTAAATTCCTTCATCGTATATTTATTATAAGTTACCATGTTATCAAATTAATTACTATAAGTATACAATTTGTTGCTCTATCTTAACGTTTATGTACCTATACAGTTTTTAACAATTAGTATTCGACCTGAACATGATAAGTTTTTAAACTATCGAAACTAGTCGCCTGCCTATGTAATTCATCGTAATTTCCACAATTTAATTTAATAAAATCATCCATGGGGAAGGTTTAGTGAACTTATTACCTATCTATTTGGTTAAATTTGCTACCCCATTTTGAGTTGTACCATAGGCGATGGTTGTACTAACACTTAACCTTTGCAATCAATTTTTCAACGTTCTAAGCTTTTAAATTTACATTTCAATTACACATAAATTAAACATCAGTTATGGACCCACCAAAGTGAACATTTTAATATTTTAGGTAGGTATACCGTGTGACAAGTTTCAAAACGAGACATAACCAATGCGAAATCACATATGTAGTACCTATTTTCAGTTTGCTTCTCACCAGTTTCATCTACAAGAACGGTGTACTTACTAATTCACTGCTTTTTAATTAGGAAAAGGCAATTTTCAAAAGTTAAAAAATATGAGAATGTCAAATTCGAATAATGTTTAATTAATTTTTTGACCTGTTGCCTATTTCTTTTAATAATCAAATCTTACTCAATTCATTGAAATAATTGTGTTATGGTTATTTATTATTACGCATTTGATTATACACATTATTAGAAATTTACGAAAATCCTCGTTTGACACTGTTTTAATAGAGTTTTGGAACGTAAGGTTCCTAGTCTATAGAGTGCCTGCAATTCCAATATAATAATAAATAATTAACTATTAACAATTAACAATAACAGAACTAAAAAAATTACAACAAATATTCAAATAGTTCCCCATTTTTATGTAAACAATCCTCCTCCCCCAAATTATAGAATGCCCTTCGAACTTGTGCGAGTTGTTGATTATTAACGAAAGCACATTTTGGCAAAGATTGCCTCCCTCAGAGAATTAATATTTGGGTGACGAGTTTTGTAAATTTTGTTTTTAGATGGCCCCACAAGAAAGCGCCCAAGGTACTAAATCGGGTTATCTGGCCGGCCAGTTAATAGTGCTAACTCGACCAATCCAATCATTAGGAAAAACTTCGTCTAAACAGGTTCTTACGCCTATACCAAAATAAGCTTGACAGCTATCTTACTGAAACCAGACCTCATTTGCTAAGAGTTCCCTATAATTTTCTGAAATTCAATTACCAATTATTTCAAACGGTCCAATGATACGATTATTAAAAATGCCTGCCCAAATATTAATTTTTTGAGGGTAGTGGGATCTCGTTGAAAGTTCTAATCTCTGGTTTTGTTGCGCCGAATATCTTGTATTCTGTACGTTTGGTTCATTATTTAGAGTAAACGTGCACTCGTCAGTAAAGCAAATCGATGAGAGAAAGTGGCGAACTCGATCTCCATAACGTCTTCACAAATAAATCCCTGCTTTCTTCATCTACTGCCAACAACTCTTGATGGCTGCGGTTTGTACGGGTGATAGCTGCGTTTCTTCGGGATATTTCGCACAAGCTCCCGAGAAACATTACATTCTTCTGCTACAACTCTCGTACTTGTTGGATTTTGATTGACTAATGCTACTACTCGATCCTAAGTTCTGCATTACCCTACCTTCGAAGTCATTAATACAGACGTTATGGGTCGATCATCGTACAAATCTTGAAGTCTTCGCAAACTGCCAGCGCTAATTGTGTTGCTCCCTTTGTTGGAACAATACTAGAATTGCAATTGATCTCTGTCGTAACCCGTAAGAAACTTTAAGTTTTGGAACACCCAAATTAGCTACTTAAGTAAATGGACAGGATAAGTACAGAAATGCCGCATAATTTTTAGTTTTCTTCACTTTACATTTGCATCTGTCTTGATGGCTCGAAAATTTCCTCCCAAAATTAGATTTTTCCTTCGTTAATACTTTCTAATAACATACCTAATACTAATTCGTGAACAACAAATTAAAGGTTAATTTGAAATCTGTGTGTATGATGTAGTATTTCATGAATATCTTTAACTCTAGATGGCGCCATTATGATTGGGTTACTAATTATGAAATTAAGATTACAAATTAGTACGTTCGACTTACTAATTATTACTTGGTAATACAAAGAAATTTAACCATTTCTCTATGTTTTGGGACACTCAACACTCGTGAAGTTACAAATTGTTATTGATTGTATGCATATGAATATCGTTTGATTCTGGAAGGTTGATTACAAATTCTTATAAATGACTAATTAATGACGCTACTAAACATTTGATATTGGAAGATACTGTGGCTAACGAGAATTTAGCCCCAAAAACTGTTTTTGTTGAAAGATTCGAAAATTCACTTACAAATTTAGATTTTTAGTTTACTGTAATAACTTACTAATTAGTAAGCAACAAATTGAATATAAATTCGAAATCTGAGGGGCTAGCTTCATGGACATCTTAAGATGAAGCGGATGATTTATACTTATCATTAAACAAAACCGAATAAACTAAGCCAGCGTCGATAAATAAAATATGAGTGCGTGGGATGATACATGTGACATCTTAACCTCAATGACGCATAATTCTTCTGATACGCGAATAAAATTGTTTATGAGGGAGGGTCCACTCCAATAAATTAACTCTGAATATATTGTTTGATTTATGAGTAAAAAAATTTTCCATACCGGACAATTGATTTATATAGAAAGTTTTATTTTAATTCTGTACGACAAAGCGTTATACAAACAAATTAATAATTTTTATTCCAACTTCAAATAAAAATTAAAGTCGATAGAAGTTACACAAATGAAAATGTGTATTATTTTCACATGGCTGCGTAATAAATTAGGTGTTGTGCAGTGGTTATTGAGATTCATTGTTCTGGAAACATCAGGGTGGGATAGCCATATAGGTCGAAGGGATATGGGATCATACAACGCGTATATCAGTCGATTCAATGAATATTTTGCACTGCCCGGCTATTTAGTAATCAATGAGTGTAAAATTTATTCATCATCATTGCTTTGTCGTCCTATGGGAAATTCAAGTAACAACTCTGGCTAGACATTTCGCCCATGTACATATATACAGAAGTAACATAACTTCTTCGTTATTTTATACTTACAAACAATATTCATTTCATAGGTATATGAAAGTTTAATCGAATAAATCTACAAATATGAATAGATAATCTTAACTACGTTTTGCTCCGTCGCGTCGGTAGTATGTACATCTAATCAAAATCCTGAATTTTTCATGAAAACTGTTACTAGTGAACAAATACATACCTATTACTGTATGTACGTGTACATATAGGACACAAATTGGTTAAGTTTAGTCGTTTACCTTATTTATGCATCCAAAAAGACCATCAAATTTGTTATTTCAAGTATGCCCATGCCTAAAGTGCGAATTTAAATTGCACAAATTAACTGCACTGCCGCATCTAATAATTTACTAAAAACGATAATAATTCATTTCGTTTGTTCTTTCTTCGAGTGACAGATAGAATAAATTACAAACATATTGCAGCACACTGTCACCAATGTAACCAAACCTCAAAAGCATTTTCGGCTTTGACTTTACATTTGAACCGTATGAATGGAAAGAGCGCTCTCCCTTGTTAGTAATAGCCTTTAATGGGCCCATTGCTATGAAATATGGAATGTCTCCCTCGGGTAACGTGCACAATGCTTGATGGTTTTGTAAGAGACGTATGGTTGGTGGTATCGTCTCTATTGTATTTCGAATCTAGTGCGCCGCGTAATGTCCTATATAAACATTGACCGTATAAATTTCTACTAAACTAATACATTTTTGTTTAGATACACTTGATCATTGTATTCCTACACTTCTTAACACCTATTTATTTCTAGTAGCTCATTTACGTACATTTTTGTCACCGCAAGTGGCTTTTAGACTACAATCATCCCTTTTTAAATCTGCTCCGCTTGAGAGATGTACAGGGTGAAAACGAAAAGAATGCAGTTTCTAAACAGTTTCATTATTCATCTGTTATTAGAGGGACGAAGACAATAAACAAAAAGAAATAACATAAAACAAATAATCAAAATTTGTGTACAAAAATATGATGCGATAAAATATTGACTCACTGCTTATAATATCATTTGTAAATCTTGTCGAAAACAACCAAACTTTTCGGATTGAGATGCTTAATTTGGATAATGTATCAAAGAATGGAATTTGCACTTCAATTCTGAAAAGGGTAAACAGAAAATTATGTTAAACAATTATTGTTTCCAAAAACGAAAGGATTCGTTACTAAAAATTTAACATTAAACTTCGCTCAAAGGATTATAAAAACTCCAAGTTTAATTATTATTATACTAGCAAACAAAACGTTTCAACTTTTTAAAGCTAAAACTAAAAAACTGGATTAGTAATCAAATTTAAAAATGTCAAAGTAAGAAAATGATTCATTATGCACAAGATTATGAATCTTATGCTCATAATTAGTGACGTTTCGTAATTATTTCTAAATCTAGAGATACGTTACAATGTGCCCAGCAAAATGTACAAAAATCTTTCTGTAGATATATTCTAATACCATAATGAATTCAAAATTGTCGCCCAGAAAAAATACCATAACAAAATATACCTATGTTTCTCCTACTATAATGATTAAGTTATAATTTTAAATTTCGTCCTACTTTCCCTTCTTTGAACATAACAATTTTAATAATCACAAAGATCCAATGTGGAGCACAAGGATAAGAAAGGTAACTACGCTAAATATAGAAGGGCGGGAATTTTGCTGTGTTCATTTTTAAAATCTTCATTGGTTGTTATCCGATTTCTGAAAATGTAAAATTATTTTTGATCCAGCAGATAAACCCATTTTGTACTTACATTGCTAGTCAGGATCTAAAACTTGAAATCATTCGTATCCAGCAAGAATTCATGGGAGTGAAGTGACAGCTGAAAAAGCAACTCCTATTGGAAGGTTACTAAAGGCCTCGAAAGGCAAGTTATGCAGAACTCTCCTATTTGAAATAAAAAAGCGAAAAGATTCGCAAATCACCCCGCAACTACATTTCAACCGAATGAAAGAAAGGAAATATATACAAGAAGAAGAGATCAAGCGATAAAGGCCTTTGATCTGATCACTGGGGAGGTACCTATTGAACAGCTTTCAGAGAAAGTAATTAGTAAACTAATTGATCAATGCTTGGTTTAGACTGCAATATATCTCAAAGGTATGTAAGGTGGCGGAGGTAACGACAGACGATTCAAAAATCAGGAAAACCTCAACATGAAGTACATAACGTCGTACAGGTCAATAACATTTCTCCCAGTAATATCCAAACGATGCGAAAAATTTCTGATAAAAAGGATCACATTAATAATCTGATCTTAATACATCAATTTGGACTCAACGATTGACCAAGCGCACAGGATCACCAATATCATTGAACTGGCATTGGAAAAGACAAGAACTTAGAATAAATATAAAAAAATTTGCGGTTGCTTGTACGTGACTCCAAGCTATCAATCCACAACAAGTTACTGCTCTACGATCAAATCATCGAGCCTGTGTGGAGTGAAAATATCATTCTGATAATAGAACGTTTCTGGACATCAAGAACAGCAACATGCCAACATCCTCAGATCTAGGGAAACTAAGTCTAAGTATGTCCGCAGAACTTCGAAGAAAGGCCCCACCAAATTTTGATTTTCGAGGCCATCTAGCTCCTGGATTTCATACCTACTAATAGAAAACTAAGGGCTACGTACTGTCCAGTAACACTACTTATGCAGATTAAAAAAACACATAAAAAATTAGGTTAGAAACAAATTACTTATTGAATAAACATATGAACAAAATTCAAAGCCTTCTACATTTCACTTAGTCATATCTACCCTTAATTTTTTAGGAGATAGGGGATATATTAGATTTTTCCATTATTGATATCGTCATAAAAGTACTTTCTCTCGTATCGTCACAAGCGGAGGGGTTGATAATCGCGGTCTTGGTTACTACGTAATTTTGAACCATTTCGAACATTAATTTAAGACCATTGCTTGCTTCTGAGTTAAGAATTTTGTTTCGCATCTAAAGTGCTAGAATTCCCCCCGAGGCTAACTTTTATAATGTGCAGGGTAAGAAATAATACTCTAGGTGGTAGTGGTAAATCACGGAGCCGAGCCAATTTTCATCAGAAGAAAGCAGACCTTATTATAATACTCGTATCTAAGGTTTGAGAATGTACGGTGACGGAGGATCACAGGTACACATATTAAGATCGAACTCTAACACAGGTACGTGGCACACAAAGATGACATGCCTCAATGCGTGAATTAACACGAAGAAGGCCTTCAATTTTGTGTCAAGGAGAGAAATAATTAGGGACTTAGAACACATGGGCGCACCTAAATTAAATACCATGTAAGAGTTATAGGCAGGTATCTCACAAGGAAAGATCACGACGCCGCATCGCGCCGGCGCCGTAGAGAAAACCTTGGGGCCGGAACTGTGAAATACTATGTATGACGGACGACGGTGTGTTGAAGTTTCCGGTACCCTGCCACAGTAGTGGTGTTCGCTGACGACATCACTATGGTGGTGACGGACAAGCACCTGAAAATAACGACAGAGGCAGCACTGAATAGAAAATAAACGAGTGCAAGAAGACTTAACTGTCTCTCTTAATGGCAAGATCTCTTTTAAATAAGGTACGACTAATTGTTATTAAGGTGGCCAGTGCATGCAGAACGGTTGCTGGAAGTTCAGGTGTGCTCCCGGTCCATATTTTGGTGCGAGGAAGTGTAGAGAAATGGGATAGGTAACAATATAGGAAAAATGGCAGAGAGAGTGACAACAACGAAATAGCTGAACCAAAACTCTAATTAATTAAACTTAAAGTAGTGGCTAGAGCACAGCCACGGCCATGAAAAACGGGGCATACCTATGCAACATCATTTGAGGAGAAAATGGCGGACACTGAGAGGCACGCAATATTTATACGTCCCAGATGAGTTAACCGACAAAATGGAAAAGGCGATCATCTCGGACAATGCAGTAGACACGATGTTTGAGAAACGCGAACATTGGGAGACTATATGGAAAGGTGCATCGCTAGAAAAAATTTTAAGTTAGAGAGTGGGGGGGGGGGGGAGAAGAAAGCTAATGATTTCCTGTACAGGCAGAAGAATGTCCGACGATGCATGGTTGTACAAGGAAAATGATTTGGGAGTAGTTCGTGAAAAGAAAGGTGGTTTGCTTCTCTACTAAGGTACCGTTCTTATCTCGGGTAGTTTGGTCCTCAGCATTAAATTATGTCCTCAACTAACAATAAGATGCGATTCTTACTTTGTGTGGTTTGTTCCATTGCTAAGGGGTGGTTGCTCAAGGTTTCAATATTTTTGTTTATTTTCCAGCGAAAGTATGATTGTTGTATCGTCGCGTCGTATAGTTTGATTTTTTTTCGCTGACGAGAGAATCTCTTCTCGACAACCTTTGATTTCATTTAGAAATTAGGTACTGCAAAACGTGTAGTTTAAAAATATGAGACTTTTTTAACTTTTAATGCGAAATATGGTGACTTTTTTAAAGAATGTGAAAAAACATTTGAAAATGCCTAATATATCTTGGTAGGTATTCATTTGTATTATAACTATCCAAACCCTATACATTACGAGTAACAGTCTATTGATGAACACACAATCTTTGTAAAATATCTTCTTGTCTGTAACCGTAAACACTGGTTTAACATGGAATGTCACAATGAAAATTAGAGAATCAAGGAGTAGACCAGTCGATGTTATTTCGATAGCAACAAACAAAGCACCAACCCAGTATAAGTCGCCAAGACAAATTATGCATTGTTTGTAATTTGTGGCATTATTGCTTATTCCGCTACAAAGGCAGGGTCCAGCCATTCTGGTGTCTGTAATGAATTGCAATACACGTAAAAAACACTGCAGTATATAAGATATTTAGTAAATAAATGTTCACAAGAGAGAAATAGTCGTAACTCAAATTTGTTCTCCTTTCAGACTTACTATTAAGATTTTAATTTTCTTTTGTACACAAATTAATCTTAGGTATAGCTTTTCTTGAATAGCGATAAAAAATCGATTTAGGATACAAAAGCGAATTGTATTTGCGAACCCTTCATAACGTTTATGTGTCCAACGGGATTTCGAACCCTATACTAATTTCTAATTCACAACATGAGTGTCAAAAGGATTTTGTAAAATTAGAATGGATATCCAACTGAGCTTTTAATTAATACCACAAAATAAGTGGAAAATAATAGCTGCAGTTGATAATCGAGATCAAATCAGTCATGCGATAAGATCGAAGAGACAAGTTTTGCTCTTACGCCCTTTTAAAATTTGTTTGTTGTTTTCTATACCTATATGTATACGCGACGCACCTTTTAATAAATGAAATTAAACACACGTTGACAGCTGTGTTGTGTATTAAATTGATTGTCGAATTTAAATATTTAACCTTTGGCTGCTTTGAAACGCAATCACCTTTCAGTAATTTATTTATAAATGCCTGGCACCTTTAATTAGAACACAAAACTTTGTAGATGTGAGCTCGGTTTTACCGCCCAGAAAGGGCGATGTGGGACCTTCTCTTAAAGAATTAATCACTCCGTTAATGCGAAGATGCTTAACAGATGTTAAACACGTGTCGCAACAATTTTTCCAAATTTGAAAGATATTTTTTTATTGTCAAAAAAGTGTGGCAAATTTCTCAATTTAAACATCGATCAAGGAAATAGACCCAAAAAATACTCTCATTAACCACATGCGTAACCACATCCTACATTATCGTTTGTCCACTTAAGTCCATTAGCGTATTGAAATTAAGTTGTTAGCAACGGTGTGCGACGTCCACGTCACATGGCAAGCATCCATAAATAATTAATTAAATTATTATTTAAGTATAGACTAATTTGGTCATTGTTATGAACATGATCATTCGGTGATTTGAAGTTAAAATATATTTGAGATGTACAACAAATTACTTAACAATAAGGTACTTATAAAGAATGAAATTGCGACGGTTCGTCTACCGTGACATTCAATTGTAGTTATACCACTCTCATTATTACAGATTTCAGAATAATTCCATAAAACATGTGAACATCATATGTTTTGTAAAATATACAAGGAAACCATTATTATATACCGAACAGAAGCTTAATTACAATAATCTGACGGTTCTTTTGTGTACCTACGTAGCTTCTACTATAATGGCCAATACATTTTACAATTTTACCGCTACATTGTCATGTGGTAGAAGATGTGGTTTTACTGACTTATACCTATACGTTTGTGGTTGTGGTTTTAACGAGTAGGTACTTTAAAGGTGATACAATCATCTGACGAATGTTGGGTTTTCATTGAATGTTCTTTTCTATTTTTACTTTGATTCACTGCTGGGTAAATGCCACAAGTTTGCGCCTTACTTCAAACGATAGCATGGAACGGGTTTTGTATATGTGTTTCAAAAAATACCACTCGTAAGTATCACTATTGACAATGGTATCACACAGCAGTGATGAAAACTTTGGTCCCTCAAGACACGAGGCGTTTTACGTGCAAGGATAACTGAGATTCAAAGAACTCACATGTAATGAGATATTTTAGAATAAATTATAATGGCGATCCTTTTAAATCCTGAACTAATTGGAGTCACATCTGAAAATCTAGATTGCCATTTCCGAAAATCTAACCTTCCCTTTCGATATCCCTCTATGAGTCTATGCGGTTAATAATAAAATTAAGTGATTAACACAAAGCCTAATAGGTACTTTAGATGATTTAAAAAAGCGAATTACAACAAAAACCAATAGAATATCTGATATTTTAAACAATGTTCACAGAAAAGCGAACTATATTAAGTAATAAGTTGGAGTAGATGAAGAAGTTGATGGAAAACATTTTGAGTAGCTGTTGAGACAATAAAGTTTAATTTACAATTTGTGTCTGTTATGCTTGTTTTCCAAATACATAGTGGCAAGTATTGCTGAAGTATTTAAAAGTCTTTGCCTAATCGAATTTTATATTATGTGGGAAAATAATGTACCAGAGTAAAAACTTTGGTAACCCCACTTTAAACGTTTATAAAAAACTTATGAGGCGAATATTATCAAACAGATTTTATGTGAATCACTATTTCTTTATGTGTAAGTAGGTAATCGTATTTCATAATTTTTATTGAATTTAGCGAATTAGTAGCGAAATGTGTTCTAGAAAACACGATTTTTCACGTCAATATTTGAGAAACGTCAATCTTAATTACCTAATAAAAAGCTATTCACTGGAATACAACATTGCAATAATGAAAAAACGTCTGGTTCTTTAATTCCCACATTCTTCCAAAAATTGTTACGTCATGCAATAAATAAAATACGATAATTGAGATTTATCAATTTACAACACTTTTAACAGAAGGAGGAGGTTATACAGGATGTTAGTAAATAAGTGCGACAAACACTAGGGGGTGATTCTGCATGAAAAAATAATGACAGTAAAACGTATAGGTCTGCAAATGCTTAGTTTTCCGAGATACGGAGTGTTAAAGTTTTTCTTAAAACCTGACGATTTATTTATTTCTCTGAAACCGATCAAGATATGCAAATGAAAATTGGTGGGTTTTAAGAGGTAGTGAACATGCAAAAGAATTTTATGTTCATCATAGGCGCGCATACGGGTAATGATCTCAATTTTTTTAAAGAAAAATATGGTACGCCCCTGAGATATTTCAAATTAAAAATTATTTTTGAATTCCTCGTTTAATTTGTGACAAAAAATCTCAAATTTCATTTGCATATCTCGACCCGTTTCAGAGCAATAAATAAATCGTCAGTTTTTAAGAAAAACTTAACACCCCGTATCTCGGAAAACTAAGCATTTACAGACATACGTTTATATAGCAAACTGTCATTATTTTTCATGCATAATCACCCCCTAATGTTTGTCGTGCTTATTTACTAACATCCTGTATATTGTTCAGAATTAAATGGCTGTATCAGTGCAGTTCGCGGGAATGAAAGCACGGTGGAACACGTAGCTATTATAGGTATACACAGTGCTCCAAAAGTATGAAATATCGTATACATCTTTGTAAATATCCATTTTATGAAGAATTGTTTCAAATAAAAGTCATTTGGTATTTAGTTTCTGATCACATGGCAACTTTACTTTTTTTTAAACAAAAGTGCAACAGATAAAAATTCGTATTTTTAATGACAAGTATACCATAGCCAACCTATTTGGTAAAGTGTTTTATTTCAAATGTACTTTAGTGACCTGTCAACTAGTTTATTTAAAATGGTTCAATCGCTCAATTTTGAAGAACTGCGGATCGAAATTTTAATAATTCTGGGATATGTGATTTGTTCCACAACTTTGCACCCCGAATACATTTCTCAGTCTACGCGTCTACGGTAAGCAAAATTTTCCATTAATTTCAAGAAACGGGATCTGTGAAAGATTTACCAAGGACTGGAAGATTCGCAGCGACAACTAACGAGGGTGCCGTGGAAAACCAACACGTAATTATGTGCATAAATCTAACGTAGACGGGATTTTGAAGAAAAAAAATTGGCATCCGTACAAGTCTAGTACTGTTCAAGAACTACTGGCAGATGATTTGGATCGGAGCATGGAATTTTGTGTAGAAATAACCAGTCGGCTCGAAAATGATGCGAAGTATTTGCTTTACGATGAGGCAACAATTTGTTTAAATGGGACGATTAATACCTAAGCAAAATATACGCTTTTGGGGCGCCAAAATCTAGAATGATATATTCAATATGAGCAGAAAGTCAATGTTTGTATTGGAATTATTGGAACTGAAATATTGTAATCTTCTTTTTTTCAAGATACTGTAACGAGCAACGTGTTTTATTTCTTAATGAAGTTGATCCCGATATAGGTACCCCATCGTACTAAATACCAAATGACTTTTGTTTGAAACATTTTCTCTTAAAATGGATATTTAAAAAGATATATATTATACGATATTCCGTACTTTCGGGCCATTGTGTATAATGGAATTATTTGAAAATCTATAAATATAGCGTTCAAAATACCCTTCTGTTCGTTTTTTGCACATTTACAAAATGTACCCCCGCCTCATGAACGTGTCTTCAATTATCAGAGTGGAAACGGAATTGACGGATTTTTTTGGATAATAAGTACTGGTCTATTGAAGAATAACGTCCGCCCAACAAATATCAATTGGTAGAAATTCATAATTGACATTGTTCCGAAACAAGACGAAATTGAAGAAGAAGAAAAAAACGGAAGAAATTAATAGATATAACCAAAAGGGCAATAACAGAAGCAACAGAGAAGAGTGAAATTTGACGGAGTTCACAAGAATTGTATGAACACTAGATGGATGGATACCTACCTACTATATTCAGATTATTGTTAAAGTGTAGAAAAAAGGTAGCAATAAGGGTTGTCTTATTCCAACCTTCATTACAACAAACATGGAAACTATGTAACACTTGAAGGTGCGATCAAGGGAATTCAAGAGTAAATCTAATTTATCGAGGATTATTAAAACCAATTATAATAGATATGATATAATTCTTTCAAAATTAATCGTCCCATACAAGAGAAGAATTTACCATAAGAATGTCAATCGTTTCACGGTAAATTGCACCATTATTATTAAAAATGTTGTAATTGAATACTTTTGTGCTGAAAAGAAAACGATAAAAGCTAATAAAATTTGGGTCAGCCATTATCTTCATCTTTACATTCATTTTATAGGAACATCGAATGCTGCGGTTTATTTCTTTATAGCGTTCTATGCTGCAGACCCTTTAAAGGTATACCTAATTTAAACATCGGTTTCATTCTATTATATTTAAATTAGTGTACAAATAACGCGAAATGCTTTTATATAAATTGAGGAAAGAAAAAAAAAGCGTCCCTGTTAACAACTTACAGAAATTTGTACAAATTGAGTGCTTTTATTTGTTAAACAGTGTTCGTTGAATATTAATTAAATTTTGTGGAGCATGAAAGCATAAAAAGTCGATTAAATTTTTACTTCTAAATGTAAGGACGGAATTGTTCGCAATGATAATACGCACGGATTAGTACGTTTCAATAGAAAATCAATTTTACAAACTATATTTTTACTTACCCTAAATGGTTGTAACTAATTGAGAAAAAAACGTTTAAGTGCAAGCATAGCGGATTCGACTCTTGAAACATCTGCAAGGACCCTTTTCGTTGGGGACCATATATGTGTATGTCACTTATGCCGTCAGTACCGTTGCAAATATTAGTAAATAAAAGAGGGCGTGCATATTTAAATAATCCCTTTTAGCCCCGTATTTTTTCTTCGATGCGGTATTTTTTTGTAATCTTATTGAGCTGGTTTTACACTAGTTTGTACGATTACAGACGATTACCTACTACAATGACACGGTATTAATTGTAATTAATCTAAATACTGATAAAATTTGAAAAGTTTTACCTAATACAACTAAAAGTGATAGACTGTGAATGAAAAAAATCAGAGCATCATTTAATTGATAACAAATTTCTTACGCATAAAACGGTTTTAAATAACAAATTGTCTAAGGTTAGGGCGTGAGGATTTGAAGATTTATACAAATAAATATAAACCAGGTGTTTTGAAGTTCGCACCTCTTTGTTACCGTTAGCATTGTGATGTACCCCGTTTTGGTTTTATGTCAAGGGAGGTGCGCGCCATCCTCTGGAATTACACGATTTGATACACAAAATAGTCTATACAGTATTATATATATTAGACATTTTAGGGGTTGATTTGTGAAGGGGCGGATACGAGATAAAGGTACAAATACAATAGGGCAAGATGTTGAATTTTTGGCGGCTGATCGCCTATAATATATGGGACATGCATCTAAAGTAAGAATATCGCTGACTTTTACATTGTGTGTACATATATAAAGTTAATAGTTATATAACTACGTACATCGAACAGCATTTTCTGAAAAAGCAGTAAGAACAGAGAGGACGAATTAGAATTTTAATAATTGTTGGATATGGTGACAAAAAAACATAGTTATGCCGAAGATTGTCGAGTATTTATTGAAGTAAGTACATCCAAATACAAATGAAATAATTACATCCAAATAATGAAATAATTACATTCACAATTGCGGAAACAATGACACTGGCAATCGCCCAAAATCTACTGAAAACTAAGGCCCTTGTCCCACCAAAGCAGCGCAACAGCGACACGATTTCGACATGACACAAGCAGGCGATATGGAGTTGTCCCACCAAAGCAACGTGTTTTCTACATTAAATTCCTGCTCATTATGTTTCCCAATGAAATTCATTTTCCTTTTCGTTAAACCACCGCACATACAGCTACAGTGTCGCTTCACAACTGACCTGTCGAGTCGCTAGGCAACAAGAAGCCGACACGCAGCTTGGATGTTTCTCTAGCGGAGCGTTGGTGTGTGTACGGTGCATAGAAACCATGGGTTAAACACGAAAGATACACGTTAGCGACATCGTGTAGTTGTCGCGTCGCTGTTGCGCCGCTTTGGTGGGGCAACGGCCTAATAGTTATGATGTTATGAGTTATTGTATTGTTACTCCATTTTGGAATTCAACATAAAAGCAATGGATTCCACCTAGGGCTTATACAATACCGGAATTCCGGGTTTTCGAAAATCGGAATCCCGGATAAAATTGATGCAGTATTTAGTGTATATCAGAAACACCATTACCATTGCCGTGTTTCTGATACACTAAGGCCGTTGTCCCACCAAAGCGGAGCAACAGCGACACGACAGCGACACGATTTCGACATGACACAAGCAGGCGACATGGAGTTGTCCCACCAAAGCAACGTGTTTTCTACATTAAATTCCTGTTCATTATGTTTCCCAATGAAATTCATTTTCCTTTTCGTTAAACCACCGCACATACAGCTACTTTGTCGCTTCGCAACTGACCTGTCGAGTCGCTCGGCAACAAGAAGCCGACACGCAGCTTGGATGTTTCTCTATCGGAGCGTTGGTGTGTGTACGGTGCATAGAAACCATGGGTTAAACATGAAAGATACACGCTAGCGACATCGTGTAGCTGTCGCGTCGCTGTTGCTCCGCTTTGGTGGGACAACGGCCTAACTCTTCTGAGCCTCGATAAAGACTAGCCTAGGTCTAGTCGAAACGTCGGCATTGATAGAAGTGCGATTGTCGTATCTTTAACTATACCACTCAGCAACTCCACCAGAAGGCCTCCAGCATCTCTTGGAGAAACTTATTAATCATTGGAGTAATTTCACCATTAACAGTTAATAAATTTTATACTCCATTGGCCGATAAATATGATTCGTTGTATAGGGTTGTAGGACAATTCGGGCCCGAGTAATTCGCACCCGGACAATGGACACCAAGAACAATTCGTACCCTTGGTTACAACCGCGACACGACGACCGTTGCAGTAGTTATACAAAAAAATACGGACAACAGTTATATCTTTTATGTTAGCAAAATTTAGGTTAAATAAATGAACACCAATCGTTGTTCTTCTTAATGCACTAAAAGAAGCACTCGCCGAAATAAAACCCGAGCAACCACACATTTCTAAGGGTTCCTATTTATAATGTAATTTGAAAAAAAAGGTACCATAATTATTCTGATATATTCTATGACCAGAAACTAAAAGAATCATTGTAACTTATAGAGTTTTAATATTATTGTTTGACAAAAAATTGAAAATCATGCATCCACGCTAGAAATTCTAGGATCTAGGGGGATCAGTAGCAGTGATTTAATAGTTGTAACACCCTATCGCAAAAAAATCAAGAATACTTAAGGTTATTTAATTATCTGTGAGGACAAGAACCCTTTTAAATGCTAAGGTAAAGGTTTACAACGAGCCGCCTGAACCTCGTACCTGGTTTGGAGCAAATTGTCCAGGTGCGAATTACGCGGGTGCAATTGTCCAAATGCGAAATATTCGGATTCCAATTTTCCGCAGACGGTTGTATAAAACTATAAATTCCAACTAGATAGTATCTAATCAACTTTTTATTCATTTTTGAAGAATTACCAATAGCTAAAAAAATGTGTTATGGCTTTTGGAAGTTTGTGGTTTCCGTTTCTGTTTCTTCCGAATGTTTTTGTAGTAGGTATTTAGAATTTTTGTAAGCCTGATGCGAATATGTTCATATCTCTAAACATTTAGTTTTTCGGATGTTTCCTTCCTTCCAAAGAACTATGTGGGTAATTTTGAAACCGTCTCATTATAGGGGAGCGAATTTTTTACAATAAGTATTATTTTTTGGGGGCGCGATTTTTGAACATGCACACAGGTGGTCACCTGGCTCGTCTCTGATCATGTCATATATTATCATGCTTTGTGTACATGTGGTACGTTATGTACGAGTAGATTTCGGTACATATTTTGTCATTACCGTAAGAAATTTTCGTAACAGGAGATTTCCTATAATAGGCGAATCGATCGGTGAGGAGATATTGAATCCAATCCAATTTGTGGGGACAGTAAACAACAAAATATTAAAGATTTGAAAGCACAAATTCGACGAAAAGTACCTACATCTTACATTTGGTGGGGGAATTTATGCGACGTATTCACTATTGCCAAAAAACACTTTGAAAATCTGTGCTTGCAAATATTTTTTAGGTTTGCAGTTTCGTAAGTTTTTTATGGTGTAAGACTACAATTTGGTACCTCAGACTGTTTTTGAGATCAAACATAGTCACGAATTTATGTATACATATCTAGTATTATGACCAAAGATCACAACGTCTCGCGACAGTAAAGAAAGGTCTCACTTTCTCTCATATGACCAGTAAAAATTTCATGTCTTCAGCTTGGTGAACAATGGTAAGTATCAAGCTCAAGTTTCATTTCAGTCATTTATATTTTGTATAGGACTGATCGATTTCATCACCCTTCTCTTGAAAGTTTATGCGGCTTCTTTCATAGACTACTTCTGTTTAAGCGGCTTATGATAACACCTCCAGCAAATAGCTTTTACTATGGGCGAACCATATATGTCGCGCGATAGTTTTAATAAAATATATCAACCTTAGATCAATCTCTAATGTAAATGGGGTCATATAGTAATTAGGAGTAGTAATCTGCCTATTCAGAGAATTACTATCAAAATTAACGCGTGAAAACAATTAACATGTATGGTTCGATTTACAGCTCCACAAAATGTTATATTTCAAATCAAATCGGCGATATGCATATCAAATTATTACGACTGTGTTAAAGGTAACTATATAAACGAAATTGAATTAGAAAGTAATTTCGAGCAGGAAATTATTTTCAGTGAAATTGTTGGTCATCTGTTTCATTTGCTCTCTTTTGGTCAAAAGGATCGCACGTTTTGTTAAATCTAATAATGATTTGTGGAGAATAGTTACATTAAGAACACAGATAACAAGTAAACAAGCTGGAATATTTGTTAAACATGAATGGAAATGTAAAGTTTGTGTAAATGGGAATCCTCACACATTTTCTAAAGAATTTCTATTGAACTAGATTGAATTCTTCAAGTTATTCTATTTTAGAAGAGAACTTTTGCCGTAAATCACCATATAAAATATTCTGTGAATGAAACCGGAGAATACAATACGATGTTCTCACATAATACCCGAAAACTACGATCGTTTATCTTTTATCCTCTATTATATGACCTTTTTACTGTGTAATGATGACAAATAGTGACATAATATGATAAGTTATACGGGGTTCCGTAGTATAAATAGTAGGTACGAGTACCTGCTTCATAACTTTTGGTGCAAATTTTTTTTATAAACGTAATATGAAATGCGATGGATATCCAAGTTTGAATCGTTTCAGATGACGACAAATTATGGTGAATTAAGGCTGATCGATGTTTAATCTGCCTTTACAGTAACTAGGCGTTTTTGGAAATAATCATATTCGGTTAAAACTTCTCTTCTATAGAACGATTGGAATGAGTGCACGTCCTCTATGAACAGTAATTATAGTGATTAACTCAAGCGGAGAACATAATTATTCTTTTATTCTCTTAAAACAATTACGAATGACTTGTGGGATTCAATTTTCCAAAAATAAAATAAACACAGTAGGTTTTCTTCAAATAATCAATGTTTGGGTTACATCGCAACTCAGATGTTGCACATTTTTAGACTTGAATTTGTCCTCTGGAACCCGAACAATTACTTGGGAAACTCGACAGATTGGGGGCATTACGGTCGAAACCAGGAGTCCCAAAGTAGTTTTATCAACTGCCGACTGGGTTGACCAAAATGGCGCATTTAGGATGTGTATTTGTATTGCAATGCTCCTTAAATCGTTGGTGAAACCAAATAACTTTCAAAGCGATAATTCAATAACTAAAATGCAGTATCTCGTATAATCCTTTTGCCCTTTTGTAATAACCGCCATCTTGGTCACAACGTCCACTTCTAAATTTGGTTATAACCACCACTCTGGTCACAACCTCCACCAACTCCTTCTGGTCATATCGCCCACCGACGTTTGTCGTAACGTTCTGGTATTGATCATAAGATTTACTTGGATGCACTTGGACCGCATCATCCGCTGAACAATTGCAAAGGTTCTAGATTTCGCGTAGATCTCATACGGAGTGCAGCGCCTAGGACGAATTGCTCTATAGCTCTCTTATCTCAAAAAATCTAAAAAATTGTTCGGATGAAGGTTTCACCGAATCAAATTGTTCATAATTTAAAAATTCTTAGGTGCGGAGATGCGGTTAACATTATTAAAAGAACATCATGCTTTATCTTTTCTGAGAACTCCGAAGGATTTCGTCAATTGTGGATAATTTGATTATTTTTTACTAATTTGGCCGCTATGTGATGCAAATTTTCATCTCTTTCAATTTTATTAATGTGCCCTTGTGTGGCTATCTCCAATAGTTTAGGAGATATTTGCGATTGTACAGTTTTCTGAGTTGCTGGTTGCGATTCAATGGATATTTTGGAAGAAATTCCACTGCCACACTACGTCGTATGTAGGTACAACATGACGGTCTCAACCACAAAAGCTCGCGACTTTTTAAACCAACAGGACTGTGTCAAGTGGAAAGTCGTCGAAAACAGGGCCGGGCTGAACAGGCGAGACAACGAGGAAATCGCCGCGTGGTACTCATGCGCCAGGCGCACCTCGTGTGGACCATACGAGGTGCACTTACTATATCCAATAATCGAACGAAATAATAAAGTCGAACTTAAATTAAAGATGTCAATGTAGTAGTAGTATCGGATTAAAGTTGATGGGATCCATATACGATGTTTTAAATCAGTGGCGGCATTTCAGTGTTTTGTTGGAGGGGGCAACGAATACCTACCAAGGTCAAAAGGAGCAGACTTGACTGGTGATAGACACAAATTTATAAACAGTAGTGTGTGTGGAGCCTTTCAAAATTTTGTAAAATGGTGAAGGCATTATTTCTTAGTAGGTAGCAGGTTTTTTTCTCTATTTTTTTTATTTCAATAAAATTGGTAAGTATCTATAATATATAGTGTATAATGTATAAATTCAATGTACAAAACGTACCCAAGATAAGGATGAACAGCATGCGGATCTTGAAAACAATTAGAGATACGAAGGCGGTTAAATTAGAGAAAAGTTGTACTTACAATTTAGGTCATGTTCACATATGTAGTTGCAAAAGTTCATTATTGTTTATCGTTTCCCAGATTTAAAACAAAATGCGATTTTTGAGTTTTTCTTTTTTCGTAAGTCCTTCGTTTATTTTAAAAGATTTTTAAAAGCCAAAGATACTTCTTCATTGTCTCTTTTTGAATCTATTAGATGGCGTTTTCAAATTTTTTATTCGACGTTTCGTCTTCAAGAAACCATCATCAACTTTATTTTTTTATATTGCTGCAACCAACGAAACACCCTGTATTCGATAGTATATTTTATTACGAATTTAACGATGTATTTCCACATTATGGTTTGGAAGCTAATTTTTAAAAATATTCAGATTAATTTTAGTATTTGATAATATTTTTTATGTACAAATTTAACATCTCCAATCTTTTAAACCTATTTAATTAAAGTTAAATAATTACAATAACTGTTCAAATAGGTTGCCGTTATTTTCTGGACATAGGTTTATTGTGTTTACTGAAATTTGTCTTAAAAATTAGTTCAAAACCATAATGTGCAATACATCGTTAAATTCGTAATAAAAAATGCTATCGAATACAAGATGTTTCGTTGGTTGCGGTAATATAAAATAATAAAGTTGATGATGGTTTCTCGAAGAAGAAACGTCGAATAAAAAATTTGAAAACGCCATCTAATAGATTTCAAAAAGTGACAATGAAGAAGTATCTTTGGTTTTTGAAAATCTTTTAAAATAAACGAAGGAATTATGAAAAAAGAAAAACCCAAAAATTGCATTTTGTTTTAAATCTCGGACACGATAAACAATAATGAACTTTTGCAAACTAATTACATGTGAATGTGACCTAAATTATACAATTGTGTCTAAGTTAACCGCCTTCGTATCTCTTACCGTTTTCATGATCCCCATGCTGTTTATCCTTATCTTGGGCACGTTGTATACCTATAAATAAAAGTATTTACGAAGTAGGTATTTACATCTTATTTTATTATGGAAAGTTTAGTTTAATTTTTTTTCTTTTGTGTTTAAACAGACAGTTTATTTTATTGAGGTTTACACAGTCCAGCCCACATTCTTGGGGGGGTCGGCCGCCCCCCTCAGCCCCCCCTAAATGCCGCCCCTGTTTTAAATGTATCTCAAAATGGGGGTAAAGCGAATAAAGGTGAGTTAATAATAGTCACAAAACCTTCCCCATTATGGGGAAGGTTTTGTGACTATTATTAACTCACCTTTAGTAGTATCGGATGCCACCAACTGAATATCATTGTGTTGGAAGAAATTAAAATGTCAAGCAAATTTCATTTCAAAACCATTTCAAACGCATCGGTATTTCAAAATTGCGTTTCTAGTATGAAGCCCTTTTCTTATCCAGTTACAATGAATAGAATTTTTACAGCTTCAGCGTCAAAATATCTTGTTTCCTGATTTAATTTGATTTTGAACTGAACTGAACGTTCATGGATTTTATGAATAAGTATTTTCTGATACCTATGATCAACAATTTCAGGCAAAAATTCTAATAAAATACGAAAATGGTAAATATTTCTTACGCCCTACATCTTAGGTATAGGAACACCTTACATTGTTAGAATCGTATTTCTTTTTTCTCTCGGGTATAAACAAAAAAAAAACAAAGTTGTAGTCCACTTCCGGTATCACCGGAAAAGCCACCATTTTGAAAATATTTTTATTCGATAGATCGTATTGCCTTACTATCGATCCCAAAATTTCAGAATGGTGTCTGCTTTCGTTCTCCATATACTTCTAGGGTACGGTAAAAAAATCACCTTGTATACAGGGTGATTCATTAAGAATGTCCAATCTCTGAACTGTAGATTCCAGACCTCGAAATATGATGATTCTGCCCAACATGCCTTATACAAATATTGATAGTTATTGATAGTTTTTGATTTTCGCAATAACTTTCTATTTTTTCACAATTTCTTTTTGAAAATTGGCAGTTTTACCTTTTTTTGCATGAGGATTGCCAATTTGGACTCTAATTTAGCATTGCTAATAGAGGGCGCTAGTTATACTTGGTTGTGTTTAGTAAATCTAAGCAAAAATTTTTTCCGGCTGAACTATTAGCAAACTAATAATAAAATATGGAAAAGCGTTAGATTCTACAAAAAAAAGTTACTCTTGTTTGATTCGTGTAACTCGATCAGTTATCGAGTTATTTGCTTCTAAACAGTTCAATAAATTTTAATTTAAAAAAAAAATTTATTCTCTAAATGTGTAACAACAATAAACTATTATTTATGATCCGTTTTCGCAAAGATCTCTTCATATCAAATAACCCTTGTCTATTATTTTTAATCACATTAATTAATTGTTATTGCGAAAATCAAAATTCATATTTAAACTTTAAACACCCGGTATCTCGGAAACTAGCAATATTTGTATAAGGCATGTTGGGCAGAATCATCATATTTTGAGGTCTGGAATCTACAATTCAGAGATTGGACATTCTTAATGAATCACCCTGTATGTATATATTCCTCATTGAGCAATTAATATTAATTAATATTGTGGTAGTTATCGTGAAAAGAAAAGAAACATTAAGGGGGAAAAATCGTGGTATTAATTTCAAAAATGTCAGTAAAGTTTGCTAAAACTCGAATTCTTTCAGAATGGCTGATTAACAAATTTGAAACTTTTTGCCGTTAAACAGTTTTCGTATTAAATATTCAGAATTATAAAAATTGATAAATTTAACATGTGTGTGAATCACAAAATGTGAAAGTAACCAAACGACCAAACCGCTTTATCAAAGTTGATAACGCAACTATTGGAAGTTGTTACCTGCCAGTACATTAACGAAATTTGCAGTGAGCGGATAGTGAAATTAAATCGATTTTGAATCAAATCATCGCGGTGTCGCGTTTAAAATTCTGTGCATCAGTTAGTAATTTAACCGTAAACATTGATTAATTAAAGTGATTGGTTGGAATTGGGGAAAAATTATGGAACATAAAGCGTCACTATAGGGTAAGTTTGTGGTGATCATATTTTGAAATTTACTCATTTGCACCATTTTGCATTGCAGACGTCACAGTGGCGCAAAGGGTAAGTGATTTCATTGTTACATTCACTATACTTTTGAACAGTTTCTTACCGAACCCAAATATTACAGTTGTGTATAAAATAGTCGATTTAGTTGTATTTTAAAACTCTTGAGATTTTGCATCGATAGGTATTATTTCTCTTTTCAGTTTTCCTCACGCTTCGCATAACCAGTTTAGTTCTAACCTGCTCTCTAAGATTTAGTTCGAATCAAAATGAATTAGAACACACAATAACATTTTCTTAAAATCAAATTTTGTGAAAACTCAACTTTTTAAGTTAAGCAATTGAACAAATGTTCCTCATTAAACTGTTATTTTATCGCGATCAATAATTTCAATTTTCAAAATTGTGAGATTCACGTCTACAAAAGTGGGTGTTTTTAAATGTTCAAAATTGCCATAACGCTCGTGTGTCAATTGAACTAGAATTGAACAAACGCTTTCAGATCATCGATTGAAAATTTCAAAAGGACATCGTGAGACTTAAACGTCGAAAATTGACTTTTTAAATATAAAATGGAAGTTATGGCAGTTAACGGCATTTGCTTTATTGAAGCGAAAGTGCTATTGACGTCAATAATATTCATTATTATTATATTTTTGACAACACGAAATGGAATAGGTAGGTTTCAAGAAAATTGCGCGAAATAAGTTTGTTCTCGAGTTTTACACACATTTTTTTCGAAAACTGCATGAAATGACAACATCAACATTTAAATAAAGTAATCTGTTTGAAACGCGTTAAGCACATGGTCCAACGATGTTCTAATATCCGATTACAATCCTTGCAAGCCGTTTCGTCCAAGTGGTTTAGATTTAACAATAAGCTACAATCCGAGAGAGCTATATTCGGGAAATAAGGAGCGCAGGGTACAAGTGCAATTTATTGGTTTTTACCATAATATGTGACAAGGTGCATGCTAGAGAAGGAAATGTTCTTTACATTCCAGCCCGATCGTGTTGGGTTTTTCTTCTTTGGCATGTTATCAAGGAAGAAACAGATGCAAAAGGGGTTAAGTGTGAAGAAATTAAACAGTTTTCGCGGGACACAAAGACAATAATAATAAGTTTATTGTCACCAAATAAATTTAAAAAAATTGTGGCTGACAAGGACATCCTGGATATTACAAAATCGTAAAAATTCTAACTTATTATAAAATAAGAATCTATAAAAAATAAGAAACATGTCTATTATAGGTACTACAAAATAAAAAAACCTATAAAATCAAAACTAGTAACAACAATACCTAACGGTTAGGAAAATTCCTTACACACAACGTAAAAAAATGTTTAAATTACACTTAAACACAGAAATCCTATTTACTTCTTGAACGAGTCGAGATAATGAATCGTAAATAATAACGATGGGCTGGTAGAATTGACTGTACTGTAACTGAATTTGGAGGAACGTGTTGGTGGTAAATGGATTGTAGTGTTACTCCCTGTATACCTGTATTATGGGAGTGAATATCACAGTTTCTTTGAAATTTATTCTTATTTAAGACAAAATAGGAAGATTTATGTTTAAAGCAAGTGGGTATAGGTAGGTCACTGAAATATAAGCAACCTAGAACCGTTGATTGAAGGCCAATCCTTCAATCAACGCTAGAACGCTTACGCTTAACTTACAGCCGAGCCGACAGAAAGGGAATTATTGTAGGGACATTCGGTCAGTGTCTTACTCATTATGTTATTGTATCGTATACGTAATAAAAAACTAGTTTGATTAATCGTAAAACAATGAAAATGCACCGTGCGCGTTCCAGGTTGCTTATATTTCAGTGAGGTAGGTACACTCTTCTTTGGAAATCTTAAATCGCTAACAGTGAATTGTTTGTCAAACGATTTTATACATTCACATTACAGTAATTTTTGGGATTGAATTAGCCCAGAAATTGCAAACTTTCATCTGATTTATTGATTTGTTAAAAATGTAAATAATATACCCCGTTTGCTAACTGATTTAATCTAAGGAAAATGTATGTCTTTGTACAGTGGTTCCACTGAAGGACAGAGTGCATGCACCTGACATATTTGGATATCTAATGTCAGTTGAAAGTATTTTAATTTCTGCCCCCCCCCCCCCCCTTACTAATCCCAACAAATGATTTGTATTACAAACTATTGGATACACACGATGAGACTCGACATAAAAAAGCTTACAAGTAGGTAGCAGTAAGAATCCTTTCGCTCAACTCAATTCCATTAGTTGACCTACGTGAGTGCCGTTTTCACAGTTTGAGAGGAATTGGAAATAACAAGAATTCGCTGTAAACATAAAACAAAAACTCCTGATTAAAGGAAAGGCATCGAACAAACTTTTAACATCTTTCGATAATCACCGATACCGCTCAGACGTATCTCTCGTCAGGATGTATCGAGTATCAATGTTTACAAGCTGTCAGTATCTCACACATTTCGTTCACGTGCCAATTTAAAATTTTTTTAATTATCCTCGAATAAGGCCCCATTTATTTATAGATCAGATGCCGATAAAATTTGTCAGTAACATGAAATGTTTAAACGTTTCATCTCACAGTGTCAATTCTCGCACGCGCTTCGACGTCGTTCATTCAAAATGAACACCGTCAGGGCGGAATTTACAATGTGATTGCTGCTTTGTAATTCACTCTATCAAAGCTTCAATGGATCTATTCAATTTTCTTTTCCTGGATTTCAAATTAGCCCTCATTGTATAATGTCGCACGTTTGCTTTTACCATGGCCCGATGACGATGCTCCCGTTAGGGAGATTTTTTTCTACCCCTAATTATCATTCCTTATACTGTAAACTGATCGTACCTCATTTATTTTATCCCTCTCTCTTTTGTAGCTAATTTATATTTTACGTCTCGTTAAGTTTTGCACTTTTCCAATGAATTTTATTTATATGTGTGCCATTTGTGACACATCACATTGTCATTTTAGATACGAAACATTCTCGCCAGAAACGTAAGAAGTTTTGAGTGCTATCTAATCCAATGTCTTTTCTGAAAAAGACTATTTGAGTTGCTATACATGTAGAATATGGTCGCTTACTGGATTTGTAAATATCTAAATTCGTGAACTGACCAAAATCTGGCTCTATTCTACATATTATATTATTATCGCAGTAGGTATAAGTAAAACATAATTGTGGTTCCATTTTAAATCACGTGTATTAGGCAAAGGGAAGAAGTTACCAAAAAAGTAACGACAATAGACCGAGAAGCAGCTGCGAACCAAATTCTCGAAGTCATACTAATTCATCATTTCACATAAGGTACACGCCACGGCTGGATGGATCGTTAAAATACGAAACATAAGTGCGAACGACCAAAACAACAACACTAATATGACAAAGTGTTCCGCCGTGTCAGTTTTAACTCGAGTATTTATAGCAATGTACTTTCCTTTATGACAAATGGTCTTCGGTTGGCACATTCTTCTTTCCTTCTAATTCGTCTGTGACAATGAAGCGCACACATCACCTAATATAATATATCCTCGCTATTAAACACCAGTCAGTCATCTCGTAATTTGTTTAATTACAAATGGATTCATTTTCGAACGTGAAGTTAAATAAACCGCGCAACGAAGACGTCTGTAATTAAATCACATGAGATTTTGTTGTAATCATAAGTGACGTGACACCCATAACAACTTAATGAGCTTGATCAGTACGTCTATTTGAGTTCATACACCTTGTTTGGTTGAGTGTAGGGTTGCAACGCACATTTGTGCCCTAAGCGGAACCTTTGATCTCTCCATTTTTAGTGTACATATAGTTACATGCATCATCACGATTAATTTAACTGGATTGTGTATACATCATCTTTCTGTAACAACCCTAATGCGGTTAATAACCTTCTCCAAAGAACAGGTAGTAAGTGAGTGGCAAAAGCAACATTTCAAATATACACATATCGTACGTGTTGTTCGTGTTGTTGATCATTAAAATTAACGATAATACCTGTAACATTAAGAAGCAAAATTTGTCACTGCAGTGTTAGTAGGGGTGTTGATGCTATCCTTTCAAAAATAATAGCATATTATATTTGAGAACTTGCTGATGTACAAGATGTTTACCTACATAAAGAAAGTAATACAAGAATAAAAAATTATACCAATATTTCATCCGTAATTAAAATAAGCATAGTGATGACGGTGTAATTTTCAAACGTGGTGAATCAATGTCAAACATTCCTCTTTTTTTAAACGACGCCCAACTTCTGTTTCTCTTTAACAAGGCGACATTCTAGCAAGCTGCATATGTCATATTCAAGTGTTACAGTTTTTCATTTTCGTCAGTTTCCTGCGTTCGCTGACAAAAAAAGTTGTCGTATATCATAGGTGGATAGAAAAATATTGCGGAGCAAATAAAAATTTTAAATTACTTTTCGCTAGATTTGTCTCTTTAACTACGTTATTTATTATTTGTTTCCTGTTAATTAATTTTCAAAGCATTAAGAGTACACTTTTTATAGATTTTTACAACTCCACTTTGCATATACGTACTAATCTAATTTAAACTGAAAATTTATCATTTTTTAACTAATAGTGACAATTCTCTACAAATACTTTATTTACCGCAGACAGTGAGGTCTTGCTTAATTTATTAAAAGTAGTTGTATCTTACCGATTTTTATGACACTCATGATGTATTACCTAATAATTCAAAAACGTGAGTAGAAGTGAGGCACCTCGCCCCTCCACTTTTTCTGACGTCACAAGCCCCGCCCCTTTTTCCCGTCACTGTAAGGCTCACGTGGGCGGCGTGACCTTGACGATTACGTGGGTGATGATTAATATGGATGCTGACGTTTACGTGTCTGATGATTAATATGGATGCTGTAAATCTTGTGTGAGATTGTGTGTAATCTTATGTAATCTGGAAAAAGTCGCTTAGGATGCTGTAATTTAATCTTGTTGCGTAACATTGTGTGTAATCTTATATAATCTAGACAAGATGCGCATACTTTTTTTTGATTTAAGATGATGATTTTGGTCTAGATGTAGTGTCTGTTGGTTATTTTTCGGATGCTGAAATTAAATTGATGAGATTTTAGATATGGGTAAATAAAATCATGTAGTGTCTTTTTGACTTTGATATTGAATTAAGATTATGGATTGAGGGTCTTAAGTGAGGGTTTTTTATATTCGGTCGCAAAAAATAGGTACTCCGAGTTGGGCGATGTAATTTTTCTGAATGATGTAATTGTTATCGAATTATTTTGATTAAGGAATGCTGTATGAAGTTAAAATTATAATTCCTCGTAATCTAAGTCTGATAATATTTGTTGTCTTCGCATAACATATTTAGTCATAGAAATATTGGAAATTTTTAACAATCGCACCTGAGGGTTGGAGTTGTTTGTTAGTTTCGTCGTACCCTGGGGCTGGGAATATTTGTTTATTTATTCGGTGTTGTCTTCATACAAGAATGTAAAAGCAATTTTGAGTTTCTTTTTTTAACTTGTTGATTCAGAATTTTATTAAGATTACCATTAAAGTAAGATCTATTGTACAAAAACTTAGTAATTCTTTTGTTTTTTTTATTAAACAGCTGATAGTAAATGTGCATTTTTCACGCAAATTTTTGTCCGTCAAATTGTATTGTTCACGTAGGTATTTGTTTAATAGTAAATGTAAATGTAACAAATTCCGTTAATATAATTAATTAATGATAGTGTAAACTTACCATCATAATAATAATAGTTTTTACACTAATTACTTTTTAAAATTAAATGAAATCTGAATTGATAATAATAATCACTTTTTCAATTTATAAACAATTCAATTGTAAGTCGGTTATCCAAGTATTAAAATTTGATATTATAGTTAGAAAAAACATGCGACATAATTTACGAGCGCACTTCAAAGGTAAACTAACAGTGTCTCCCAATAAAATCAACAATTTAAAAAATTGCCGTATTAAGGTAATAACAACAAGAATGTAGTAGGTAGAATAATACGCTATTCTAATTTCACTCAACAAGTACGATGGGTTATTTTTATTTCTATCTTTCTCTCTATCATTATCTCTTATATACATTACATATTAATGAGTTTAATCAAAAATTACTAAATTTGTACCATTATAAATGCACACAGGACTATTGTACGTAAAATTTCAAAGTTAATTGCGATGCAAATTTTTTTATTTTACTTAATTCAAATTTCAGTACATATTTCTTTTTTATGCAATTTGTAAGTTAGTACCTACGAGTATGTAGGTATTGGTTAAGATTATGAATTACCGCTATTAACATACAAGTCGATTTAATGAATTTGAATTGAGACTAATGATAGTAGGGTGATTACTAAAATTCCTTTCTGAATGCCCTTTTGACTTTTCTGGATGATTTCCTGGTTCCTGAATGCCTTTTTGGTCTTTCTGGATGACTTCCTCAATGCCCTTTTGACTTTCCTGGATGTCCCCTTTGGATAACGTCCTTTTGGCTTTCTGGATACCTTTTGGCTTTCCTGGATGTTTTTTCTTAATGCCTTTTTGGCTTTTCTGGATAATTTTCTGAATGCCTTTTCGGCTTTCCCAGATGATTTCCTGAATGTCTTTTTGGCTTTTCTGGATGCCCTTCTGTTGCAAAACATTTTATGCTTTTGTATACATTTTGTCATTTTTGAAACAAAAACATCTTATCTCCTGAATTAGTTTTCTTAGAAGTATGTCCACGAATCAAAACTAAGAAACAAAAATACTTAAGTCGGAATCTATTTCTATTTTCACCTTAAATTGCGAAATGTTTGGAATTCTTTATGCTGTTGCATACTCAATAACTCAACAATATGTTCGGTGCGCACAACATAATTTACGGTGCACACAACAATATTTTCGGTGCACACAACAATATTTATGGTGCGCACAACATACTTTATGGTGCGCACAACACCAATTACGGTGCGCACGACAATATTTTCGGTGCGCACAACACCATTTACGGTGCGCAAGATCAAATTTTCGGTGCGCACGATTAGCCATTTTACTTTTGGTGGGAATTTTGATTTTTGCAGCCATTTTGGTTTTGTCGGTCATATTTAATGGCCAAGCAAGCTGCAGACGTGGACTTTGGAAAGAAATACAAGATTTAAACTATAAACAATTGTTGTATCAATCAATCAATCAATTGAAGGAGGCACATTATGGTAAGCACGTGTGGCCAATACAAATTTAAGATGTTCGTTTTCTAATAGGTATTGGTAAAGTTTCGTACGAATTTCGTAAAGTTTCGTACAAATTTCGTAAAGTTTGACTGCTTTTTTGATAAGTACAATGTGAAAAATATAAACTAAATCATATGTTTGAAGCATGTTAGGTACATTCTGCCTTTTTGGCTTTATGAATGCCCTTTCGGCTTTTTCGGATAACTTCCTTAATGACTTTTTGGGTTTCCTGGATGACTCTTCCTGAATGTGCTTTTGGATATCCTGGATGACTCTTCCTCAAATCCAAAAAAGGTACTACACGATTTATTTAATCTAATCTATAATCGAGTAACAGATTACGTCATCCAGGATATCCAAAGCACATTCAGGAAGAGTCATCCAGGAAACCCAAAAAGTCATTAAGGAAGTTATCCGAAAAAGCCGAAAGGGCATTCATAAAGCCAAAAAGGCAGAATGTACCTAACATGCTTCAAACATATGATTTAGTTTATATTTTTCACATTGTACTTATCAAAAAAGCAGTCAAACTTTACGAAATTTGTACGAAACTTTACGAAATTCGTACGAAACTTTACCAATACCTATTAGAAAACGAACATCTTAAATTTGTATTGGCCACACGTGCTTACCATAATGTGCCTCCTTCAATTGATTGATTGATTGATACAACAATTGTTTATAGTTTAAATCTTGTATTTCTTTCCAAAGTCCACGTCTGCAGCTTGCTTGGCCATTAAATATGACCGACAAAACCAAAATGGCTGCAAAAATCAAAATTCCCACCAAAAGTAAAATGGCTAATCGTGCGCACCGAAAATTTGATCTTGCGCACCGTAAATGGTGTTGTGCGCACCGAAAATATTGTCGTGCGCACCGTAATTGGTGTTGTGCGCACCATAAAGTATGTTGTGCGCATCATAAATATTGTTGTGTGCACCGAAAATATTGTTGTGTGCACCGTAAATTATGTTGTGCGCACCGAACATATTGTTGAGTTATTGAGTATGCAACAGCATAAAGAATTCCAAACATTTCGCAATTTAAGGTGAAAATAGAAATAGATTCCGACTTAAGTATTTTTGTTTCTTAGTTTTGATTCGTGGACATACTTCTAAGAAAACTAATTCAGGAGATAAGATGTTTTTGTTTCAAAAATGACAAAATGTATACAAAAGCATAAAATGTTTTGCAACAGAAGGGCATCCAGAAAAGCCAAAAAGACATTCAGGAAATCATCTGGGAAAGCCGAAAAGGCATTCAGAAAATTATCCAGAAAAGCCAAAAAGGCATTAAGAAAAAACATCCAGGAAAGCCAAAAAGGTATCCAGAAAGCCAAAAGGACGTTATCCAAAGGGGACATCCAGGAAAGTCAAAAGGGCATTGAGGAAGTCATCCAGAAAGACCAAAAAGGCATTCAGGAACCAGGAAATCATCCAGAAAAGTCAAAAGGGCATTCAGAAAGGAATTTTAGTAATCACCCTACTATCATTAGTCTCAATTCAAATTCATTAAATCGACTTGTATGTTAATAGCGGTAATTCATAATCTTAACCAATACCTACATACTCGTAGGTACTAACTTACAAATTGCATAAAAAAGAAATATGTACTGAAATTTGAATTAAGTAAAATAAAAAAATTTGCATCGCAATTAACTTTGAAATTTTACGTACAATAGTCCTGTGTGCATTTATAATGGTACAAATTTAGTAATTTTTGATTAAACTCATTAATATGTAATGTATATAAGAGATAATGATAGAGAGAAAGATAGAAATAAAAATAACCCATCGTACTTGTTGAGTGAAATTAGAATAGCGTATTATTCTACCTACTACATTCTTGTTGTTATTACCTTAATACGGCAATTTTTTTAAATTGTTGATTTTATTGGGAGACACTGTTAGTTTACCTTTGAAGTGCGCTCGTAAATTATGTCGCATGTTTTTTCTAACTATAATATCAAATTTTAATACTTGGATAACCGACTTACAATTGAATTGTTTATAAATTGAAAAAGTGATTATTATTATCAATTCAGATTTCATTTAATTTTAAAAAGTAATTAGTGTAAAAACTATTATTATTATGATGGTAAGTTTACACTATCATTAATTAATTATATTAACGGAATTTGTTACATTTACATTTACTATTAAACAAATACCTACGTGAACAATACAATTTGACGGACAAAAATTTGCGTGAAAAATGCACATTTACTATCAGCTGTTTAATAAAAAAAACAAAAGAATTACTAAGTTTTTGTACAATAGATCTTACTTTAATGGTAATCTTAATAAAATTCTGAATCAACAAGTTAAAAAAAGAAACTCAAAATTGCTTTTACATTCTTGTATGAAGACAACACCGAATAAATAAACAAATATTCCCAGCCCCAGGGTACGACGAAACTAACAAACAACTCCAACCCTCAGGTGCGATTGTTAAAAATTTCCAATATTTCTATGACTAAATATGTTATGCGAAGACAACAAATATTATCAGACTTAGATTACGAGGAATTATAATTTTAACTTCATACAGCATTCCTTAATCAAAATAATTCGATAACAATTACATCATTCAGAAAAATTACATCGCCCAACTCGGAGTACCTATTTTTTGCGACCGAATATAAAAAACCCTCACTTAAGACCCTCAATCCATAATCTTAATTCAATATCAAAGTCAAAAAGACACTACATGATTTTATTTACCCATATCTAAAATCTCATCAATTTAATTTCAGCATCCGAAAAATAACCAACAGACACTACATCTAGACCAAAATCATCATCTTAAATCAAAAAAAAGTATGCGCATCTTGTCTAGATTATATAAGATTACACACAATGTTACGCAACAAGATTAAATTACAGCATCCTAAGCGACTTTTTCCAGATTACATAAGATTACACACAATCTCACACAAGATTTACAGCATCCATATTAATCATCAGACACGTAAACGTCAGCATCCATATTAATCATCACCCACGTAATCGTCAAGGTCACGCCGCCCACGTGAGCCTTACAGTGACGGGAAAAAGGGGCGGGGCTTGTGACGTCAGAAAAAGTGGAGGGGCGAGGTGCCTCACTTCTACTAACGTGGTTAGTTAATTTTACTTTCGACTTACGTTGTGTACTTATAATAGCCAGTTGTATTATAGTAATAACAAGCACATAATTACACTTAATTCTTTACTTGAAAATATCCCAACGGTCATCTGAACTCGACACTTCTGATTACCAAACTGATTAAAAATTAAGCTAAAATGTTAGGGAAATTTTTGGGCCATTTATTCTCATCAAAATTGTAAAAGAGAAGCCTAAATAATATACACAAATGTCCCAATAGTAAACTTGTTTTCTCAAAATGTTTCCGATGCAAGGGTATTAATATTTTATATTCTAATCAAATATGTTTTGCTATAGATACCTATATCTTGTTTTTAAAGAAAAATAATTTTTTACTGTTGCGCTTTTGTTTCAAAAAAATAAAAATGTACCTACTAGATAATAAATTCAAAGTGAATAGAAATTAAACACCAAATAACTTTTATTTGAAATATTTTTCCGTAAAATGTATATTTACAAAGACATATACGATGTTCCACTTTTTGGGACACTGTGTAAGTACAATCCTAACATTGGGACTTTTTCTTGCTGTCCTGTATGGCTAGGTGTTTCACTAGACTGTATCACGTGTAATATCACTCACACTTCACAGCACTGTACTGATACTTCTATTAATACTCCTATTTGACTGATCTTTATGTTAGTTTTCGAGGAAAATAAATCCACTACGATGTCCCAAGCGTTGCAACTTACCGACTCCTGTTCAATTTTTAATCAATTACAATCTACAACGCTTGATAGTATTGACACATTGTGACATTTTTCAATCAATAATCAAGTGGAATTGCTTGTTATTGTTATTAGATAACTGTATATGGTGTTTTTGCGAAAATAGTTACGATAAAATTTTAGTTTTCATTAGAAATATTAGGTGACCCAATCATTGTAGTTGGGTTGCAAATGGTGAATAAATAAAAACTCTAAACCCAATATTTTTTTATTATTCAAATAGTACGCTACTAATTTCGATCCTTATGAGTCATCTTCAGGCGCTCAAGTTACAAAAAGGAGAAGTGACGATGAAATAAAACAGACGATTAAATGAAAAATTGAATGTAATAATTTAAAGATTGAAGACGTTCTCTTACATGCTAAAATTTAAATTGGATTTCTTGGGAAGGCATTATTACTAATTTTTAGTAGCTTCGTCGGTCTTGCTTGGATTTTTTTGTAATTGTTTAATTTTCCATACGAGGACAGTTCGTCTAACCCTATACGTATACTTCCACATTCTTCTTGGAAACATTATTTCAAACAACATTTCCTTGACAAGGATTCAAGTGCACTGTGCACTGTTTTTGAAAACAATATCCGTTGCCTTTTACACCTTTTTATAGTCATGGTGCGTTGTGCAACCGAAGTTGAAACATATTAGACGTCATCGTTACTTTAACTGACAGTAGACTAATACTGTAATAAACAAACTCTTTGTAACGACTCTTCAAATACGCCCAGAAGGAATGGAGCTCAAATTCGAAATTACCAACTTACCTCGAGTTATATTTTGGTGCAATATTGGCGATTTCAAAATTTACTTTTACTTTAAAAACTGCCCAACCTACACAGATGATTGCCGAATTTTCGAAACCGAACTTACTTTTTCTATAGATAATGTACTGAGGCATTTTTGAGACGATGATCACATATGTATAGGATATCGTGCTGTTTTTCCAAAATGTCAAATAATATACGATAGTAATTAGATCAAAAATTATATTTAGGTGTTCACAAAAGCTGAAGAAATTTTACAGATAGGTACAATTTTATACAGTCACAGACTCTTTGGCTAGTAGAGAAACATGGTGGAAATATAAAATTACAAGATAATAAACACTTTCGTTCCACTGCATCATAAAAAATTAGTTAATAAATAATTTATATAAAAAAACTGAATATATGATTAATATTGCGGTGATTATCATTAAAGCATCTTTTAAATGAATACAAATATGATATGCGTATAAACTCGCGTTGTAGGTACGTTTCTCAACGGCCAGTCACCGTAACACGTCTTTACATTAGGTATATAGTAATAATAATGATATACTAATAACAATATACATTCATACATGTGTACACACACAGGTGTATTATACAGTCCCTATGAGGTAATACACTTTTGCGCCCTTATGTCTGTGTGTGCACACGAAATTAGGTAATTAAATAGTTATATTCAATATATATATATTTACACATGTTTTATGTAATCGCAGCATGTTACTAAAATTTTCGTCCATTCACAATTAATTATTTACAGCAAATTTATACAATTATTAGCTTAAAAGAGTTTTTTCACATACACGTAGGGGCCTCGCCGCTAACGACCGTAATTAGGGTACAGCAGCGTAGGACCCCACCGACCTCAGACTAAGCCCGGAGGTTTAACATCTAGGCCCGAAACTATATCCAAACTTCCCAAGGGTGCCGTTGGAGGAGGCGTGTGGTTTATGGACGCGGGCGAATTAACATTATTTGTTAAATCGCTTTGACTGTTCTCCTCCGAATCGCTACACGACTCCGAACTTCCCTTTTTACCGTTTCCGTTATGCGTCTTCACGTGTTTGGCCAAATGGTCAGATCGCATAAATCTCTTGTTACATACCGGACAGGCAAACCTCTTTTCGCCGGTATGCGTCCTAAGGTGACGTTGCAGTTCATCGGATCGCGTAAATCTCTTGCCGCAAAATAACCAATTGCATACGAACGGTCTTTCGCCCGTATGCCATCTTAGATGGGCTTTTAAATGTGAAGTCTTTCCGTAAACCTTTCCGCAACCGGGAATGTGACAACTGTGGATATTTTTTTTCCTTAAGTGTACACCTGCCGGACCTAGTCTCTCGGCCTCTTGACAATTTGGACAATCACAAGTGGCTCGACCCGTATACCTCCTTTGGGATCTTGGAGATGGAACTTGTGGTGGTAAACTTGCGGTGGCCGACGTCGGCGACGGAGCAGATCCGGTGTGATGTAGACCAAATGAAGCGCCTACGGTTTGAGCACCGGGCAACATCGATTTATAAGTATCTTGTAAAAGATGCTGACCAGAAGACAGTAAATGGTTGGAAGCTGCCAACGAATGGGTTAGTGTCGAATAGTCGGATGTGGCGTAATTTGCTGCCGCCATTTGCGCGTGCATTCCGGCGGCACCGCTCATGTCTAACCAACTGCCGGCAGTTGCAGAATGCACGTCCCACCAGGTATTCGCCGATGCCACAGAATCACTTTTAATGGCACCGTGATGTGACGCACTAGACATCGTATTAAAGGGCCAAGATTCGTATGGATGTCGAGAGTATACCGAGCCGAGGGCGGGATGGTGCGCCGTTGCCGCACTTTCCACTTTACCCAAAAGCGCGTTTTGATGATGATGAATGTGTGAGTTATCGGCAACGCTCGACTGCGTTGTAGCACCCGGAAAATATAAGTCGCTTCCGTATGACGAAGATGTCGGTACACTAGAACAAGAAGTCATCACAGGTCTGGACGAATAAGGACTACTGGAGGCTGACGATCTTTGTGCCGCTAAAGAATTGGCGACCGAGTTTCCCGTTGTGGCCTGATTGGGAGACGGGGCACTTTGTGGACTTTTCTTCCACGGATGAAAACCTTTTCCAACGGCCGCGTCTGCAAGGGGCGGCGGAGATTTATTAGACAATTTATTGCATTGTGCCGCCAACATGGCCAGCGGTGTGCCGCGTAGACTGGGATGTTCCTGAAACAAAGGTTCAAAATTAATTAAGCGTCGTTTTTTTTTAATTGCGTATAAGTTTACTTTTCTAACGAAATTTGGCTTTAGGTAAAACAACTTTATTTTTATTTATGCTAATATTGATACCCTACCTAATTGCCTTAAAAACGAATATGGTACTATCCGTATACGTTTCTAGCTATCGAGCTTGTCATATAGGAAAGAGTAATTAACAACAAGATGACCTTCAAAAAACTACTTCGGTCATCCACTGCAACAGTAGTCAAATCCATTATACGCTTTTAAGCCGCAGGCTCATAACCCAAGACTTTATTGCAGCGTCGTTGAGTGACACGTACTGGAATTAGATGGTATAACGTTAAGACATCTCGGAGACGCCCTTTGGCTTTGCTATTGGCGGCGGCGTTATCGATCCCGTTACAAGTGACGCTCGGTTACCCCCTGACTACCGAATTTTGATGAAGACACTTCAATTGATTAACATTAGGTACAAGAACGTCGATTGTGTGTTAACCTTATCGGTATTTACGAGAGCGTGTCAAGGCTCATTTTAGGATGGTCGCGGGATCATACAGATCTATATAATTTACTAAAAAGCAAAAGAACATAAAATAGTCGTTAATTTTGCCATTAACTCAAATCAAATGGATCTTTTGCGGAAAGAAAGGGGCGACGCCGCCATCGTGACTTCGACGACTTCGAAATTTCTATATTCGAAAAAGAAGATGAAACGAACAAAAAAAATCATCGTGAATTGCCATCGGTAATATCAAAAGCGCCTACCTAAAAATTTTGAAATGATGACTTTGGTTTTGGTCATTAGCTTAGTCAGGAGCAGACTGCTTATAATGATGGCTACTTTTAAGTTTTTAATTCTTTTGTGTAGTTGTGCGTGTCTTGGAGGCGACGAGCAGGCGCCAACATTTCATTACGGTCTTGATTAAAACAGAAACGAACCGACCTTTACACGTTTCGCGGACGCTTCAAAGTTTCTTATATAACAATTAAAATTAATGTCCCTTAGTGCCCAATTACTGGCGGTCATCATGTTACGGAGATTAGGTTCGCACTAATTGAACATCCCCATCGTCTATCGGTTAGGTAGTCAATTACTGATACAAGTATACCTAGTACTAACACAGTTAGTTCTCTCGCGTTTAATAACGAATTGAACAGAAATTGGTTTCTATTTTATTCGTATATTTAAATAATACGAGGGGTGTCACTACGTTGACAACGTCGTCGATTATTACCTACACCTATTATGAGGTCAAATTAAGCATACCTAGTGGTTTTTTCGAAAATTGTCATTTGCGTGACACATCTAACGGTTACCACCAATAAAAAAATACTTAATTGAACAACTCCAAGTGTGTGTAAATGCATCTATAATCGTATAGAAAATAAAACAACAATGGCGCGATAACTGCTTGTAATAAAATTGTAATTTCGAATTGATTAGACTAACAAGGCAGCTGAACTGCAAGCGCAGGATTTTTGTGAGCGGCACAGATGGTCAAAGTGTTTGGTGTTTCTGTTGGTTTTAATGATTTTTTGGTCAAAACCGCTATAACCAAATTAAATCGCCCATTTATCGATCGCGTTGAACCATTACGCACTACGACACGTTGACTTCCGGACTTTTTTTGTACCTATATAACAAATGATGAATGTTTGAGTATGGCGTGAGGTCTACACAAGCATTTGTCATACTGACTGATTATTTATTTGAACAAACAATAAAAAGCGCTCGTATATTACTCGAAATTCGTTTGCAATAACGCATCAGCCACAGACATGTACACCACCTACTAATACAGACATTACATTATAACGTACAAAATTTGAGCGACGATTAACAATTGTTAATGGGATTATTGTGCTTTTCTAGTTAGAGGCCACAAACAACATGTCAACACAATATCTGTTATTCGCTACCTGATGCTTGAAAAATACTACTAAGTACATGCTAACATTTTACAAAGGGACTCTTTGCTACAACAATAGGATTAGGGAACAATTCGGTTGTTGAACTTGCCATTTGAAAGCTGATCGTTTCGCAGGTAAAGTAGCCATTTACAAATACTTCTAAGGTTTTTACACTAGCACCGCGCGATAATAAGTTTACTTTCAATATAGTTAGGTATGACATTTTTATGTCTCAATGGAAATGCACAAGGAAAGGGTTAAAAATATTCCAAATTGGGCGTAACATTATACGGTATACGAATTAAAAGTTAATAATTTAAATAAATAAATTCGGGAGCGACTAAAACAAATGCATAAGAGATTGAACCCAATCACTGCATACTAATACGTTTTGGTTCAATCTTGTCTTAAGCTACCGGTATTAGTTTTTAAACAATAAATATACACAGAAGAAACGTAGTAGAGTTAACGAGTTTCGGCCATAAACAAGATTGGGATTTAAGGTGAACAAATTTATATGCATGAATGGCCTAAGGACGTAGTTAACTTTGGATTTTTATAGACCCAACTGACAGCGGCTACTCTTCAAGAACGGTCACTTCCGAAACTAACTCCACGGGGAGTCATAATACAGTCTCACTTTGTTACGGAGACCGTAGTTCTTGGTAACCCCTCGCGTTCTAAATTTTCTATGGCCGGAAGGGACAATCTTTCCCCAAATCAAACATCCCAGTTTGATACGGATTTTGTGTCTGATGTCTATTATACGATTCGAGTGATCCGGATTTCAAGATCGTTTAAATTACGAGATGTATCTATATATCAATGCAACACATTAACGAAATTCGACTGTCATTTATAGCGATTTCGTAAATTCTTTTCATAGATTGAGAGAGGCCGTCCATGTATACATAGATATTTTCTGATTTAAAATTGTAATAAGTTGGTCACAGTTAATAGGATTTATGAAAGTCAATTACATTTCCTCGAGCAACTTTGTCAGTAAAGTGCGTGACAACACCTTAATGCATTCAGGTTTGACGGCTTGTGACCTCCCTGGGTGCGCCAAGAAAGGCGACACCCAAGAATTGATTGACATTTACACCACATTTTTCAGCTGTTCGATTATTGCAACTATTGCTTTTATGAGTGACACAAGTTTAAGTTTCTCCTTTCAAAATTCCTACTTGGGTATTTGGATTGGATTAAAAATAAAGAATTTCCGACGAATACTTAACTATTAACATTACAAATTGATCTAAATATGTACTTAACTTATATTAAGTATGTATAAGAAACCTTTAAAAACACGCAATTGAAGAAATATGAATTTAACAATTATAAAAACTATCACGTTTGTAAAATATTATCAGATAATCACAGTTTATTTAATATTAAATAAAATAAACAAGATATCGAGGGCGAAAATTTTTTTCAAATAATAAATGATTATATTAGGTTCACCATATTATGATCTAATATCTGCACTTTCAAATGTAAACGTTCTTCTGTTGTTTGCTAAAACATTTTTTTATTGAGACAATTGGACCGAATTAGATTTTCCATTTCTATAAAAGGTACTTAAATATTGCGTCTCCATTTTGTAACACCTTTTTAACACACTTTAACTGAAGGAACTCAGAACTTTTATTACTTTTGGAGTTTATTTAACTTAGAAGAAACACCTCCTACATACTTTCGCTTCATGAGAGCTCTTTATTATCCAGTTGTAAAATAGCTTCAGAAATACATCCAAAGTGAGATCTGATGAAAACTAAATCCCCTCGGATTACCTTTTTATTTATGGCTTCCTGTACTTAAGTATTAGGATCAAAATCATTTACAACCTTTTTAATCAGCTCAACATTTTCCACATAGTAGGTATATAAATAGCTCTCCTGCGTTAATCCATGTACCCCAACGTGTGACAATTGGCATAGTGTAACCCATGTGCTAAACAAGTTGTATGTGAAATTTTTTGATGCATTTTTTGCAATCCCAACATTCTTCTTTGCATATAGGTTGTTACATCCGTGCATACAAGTTATACACCTTCATAATGAATTCCTGTAAGTCACAAAATACCCAAAGCGCCGTCGCCGTTAAAAAATGTAGCAGTTGTTGAATGGTTTACTTCTTCTAACACTTTCATTGTCAGCAAATACAATTTATCCCCATTCGGCTTTTCTTCTTCCATCTCCCAATATTCCAAATATAAAATTTGCAACATATCTTTGCTCGACATCTGTTGTTTTATTTAATGTAACCCAAATGTTGTTGCCTCCTACCTTCTTTCGCAACTTTTTTAAAACGGTGAGTGATTGTAAATAATTCTTTCTTATCTGATCGGAAACATTCTGTTTGGTGTACTTTTCCAAAAAAGATTTTAAAACTTGGTTTTTTAGTTTTCTTAAGTGCACCTTTGTCAGCGGTTATAAACGCCTCACATTATAAAATTGTATCGGTTTTGGTTGTTGTTTCTTTAAGACACTTCCGTCCGTAGTGAAGTCACTAAATTGTTTTACATAGGTACACTTAACACAAATCTTATCGTTTTTTTTTCTTTTGGCATGATAATTTAACTTAAGATTCAGGTCGCGAATTTATCTTCAACTAATCTATATATATAAAAGAAAGTCGTGTTAGTTACTTCACTTATAACTCAAGAACGGCTGAACCGATTTAGCTGAAAATTGGCAGGGAGGTAGTTTAGAGCCCGGAGAAGGACATAGGATACTTTTTATCCCGTTCGACAGCATTCCCGTGTGACTTGACATGAAACGTCAGTCACTATAAAACGTGGTAAAACAAACAAAAATCAGACTTGGAATAACAAAACGCAAATGACAGTTATGTAATTGACGTATAATGACAGATATATGCGTTGTTTGTTTTTGCGCCTGATAATAAAACAAAAAATGTCGTGTATCACAAGGTAATTAAATGAAGAGCAACCTATGTACTAAAATACATAAATAATTATGAATGATATTTTTTCCAATTAAAAAAAAAACTGCTTATTTATTGCCTTTATTAAGGCGGAACAAAGTTCGCCGGGTCAGCTAATTTCAAATAAAATAAAGTACAATTACGATGATTTTTAGCTAAAAATATGTGTATAGTCTTGGAATTCTTTAGTTGTAAAACACCCTTCTAAGCGGATTAAATTTCTTTAGTGTAAATAGGTACGCCAATAAATCAAAATTTTTAAAACCATAAATGGCTCACATTGACCCATCTGTAGTAGGGTAATATAATAGGTAACCTTTTACCTGTGCATAATTTGCATCTATTCTACAGTCTTTAAAAAAAATTTGCCTTTCATTTTATTCAGAAATTACTGCAAAAACGTGTAGTTTAATAACGTAAATTTGAAAATATGATTTTTTTTAACTTTTAATACAAAATACGCTTACTTTATTCAAAAACGTGAAATATGCGCAAACTTTTGAAAATGCCTAATATATGCATTTGTACCTACAGGGTAGCCCATTAGTGCGAGGAAGTCTAATATGTATTTCATTCAATATCATACGCATTAAAAAATGTTTCGAATAAAAGTTGTAGGATACGAACCATTGCATAGGTATTTGTAAAATATTTATAAACATACATCAGGGTGCTTGGAATAGTTGTGGCTCCGTGCCGACCTGTTTTTTTAAATGAAACACCCTATATTTGATGTCATATTCCGATTGCTCTCTTAAAATGCTCGATGTCCATATTTTTGTTTTTGTTTTAAATTACAGCGTTCCCAAGAAGTTTTGATTATTCACTTATGGATATAATTGAGTTGATCACTATACGCAACAATAAACTAAACAATGATAATATGTACTTATAGTTGTTACTACGTAGTGATGAAACCGCAATAAATCGGAATTTCTTAATTATTGCCACGATGTTTAAATTAGCTATAACTACACATTTTTTAAAGGTTTTGGTAACTTCTACTTATTTACAAATGTACAAATGACAAGAAAATTAAAAATGCAGAAAATAAGTACTTTCAAAAATTGAAAAGCTACTGGCGATATTTAAACTAATGAGAATGCACGCACTCACAAGAATTCGTGTAGGTATCTTCTTTATTTGTAAAAATTAAACTACACATGTTGACAATTTCAAAAGCTAAAGAACTCAGCTTTCGAATAGTGTAAAAATATACGGGGGGTGCTATTTAAATATGTCAAGTAATTTTTAGTTGAAGATAGGCAATTTTTTCCCCTCGCCCTTTATAACTGGGAATTTTTTTTAATATGTTTGGGAAAAAACTTTTCGAAATTTGAAACTCATTCGTGAAAACTGCACATTTCTATATTATTTCGTTTAGTCAATAATCACGTTCAAAATGTGTCAGTTTCAACTGGGACACCCTGTATTGAAATGAACATAAGTTTCGTAACGCAGTACAATGAGAAAAAATATTTATTAATTTAATGCAAATTTTACTATCTGTATCAAAATGTTATGAACAACAAAACGTTGTTTTGTTTATAATTCTAGTAAATCGTAATTAGCAGAATCAAACGACTGCTTGTAAACGTTCACTAAACGAGGGTTTGTAAAAACAACGAAAGTTAATATAAATTCATTATACATACTAAATATAATTCGTTATTTTTACTAAACTGCTTGGTAAATTTCGTAGGTCGGTACATCTGCAATTACTTTTGTAAGATTTGTTCTGTTATTTCTACGAAACGTTTTGTCGAAATTGTTTAACATTCCGTTGTCATTAACAACAGTTTTTGCAATAGATATAACATCGTGTTTATGGTTAATTTAACACAAATTAATTTAACTCGAGTTCTTGTATCATTGAAAAAATTCTTCAGCCAACAGTGCACAATAATCTTTCGAACATGTCGCAAATGTTATATTCAATGTAATCACTTCAATCAACCTTCATCAAAACTTCACGTTAATTTATTATTTTGTTAAGGGGAGGTAGCGCGCGATTTTTATTCTAAATATTATATAGTGATCTCGAGTGAACCCTTTTCTTTCACTTTTCATATTAGGTATCTTTACACAACATTTAATTGTTGATACAATTTAAATGAAATGATGATTTTCATATTTCCGCGAGTATTGTATGGAATTTATAATTCTTCCGGGTGTTGACTCGCGTATAGAAGCTTGTTGACTCTGTTCAGAGCCGTTTCGGCGACGCGCCACGTTTCGGCGGAAACACATCTACCATTATCAAGTCTCTTCTGACTGGAGTAAAGCAAGACAGTTAGTAACAGTTGGACGGAGATAAGAAATTGTTGTGGTTTGGGAACCCGTTTCGAAGTTACATGTTATAAATCCCTTTATTTTGACAGCAATCGTAACAATAATTCATTAAACAAAGTTTTGCATATTGATCACTAGTTTTTAAATAATAAGGAAAATTGCCCAAAAAATGGGAATTTCAATTTGAAATCAGTGAAACATCCTATGGCGGCAATGATAGGAAATTAAAAATAATTTCCAGCGTTTTCTCTTGCCCACATTTATTACAAAAAATTTTATTTCACTGTTCAATCTCAAATAGTTTCTGAGTTATGGCCGACCGCTTTTCTTAGTTGTACCACAGACATCCTAGTCTGTGGTTGTACATTAAGTTAAGGTTCATATTTTGAGATTTTTAATGCATAACTATCGAAACCCTATTAAAAATTTGAAAATTCTGTGAAATGCTCTTGTAGCAAAATATAAGCTTTAAACCCGTTTGCTGCTACAATTTAAGGTATAAAAAATTTTCGTAAATGTGCGATTTTTCATCCCATTTTTACGTATTCTGTTATTGTATAAGTACCTACACGCGTGTCGTTCTTTTAAAAAAAAATAGATACATATATCTGCACCACTTCCTGAGTACTTCTAAGAACTGTTATACAGACAATTTTGTTACTACATCCTGATAGACTTAGTTTATTACTAGCGTAGGTGGCCTAACAAATTTGAAGAGATCCTCGGGCGGTGCCTCTTTGAAGAACAACTTTGTAAATCTCTTACTAAGAAGTATACTTACCACAAAATGGGTTATTAATATAAACGCGCAAAATTTTTTACTTTAGGAATATTATTTTATAAAAACCGCATAAAGGAAATTATCTACATTTCCAAGCAAGTTTCGTAATTATTTTATAATTTTTTTATTTGAAATTACAATACATTTCCTATGAGAACAAACCAAAAGGACTTTAGCGTGACTTTCACTTTTTATTGTAGCTTATACCTTCAGCTAACAAGCCGACCTCATTATGACGGAATGATATTCCTCTTATTAGGTGAGCATATACATCTATTCTACAGGTAGTAGGTTTTTTTCCGGTTATGAAATTCGTTAATAAAACAAGTAAGATTTAGTTATATTGTGTTGTTTAATAATATCTAGACAACATTCTAGAACTTAATTTAATTTAATAAATATGTCGCGCGTTTAAAATTATAGATGTTGAAATAATAGAAGGTGTAATTTTTGTTTAAATTCATCTATTTAGGCGTAAAACTATACCTATTTAAATAATTTACGCTGTGGAACTCGATAAATAAGTTATATTATTGTGACAAGAATTCCACTATAATGTCTATTCAATTGCAACAGCCAGTTTTAAACAATATTTTAATTTAATTAATGCAAATAACGCTAACAGTTTTAACTAATATTTATGATAATTAATAATTTTTTCTTTTATCCGAGATAAACTTCTTTTTTCAAAGTAAAGTTGTGAAGATAATAAATGAGAGCTCTTACACGCCCCTTGGAAATGCAACGGTAGAATGCAAAGAATTTAAGCGTTTTACATAAACCACAAACAAGGAAAGATAAACTATCGTTAAGGTTCAAATAGATCAGTCATATGTTAGGAAATGAACACAAGTTGACGTTGAACAGACAATTAAGACCTTTAAATGTGTTTAATTTACTGCTGACACGGTTAAAATTAACAACAAATTTAGTAGAAGAGATACACGACTGTTTCTATTTTTACAACGGTTCGGAAAAAGAACGCTTGTAAGAAGAAAATATTATAAATTGTTAACAAAAAAGGATATGTACGTACATTTTCAAACATTTAACCGCGTCCTTGATGCAATTATGTTTAGTTGCGTGTTGCTTGTTATTCACAAATTTAGATAATGTTTATCCTCAAGCAAAATTATCGAATAATTACCGAAGGAATGCTTTTTGCTATTTAACATTCGAACTAATCACATTTTTCTAAAGTATAGGCGATAAATTTTAGTTGCGCGATAATTACTACAAACATGAAAATGTATACTTTTTTAAAAGACTCGCCATTATATAATTATACGATTTTTTTTTACTAAAATAGGTAGTAGGATTTGACCTTAACATTGTTTTAAAATTTCAAAATGCATCTTATCTAGGTATTTATTTTTTAATTTTTCGCGTAAAATATTTTTTAACAAGTTTAGTCACTTGACGTTGAAGGCTTATTTTACAAAATTGTTAGGGTTAAATTTTTACCACGTGATAATCGATGAATTGTTACAATAGGTATGTTAATCGGTAGACCTTTCACGCTATTTTCTTTACAAAGAAATACTATACTTAAAATGTATGATTTTTTAACGCACGCCTGACCCTATTTTATCTGCAATCTGGAATTAATAAAATTTGGTAATTTGGTATCTCTTCTAAATGTATTACGATATAAAAATACTTCCTTTTTACTTCGTACTCGGGAAGTAATAAATACAATAAATTGTAATTATTAGTGCAAAAGCAAAACCCACCCAACACGGCGAACTGCACTGTTGGCGTCACTTCATCCTACAACATATATTATCTCCTCCTGCCATTAAAAATATTTTTTAATTGATAAATCTCGATGATCGTATTTTTCCTATTTATCACATGGCGTAACAATTTTTGGAATACAGCGAAGAGTATACGAATTAACCATCCAAACGTTTTCATTATTACAATATTGTTATTGAACAAAAATGCATAAATCCTGCATTAGCATTTTATCAAAGGTGTACCTACTTTGTTACATACTTACGAATTATTGCATTCGAGTAAATAGTTTTTTAATAAATTAATTCTTAAAGATTGGCGTTTCTCCAATCGTGTGTTCTAAAACATATTTCTCTATCGTTAAATTCAATAAAAAGATGAAATTACGTTTACTTATACATAAAAATCAAATTGATTAAGTAAACGCAGGAGGGTCGTCATTGGACGAATCCTCCCACATTGCTCAATACGATCAACATAAATCCTTATTGTCAGATGTAATTGACAGATTGTAATTAACTAATAAATGCATTAAAAAAATCTTAAATAGTGATTCAGATAAAATTTGTTTGATAATATAATGGGCCCATTCTTTATACCTAAACGTTTTTAAAGTGAATTGACTTAACTTTTTACTTTGATAGTTGTCGTTTTAGAAACAGCTGATGTCTACAGTGGGCGAGTTTGGAAGAGGGAAGGAACACTGCAAAACAAGAAAATAACAATATGTAATAATGACTCTTATTTTGTTACGCGGTGATTATCTACTCAATTTTGTAAACTAAAATTGTAAGAATGTTGGAGATTTTTCATAATATTTCCCATCATTCTAGAAATGGAAACAGATGGTTGGTCTAAAAATGTTAGGGTCATATAAGATATAAAAATGTATAATAAATCAATGGGAGCCAATCTAATCCTAATACTATCTACAGGGTGTCCCACTGCTCCGTAATCGGTCGATAACTCAATATGGGTTGAAGATACAGAAAAAAGTTTCAAATAAAAGTTGCTTTGATTTGAATTGCGCATTTTTTAAAAATATTCTTATATCTACAGTATGTTGCATTTTCACGTGGCAGGAAAATGTCACTTTTTTTTAAATGGCACACCCTGTATTTTTTTCTCTTAATGTATCGACCAACCATATTTATATCACTCCTGAAATTTTTTTTAATATTGGATGTGCGGTTGCCAAGTTATTAATTATTTTGTCAAAATTTGGTACAATTCAAGGTCGGACTATAATATTCATAACTAAGTTATTCTTCAAAAAAAGGAAAAATTTATTTGACGAATAATATTACCCTAATGCGTGTTACTCTACAAAAAAAAACTAAGTGATTAATTTTATACCGAGTGTTTAAAATGAGAATTCAAACTCTGTGAACTTTAAATAGAATTTATACGAATATTTTAAATGGAACACCCTGTATTTTTATTTACTATCAAATTCTTGACAAAAAACCCTATTCAACGGTGTATTATTTCCTGGTATTATTTTTTGTACTTTTGTTAATATTTACGATTTTTAAAATTTCACGTAAAAAAAATTTGTTAAAAGTAATTTTTATTTAATTATTATTACAAAATACCGTTTAAATAGTTGGTATCAGGGCAAAAGAACAAAACTCAAGTCCTGTGACTATCTTAAGTTCTTAATATTAACATCAACATTAACATCAAATCTTTCTTCCTACTGCTCCTCAATACTTTCTACCATTTATTATATCAACTTATAAAATTACAATTGAGCATGCCCTGTACAATACGCATGTCAAACTAAATTAATCATCTAAATGGCTTTCAAGATCAATTATTAATAAACGCCTTTAAGGAAAAAAAAACGACAATAAGAAAATAAACATACATGAAAGAAGTGTTAACCACTTCCCAAATCCAAACCTGCATTTCCCTTAAATACAAACAACTTTCTGGTAAGCAATTAATATAATACATTCTATCATTGGTACCCATTTTGTACATCACAAACATGTTCTGTTTCAATATCTTCACCATCATATAACTAATTAGTAATTTTAATTTGTACCATTAATTGCAGAATTTATCTTGTTATGAATAAGCCCACAAACATTTGGGCGAAACGTAAACTAAGAGACCAATATTTACCATGCACGGCAACCTATTGTTAGAAGTAATATCCGACAATAAAAGCCTTTATAATTGTGCAAGAATATTTAGCCTTATCAACACCCCTAATGCTACCAATTACACATCCAACGGCTACAAAACAATAAGTTAAAGATTTTATAGTTCGAAATTAAACCTCTGAGTGGGAATAATAGGCTGACTATTTTAATCTTAATTCCTAGAATCCTAGCAAAAATCACGTGCAATTTTAAATTTGAAAAATGTAAATGTAAAACCGAAATGCTAATTATTTTCGGTTATCGTAATGGCACAAATGTTTAGACTACTATCGGAGTAAAAATGCAAGGCCTCTGACTTTAAGTGGTCATAACGAAAAAACTGAGGGGTGAAATTTCTTCATTTTTGGGCAGTACATGAGTCATTTATATATGTTTAACATGTGTAAAAATCAAATTGGTAGAATCAGTTGTTTAACTTTTATTTTAATTAACAGCAATAAAAACGCTGTATTTAGTATTTTCCTGGCTGACGGTCAGTTTTAACTTATCATAAAATTGTTATTGTTTCATAAATTGTTACCAAATTTACAAATGTTGTAGCACACATACTTCTCAAAAGTCGACAGTCAATAAAATTTGATTATTTTGCAATATACGGTAACTTAAGAAAAAATTCTTGTTTTAAATGCTAAATCTGTATTACTCAAATCGAGCTGCATTATTGCTTTATTGAAAACAAAATTTGTTTTCTTGTAATTCAGAGTAAATGTTATAATTATGGCGAAAGAAAGACGCACATATTCCCGCGAGAGGTAATCTACCACATCGTAAATCGTGAGCGGCAAACCACAACAATGTGATTATTGTTTAGCATTGTACAAAACCATGCGCTTCATAGCAATAGTGTACGACACCATCGTCCAGCCCGTACCGCACTTCCCGAACGAACGCAAGCATCCATCCTTTTTTCCAAATTTCTTTTAAACAAAACATGTATACATGGCATTATTTTTGTGAATCGTGTTAGACCACAATATAATTGCTTTAACCTTGTTATGTTACTGTCAATATTATTAATATCGAACGTTCAGGTATTGAGTTACACAAGATGTCGTTTTTTCATTATAGCTTTAAGACTAATAAACCAATTGGCCTCAAAAGCATCTCACACCGACGAACAAGTATACACTTGTCAAATATATAAGTATCTACCACTCAGTTTCAATAATATAGCCGTAATTAATTTTTAAAGTCGAGCGCTTGTGCGATTTCAGTCATAATTAGCGCTTTTCGCACATAAATTAATACAGAAAATTAACGATGTGTTGCAAAAATCTAAAACTGTACACCTTTTTGTAGGAATAAATGATCTTTTAAATGCACTTTATTTCATTAAATTATGATTGCTAATTACTGAGATAGAAGCTTCTAAAGTCAGAGGCCTTGCATTTTTACTCCGATAGTACTTATAACTGTACATGACAAGTGGTACCTAAATGATAAGAACGTTTACCTTACGCCGAGACATTATTTCGCGAATACAAATAGGCACTTGTCATTTTAAAAGTATCGGAATCACAGAAACCCATAATTTTGATTATTATTTTACTATATTCTAAAGTTTAGTGTTGGCAACCAAATTAGATTGATTACATCCAGAACACTACAAATATTGCAAATATTTCTAATGAATTTTCGCAGGTCTCCCGAAACCTATAACTCGGACGGTCAACTCATCACCATACTTATGTGAGTATATTATAACTCTAATAGTCAATTTTCCACATCATTTTTTTTGAAAATAACCATTCGATATACTAATAAGGGAAAATAATTATTTTTTTATGTCACAATAACATTGTGAAAATAGAAAAAAAAGTTAAAAGAAGCCCGATTATTCAACATGAACTCATTTTTGACGTTTGTTAATTGCACGTTCTCAATTATCATTCATTCTCTTACTGTATCTTTCAAAGAATTAAGTTTTGAACAGCGTTATGATCGCCCCATAAAAAAACGCAATTAGCTTGCCAGTTTACTGTTCCATCAGTGCGATTCAAGGATTTTGAAGGCATAAGTCTTCATTTTCCGCCACTACTTTTTTTGAATTTCTTTGCGATCTAATTACCAAAAAAGAGCAATGACGATGGTTTGCGTTCTGGGTAATACATTCTTTAAACCAACAAGCAGCATATTGTTGACATGTCACCGTTTTGTGTTTATCCTTTTTATTCAATGGTTTTTATAAGCATGTCAGATTGGATTTTCGAACAATTATATTAATATGCATTTAAGAAATTTAAGTTCGCGTTAGGTCGGTAAAACTGGAAGGAATAGATATATTAAAAATGTGATAAATTCTTAAATTTTCAAATCTTCAAATAACACCATAATATCTAATAATTTTTCCAACGTGATTCCTAGTTTGTGTCAATATACTGAACATTTGGGTCTTATTTTACCAAATTTCTATCCGTTTCTGTTTAAGAAATCTCCATGCTTCTTGGACACATTTGGTGATATTGTAGCTCGTACGGATGATACCTACTTATCTTTTTTAAAACAATTCTGTGATTAACATAGCATTTTCCACTTATTGACCTTCGACTTAAATTTTGAATGGTACTGATTATTATTCTATAGGTACTTAATTCAAAACTACGTGCAACGCAGTGTTATCTAAACGAGGCATTTATTTCCACAATTGCAATTCAATTTTAAAAGAAAGATAGGCTGATGGTACAAATTAAAGTAAACAACTACATTATTTTATAACTAAGACAAAATATTAGAATTTTGGAGGTTAATTTCCAATTTTTATTGGTTAATCATATTCTTTGCCATTCAAAAACGTTTTCAAAAAGATTTTTTTAAGCGAAATCTCTTGGAAGAAATCCTTTTCACAACCATGTTGTATGGTAAAATGCAAAAAAGGGGTGGCTAATTTTGAACAATTTTGAAAACCTATTGTTTTCTTAAATTCGTTGGGTCCATAATTGAAGTTGAGGAAGTAATTTGACTCGAAATGGGGTGCTGGATTCACGCATAGCGACATGTGTTTCGATAATTTTTGTAAACTCATTACTATCATCATCGGGGTAAAATTAATTAATGCTAAAATGATACGAGTTAAAATGAGCAAGCAAAGAACAAATTGAATGCCTATACTTACAGAAGTAGATGAAAATTATGCGAGAACACCACTTGTTTCATTGTTGGATAAATTATATAATTTCAATACCTACTTATTTATTTAAATTTTGTAATTATATTTATTTCAATAATTATTCGGGGCTACACTAGTACTCAAAAACTCATACTTTTGGTTCTAATGGCAGACTTGAAACCTTTTCTAGGCACACATTAATCCTCTTACATCACAAAAGAGAAACGTCAAACCCATCTCACCGATAATTGTGTGAACAATTTGCTTGATTTTTGTTTGCTTTGAAGATCGTGTCTCCAGGAACAATCCGTGCCAGAAATTTATCTCCTACCTCATATATGGTCTCAAAAGTATGAAACGTCGTAGTCCCAATTCTGAGGTCAGTTCCTTTGGCACTCACCTTGATGGTTTACATTTAAAACTTTTCCAAGGATAACCACCAAGGCGTTTACCTCTGCGGTATTTATATAAATACCAACTACAACAACATTTAGCAGCCGATTTCGTTCTTCTACCCCTCTTCGCTAACAATATTGTTTACTTTCATCTCTAGGGCGGAAAACTTAACATTCTTCACTAATTTTAATAAACAATAGCTATTTGTACAACTAAAGAAGAAAGTTACGATTTTTTTCAGCTCGAGCTCAAAGCTTACAACATTAACTTATAAATGTTGACACTTTGGGGAGTTCTTTTGTTTTTCTGCAATAGGTTAATTGTGTTGGCAATACTGTTTACTTTCATCTCTAGAGAAGAAAACGTAACTTTCTCGACTAACTTGATTAAAGAAAATACCCATTTCCAAGCCAGTTTTAAAAAAAGTGTTTCTTTACCACATTTTATTTATCTACTTACGTATTTATGAAGTCACACAAAGACTTTTATCGGTTCCAAACATTGATAATGACCTCATCATACGTTTTTGAGCAAATTTGTGTATATAAAGAATTGTTAATCTTAGGGCAGTTCAATATTCCTCAACCTACTAATATATAGGGTGTAGAATTGGCCGATGCACCATAGGGATTTCAATATAAAAATCTTAATATTCGATTATTTCCTTCCCTAATTATTTTAGGCACAAAGGATATTTAACTTTTTTGTACCTAGATTAAAATAATTTACATCCGTACATGTTGCTTGTTTTTGAAAAATTCAAAATTATAAGTGATGCTTTGGCAAAAAAATAGTGGTATTACATATTTTTTATTAAATTAATACCTGTCAACAATTTCAAGGCATCACCGAATTTTGAGAAAGATGAAATTTTTATTTGCCTAAAATATTTTCTGAAAAGTATAAATAATAACATCAGTCGATTCAGAATTTTTCTCTCCACAAAAAGTGAAATACTTTACACTTTTTGTATAAAATAATTAGGGAAGCAAACAATTGAATATTGAAATCCCTATGCATTAGTTAATTCTACACCCTTTATATCCATAAGATAACAAATGAAAGTTATACTATGGTTTTTTTAATATTTCAAGCATAATTTAATGCTATTACAAATGTTTTTATGGGAATTCTTGATTTGTGATAAATTTAACGAAGATTAACGTTGGTTATAAGAACAAAGCTCATTTTGCGTTAATAATAAATTTATTACTTAGGTAACTTAAAACAGTCACTTTCGATCCGCACAATAATTAAAAATAAATAAAGATCCTTTATACCTAAGTACCACGTCGTTAATATACCTACAGCATGTGAAGCTTTGAAAAATTTTTTACCATGTATAATAAATCTAAAGCTGTTTAATGTTTAATGAGCCAGGGGCGTAGCTATAGATAATTTTCTGGGGTAGGGGCGGGGGGGTTCTGCATGAGAGTTCGTCAGGTCGAGTCAACTATCCCCAATTCAGTAATGAGAAAATTTACGACTGACCATGTGATTTAGAATTTAGTGCAGAATGTTAACTTACTTCGGGGGGGGATCACCTCTAATTCTAAGCAAAGGAACTCTAGTACCTCCGGAACATGCCACATGCCACAATGGTAGAAGGTTTTGCTACAGTTGTAGGTGTAGCCCGCATTGTCATTCAAATATAGTATGTATATGATGTATTTCTGTTGCTAGTATTACCTATAGAGATTGAAATACTCAACGCTTTGGAAAAAAGGACACTGCTAATCATGTCAAAGTTCCTGTCTGATGTCAAATATATCCGATTCTCAAACATTGCGATCCCACAGACATCTCAAATTACAGTGTTTTGTGCTATTTGGGAAAAATGGTGCTGTTGGTGTTGCGGTGCCTCAAGACTTGGTATTTTGTATTGTATTTTCTACGACTTGTGCAGCATACTCACGTGCCAAGTTATTTTTTGCTGAAGATCTTTAAAATAAAATATGCCGCCATTACAAGCTTTAGGTTTAGAGGCTATTGGACTCAAATCATTCAATGTCCTGTCATTTCCCATGAACAATGCAGTATTTTATTTCTTTATTTCTTTCCTACATTTGTTATTTTTTAGTTTTATTTTTAATGTTAGGTATAATGAACGCGTTTTTTGTAGCCTTGTATAATTGTATCTTTTTATGTATCTGTCCGTTAATAAACGTATGTAGGTAATTACTTTTGCTATAAAGAGCTTTTCAGGTGATTTAATTAAATACTTGTATATTGGGTTAATTCACATAATTTTTTTATACGCTTAATAAATGCAAAGATGTCAGATGTCTTCGATATTGCAAAAATAAGCGGCGTTAGAATAATTTAAACAGCTTTTTTTCAAATTTTAAATCGCGAAGCGTCGAAACTGCACGACAACTCAGCGACAGGTGCCGACTACGGCATGACGTCATATACTGCTGTTTCAGCTAAACTGGTATTTACGAATGATTGTTTGGCGATCATGGAGCCGTCGAAAAGGTGTTACAAGTGGTGTTTTGTGCCTATGTGCACAAATACGACTTTTACAACACCTGAAAAGACATTTTTGACGATGCCTCGAGACGTAAAAATTCGAAAAATGTGGTTCAAAGCAGCTAGAAGAGATTATTCTAAAATAACTTCTTCGGATTTCTACTGCTGCGAGGATCACTTTGATGTAAGATGTAGTTACTTACTAAGCAAACCTAAATGTTTAAGTAATTGACAAAAATAAATATACATGAGACGTGGTAAACGAGTAAAGCGTAGTAAGAGTCTGTCAAGCAAACGAATTTCACATTGTTAGGTTTTATTCAAGCTTTTGCTCCACGAATTTCTGCAGTGTTAAAACGATCATCCTACTTTAAGAACTCGGCCAACATAAAAACATCTACTCGAGGAAGATTATCCAACATAGCTTTCAAATAACCTGCATCCACCATCGTAAGAATCAGTTTCAAAAACGCAACGATAGCCGACTGACAGTGGGCGTTTCCAAGTACGTGACGTCACTATCTGTTTAAAACTGATTTAGCGCGAACGCTCATGTTTGAACACTTCAATTCTTTTTTTCTCGGAAATGGTACGTTTTATTTAACTTTTTTGAACTGCAATAGTTTACAAACACGATTCAAAAGCAGAATCTTATGTTTATTTTGAAATTTATTTTTATGAACTAACCCAATCTGATATACCTACATCATATATAGTCTCTTTATAAAATGGTTTCATCTCGGGTTTCATGTTATAAGTGGTTCAACTCGATTTCAACATGACATTCTCAAGATAACTTAAGCAAAGAGAGGATCGCTTGGATCTTAATAATTACAAAAAATTCAATTTTTGTCTTCAATAGGTATTGTTTATAAACAAAACATTATTGATGGATTGACTCTCTCCAAATATTTAGAAATTCTATAGATATTGCGTTTAATAAACCAATTACCTATACATAGAATAAAGTTTTTGTCTATAATCTCGGCGGCAGTAAATTTTGACAAAAAGGAGACCTGGAGTGGCGTTTTTGTTTTCCACAATTTTTCTGAGAGTTCATCAGAAACTGAAATGATTAATTTTGAGTTGATTAAAGAAAGTATTTCTTGATCTTCATCCCTGTGCACGTGTACGTAGCAAAGGACCTCTTCTACTTTATAAGCTTAACTCATTTAAAAATTTTGTTTACTTAATTACTTAGTTCACACAACTTGTTTGCTTCTATAAACATTTCCTTACTACCGGAGCTTTCCCGTTTTATACTTATTGCACATTCCGTATCTTTGCTGTTCAATTTAATAGTTGGTTCTTCAAATTCCAAGCCGGAGTTAGGTACTTTCTGTGGGCTGTGTCAATTTTGAAAGTGTCAAACAATGTTAATTGTTTATAATAACTCAACATCCTACAATCATCTTTGGACACAGGAATAGATCGGCCTATTTCAATAATAAAACCTACAACAATAATTTATCTACCTACGTGAACTGCACGTGATATTTTTCTGCATAACATAAGTACTTTAATTAGCATATAAGTCTATTTAAAATTCTCGGTAGGTAGTCTTCATATGTCTCAAGAAATTTAATTGCGTGTTTTAATGATAATGAAATCGAAGATGCGACTTAGAGAGTTAAAATAATCCAAATTTCCTTGTTTGGTATGGGTATACGAATTCCGAAATTGGATTCGGGGGATTCAAGTTTTATAATTTTGAACTTAAAATAGTCAAAAATATTCATTTCCGAGCTGGGAAATTTAAAATTGAATATAAAATACAAGGTCGAGTTTTGGAAATTACCTACCTAACGGAATTTGAAATCAGAAATTCTAAGTACCAAACTCTAAACATTCAATAGGAATAGGTACGTGTACCTATACATCGTACCTAGATACAAAAAATAAATTTGAGAATGCGCCAACTGAAAATCAGAGATCTATTATAAACTGCATATTAATTAAATTCGGGTTGAAAATTCACGATAAGTACGAGACTTTCCCAAATTTAAATAAATTCAAAGCTTGATTTGGAAATGGAGAGTCGATTTACGAAATATGACTCCGAAATCATACATGGGAAATGAAAAATTTTATTGGAAATTCAATATTTAAAATGTATCTATCATTTGAAAGTCAAAATGAATAGGATATAGAGTATAGGTTCAAAATCTCGTGGCACTCGAGATGTGTGGCGGGATTTATTTAAACGCGATACTACGATACTAATATGAAGTTCTGTAAATAATTACACCTATATTTATTTACTCTACATAGGATGCCATTTTACCTACCAATGTTTTTGGACGTATAATGTCGTGCCTATTTTTCAAAATTGTTGTAAATCCCGCCGCGCATTCCGAGTGCCACGAGATTCTGAACCTACTCTACCTAAGGTTAGATATAGAAGGAGGAGATATAAGTAGGTGTACAAAATATAAGTGAAGGATTCTGTTATCAGAAATAGAAATTCAAAGCTAAAAATCTCTTAATTACTAGAAGATGGGGATCGAAGATTGATGTAGGTAATTGATTAGTATTTGTGTGTAGGAATATGCGATATAGAAAATTAAAATAATAGATACAAATTTCTATTTTGGCAAACGAATTCCGAAATAAAATTCAGAAGGCGAATTCTAATTTTATAATTCGTAACTGAAAGTTTCGAGCTCGGAATCCAAAAGTTAACCATAAAAAATTTCAACATTGGAAATTAGCAAATAATTCAATTCAATTCAAAATTAAATTGCCCGAAGCGAGAAATATTAATAAACCCGGTAATCAATCTTAAAGGCCTAGGTAAACTGTAAACCACAAATTCGAAATTGAAACCAATCCCGTCGTTATCGAACATTCTTAAAACGAAATAAGACTTTTTCTTTCGAAATAATGTGTGTTTCGCTTTCGCCCGAATGTGGAATTTAAAGAAACAGTTGTTTGCAACGCCACCTTAAATTTGGACAATAACACTTTGCTGCTGTGTCATTGCTGATTTATCGCGTTCTCTGCGTCCTGTTCCCTTGTTGGTTCATGTTCAGTCTAGTCTCTCTGTAACTCTTCTAACCCAGTTCTTTCCCAATCTTAATGTTTAATGAATGATGTTTAAACTTTACATAATTTTTCTTACCTCTCTTAGCGCGAAATTTTTTTTATGACCCGTAATATAATTATGTACCTAGGTATTTTACCAGCTTATGGTGTCAAGTCAAAAGTTGTCTTTGTTTTTGAAAAGTCTAAGCCTCTACTCAAAGATTATTATATAATGAAACGTTGAGATGGTTTACACAACTTTAGCAGCTCAATAGCCAAAAATTATGCTGCGGCGCGATCGCCCGAATACCCAGTCAGTTCCTGGGGTACTTTGTAAAATCGGCTTTCACATTATAGGTACAATTATTAGCAGAAAAGTACGTACGTACATATATCTACATCAACCCACGGGAAATATTTTATTTTGGTAAAACCGCAATATATTCTGTGAAATCCGTAAACCTATAGTTTACCTTATGGGAATTAGGTACTTGTCCTATCTAAGAACATAATCTCAAATTTTTACATTTTTAGAGATCTATCCGTCAATAAACTTATTATCATCGCTATTACTTTTCGTATAAAGAGCTTTTGTAGTAAATGAATGAATGAATTTGGAGCAGTTTGAAAGTGTCCGCCTTCATCAGGAACGCAATTTTTTAACCTTAGTTTTTATAAGTTTGATTTTGTAGATAAATAAAAATAACACGTTTTGTATTTATTATTTAGATATAGCTGTATGGATTTAAAACGTATCAAACCATATTTAAGTCTTAAAGGATATTAGCAGTCCAAATCCCTATACACAAGCAAAGAAACTAAAAGGTCAGAATGATATCGCCATTACATTATTTACCTACCTATTACATAAATTAATAAGTTTTTGTCTCTATGCAGGATATTACCTAATTGTCAATAAACACAAAATTAACACGTCGACAGCATCAAATCAAAAACTAGTAAAATTTGTTTCAACAGACGAACTTTAACTTTCACTGCGAGGTACCTATAGGTTTGTACCTTGTAAAATCGGTTTCAATTATTGAAATTTTCTTTGAAATCCGAAGTGGGGAGCGACGCCGACGTCTAGTTTATGTTTAGCGTATCCGAATTGTAGGTATCTAAAAGCATTATCTCAAATTATGCTTATCAGTCCACAATTTCCATTAATCATAGAGAGTTTCATTTAATACCAAGGTACCTCATTCGAAAATAATGCACCACTAAGTAAATAATTTAGGATGTAGGTACATATAGGTATGCGCCTTTCATAGTTTATATTAAAACTTACACACGGACATGAAGTACCTATTCGTCAATTTTATATTTTTGTTGCGTACAGGTATAACTCTTATTATATTATATTATTGTTTATGATGTGTTAAATTTCTATAGGTACCTAAACCACACAATTTTTCTTATCCTACATAAAGTAGGTACAAATTAACAAGATTCTTCTATACCTAAATTGTGCCTATATACATAAACACCGTCTTCCAAAAGTATTGTATACCTTATGTCTTTGTAAATATTGGAAGAATGTTTTAAATAGGTAGGTAGTACCTAAAAGTTATTTGGTATTTAATTTCTTACTTTTTGTAAAACAATATCTGCTTATTGCCAACTTTCATGCATATAAAATAAATAAAACCTTTTGCATAGGAAAAATTTTGAGAAAACCGTGAAAAACTGTGTGTAGGTGTATTTCAACAATGCCCATTAATCTAGTCACCAATGGCCGTTTTATGCGCATCTAGTTATTGAAACAATTGAAGGTATCTATCTTCGTACCTACAGGCATCTATAGTAGGTACCTACATATAAAGTGATCTTAGTGGTAATTCATAATTATTTTAATTTTTTTAAATAAAAGCTTCGCGTAATATAAAAATTGAATTTATTAATGGCGAGAGATACTTTTATAGCCCACAAAATAAACGAACACACAAATTTTAACTAAAAACTAAAAGAGTAGGTAAATATGAAACAGTAAATAAATTTAAAGGGAAGGAAGATGTTGAAAATGTGATTCATTCACAACTTGACTAGGTACTTATGTTAGGTTGGTATCCGTCGCTCAAAATCAGAATTTTAAACAATTTCAGGAGTGACCGCTAGTTGCAGTTTCGAATACGATATTTTAAGATCTCAACTCCACCGCAAACTTTGTTTTTGATGTGACCCTAACAGTCGAGGTGGCCATTCGATTACACTCCTTCGACCTATCCATCCAGGAATTGGCGAACTTGAACTCCAAAGTGAGGAGGGGCCCCATCTTGCTGAAACCATATTCGGTTATGTTATGGGATAGATATATTACGATCAACTGCATTAAGAAATAAAACGACTAACGCAGGAACCAACTCAAACAAACATTGCTTGTTAAAGTATCTTGAAAAAAATAAGGTCCTAATATTTGAGTTCCAATAATTCCAGCCCAATCATTGACTTTCTGCTGATATTGAAAATGCCCTTCTGGATACAAATGAGGATTTTCTGATGCCCCGTAGCATTTATTTTGCTCATTAACCGTTCATTTAAACAAAATGTTAGCTCATCCGTAAAGCAAATACTTTTGTAGGTACAAATTCTCATCGTTTTCGAACCGACTGGTTATTTCTTCACAAAATTCATTTTCTTCGCTTGTTGTTGCTGCGACTCTTCCCATAATTGGTTAAATTTTTCACAGATCTCGTTTCTTGAAATTTGTGGAAAAGCTTGTTTATCGTATCTACCTAAACTGAGAGATGTATTGACGGTGCAAGTTATTGAACAAATCACATACCTCTTTCCGTATTCCCTTCCTTTCGCCATATCCCATAATCATTAAAATTTCGATCCGGAGATTGTCAGATAGGTAATTGAGCCATTTTAAATAAAGTATGTTTCGCACACAATTTTGACATATCAATTAGGTATAATTGTTTCAATATAACTAGATGCGCAAGAAAGCGATGGAAAGGTAGTAGATAAGTAGGTAGGTACTTAATATTTTACATTCTTGAAAATAGAACAAAATGCTCTTGGTATCAAATGGCTCTATCTTGTCATTAAAAAAACTAATTATTATCCGTTAAGCTTTTGTTTTTAAAAATAAAAAAAGTAAGTAATACCATGTGATGAAAAATTAAATACCAAACAACTTTTATTTGATACCTAGATTTTTCCATAAAGTGGATATTTAAAGACGTAAGTGCCTACCTATACGATATTCCATATACTTTTGGGCCACTGTGTATAAATATTACATAAGTATACCTAGCGATAGGCGTGCCCATATAAAATAAGTTAAAATTAATCATTCGCAAAAATTGTCAAGCCTTCGGGCTAACATCGCACCACCAACTCAAATCATATAACAATATAATCGTAGGTACTTCGAAAAGCTATTAGAGGAGTAAATACTCGAAATTGACGTCGTGTTTTACTATAATCCGTCGGGTAAACAAGGATTAAGAGGATTTTAAGCCATAATTTCATACACGGTTGACGGGATGACAAAAAGAGCAGAGCAGCTCTCCACATGAAAATGCCGAGCCTTTTGTCACGGATTTAACGCCGCGGGACCTATTTTGTTATGGGATAAATTATCGTTCGTTTTACTCTATTATTTAAATCATATATGAGTGGGTACCTACTGATCTTTTTTTCTTTTTTGGTAACGACATTATTACTTTTACACCTAATACACTTCCCACGCGGATTTTATTTAATTTGTAACGTCAGAAATCTTAAGAGAAGTACGTCGTTTCAAATTTCTTTTGAAATTCTACAAAAACTTAACAAAAGATAAAAGGTGAGCACCTTATGCCATAGGATTTAAGCGACTTCCAATTTACACACAGGTAGCATGTCCTTTTGTGACAGTTGTATAGAAACAGTTTTTCTCGTCCGATAAAGTAAAAATTTACTTACTGTAAGTCCAACACCGGCTTTGACATTCATCGCTATGGCAGGAATTTGCGAACCATAAAATTGTCCAGCGGCAGCGGTCATATCGGTTAACATTTTGATTGTTTCACAAATTTAATATATAGAAACATTTATTAGATTTAACCCAAAAAAAAAGAAGAAACACTGAAACACATACGTTTTATAACCACCATACGTGAATTCCGATAACTGACTGTTCTTCGGTAGGGGAAATTTGGATTAGATGAAATCATATGTTCCCCTTCTCTTTTCGAGCGGTTCCATAGGCGTACCGAATATTTGAGAACCAATCCTCGTTCTTGCCATTTATTATCACGAAACGCCCCCAGATTTTATCTTCCACCATCCTTTAAGCACGCAAGCGCCTTTTACCTTATAAAAGAACAACTTATTTTCACACCCTTCATACTCAATCCCTACTACAAATTATTACTCAGGAAAGTTACTCGTTATCTCTTTTATTCAAAACAAGCTCTTTAATAGTGCACGATAATATTTAGATACCCATGTAGGTTGGTGGCTCTCAATAAACCGTATTATTTTCTACTTACTCGATATGTACGTGTGTTTAATAATGACTTATCGATACAATAATCGAAAGCTCCCACACTCGTACTACGATTACAATTTATTTTGTTGTTCAAGTTTTTTTTACAAAGAACCAACAAACTTAAATCCCATACTTACATTTAAATATTTTTTTGGAAATTTCACATACAATTACCTACCTACCTAAAGTAAGTCATTGGTAAATATATACACATATCTTATTCAAGATTTGCCCCCCTAAATGTAATAAGTACTATATATTTCTAATTTTATCGTTGTTGTAGTACAGGTATAATAGTAGGTATTTAATAGTCGGTAAGTAGGTAATAAGTGAAAAAAAAGTGGGCGCCATGTACCTACCTAGCGTGAACGATAATCTTCAATAAAGATAATAATCGATTTGGTGGATTTAGTTGTAAGTTCTAATTATGTGGCATGTTTTGACATTGGTTTATTTGTTAATCCTATCAATAAAACATGTACCTACCCACCTAATTTAGAAATCATAATTGGAAATTTCATATAGGTACTTACGTACTTGTACGCACGTGTAGGTACCTATTATATTTACCTAGTAATTAACAACAATAAAAGTATGTGCGACAAGCCATAGGCATTAGGTAGGTATAAGATGCATTTTAGCTTTTCAAACAGCGATTTAATGCACTCGACTGTTCTACAGTTGTATCAGGGGGTAAATTCACCTTTAAACACTTAGTATTATACCTACCTCAGATACTTGTGATTGCAAACAATTTACTTTTTATTACCTATAACATTTTTTACACGTCTACCTATAGATTGTATCTATACCATATACTCGCGCAGTATTTGTATCCGACAAAGTTGTGCAATTTTCTGCTGTTTTGATATTCAAGAAATTCCTATTAATTTTGGAGATATTATTCGAAATGGAAATTTCTAAAAATCGGTTATTTTCTTATTTACACCGTTACAGAGTTGTGGTCGAAGCAAACATCCATATACCTACGGAAGGTAGTTTATCTACATAGGTATCATTTGTTCGGCATTCGAACCCAAGACACAAACTAAGACGTTATACCTATTTAAATGAATGTTTTCGTCAATGCGGCGAGTACAATAATTGAGTCACAATGTTGACTATTTTAAGTCCGAAGTAGGTACATCGATCAATTGATATCATTGTCACAAACAATCGGGATAGTATTGGAAAAGTCTAGATACCTATAATTTGTCTGATCATTTGCTATTGTACGTATTACATACATATTAGAAATTGATTATCATAGAGAAAGGGTTGTTCCTAAGGTTCTGATTTTAAGAATTTGATTGCAACACAGTTTATCTGTGACTTGTGATGCCACAATATCAAATTGATAATGTGAACGAACAAGTTACTTATTTGACGATTTTACTTTTAACTTTATTTAATCAAACGCCACGGTGAGAACTATAATTTATAATAATTATTAAACGACCGGCTGCGTGGTTAACGAATGTTGGCAAAATCAAGAAAAATCTGAGAGATAATTTTAATTAATTTAAATTAGGTAATAAAATCTTCCTCAGATTGGGTGTACCTATCTAATATAAAAAAAATTACAAAACGCTGCAACAGCTGCAATCATCAGAAGAGAGAAATTAGCTTTCATTGAATTTTCACGACAAAATGGAAATTTCAAACGTAGCTACGTGGAATGTTCTTCGACAAACGTGCGTTATTCGAAATAAGTAATAAATACAAAATACCTACCATCTTATATTCCACGGCACCTTGATGCCGACGAGATAATTATTTCACAAGAACTATTTTAAATTTAAAGTAGATCCTCCACAGATCGTGATAAATTTTTATGAACATATTTTTTTTTACCTAATAGGCATTGTAGTTTTGATCTCAAGATGACGTGGAACGTATTCTAAATTCAATTAAATCTAAATCAGGAGGGATGGATGAACTGCCAATAAGCATGATCACTATTTGTAGACCACATTTTATTGGGCCACTACTAATAATGTGAATAATTGTTTGTTGAATACAGCTTTCCCAGATGCCTAGAAGATTTCATGAATCAAACCATTAGCAAAAGTGAGCAAAGTCAATGAATTTTGTAATCTACCCGTCCAATTTCAATTCTTCCAATTTTATCGAGCCTTGTGGATAAAGTGGGTTAGGAGCAAATTTGTTGTTACGTAAACTGTGTCAATATTATTTGTATTTCTGACACTCAATGAATGAATTTAGAGTGGGTTTCAGTACATCAAGCGCATTGGCTAAAGTTACTAACGATATATTCATTGCAATGGATCATAATAGAATAGAGCGACTGCACTTACTTGACTATTCCAAAGCATTCGATACAAATAACCGCACGAACTATTGTTTTGCAAGTTAAAATATTAAGGATTACAATGATCGTTATTGCGCTTTATGAACCTCAACGGCGGTTACCAACACGTGAGTGTAAATAATAAAATATCATAACCCAGTCTTGTAAATATCGGAGTTCCACATGGATCGATCTTGGGCCCATTATTATTTTTGACTTAGGTACACATACCTACCATTTTTTCCGTGCTAGTGAGGTTATTAATACCTAAGGATATTGAAAGTATAGGTACAGTTAATCTCATGGTAACTTGTCTTATACACTAGTCCCGTCACGAACATCAGGCAGTCAGAAAGTTTTAGCTTTAGCGGCACGAGATTACAAAATAGGAATTTCTTTGTTCTATACGCAATCCAATCCCATCGATGATAATAAGTGAACGAGATCACGGATCATGCCTAACTAATTGTTACTGACCATCTGATTTTCCTAGACACATTATTCTGCCAGAACATAGCTCTAGTGAGTTGACGAAATTTCCTTATTAGAAAATTTCCATGACGTTTGGTTCTCCTATGACCTCGTCACAATTTATTTAATTAGTTAATTTTTCCGTTCAATCAATTTTTACAATTACCTTTCGGCTTTCTGTGATTATGGACCGGACAAGGATTTTATTACCAATTTAACGTCACTTTTCATTTCATCTTCGCTCCATCAACGGTTAATCAATCTTTCACCATTTATAAATTGTTACGTACCTGATGATGACATCTATGAGGTCGAAACATGTAGTTCATAATTAATTTAATCTTCAGTTTAAGCTTCAATTTCAATCGGTTCCTACCGAACTTAATTAAATAATTTATGGGGGAGGTTTTGTAATTTGTTAACCCTACGAACTTGTTAGAGAAATTGATTTTTAAAGCCGCGTTAGTTATGGCATATGGGCTTCGTAGTGTACCCTCATTGTGAGTGTTACCCCCTCATGGATCCCAATTGATCTAATTAACGTTTGTTCTTAGTCTCACTACCCGCTCAGAGCAAAATTTGTCTGGCCACCTCAAAATAAAGGGGCCATGGGCACTCATAAGGAAGGAAAGAGCCCCCCCCGGACTTGGACTCTGAATCTAATCAGTAATAATTTCTTAAATAACGAAACTTTTAATTTAAATAAAACTAATTGTTCAATCTTTCCCAAATTGCCCCCCACCCCCCCGGAAATTACTGTATGGGCGCTCATGAAAGGGATCGTTTACTTAATACCTATACCTATATCAAACCACTTGTAATCCCTGGCTTTTGGTTTAAGATTTTGCAAATAACATGCGCTCATCAACTGCTATTTACCACTTTTCGCTTGTAATAAATTGGTTCAGTAAAGTTAATTGAATAAAAAAAATGATGCGCTCAAAGTTTGGCAGTTCTAACACATACAATTTGCTTGAGAGTTTCTCAAGAACACTCGTGACATGCTGCGGGGAATCTATGGCTGAATATTCCTCTATTGCTGTACCTATTTAATTTAGAGGCGCTAAAAGCCTTAGAGTGGGTATTCGGAAAATAAGCTTCTTTCATGCAAGATATGAAAATCACAGCAGATTCGGCCGTTTAATATCAAAAAGTAGGTACTTGTTTTACGCCATTTTCACGCGAAAAATACGTTACCTGGTATTTTATTTTCCCCGTCGGTCGCGTCGTCTGCCCTACTCCCATTTATTAAAACTACGTTTTCCCTGCTATAGTTATATTTTTTTAAGCAATTAGTAGATACACATTGTACACCTTCTTTTGTACCTATTAAAAAAGAAGAGTTTGATAAATTTTCAACGGTTAGTGGCTTTTTGGAGCTATTTTTGTATAGCAAAATCTCCGCGAAATTGGGTATCTATTTGGGGGGGGGGGGGGGGCTGTTTTAAAATGAGCACATAATGCCTAGTGAAGCGAATGCGCATTGTAGGTAATGTTAATGTTAAATTTGAAACAAGCGAGTTTTAAGATCACAATACGAAAATACCTACCATACCTAAATCGAAATGAAAACAATTGAATTTGTGCATGTGTGGTCGAAAATATAAATTACAAATACTTTGATGTGTACATTACGTTTTATATTTTTTTGATCTTGCCGCTCAAATATGTGGGTGTTCACTGTTCACTAAATGCAGATTTGGTTAATTTAAATAATGTATAGGTAATGAATGATTCGAATTCAAATATGTCTGCGTTTCTTTGTACATTTTCCAGTAAGAAAATGCTAAATCTAATTATCAAAAGCGTTAGACTCAATTTATAATTTTAAATTTAAAATCCATTTTAAATAACTTCCGTTACTGTGGGGCAAAACGTTTATGAACTTTCCGCTTGTTACCCCAACTTTAGTATTATCGCCCAATCAGTAGTGCAAATACGTAAAACAGCGAGAGATGTTTATATAGAAAACGGATATTAACTTTTAACATCACTTTATACCTAATTTACTTATTCGATGTAGGTAGGCATTAGGCATATACGCTTGATTGATTACTTTGAACTTCGAACGTGTAGGTAAACGTGCGACGTACATTTATACCTAAATATAATAAAATCGTCTGCTATCTTGCATTATAAAATGTTACTAAAAATTTGCACTACCTATACCTACATAAAAATACGAAGAGGACCATTAATGAAGCTCGAATGGAATTTTTGCAATAAGGGGTGAATACTTAATTTGAAAGTGTGTCTTCGCAGATTCGGAATAGGTATAATAAACGCTTTGTTCTGTAATTCCAATTTAAAAGTATAGATAGGTACGCGTTAATGTTTCTTTCGACTGCTTTAAATCTTCGGTAGACATCTGTAATTGTTTTCGTAGAAATTACATTGTAAATCGTACTTATATTATCTACTAAGTATTATGTAGAGTTCTATGCTCATACAAAGGAAGATTTTTTTTGAAAATCGGAGATTTTGGGGTTGTAAAGAATGGTACCTACCAATGTTTTAACCATATAGGCTATATTTATATATGCACTTGAATTCTGTACATTATTGTCTACGTACTTATACCACCGATGTATTTCACACTTACAGCTACCCAACAATTCTGGCATCTTCAAATCGTAATAAAGCCGCGTTGTGAATTGTTGGCGGAGTGCAACAATAATAAGCCGCAAAGAAATATAAGTGAAAAGAAACAAAAAGAATAGAGGAAATCTTTAGAGAAGAAAGAAGATAAGCAGGATCCCACAGAAGGAAAAAAATGAGAAAGAACGATAATACAGGCCTTACACGTGATAGTATAGAAAGGAATGGGATTAATTAAGCCTTTGGTAGGGAATGAGCTAAGAATCCATCTGTTTGATATTTTCTTTAAAAGGGTGGGTCAGTGGGTGTTTAACAAAAATCACTTACTCTGCTAAATTTTACTCGCCTCCTATAGGTATAATGGAGGTAGTACAACATAAATCTTTAAGAATGGTACTATATAAGTATACCACTACATAGTGCATTTTTTGCACCTTTAAAGTAATATTTAATCAATAATAAATTGATAGATCATATCAAAACAACATTTTGTTTAAAATACCTATTCAAAATGAATAGGTACCTACGCTTATAAATTTTTTTCACCTCAAGTTAAAAAAGTAAAAAATTAATAAGCAGAACAAATTTCTCTCTCATATTATAAATTATGTCAAAAAAGATATTAATAAAGCTTCGCAGTATCATTATAACAATCAACCTGGCGAAAAATTGTGTACCTATATGGAACTATTTAATTCCACGGTGCCATATATGTACCTATAGGTTCTACACCAATTTTTAGCTATAAAGCAAGAAATATGAATATAAAATAGAGCGCTGACAAAATATTTTATTATTAGTCGTCAATTCCTTATCCACTTTTGTTAATTAATGCACTTTAAAACGTTTTCGAAATTCACCGCTATTTCAGGTTCTCAAAGATTATATACCTCGTTTTACCTTGTTAACAAAAAAAAATTTGAAGACGTTACCTAATCTTGTGGTTCGATGCTTTTTCTATTCAAAATAGAAATTTGGGATCATGAAAGAATTTATGGTGGATGTTGATGTTGATAATGATGATGACTTTTATATAATGACGATAATGCAGGTCGGTAAGGCATCAGGCGCCGCTAATGCGACTTCAGATGGGGCGTAATTACAGTCCAGACTGAGCTCAGCTGACAGCACTGCCTTAGATACGTTAGATAACGGCCTTACTTAGCAGTTGCCAGAATGGAAGATTGGATAACAGAAGGAGTAATAACTATACCGACATAAAAATAATATGAAAACTTAATTTGGTTATATTCATTAAAAAGTAAACGAAATTGTCACTTTTTAAAAAATTTTAAATAATTTTATTGCTACCTATCAGATATTCAATATGGGTATAAAAACATCTGCCTTAATACGTGTTCGTTTATAATGATTCCACGTCTCGCACGTAAGGTAGGTAGGTAAGTATATAAATTGCGTTACTTATAATACCAATGAATATTTCTTCAAAAATAATGCTTTGTATTTGTGTAAAGAAATCCAAAAGTTTCTTTTAAAAGTATATAAATTAATCGTGAATTGATATTTATTGATTTTACAGTCATTTAGGTGAATAGAGTAAAGGAAAATGTGTAGCGCACCAAAGAATTGTTCGATGTATAATTAATTAACAATTCTGCGCTACAAATTGTTCCCTTTCCAAAAGCAGCAAGAAGCTAAGAATTTTGGTGATGCAACCAACTCACCTGCTCACTATCGAAATGGACACTTAACATGTTATTCTTTTGTACCAGCTCATTTTCATCTGTCGCATGTGATGAGATTATTAGATGAAATACATGACACAATAATGCTCTAAACAGGAAAATTAGGGGGAGGAAAAAAATGTTTACTTAGTTCAGAATCACATTTTAATACGAGGTATAGCGTTACGTGATGACTGATGACCAATATTATTAATTTTTCAGCAAACATTATTGTGCAAAATGTTAGCATACCTATAGCTACCCAGAAAGGCATTATTTTAGTCAATGTCAGAACTTGGGACTTTTTGGAATACGACAAATTCAAGTTACAGTAAGCTATCTACTTCTTATAATTAAATGCGTATAGAGTGATTTAAGAGAGAAATCTTTCACGGCGACATTAATAGATTTTCTTTTAACCCTTTTTCAACATTTCGAATTTATTAACGGGATTTTCTTCGTCAGTATGAATTTATAAAAATATATGGAAATTAAAAACTTTACTTTGTTCAACACATATTTCAGATTTTCTTGTTGCGGTTTAATGAGCACCTACGTAGGTAGGTGATGTAAGTATAATACCGGGATATTTCTAGCTCTATTATACGGTGCAGGTAATCATCTCCAAAATATGAAGTACCTACCTATATCCTTTTTCTAAATGGATACTGAGTGACACAGAATCTGCAGCACCAAGAAGGGGTTGGAATCTTCGGATGAAATTCGGTAGGAATATGGTATAGTGCCTACCTACACAAGATTTGGGAGGAAAATCCTTATTAGTTAAGGAAAATTTTGTAATGATCTGGGCCTGTTCAAAGAAGTTCAAGGAAAACCTTGCTACACGAGGACGTACATTATCTTGCTGGAATAATGAATCTTCGAGATCATGTAAGTATGGCAAAAGACGTGTTCCTACCACCTCCGCAATATATCCTTGTGCTGTCATATTGCCTCAAATGAACACCAAGGGAGACCTGCTACAAAATCTAGATTCGTCACTAAAGACAACGCAACGCCCAATTCAATCCAACGAGATCTTTGATTACACCTGGTACTAATCGTTGCTGATATAATGTTCCCAGTTAACGGACGATTAACCCAAAAGTTGGGATTCGAAGATAACACACTCGCATTACAGTAGACCGATTTCTATTTACTTACGCCCCTAAATAAAAAACCAACTTCGCACAAACCAATAATTCCACCTCTCTCGAGGCATGGTCAACCAAACAGAACACGTTAACAAAAGAACAACGGCCAAAGTAATGGTAATTATTAATTAACAATAAAAAAAACAACAAATCGTACGAAAAACACACCGAAAGAATTAGCAGAAAGTTATAAGAACTGTCAAATGTGTCGTTATTACTTTACCACTTGATCTCAAAAGTGAATCACAGCCCAATAATTCTTTTTGTTGCAATTTCTATGTTACTCAGTATACTTATATGACGTATGCGATTATTACATTGTTTTTCTCTAAATGGGGTGACCGGTAAGACAAAGAAAAATATAATAAACTCACAAACCCTTCCCCATATTTGTGTATTTTAGACATGATGCTAAACCAACGACTATAGTTTCGACCTAGCCGGTCATCTTCAGGTTTAAATTGATGATTTTATTACTAAATTATGACGAAGTTCAAATGGTTAAAAAGGGGAAGGTTGATTTGTAAAACTTATCACAGAGTTATTATTGTAGTACAGTAATGCTTTGGTAATTACACGATTATTGTATGTAATAATGTTTGAAGTTTTCTCTAGAACATTTTATGCAAAATTAGCGAAGCACACTTAATCAGCTGATTACCTGCGTGTTGTTTCAAGTGTAGAAAATGGGAATTTTTAATGTAGACATTTTAATACTAATTAGACTTAATCTAGGTAATATAATATCATTTAATTATCTAACTGGTATAATTTTGAAAAAATAAGACAGTAACAGCGTTACAATTAAGATTAAAAATAATAAATGTAATTAAGCTAAAGTATCGTTGTGGCAGATAAAATGGGGAGGAAAAGAGAGTGTAGCTTAACACGGGCGATTGTTTTTGGGGTTTTTGTTATTGAGCTGCAGAAGGCAATCACAATTGGTGGGGAAACGAAAAGGTGGTTGATGAGTTTATGACGCAAGTGAAATGAAATCGAAGGATTGAGGACAGAAGATAAAGTAAGCAAAATTTAACTGGCATGCAGAGAAGAATTTTGTTTAAGGACGATCAAGTTTGATATTCGTCGCAAAAAAAGTGAAAAGGTTTCAAAGAATGACCTGAATTGAAAATGTGATTGGCAAAGACTGGTTTCTGAAGGGAACGGAATGGAAGTAAATCGTCGGTTCAGACAATCTCGTTTTGAAACTACATACCCAGTTTGATTTATATATAGTGAGCGGGATCCCCGCGACAGTAGATAGTGTTTTTGTAGACACGGAGACACAAAATGAGAATCATCAGGATCAAAAATTTTTGAAGGGACGAGAGTAATTATATGTACAATAGGTAGCAAAGTAATGTTTGAAGAAAAGTATGAATAGGTACTGTCGAAGGGGTAGGCGATGTAAAAATTTATTTTAAGTTGGTTGGAAAAATTTTGTTAAAGAAAGCAATTGTAAGATGAGTAATCTGGAAAATCAACGCATAAACTCAATCGTAATTTTAATACTTCGAAGAAGATTATATTGTAAAGTTGAAAGCAGAAGGAAAGTTGTCCCATACACATATACTTTTTATAATAAGCAAAATGGGTTTTAATGATATTGTTGATTATAAGTACCTACCTACCTAGACAGAATGTAGAGAAGAGGCAAAAGAAGATCTTCAGGGATAAATTAATAATATGCTTTTTTCGTCACAATTATCTGAGTAAATTGAACTTTCTTTTCCATTCTGATTCTGTTATACACCGAGGTCTGATGACTTTCGTTTCGTGTCACAAAATGAAGAACTATGATAAAAAAATCATTAAAACGATATTTTGAAACTGAACATTTAATATAGGTACCTATCCGTGCCCAAATCTAGAAATATATTTAGCAAAACTATACTCCTTTATTAACACAGTTTTTCAAACTGCAACATAATCCAAACTTGATCAGCACTTGGATTGACACTATACCTTTGATGCTTTTTTGCAGTTAATTCTGTCACGCTTTTTTTTATATTGTAGATTATTTTAAAATTAAAGCTTTGAACTTAGGTTGTTACTACGTTATATCTACATACATATTGTAATTATATTTATGTATAACCTTTCTAAAATTCAGTTAGCCATTTCTGTAACTGCTACCTACTTATTAAAGAAAGAAAGAAATCAAACAAAAACTTGGGAAAACATAGATTCTTAAAAATAAGAGCTTTGCCTGGAAGGAAGCTATTAAAAAAGTGAAGCAAAATAAGGAAAATTGGTGCAAATTAGTAGGTACCTACAATGTATTAAATAATGGTTAGGTAACCAAAGATATGTAAAAATTTGCATAGGTCAATTTTTTTTGGAACACTAATACAATACTTCCCTTTTACTTCGTACTCGGGAAGTAAAAACACACTTTATGTCACCCTAGCTGTAGGTACCTATACAATGACGTACGCCCAATTTTCTTAAAATTCAAAACATGTGATAGATTCCATATAAATTTACCAAATGATTGAAATACAAAAACACTTGAACCACTCAGTAAATCACAGAACTGACATTTTAAACGTAAGTAAAGTACTTATACCTCAACCTTATTAAAAAAATTAATAAATAACCTTCACGATTACATCACAACTCCAAGCCTTTTGAAGCACTCTATATAAAGTATTTCTCCTTGAAGTTGGCAATAATTCTCTTACTAAAATTTTGTTACCAAAGACAACCTTCACACATTCTCTATTTAATATTTTATTACATGTCAAGCATCTCACCATTTCAAAATTGTTCACTGTTTTAACTATTTTCATTTTTTAACAAATTGGAAGCACACATATTTTCCCTTATTTTTACTCATCTTCATCCCTTGTCTGGTGTGAAAGAAGAAAAAAATAAAATTTTAACCAAAATCAAATGTTCTACTTATTTTTCGCATTATTATACACACTCTTGGATGAGTTTGACAGGTCGCTAAAGTAGACTATTATTGTTTCAATAACTAAATGCGCACGAAACGGTCCTGATTGATTAGATTAATGAGCATTGTGGAACGTTGCTGAAATACACCTATACACGCAGTTTTTCGCGGTTTTCTTAAAATTTTCCTGACGGAAGGGTATTAATATTTAATAATAATAATAAATTTATTTCAGTACCTACATTCATTTTTTATATTCTTGAAAAGAGGACAATAAAACACAGCTATCTTGCCTTTAACGAAAAATAATTTTTAACTGTTGCGCTTTTGTTTTAAAAAAATAAAAAATTGCGAGTGATGTGAAGTTAAATACCAAATAACTTTTATTTGAAACATTTTTCAATAAAATGGAAATTTACCTACATAGATATATAGGTACGATATTCAATATTTTGGGCCAGTGTAGATACCTAAAGTCCATTCACTCCCAAGAAAAACTAAATGTAAACACAATCATGTGATCGACAGAAAACATTTAACAGGGCCGTATTAAAAGTTAAATACATTGATCAAAATATCATCAAATGATCAAAATAGACCAATAAGAACCGTGCTGTCTCCCTGGAAACGACTGTTCACGCGTCTGTATGTATTTGTGTATGTATTTTAGTTTTTCTTGGGAGTGAATGGACTTTACATACATTCTGTTTGTATTTTCTTCTGGAATTTCTCCGTGTTGGTTTTTGTGTAGAAAATGTCTACGTTTCAACTCCATCTGTAGAATCTTTATCAAGACTTTTTTATTAATTCTGAAGTTTATCAAAATTTAATTTAAGGTCTGTCTACATACATTCCATTATAGATATTTAATTACATGCGTTTTCGAGAAATTCTCATATAAGTAGTCTTCATGTACCTATACCTACCTATATCTACCTACCTATCAATTGATAAAAATCGCGGTGTGAACTATACGATTTTGAAACATTTACAGAATATGTACCTATATCGGTAAATGTGGTGAAGTGGAATGAAACTTTGGCATCATTTATTCGGTGCTTATAATTAGTGTGTCCGTATCTTAACGCAAAACGTGCGCAGATGTCTGCAAACTGATTGCAGATTGAATCAGAAACTCCCACCATATGTCACATTATATAAGAAATGTCACGTGAATTTGGTCACTAAATTACTCTGTAAATAAAATTAGCCTATGGGGGAATATTTATTAGGGTTGGAACCAAACGTCATATGTAAATTTTTATGGACTAATTAGATTCTATTAATTTTATTATTACGTACAGTCACGCATCCGTACGTTACTTTGGTTACCTTGACCATTTATATTCAAGTCTGTGTATATATATAGAAGTTTAAAATAATAAAAACGAACCTCTAAGTACTCAACTCCCGTACTAGGATCGGCGGGAGCACACGCTTGTACTTGGTAATAAGAAGTGCAATTCATGTCACAATACTTTTTATATACACACTAACTACCGATTTAATTACAGTAACAATGCTGAGTTGAGATACTGCAAATCAAGGAATCATTTGAAGGTTAAATAAAACGAAACAACACGAATTATAAGTCACAAAAATCCTTTCATATGAACTAAACGATAACAACTCCGTTATATATGTAATGTAAATATTTTGTGATTGCAAGCGATATAATTATATAGTCCTTTAAGAATATAGAGATGAACCGGAACAACACGGGGATCATACTGCGTATGGAGCCGGCGTGAGGTCCTTATTGCGTGTAGAGATACGCCCCCGCGAATGCAGGGATTCTTCATTGGTGGAGCACCTGCTAACGCCCAAATGCAATCCTTTTTTTAATCTAAGTCCAAATTTCTGATTTTCTACATATTAACGGATACAGATACGTAAACAGACTTTTCCTTGTAAGAATCAGAGAAGTGCGATGCTTACGTTATTGTGACGAATATCTTTAAGGATTGTCATTTACAAGTTTCATTTGGAATGATGTTGCACCTCGATCTACGTACAAAAAATAGTCACTAGTTTACCTAATCTGTAAGCACAGCACCCGGTTATAATATTAGGTGCATAATTACTTTTTCGTAATTTGACACTAATAGGTATCTACTTCCTAACCAAAATTTCGTTACTTACGTAAGGGATGGTTCGTAAAATCTATCTCTAGCATTTAACCCAGGTGTTTTGTTCTCACACGTGCTATACTTTGAGCAGTTGAAGCCCTCCCAGTTCCGTTCTTAGATCATGTTTCGAAAGACACTCCTTCTGCATCCCTATTGAAAACTTCAGGATTTTATTCAAATTCTCCCTTTTATATATAATATAATGTTCCATTCATTTAATACCTTTACACTAACCCTAATTTCAAATAGTATCAAAAGACATTTGTCTAAGTCTAAGCTATATAGGTAGGTAGGTACCTACTATTTTAAACAAAATTTTCTTGTAACTGAGAATACTTTTCCGGTTTGTTCTTATTTATATCAATATACTTTTTCGTATAGATATTTACGTGTGTCTAAAATCATTTCGTGGGGGGATTAAGATGTTAAGTCGCAAAAAAAATGCGCCACACAGATGATAATTATTTCGTCAAGCCAAGTAATTCGAGTTGGTATCAAAAAACTTGGCTAGGCTTGAAAACCAAGCTTTTCAAAATATGTAAGAAAGCATGGTTTAGCTTGAATCTTACAAAAGACAGATTGGAATGGTATACAAGCGTTTTCAAGCTTTGCCAAGCTTTAAATACCTGAATACCTCCCTTCTCTTCGAATATGTAAGTAAACTGTGTGGGGGTTAACATTTAGCAATTGGTATTGCAATGCAATGGCAAGCGTTGTGAACGAAGTGTGAACAATCATGAGTGCATATAGATAGAATTTCCATTCCGCGAATTAGGAATCGGAAACCGTTCGGGTTCGAGGATAGCGGGTTGAATGCTGGGATCGACGATAAACAATACCTATCTATCGTCACCGGATTTAAAATTCCTATATACCAATAGACAACTTTTTAATATCAAAATTAAAAAATACTTATGTGACGTTCTGGTGCTTTCTCATTTTAATTTCTGTGATGTGGTATACGATGCATGCATTGACAAATATGATCAACGTCGAATCCAGTTGATACAAAACAACTGTATGCGCTTAATCTTCGGTATACGTAGGAGAGAACACATATCTCATAAACTTATGGAACTCGGATGGTTGAATATGGCTAACAGAAGATTTTTGCACTCTGCTTGCTTATTTCACAATATCATTAAATATAAATCGCCTCCGTACCTGTACAACAAAATACGTTTTAGAACAGACATCCACAACATTAATATAAGATTTAAGAACATCATTACCATTCCTCCACATAGAACAACGTTTTATAAACGCTCATTTTCATATAGGATCGCTAACGTACTAAACCCAATATCTGCTAAGTACCCATCATCATCATCATCTTCCACATTTAAAGCCAAACTTAAGTCTTCATTGCTATTAAGCCAGGTCTCATAGTTCGAATTCCTGTTGTCACTTGTAAACAAGAACATAATATAGTGCTTACACTTGTGCGCGAAAATTTGCTTAACTAGTGCATTTGTTTATTTTATTTACTTTAGTTTATTTTTTCTATTTTGTGTAGGTAATAGTAGTTTAGTTTTGTCTCATACTCTACACCAGTGTTTTCATCGGGTTTAGGTGGAAGAACAGTCGTTGGCTCGCCAACAATCTGAACCTCACCCCAAGGTTAACCATCCCTCATAATGGTTAATAAAGAATTTATTATTATTATTATTATTATTATTTATTTTTGTGGCTAAAACTAACACAAAAGGGAACAAAGTAGCACAATGCACATTATGTAAAATAAGAACTGTTAATTTAAAAATGAAAACTTTTTGGGATTTACCCGTAATTAAAGTAAATAAATAAATAAAAAGTGGTGCTACAACGTCATTAAAAAGATGTTTAATTAATAGATACACATAAACATATGAAAAGAGATTTTCAAAAGAGCACAACATGACTACCAAGTGCAAATCTCAGTTCGTTTTAAAGTGGATGAACCAATGCCAGACTGATACCAACACGCTTTTCTTGGTATAAGCACAGACAACTAACCAGACCCGCCACCGTGTATTAAATTTTTGTCATGCCGTTTTAGTATAATTATCGTAATGAGATGTCGCTGTCATTTAGATTAGTAGCTTAGAAATAAGTTTTGAGTGCACTTAAAAATCACAAATTACATGGTATATTCAAAAATTACTTCTCATCAAGTTGCCCATACAGCTTAGTTTGCTTTTTTAAAAATATACATATAATAAACAATTATATCATATAACAGAACAATCACAATGGTGAATGACTTTTTAAATGTAGCTCATCATAGGTATGCAATTCAATATTACCTCTTCCCTTTTTAAATAAAACAAATTAACCTGAATTTTATATATTTAAATCAAATTTTTAGGTAGGTATTTGTGTGCTTGTAAAAAATAACATAACTTTATGAGAGTGCATGTACCTACCTATCTTAGAAAGGGAGATAAATATATATTTTTGTAATTGTCATTGCCATTTTACCACAGACAATAATTTGTCTGTGCCATTTACTTAATAGTTGCCTACTCAGCCAAAACAGCGATATCAAAAAAATATATCTGTGGGAGGTTAAATTTCACATTGTAGATTATTTTTTGACTACAAACAGTTTATAAAAAAGAAAAAAAGTGATGTTTTAGAAATTTAGATTTCACATCATGTCACACCTCTGTTACAAATAAATAGGTAATTCATTAAATGTCCTTTATATCATATCTTATGTTACACTGTGAGATTCGTTAACAATACTTGAGATGTCTTCCAGTATTATTATTCCTTAATATTATAATATGTATTTATAATTACATAATTCTCAAAAAAAAACACAAAAAGGGATGAAAGTAAAAAATTCATCGTAGTGTGCTTTATTCGAAGTTGCAGATTAACGTAAACGTAAACACTAGTGTGACGTAGTAAACAGAACAAATTGATAAAGTTTGCATAAAATTTTAAATTTAAAGAGATAGACCTAATTTACTGAATGACGGCTTATATTTTCACTTCTTATTACGCTAATTACTAATTTAGCAATTAAAGATACACAATTGAATGATCAGCATAAATAATAACGCTTCTCACAGGTGTGCTAAATGGCAGTAGAGGAATGATCTTTCATAGTTAAAAGGATCGTATCGCAAATTCGCAAACTGTATAATTAAATTATTATTATATCTTTTACATGACAAGACATTTCTTCTGTTTAGGTATGTACCACCCACGCAAATAACTGACCTAACTTTCTGTTGACCAAACAAATAAACAAGTTGTTGTTATTCAATTGGACAACTGTTTGCGCAACTGACCGTAGTGACATCTAGTTTAGTTGCGCAAAGCTGCGTTTTGTTCAACTCATAAGCGTGGCGGGTCTGGTTAGTTGTCTGTGGTATAAGTATTCTAATAACTTCCAGAATGCGCCTTATTCCTGCCATGCTATAAGAAGTCAACCATTTCGATATAAAAATCGTCATAATAAGAATGTCATTCATATTTACAATCGGTTAGCATTCTTCCAGTAATGTAATGTAGTCTTTATTGTCATTTATACCTAATTAATTTTGACAAGAATCCCTATTCTTACATTTCTTAACTTAACTATAACATTTTCCCATTCCTATTTACAATTCGCCTTCCCTCCCATTCTCAACCCTTCCCATTACCCTTCTATTTTCCCTCACTTTCTCCATCCAGTCCATTCATTCCCCTCCCCTAAGATTTCCTTCCAGCCTCTTTTTTCCTTTCTCAAATTCGCACACACTCATTCAGCATATGTCCCACACTTTTCCATCTCTCCCCACATAACCTACACCTTCTTTTTTCATCATTCCTCCAATATTTATTTATATTATCTTTCCTGATTCTGTGTGTTTACGGCTGTTCTTGCTATCTCCTCTCTTGTTGCCTCCCCTCTTCTCATTTTCCTTCTTACCTCCTCTCTTGCGTATCCCCCTGTCTAGAATACCCCTTCCTATCGTCTTGTTCGTATCCTATATTTCCTTCCCTCCTTTTCCCCTATCCATTCCTTCCTCCTACCTCATCGCCAAATTTCCCGTCTGTACTCTAATCTTCTCCCCTTTCACTTCTTCTTGCAGTATATACCCCGGTGTCTCCAATCTCCAATACCTATCTTGCATTCTTTCCAGCACTTTATATTTTATTACCACACATCACTTGTCATTCTCTGTTTGTTCGTCAACCACCTATCGTCTGTTTTTTAATTATTAATTGTTTGATTTTAATCTGTTGTTTCCCATATCACTTCACGTGGCATTATTTATTTATTTAATTAATTTAATTATTTCGTTCGTGCTGTACTGGACCAATGAGCAGATGCACGTCACTTTTTGTAGCTGCTACCTCTTCTAAGCCTTGATAAAGACTGGGCTACCACCAGTCGAAACGTTGGCAATTCACTTATTGAAGAACTTCAGTCTGCATTAAGTACCCACCTGACACCTCCTTTGAAGGTCCCCGAATTGAGGAAAACACTACAATTATATTACGAGGAGTTTCCATAACTTTTATATCTTATATTTAGCCGTCTTTCGGAGAAATATGTTTTAGATTCTTTCTTAATACTTAAAATAGTTATACTTAATGTATGTTTTTCCCAAATTAAAGGCAATAGCCGATATACAATCCGCGAAATTCATCCAAAGAAACCTAGACTAATGCTTTAAAAGCAATCAAAGAAATTTAGGAGTAAGAGATAAGCAAGTAGGCGGTATCGAGCACCTAGAGGCACTAGATATACAAGATTAACCTAATTCCTAATGGATGTGTCAAAGAAGGGCCCGGAAAAGTGCAGTAGATGTCTTGGAAGATCCAATACGGATCTTTAATGGCGCCATGGCGGTGAAACGAGTTTTTCAATGTGTCCTAAATCTGACAAAGTATTAACACCAACAGGACATAAAAATGTCTACGAAGTGACGAAAGGAAACTAAAAGGAACGATCACGGTGCTCCTACATTTTCGACAGATGGTCTTTTTTCAATTTATGAAACCAAACATTTCGAAAGCGGTTGCGAACAAATTGCATCAGCTCGAACTGTCCTAATGAAGGGGCAAGAAAAGCTTGCTGAAAAGAGAAGTGAAACATTATTAAACAACTCCAGCTAATAGAAACTGCAAATTATCCGAATTATGAAGTTTTACCGGGCGATATGCTATGGTTAGGTATATCACATTCTAACAGTGCCAGACATTACATTTTGGTGAATTCTCAAATCTGATTGACGAAACGAAATATTCTAAATACTCAAATTGAACTGAATGGGATTGAACAAGCCTCGATTAATATTCCTGCTCGCCCAAATGAATTAATTGACAACGAATCGCATCCTACCACCAGCAAATCAAATTGAAAGAAAAATTAACACCGAAATGATCGAAAATAATAATTGAATAACAATTGAAGTGGGTGAAATAAGTCGACTTGAGACAGACAAAACTGACCATAGTGAAGTTGAGAGAACAGAGGTTGACAATGAAACTGAACAAAAAACCAAAGATGAAGAAAAAGAAGTCAACATTATACAAAATATTGTAAATTCGTGCTTCCTACAATGAAAGATGTGACCAAAATGAATGCGACTAAGAAACATTATTTATCCTTTAGCTTCAGGTTATTATCTCGGAAACTATATTACCCACCTTTAGATATAGGACATATTTAACAAAAATCAAAGCTAACTTAAAAAAAAAGCAGTTCCTTCATGAAAAAATATACAGGGTGTTCTATTTAAAATAGTCGACTTTTGGCAGTTCTTCTGTGGTCGTTAGAAAAAATTCAGTACGTCCCTTTTGCAACAAATTTCGTTCAAAATCAGCATATCGAGAAATTAAACGCTCTTTTGTTTATGATAACCTCCAATTTTGTTGCTCTGCTACTAATGATTGAATAGTTATGATTTTTTTACTGATTGTTGATTTCGGCGACAATTTTTAAAAAACATTTATTTTCTCCTAAATGAGTTGACTTAAGTAGGTGAAAGGCCAAACAAACTTAGTCTAGAATCGAATATGGTTTCAAAAATATAAAAATCTTTAGGGTGTTCCATTTAAAATAATAGAGTACGAAACCGAGAGCCAGCGGGCCTGAAAATATTTTTAGATTGTAAACAAGAAACATCTGAATAAGAAATGTCTCTTGACCTTTTGTCCTAAAAAAAGGTACTATCGAAGAACGAAGGGCAAGTGGGAAGCCCTGTAGGTATATTACAGTGGAAACACACAAAAACACATTTAGGAACTTTTAGCGTGAAACATACTCTGATTGGACGTGATGTTGAATAGAGGTTTAAGAGAAGATATAGAAAGGTTGTGACGAACGCATTGTGGACATAGCAACGGACAACACAAATTCTAACTTTACATTTACTGAAGCGTTTGGCAAGTTAAATACAAATTTTGATTCCAGAAATATGCACGTTCTATGGTTTTCTCACATTTTAAATCTGATCTACCGGGATTTGATGAAGGTTCTAATTTATAACATTGAAGACGACTCCAATGTAGAAGAATGACTGCGAAACTGAATCATCCCTCAAGAAGTTTCTTATACCTTATACCTGTTTATAAAATAAAAGTTATTGCGAAGAAAATTGAAAAAAATCTAAACAACTCAGTCTTTGTTTGAATTATGTTAAGCAAAACTCAAGCATCCAAAAATCAAGTTAAGTTCGTGAAACACTTGGGGATGTGAAGGTTAGTTTTGATCAAAGAACCCCTCTCATAATACCACACGAGGGGGGGGGGGTCAATCGTTTTGTATACACTCCCAGCAAACATAACACCCCCTTCTAGTTATCCGATATTAATCCACGACTGTCAGACTGTCACTGAGTAATTAATAAATTCGAATAAATGCATTAGATTGCACTTTGTTTGTACTTAAAACGTTCCTCACATTTTTCGCCTGTATTTTAAATGCTAAATAAGGGCGAATTATTAAACATTGAAGAAGAGAAGGGGGAGGGGCGCTTATAGTAGTATAAAAATTAAAGACCTAAGAGTCAGAAGAGTACAGGATGCGATACGAACCACAAACTATTTTAGTTTAACCTAAGAAAAAAGAGTACTTAATGGCAGCATACTATTAAGAAGAGTTTTGTTACTCTTTTCCAAATTTTTCTGATTTTGGCCTTCCTTCCCAAATCTTATCCTTTAGGTCTTCTTGAACCGTTTTCTTGCTCTTTTCTTCTTTTCCTTATATTGTGGGTCCTTATAAAAAGGAGATGGACGAGTAGAGAGACAAAATACAAAAAATTCAAAAAAGAGTGACAAAGAGCTTAGCTTTGCATCTTTATTTGTAATTGTAGAGCCTTTACTTTATATTTTGTTTATACATATAATCTATCATAAGGTATCGAATTTAGAGTTTGCAACTTTAAATTTCTGATTTCAAACTATGTTATTTCTAATTTCCAATACTCGGCCTTGTATTTTGTATACAAATTGCATTTCGGAATGGTAGGTATGTCAAAGTCGAAGAAATTTGGATTACTTTGACATTTCTTCTGAAGATTTATTATTTATAACACCCAATTACATTTCTTGAGGTATAAAGACTACAGAGCTTTAGCCGACCTACTGCAATTTCTTCAAATGAATAATCTGATACCTACATTGAAATCAATTAGTTGATAATTACTTAATATACCTACCTAACACAAAAATAAGCAAACATCAAAATACAACTCACACACCCAATAGACTACTTATACTTACTAAACAAATATGCATTTGAGAAAATTATGCCACATAACCTTTTTGTTTATTTTTAAACATACTTAAGTATATAATCATCACGTTGTATGAATCATCCCGTATATGAGACGGGAAAGTAACGGGCTCCTTCTGATACCCTGTAATTTTGCGGGTGGTAAATGCTATTATTATTTTACTTTTTTTCCAGTTGAAGTAACTGAAATGCAAAAATCCATTTGTGCGAATTTAGTTTACATACCTACCTATTCAAAAGGACGCTTCCATGTTTTTCGTTTTGTCGTTGAATGATAAGTTAATAACTTATCATTCAACGGTTTTGTGCAAATTTTTGCAATTGTTCAATTAAAGCACGTTAATTGTAAAATGGTTATTGTTAATATAAATTTAAGTAAAAAAATGTTAAAGAGTGAAAGTAAATCACTTAGTGAATGGGTGTGGTGAACGCAACATATTTTGCATTTACCATAAAATATACCTACATGCTGATGCATACCTACACCATACCTGTACGTACGAAAGATTATGTGTAGCATCTTAAGTAATAAATAATTATTACAAATGACAAACCAACACGCTTTTGAAACAACCATTTTTAATAAGTACCTTCCTCAATATTGCCTCTGATAATACATCGATCAGATAAGGCTATAATTATAACTTTGCCTCAAGCAAACGTCCAGGCAAGACTTTGGCTTTCGCAAATACAGATAAACATTATAAATTACAGAAATCCGTGTGAACGAGTTTAGGGTTGTTGATATATTACGTTGGGTTATCCTTCACGGCGATTACGATGCCTCTATGCCGTATGATTTGCGTGTCAATGTCAAAAAAGATATATGTAACGTTAGCTGCTGCTGTCTCATCACGTTGGGATACAGAAAATTATGGATCAAGCTATTCCCACCCCACCTATTTATCTACCGTTTAGTTATATTATTTGAAAGATTGACATTATATTTTATAACAAACTTTTCTTTGGCGGAATGTACTGCAGCTGGTATCGTCGTGGTAATTCGGCAGATCGTATAGTAGTAATCGAAAGGGCAATAACAAAAATCTAACATGTTTCGAAAATATTTCAACTTTATAAACAATCCACAAAGTTCTATATTCTTTGTTTTTACATTACAGTCTGGAATTTTTTTCTAACCGAACCCAAAAAACAAGTCCCCTTCTCATTAGCACATCTGAAAAGTTCCATTTCTTTTGGAAAGTGAGAAAAATGCATTTAAATGAGTACCTAATGTATAAGAAAATGTATTTTACTAATTAAAAACGAGAACAAGAAAAAAAATGAAATGTATGTAGTAAACTTTAAACGAAACATTTTTACACGTTCTAAGGGAAAAAATACACTAAATAGTTTCTAATATGCATAATAATACATATTTACAGTTTACGTTATTGGTTGGGTAAAAACACTGAGTGCATACTGAAGTCTGTTGTTTCCTTCGGTCCTCATCACACACAAACTTTTTACACTGATCACAAATTGTTTTCACTTTTTTATCATATCTTCTCGGACACTGATAACATCTTGCGCGCTTCCTCTACTAGGGGTTGCTGGTTCACTATCTTGTTCTTCGAGTACGTTCACGAGTATTCCACAATCTTTTTAGAGCAGACTTTACAAATTACTTGTGATGTCTATATGAAGCGCGCTTTTCCATATTGTTCCTAGCAAGTTCATCTCTACGTCGACGAGAACGATTTCCTTCCTCCCAGTAGGGATTTTCCTCAATACATATGACAAAAGCATTTAGAGCATCGAGCAGTTTTTCGGCCACAAGAATGTTCTTGTTCAAGATTATCGGCGTTGTCAACACCGCCTTTGGTATGGTTATAATCTAAAATCATCTGCGGCTTGCTATCTTTATCTTGTTCGACACTATCGTCATTACGTTGACTGGATAAAATCTGAACTAATTTATTTTTCGTTGGAATATATGATGCCTGAAGAGGTCTTTTGTAAATGCAAATATTGAAGATTGTAAAGCCCGGGATGTAACGTTTAGTAACGATTTATATCTGCTTTATTTTTGTGGACAGCGCCAAAGCAAGGTGACTTTTTGGTCAAAAGGTATCTAATTGGCTAGTGGCACATCAGTGGTAATTCCTGGTCCGCTGTTGTGGTATGGTTTTGCTAAATTGTGTACTACACGATAGCCTTGGTTTTTCTCCGCTTTACACCCAGGAGCCTTTTCGGTGTAGACTCGAATCTTCTCATCAATTGTAATGTGTTCATATGATTCAAAGGCCTTTGTTCTTTTCTCTCACCTCTAGTGGACTAGCAAACCAGCAAGGGCTAATAAACGTCAACAAACAATCTAATTAAACTTAACAAATTAAAACACCCAAAAAATGTTTCTGGGAACAACCCGTGGAAAAGTTATGTTTAATTAGATTGTTTTCCGACCGCAAATTATGGATTTTAATTAGATTGTTTGTTGACGTTTATTAACCTTTGGTAGTTTGCTGTTCGGTTAACTTGGCTTCCCCCTTTTTGATGTTAATTGCCTTTTATTTTGGCGTTCCTGTTACCCTGGTGAGCACGTTTGCTGTTAGCTCATTTTGGTTAATTTTTAATTTATTACCTATCTCACGTTAGTTCTGTTGTATTAACGTTTTCATTTTGGCCTGATGATGACATTTATTGCCGAAACTAGTAGCCAGTTAGATGTAACAGTTATGTTTACAAATAAATTCTATGAGAAAGGTTTTGATTACTTCCGATATTATTCTATTCTGAATTATTAGCAATACTATGGGATTAGGGAATACATTGTATGTGCAATGTGTATTGTGTTTCAATTTAACATTAAATTGGAAAATGTTGTATTAGTTTATAGTTACAATTTTATTCTGCCTTTTTTAATTTTGGAAATTTTTGAAAAACAATGAAATTTCTATAACGTATATCAAAATTCGCATATTTTCTTAAACATTCACATTATTACCTACGATACTTTTCAATTTGCTTTTCATTTACAAATGTCAACTCCCGTTTTTCTATTGGTAACCACCTTATAGGCTTTTATAGTTACAGCTATCAAAAATTATATACTAAAATACTTTCCTTTAATGAACCAGCAAACTTTTTTAATTTAAGAAAGTTTGTTTTTTGTAACGGTAATTAACTAAAATTATTTCGTGAGAGCTTCTTGGTAGTAAAACTGACTGATACGGCGCCCTTGATCGTTTCTATCCAGACAATATGACTGTAGTACTATTACGTCTACGTGCTTAATGGAAACATGTTGCATTTTATTTCTCCCGGCACTATATTATTTACGAATGAGACAGTAAAGTGTGCTGCCCTTTTCTCAGTTTCCCATAAGTTGCATTTAAACCGGTTTCGTCCATTGTCAAATTGATGCATCACTTCATACGTAATTTTAAGGGTTGCTGATAAATGCCTAGCGGCACTAACAAAAACCAATCTCTTAATTTGTGCCTCCAAATGTTCTATATGTTTCCGTAAATCTCTATTAATGAGATTACCCTTTTTTCGGTTTACGTGTGCAAATTTTGTTTGCGAAATAATTTATACAAATGAGTGGTAAGTTTCCTTAGCTCAAAAAACTATCATTCGTGCCGTTAATGGCCTGCACAGACCTTATTAAAGGTATTTATTTTTCAAATAAAGTACACTTTAAGTACAATCTGCTTTAAGCTAAAATAAAAAATATTCAAGTACACGATGACAAATCCTTTCAAACAACGAAATAATTTTCGTGCTCCTTTTTTACCGAGTAAGATATTTCCGACGTAAAAATCTAATGTTTATATCCATAGTTAATCTTGAGTATCTCCTTTTTTTATTCGGTTTGAAGAGATGGGACTAGAAGATCGGACTTTATCATGCTAGGCCCCCGCATTCTGAAATTTACTGACCATAATTACAGGGTTGGCGATATTTAATTACAGATCTTCGGCCCGCGGCTGGCGGCTTGTGCTCTTAGTTTTGACTTTACAAGGGAGAGTGTATAAGCCTGAATTTAAATTTTCGAAGTTTAACTTTTTCTTTTCATAAAAAATATATAGATATATATACTATTTAAATATCACCAATTTCTACTTTCAAAGCTAGTTTTATGGCCTTTTGTTTTATGACACCGACTATTGTGCATCAGGTTGGAATGTGGAATCTTACTTATATGCGTACTTTGTATATTAGGTAGGTACATTGTTTTGAAGTTTAAAATTAATACACCTTGAAACGATCATATTACATTTTTTGCACAAATTTGTTCGTTTTTCAAGTTTATGCGATGATAAACCGGGACCAAGGTTTTACTCTTATACCACACGCGTGTAAAACAATTAATTGAACATACATATAATTAAAAATCGCTTTGTCTGCATTTAATTTACTAAAAGATTAAGCTTGATCTACGCATTTTGAAAATTGAAACAAACATATTTTATAATAATTTTTGTTAACAAAAATCAGGATGGATGTTGAAAACCAGAAAACGACGCTAATTTACTTTTTAATGAGACGGAGACCTATGTCAACTGTAGTAGCCAGCAAGAGCGAAAGATTTATTCAATGCTTATAGTCACAATCTTGTCATAGCCTTATATTTTTCGGCTTCAACGTACTATTTGACACCTTAAACGACGCGACCATTTTGGAATATATTAGTTCGTTTCGAAGTTCAAAAATCGTAGGTATTAAAAAAGTTGCCTTAAATTTAACATTTTTCAAACGCAATATGTGTGATGCAGTTACAATTTTCTACATACCTTGTAGGTATGACCCTTTTCAACAATGTATAGGTATCTATTATTACCATTTGAAAATGATAAGTGATGGAGTGAATGGAGATGACAACATGATGGTAACAATTACAAAATTTCTTCTTTAGGTATAAGTATACATATTACTGTCGCGTTTCTAAAATTAAACATTTCTTAGAATTGTTTTCGATACCTACCTAAAATGTTCGTGTTGTACAGGGTGTTTCAGACCACCTGTACCGCCCAAATATCTCGCGAAATACAAAATGCATTGAAAAAAGAAAAAATACGTGTAAAATTTTTTTTAAGACTATTGTTTTATAGTAATAGGATGTCCCCACTCCCACCCCCGGGGGGTGGAGAGGGGGTTAACTTCGTAATCTTAAATAGCACCCCCCAGTTTATTATGCAGATTTGAATTCTGCGTTAACAAAAAGGAACTTTTTGTTTGAAACATTTTTTGAAGTTCGTGACAGATGGCGCTATGATCACCGAAAGAAGTTTTTCCGATTACCTATGCTAATTTGATGTCAGTTTTGTTAAGTGATAATAAAAAATGTTAATGCTTTGTAAAAGGGAAGAAGGGGAACTGTATTAACCCCCTCTCCCCCACACCGCCACTTCACCCCTAATTTTAGATTTAAACATATCTCGAATGTCAATGTGTTCTTTACTCGTGAAATCAAAGTATGTATTTCAAATTTTTTTTTTCTATTTTCCATCAGACAAAAGAAATTTACAAAATTTAACTTCTTCAATCGTGGTATTGAGCAGTTGTATCTAAAATGGTTGCGTTTTCCCATCCTAGGTTATGGGCTGTAGGGGTGAAGTGGCGGTGTGGGGAAGGGGTAAATAAAGCTCCCCCTCTTCCCTTTTACAAAGCATTAACATTTTTAATATAAAAATGAAAGCTTCCACAGTTGTTCATTTTAATTAAAAATTATTTATTTTGGGTTAAACTGTGTAGGTTTTTTATTGATTAATTTTATTTTATTAATTTAATTTAATTGTTTAATCAATAAAAAACCTACACAGTTTAACCCAAAATAAATAATTTTTAATTAACATTTTTGATTGTCACTTAACAAAACTGACATCAAATTAGCATAGGTAATCGGAAAAACTTCTTTGGCGATCATAGCGCCATCTGTTGCGAACTTCAAAAAATGTTTCAAACAAAAAGTTCCTATTTGTTAACGCAGAATTCAAATCTGCATAATAAACTGGGAGGTGCTATTTAAGATTACGAAGTTAACCCCCCCTCCACCCCCCGAGGTTGGGAGTGGGGACATCCTATTATGTACTATCAAACAATAGAGTCTTAAAAAATGATTTACACGTATTTTTTATTTTTCCAATGCGTTTTGTATTTCGCGAGATATTTGGGCGGTACGGGAGGTCTGAAACACCCTGTATACGCAGTTCAATTGTATAATATACAGAGTGGGTTTCTTAAAACCATACCGAACAAAATGGGAAAATTGCGCTACTTTGGGTGAGTATTTTAACATATTCACTAGGCAAGGATGTTGAAATCGAATTTATGAATGCTCCGTAACAATCCTGTGCGCCTTTTATTGCGCTACTGCGCATGTTTTACTGCACCGCTGGCGCTGCCCCGCATCCTATCAATCAATTGGCCAGTTACTTACTGATCGGTGGGAGAAGCCGTTTTGAAAATGGTACTGTCAATCCAGCATAGCTTGAGAAGTACGTAAAGCATAATTCGTATTCGTCCAAAGTGTGCAGTGAACAATTTTCTGAAAAATATGCAGTGAATAATGTCGTAGCCAAGAAAAATTACGATACGAGACTTGGTAAAGAAGTGGTGTGAAACAGGCTCAGTTTTGATCAGACAGAAGAACCGCAAAAAACAGTTCATTTACGAAGTTACAAAGATCTCTGGTGCTAAAATCTTGATTTACTTACCTACATTACTATTTAAATGTTTTTCAAAGTGGAAGAAATGCAACATTTAAATCGCGTTAGTGTAAAAATTCAAATTTGGATTTGGATTCTGGAGACTTCGCCATCCCACACGCGTAAGGGTGGTTTATGGGACGAGAAGCGACCCACAAAGTATGTTGTGCACTGTCTCGTCATTTCAACAACATAAATCCTACACAGACCACAAGTAGTAATTCCACCATACGTTGTGCTTGTTTAGTTTACAGTATGTACTCAAAATTAAGAGCAGATTCTTGCTTGGTAACCTTGTGCAGAAACTTGCCAGACGGCGTAGCGGTCCCTTAAAGGCTGAAGGCGACATATCAAGTTCCACGTAGCCTTGTTTTGGACTAAGGTGTCTTGAATTATTAGGTTGTATACAGTTACTACAGTCAATGGAAGAACCGGCTCTAGGACCACAAAACGCTTGGGCTACCGCATCAGCTCTTTCATTGCCTTTTGTTCCAGCATGCCATTAACTCATACGAGCCCCAGACTATTTCAGTCTTTCTGTCACTGGAAATTTTTGGTTATTTTGTTCTGCCGCTTCTGTCTGGAATACAATCAGAAATTTGTCTAATATTTGAGTGTAATAGAAATTCAGTTCTTTGGCGTCTGTCTGTTCCTTTCATTGTTTTAGATCCAGAGACCGTTGAACTGTGTACTATACTTACTGTCTTGTTGACTGACTGTATCAGTGATCTTAATGGGGTGAAAAAATGCTTTAGAACTTTCTTTCTGACGATTATTTTGTAAAATGAAAGGGTGAAGGCAATAGACGTTTGATGTGAGATGAAAGGCGAACTTGTATTTTTTGGAAATTACCAAATTTCGAGAGATGATATTTCGAAAACAATTTGGATTTTCAATATACCTATATAGAATTAATGTTGTCGCAAATTTAAGAAGCTTTCATTTTCACCTTGGAAGTTTTTCGGCTACGATGCACCGTTTTCGAGTTATGAGCGAGAAGTTGAAAAATGAGACCTTCAAAGTACGCTCTTACCTCCCGGACACCCCGCCATCGAGAGAACTTTATTTAGCATTGTTTAGGGGACACATTAATAAAAAAATTGGAACTATAGATACTGACTGAACAGTGAACACCTAACAGAAATGAAACAATTTGGATGGTGGGGGCACTTATAAAGAACGAAGCCAAACAAATATGGGAAGCAAAACAAGTTACTAAACAGCATAGAGGACATGGAAAAACGTAGGGAAGTTTCTTAAAGATAAGGGTTTTGATTGGAAGAAAGCCAAAAAAGTGGCGCAAATTAAAAAAGAGTGGCGAAAATTGGTGCAGTGTAGACCCTGTTATGGTACTATGTGGATTAATACTTAATTATAATTATATACAACGTGTCCAAGATAAGGATGAACAGCATGGGGATCTTGAAAACGGTCAGAGATACGAAAGCGGTTAAATTAGAGAAAAGTTGTATAATTTAGGGCATGTTCATATGTAGTTTGCAAAAGTTCATTATTGTTTATCGTTTCCGAGATTTTAAACAAAATGCGATTTTTGGGTTTTTCTTTTTTCGTAATTCCTTCCTTTGTTTTAAAAGATTTTTAAAAACCAAAGATACTTCTTCATTGTCACTTTTTGAATTCCATTAGATGGCGGTCTCAATTTTTGTATTCGACGTTTCGTCTCCGAGGAACCATCATCAACTTTATTTTTTTATATGGCCGCAACTAACGAAACACCCTGTATTCGATAGTATTTTTTATTACGAATTTAACGATGTATTTCACATTATGGTTTTGAAGCTAATTTTTAAGAAAAATTTCAATAAACACAGTCAACCTGTGTCCAGAAAATAACGGCAACCCATTTAAACAGTTATTGCAATTATTTAACTTTAATTAAATAGGAGTTGTTAAATTTGTACATAAAAAAATATTATCAAATACTAAAATTAATCCGAATATTCCTTAAAAAAAATTTGCTTAATAAAAAATGCACGTTTAACTTAATTTTTACTCAAACGCTATTGTCCAAAATAATACTGTTCTCTGTAACGATGAATATATTAATTCGTTTACACACAAATGCAATAAAAGTTTTGAAAATGAAACGAAATGCATAATTTTTAACGAGATTGTTGTCGTTTAGTAAATGAAAACATATAACGTCTGTCGTTTGCCATTGGATTTAATGCGAAAATTTAGGGACAATTTGATTATAGCTGTTACGTTTGATTAAATTTTGTTAGGGTAGCTAAAAGACCGAGAGGGAATACAGTAAATCTCCCACACTTAAACATCAGTGCACTGATTAGTTTTTCATTAAGTATTCATTGGATACGATTTAATTCCATATGCAATTTCTAAACCCTTATAGGTATTATACGAGTAGTAAATTTGGCAAACTTTTGCGGTAAGCTTGCGGACAGCCGATATTGGCGTTAGATATTACGAGTTACAATCGTGTTTATCTCTTATCTTACGAATTAGGTACGTTATAAGCAATAGCATTTGATCGATGATTAGTGTCACACCACATAAATAGACATAAAAGCTCCTCTATGTTAAATAATGCTTACGGGTAGGTATATAAGTCATTTTGAATAAAAATTACAGTGCATTCGCAGGTAAAACTATTTACGTTACTACTACTTGGGTAAGATTGAGGTAATTGATTAGCGCATTTGCATGTAGTTTGAGACAGAAAGTTAAAAGAATTCAAATTTCTATTTTGACACGAATTCCGAAATAATATTTAGGTAATAGCCGGATTTCAATTTTATAATTGGCAACTGAAAATAGTCAAAAATATTTAAATTTCCGAGCTGGGAATCGAAATTTAAACATCCCTAGTCAAAGATCAAAAATGCAAACTTTAATAAAATCGTACTTTAATTAAAAATTCAAAGCTGAATTTAAAATGTGACAACGCGGAACTTACGAAATTGTTCGAATTTTGTAATCGAACAATCGATATCGTAAATAAAATAAACCTTCAAGAGCCTAAAATTAAAAATTCGCAGAATTCGGAATGCGATTTTGAAAAGTTTATAACAGAAAATTCAAAATTCAAAGTTTAGTTTGGAACTAGAATGTCGATTTACGAAATGTGATTCCGAAATTCTAAATTAAGAATCAATAACTGAAACTAAAACCGAACAATTAATATTTCAAATTTAAATTGCAAAATTTAACGTTTGAAAGTCAAAACGAACAGGATAGAACAAGAGGAGATATACAAACGAACAATCAGAAAACAGAAGACCTAATTTGAATTTTTGGTTCGAAATTGAAAACATTCATTTCCAAATTGAAAATTCAAAACTTTGAACTGCAAACTGAAAATATTAAATGTGAATCTCCACAGTTTGAAGCCAAAGATCCAAAATGTTAACTTAGAAATTCGAAATCGTAATTAAACATTCAAAGTTGAATTTAAAATGGGACAGCGCAACTTTCGGAATTGCTCGAAAATTGTAATTGAATACCGATTTGATATCGTATTCAAGAGCCTAAAACTAAAGATTCAGAATTCGCAATAATAAATTTTCTTTACAAAAAAGTGCTAAAGTATAATTTTTCAACACGTTTGACTTTAGATCTCTATAAATATTTTATCTGCAACTTGCAATTAATAAAATTTGGAAATTGGGTATTTCGTTACTTCTACATGTACCTACTTATTACGGTATAAAAATAGCAATTATTTTTTTCAATGTTTGTAATTATCCCAAAAAACAAAACGTGGTAACTTTTCAATTACTTATGGCAGTACCTAAACAAACTTATTCCTTTGTAATAATATTAAGAAAGATGTATTCCAGTAAATGGTTTTTTTACAAATTAGGTAATTGTTTAAGATTGGCATTTCTCAAATTACGTGAAAAATCGTGTTTTCTAACCATATTTCGCAAAATTGAATAAAAATTTTGTATTTACTTATCACATAAATAAATAGCACTTGAGATAAACAAAAATTTTTGTTGTTTTTTTATTGAAAATAATCGGCCCAATAGTTTTTTCTTTAAATAAGCGTTTAAAGTGAGGTGATTAAACTTTTTACTCTAGGAAAAGGCAATGTTATCAAGATAGATAACAATAGGTAATAATTCATGTCAGAGAGACAGTAAACATATAGATGTATCAACCTGTGAAAATCTCATTATGTTTCATTTCGTTTTTATTTCAATTTATAATGTAAAACAATATAATTTCTTCCTTTTCATAAACATTACAGTGGAATAGTATTCGTACACCATACAGGCGTCCGCAGATAGTATAGTGTACGACCGTTATACGCTTATGCTTCAATCATAGCTTAAAGCAAAGAAAATTTTGCTGCACCTTCTCAAAACAGTTGCGGAAAGAAAAGTTGAGCGCAAAACATTTAGCAATATTTGAGTACTTATACATTAAACAGTTTAATTCGTGGGTGTAAATGTACTTGTAATAAGTACCTATTTCGGTGTGTTATTATTATAATTTTACTCGCCGTTAAATGTCATAATTTTGATCATTTAGACAAACAGCTCGATAATTAAATAATGTAACCGCGTGACGTTTTAATAGAATACCTACATTTTGAATTAAAATTCGGCAGTTTTTGTGCGATGGTCCAAACATAAGGAATGACTATTTCATCTTCACCTACATTTAATGCTTGGTAAACGCATGCAAAGTAATCCATAATCTGATCCAACGCCCAGCTATCAATAACTCTCGTAATCCGCCCACTAAGCTTTCATTTGTCTTTTGATATCAAGCTCCATTGTGTTTCTGTTTATTAAAAAATGCTCCCCTCGATTTTGTGTTTGCGTGCTTTATCCGTGTATAGAATGAAATTCATTCTAATTCTTAAATTGTGCTTGCAGTAATCCCACACATCTAAACTGCCGGCAGATATTTTTTCATTATTCAGAAGAAAACCAAGAACTCCCTGCTAATTAAAAAGAGGAATGTGAATGTATAGGTATAAAATTTATGTACAAGCATCGGGCATTAAATTGATAGAACAAATCAATTTATGAATAGTTTTAGTGGTAATGAATATATGGAAATGCCTAATAAAGAGTATAATCACAATAATCAATTGGGGTTTGTACACAGTTTATGGTGTTTATATCAAAAAATGATTAGTCAAATGATTGATGGATCGACCTGCGAAGAAACGAGAGAAGCCTTCCTGATCACAGTAATTTTCCCATCACTTGAACTGCTGAGTTTGCACAGAGTGACGGCGCTATCTCGATAATCTGCACAGCGAGTACCTATTATTATTAATATTTATCGCTGTACCACATTTTAACGTTTTTAATTATCTCTTTCGCTTATTTTATTCGTGCTCGATATTTTGATATCTATAGGTATTATAAACCAAACAAAAAAAACAAATATATATAAATACCTACATATAATTATATAATTTAATTAATAATAAATCACCATTAGGTAATGAAAATATCGATAACTAAACCTATGATGTATACGATGTATAGGTACATACGAAACGTTTGTTAGATGCATTTATGTGTAATATATGCTTCACACATTAATAAATTTGTAGTCTAAACTCTAAAGTTATTAGTGAATATGTGCACGTCCGCCATTATGTGACAGAATTAAAATTGTTGTGTTAATTAATGACTCTTTTCCAATAGGAAGGGTAGAAAAGGGTAATAGTGCGCATTTTATTGCATGCTGCTAATCTTGTCATTTCTGATGTTGCTCAGTACTTACCCGAAGCGCTATCATTTTTTGGCCAATACGAGCAACAAAGAAGAAGTCAAAAATTGATGTAACGCCAAAAAATCTTTAGACCTTCTGCTTATTCGTATTGAGAGAGTGAAGCAACAGAACAATCAAAGGCAATCTACCCAGACTTAGTTACATCTCTCGGTATCATTGGTGGTTTCACGAAATTTAATTCAAAAACTCGAAACAACAAACAAGAACAGTTTGAAGAACAGCAACAATAAGAGCTTGAGAGCGATGATTCTGAATCTGGAGAAGACGAAAAAGGGCTTTCAAAGTAAGAAAGATTGAAAGAGCGTGCTCAATGTTATACATGACTACAATATGTAGTCATTAACATGCACTGAACGTCACAAAGTGTACAAGTACAAGTTTCTTTTGACGATCCCCTTAACACAAGCAAGTTGTCAAAGGACTTTTTCCACACCAAAGTTTATAAAAACTAGACTTAGATCGTCACTCAGCCAACCACATCTTGATTCTTGAATCTCTACTACTGATACAAATTGAAAGAGAGAAAGTTGCGTCAATGACAATTATTAGCAAACTCAGTGCACAAAGTGCTTAGTTTAAAGGAGTCACGAAGAATTTTAGTTTTTAAATTTATTTTTCAATCTATTGCTTGTGCAGCTAGTTGTGAAGCTACAATTTACTTTCATCAAAAGTCAAAAACCATACATTTTTATATTTTTCTTGGAGGGACTCCCAATTACAGTAACGTTTTAGGTTTTACTAAACGTTTCAGTTTCCGGATAGTGTAAAAAGTTATAAGGATAATTATTCATACCACTCGATGAGCACCCTACTCAAGTTCAAGGTTTGCGCCTTATTCAAGAAGCCAGTCTGGCCCTGACTTTTATAGTTTCTAAAAGCAAATAAGTAGGTAGGTACATTGCTTTAACGATTCCCTACTGTAAATTTAATTTTAAGAAGTTACAACGAGCATTTTCACTAAGTTTTCTTTTTGCACTTGTGGTTCTCTGTAATAACTCTGTGAACTGTGCGGTCTTTATTAATTTTCAAGATAACATTTCTAAACGAAATGATACTACAGCTCGACTACGGTTCTTTGGATACCTATTCAGTTGTAGGGCGGAAGTTTTTAGTTTGTTCTTCCAGGCCAAACACACTGTAAGTGATGACTGGTGTGGGGTAGAAGAGAAACCGTTATAATACTTGTATTATTTTCCCTTGTTTCATTTATTGCTGCTAGCGTCCTCTGAGACTTATCAAGGACTGATAATATTTTGTTGGGCGGAAGGGTTTAACATGACCCCAATACTTTACCAAATGATCAGAATCCATCTATTCAGAACCGTTAACATAACCATCTACAGCTTGCGAACATCCTTTCATAAATAAAGAGTTCATTCGAAGTCGAGGAAAAAGCAAAAACGGTGAAAGGTAGGTGGGTTATTGTGGAAATCGAAACTTTCACCTCTCAGAGCGGAAAATGTAACTTTCCTCACTAACTTTGCTATAGAAAATGCTATTTTTCAAGACCGTTTTACACTTTTAGAAGAAGAAACAAGTACGGTTATAAAACAACAATCTTACTAAGCGTATTAGGAATAAAATATTCAAAAACAGAAAGAAGGAGGGAGAGAGGAAGATTGGAGAATAAAAAAAGAAGACAAAAGCTGAAACGGCAGTGCTATCAAGAAATAAGAAAGAATGTTAACATTCTGTTGATAAATGGTATAACAGTGAAATGTAGAATGTAGACTTATAATATAAGTATAAGACAAGAATTAATGTGTAGCGAAGAAGCGAAGTCGGCCCCTGGAAACGATGGATAAGACGGGTGTCGCGTGACCCCGTGACTTCTAAACTAGTTCTATGTTGATAGTATATACATATATACATTTTTATTACTTTGGGAAGGTAATAAGTATTAAATAAATATTCGTTTAGAGTGTATGTGTGTAGTCCTCTCCTAAGAAGTGATAGATATAGGCCCGATTTTATAAAGCATAGTTAACTACGTGATCAGCTGACAATGTGGTTAAGTAATGCGATAGGCTAATACGATCAACGACCACACCTATGTAACCCGTATTAGCAAATCATGTTGCATTATTCAAACTTAATCACGTCGTTAGCTGATCACGTATTTAAGTATGCTTTATAAAACCGGGTCATATTGTATGATGGAATGGTTATGTCTAGTAAGTATGTGGTATATTTAGATTTACGTTTATGTTTATAATAACGAACATTTTGGTTTGTCTAATGTGTCCCGAATTAGACGTTAGTTTGGGTTTTCCTTAAAGGGATTTTGCTACATTCGGAATTCATTTTCATACACACAGTGTCCCAAAATACTTATGGAAAAATGTTTCCAATAAAAGTTATTCGGTACTTAGTTTCTCATGACATGGCGTTTTTTACTTTTTTTATTTCTTTAAAATAAAAGCGCAACAGATAAAAAATATTTTTTTTGAACTATAGCCAACTTATTTGATTTGAGTGTTTTACTCAATTTTGAAGAATATAAAATATTAATACGAAAGTGGCCATTCTATTACCTACACTCCTTTGACCGATGCATCGATTGCGGAATGTTTCGTTAAGAAACTGGCGAACGTGAACTCCAAAGTGAGGAGGGGCTCCGTCTTGCTGAAACAATATATTCAATTATGGGGTACCTATATCGAAATCAACTTCTTTAGGAAATAAAACGGCTAACGCAGGAGCCAACTTAAACCTTAAGAAGTCCAGATAAACGTTGCTCGTTAAAGTATCTTGAAAAAAAAACATCCCTATATTTCCTGCCCAAACATTAACTTTCTGCTGATATTGAGTATGCCCTTCTGGATACAAATGAAGATTTTCTGATGCCCAGTAGCGTGTATTTTGCCGCATCGTTTCGCAGTATTTATTTAAAAAATTCAATGCCCCGATCCCCGATCTAAATCATCTGCCAGTAGTTCTTGAACAGTACTAGGCTTGTATGGATTCCAATTTCAACTATACATCATGATTTCAAACAAATTCATGATTTATATAAATTAAGTTGGCGTATAGAAACGTGTGGGTTCTCCACGGCACCCAACATCAATTTTCATTTTCCTCGTTAGTTGTTGATGCGGTTCCTCCCATACTTGGTAAATTTTTCACAGATCTTGTTTCTTGAAATTTGTGCTCCTTCCTTCTCCATATCCCAAAATCATTAAAATTTTGATCTGAGTTTTTCAGATAATTGAGCCATTTTAAATAAACTAGTTTCGCACACAATTTTGACAATTTATCTTCATTATCGTTTTTGGGTTACATAACACAAGAATTTTAGTGTAGGTACATAACTAAAGTTTCTGCAGTGATTGATAGTAGAAATGGCTAGGGAGTTGTTGAGGCAAAATATACATACCTAACTCTGTTATGCTCAAAAAAGTTATGTGATTCTTGATAATTTAATCGGTCTACGAAAACTGACTTTAAATTGCAATTTTTTTTAGTACTTAGCACTTTCTTGATTTTTATACACATAATAATTATATCCTTGCGCTCTTTTTAGACGTTTTACCTATACATTTTTTGTGACGATCCAAATTAATCTTTCCTAATGTCAAATCGGTTTTAACACATAACAAATACTATATAATGTTAATGAAAATATAATTTATCTAGTATTTTACATCTGTTTTCATATAACTAAGGCGTGTTAAATAATAAATCTGAAGAAACTCGAAAGCGGGTAAGTAACAATTAAATAACCAATTAATATTTTCCCACAGACTAAGTTGCCCGAACCACCTTTTTAATAACAGAGGTCGGTTAAGACAATGTATTTCTATTTTATTTAGATTACCTATATTGCAGGTAATTTCATCTTTTCTAATTAAGGGACGAGCGAAGGTGAATTTAGGTATATTTAGCTAGGGTCTCGCCGGCGACCCGGCGCCTCGCCGCTACCGATTTACCTCAACCAATCGATTTCACACATTGTCCAAGTTTTTTTTAAACGTCTTAAGTTATGTTATATTACAATAAAGCTTATTAACTAACCGTACAAAATACGATTTCACTTTTATCCATTTTTTATTCAAAATTTTATTTTTGTAATCTTGTGGCTTTCAATAATTATTATTATTCATTCAACTTGCTATTTTCACGGCTAGGTAGGTAGGTACGTCTTCGTATACCTAACGTAAAATAATAAATAAACCATTTGTTTATTTCCAGCACTTATTTGTCAGTAGAGTGCTTTTTTTTAATTTACCACTCCGTATCGTTGAAATAGTTTACCAAATTTACAGAATTGAATCGTTCTATTTGAAATTATCGAAGAGGTGGTAACTTCAGTTGACCTTAATTTTATTTTTCTAAAACAAATGCTAAGTATGTTTAAATATGACCGATAAACATTAGGTCCTGAGCAGAAAATTATTTATTTATCCAACCATATATTATTCATAATAATAGCTTGCTAATGATTAACAAATGCTTCTTTTCAACAACGCAATATTTGTATAATATGTAGGTATAACAAATTTACCGTATGACTCTCATATGGCTATAATTTTGTGTGTTAATGACCATTTAGATATCAGAAAACTATAGGTAAGATGGTTGCCGCGTTTCAAAGAAAGTGTTTGGCGTTGTTCAACTGAAATCCGGATGTTGTGCCGTTTCATAATCGTGGACCAAACATGAATCCACAACAACACGGCACCGAATGAGGCCAAAGAGATGGCGGGGCAACGGCGACAATTTTTTTTGGAATACACGCAGTATAGTCCACATCGATTACCATGAAAAGAAGAAACAGTCCACGGTGAATATTATGCCAAGTTATTGCACAGGTGCAAAACAAAATAACCGAATTTAGTCCAGAAGAAAGTGTTCGTCTACCAAAACAAGATACGGGTGACCAGTGACCATGTGCATAGTTGCCGAGGCGAAATTGCCAGAACAACGAATTGCTTCCTCATTTGCCATATTCTTCGGATTTAGTCTCAAGTGACTATCACCTGTACAAATTTAACTCCAACGAATAACGATGTTATCATTGCCGAAACAAACGCCTTAATTTGAGAAATGCAACGAGCTTAAAGGGAACTGCGGTTTTGCCGAAAAATCTGCGTTTCAGTCAAGAGGTCACGGACTTATGGACTTATCCTCATAAATAACCCCAAGGTGCTCTCTCAAACAATTTGTCACCTATTTTCTTGGAGGTTCTTTAATAATATCTAACAGTAAATGGTTAAAGGCACATTTTGTCTAAAATTGTTAATATTTTATAAACGAATTCTTCAAGAATTTCATAGTATTTACTTATATGAGTAGGTATAATTGCGAGTGATTTGTTTTCCATTTTACGCGTAAATCAAAAATGAATGTACCATTTTTAACATTAAAATGATTTTCATTAAAATTCACAAGATTCTAGCAGAGGAGGTGTAGATATTCATCATATTAAATTCATACGGTACCATTTTTCAAAATTTTATTGAGTTCTAAATTGCTTGTCGGATAAATGAATTTTATAACTTTATATTATAAATTGAACCAGTGACGATTCATCAGCCTCTTCTTGGTACCTTTCTGGGGCTCTGTTCCTTAATGGTTCAATCAACGAGTGTGATTCTAGAAGGAAAGTCAATAAGCGGAAAGACCAACTATGGTACACTGTTTGGAAGCGGTTTGGAACTACCTAGTAGTATAACACATAGGTACTAAAAGTCCTTTTTTTCGAAAAAAAACTTTTTGTAACATATTTTTCGGCAAAGCTTTGTCTCAAGTATGTTATACTAATAGGTACCCAAACAGCGTACCTACCATAGTTGGTCTTTCCGCTTATTGACTGTCTCCCTTTTGGGCATTCGTTGACTAGAATATAATCTACTGACAATCGACGATTGTACGATTATTTCACAAACCGATGTATACCAATACCTTGCACATAGAATTTTTATGGCCGCGGACTCAATAATTCTTTAACAGCGTTGTACACTTTTGCGTCTGGCTGGAAACGGTTACCTTTTAACGCCTTTTTTAGTTGCTCAAAGATATAAAAACCAGTAGGTGGGGCTATAGAGGTGATGCTGTTAAACCTTTATTTGTTGCAGCATTGTCGTGAAGCAAAATGACAGCACGGAAAAGCATTCCTGGACGTTTTTATCTTTAGAGTTTCATTTGACTTGCATTAATACTGGCTTTAGGTTCAGCAAGAATCCTTCGTGGTCGAAAAAAAATGACCTTGTGACCTTGACGGTTGTACTTTAAACTTATTTGGTGGTGGTGAATTTGAATGGTTCCACAATCCCATTCGCAAGCACTATCTTTGGTGTAACCTTCTCTAATCAAGCATTCAACAAAATCACCCTTTCTTTTACATTCCTAAATGTTTGGCATCATTTCCTGCATTCGTGTATGAATTTGTAATAGTTGGACACTTTGAGCACACAAAACTCACGCACGCTTTTACGCTTGACAACAGATGCCATTTCAAAGTCACAATGCTCAAAATCTCTTTCAGATATAAACCCTTCAGTGTAACAGTTACAAACAGTATACCTATCTACATACGTCAGTTGAGTGATTCTGATTATACAATGATTTCTAAAGACGCGTTTGAACAAGTCTCGTATTATTATTATAACAAAAATAAGACGTTTTATTCAAAATCATATTTTGACAAATGACAAGTCTGTTCATAGTCTTTTTAGATATTACAATAATGTACTTAGTTGAAAAATCCGTATTGGAAAAGTGTTCGATCAAATTGTTATGATATACGGGGTGTTTTCAAATGGTACAATTTCTACGATACAAGTTAAAAAAAATAAGTTGGTTTATACGGTGAAGTGAATTTTATTCATGCGCTCATGCAATCGAGAGTTAGTATCGAGCTTTGGTCATAGGGTAAGGGAAAAGGGAGCTAGAGAAGAACGCTCTTGTGTTGTGGTTTCTGATTTATTTGCTGTGACACGCCTACACTCCAGTTCTTTTACGGGAGTTAGTGTACATTGCATATCTCCGCACCCTTAAATACACGCGTCCCTCATTTATGTGAGAAACGAATTGCAAGCGTAAGCTGTTACATATTAAACTTGCGATTGCGTTCTGAGCGAAATAACGAATTCTTTTTAAATTTGAACTATTGCAAATGAATATTTCATTAATATTATTGACCGTACATGTACACGTTTTGAGAATTAATCGTGTCGTGGACTAATAAAAGGCACTACTTCTCTCTCCATGTGATCATTGAATGCAGAAATGTTCGATAATGTAAGTATAGGAAACCGTTTTACCCATAAAATTGTCTTTGACACGTGTCGTTTATTAGTTCGCTTCAACTGGGAAAAATACAATTAGTTACTATGCGCACACATAATATTTTTAGTTTGATTACTAAAGTATCATTTTGGTTACAAGGTGTTGAGAAAGAACAATTTTTAGAATGACATGCAGGTGTATGTTCTACGCCCACAAGTACCCCTAGAAATACACATTTAGGGGTGTGTCATATTACCCGTGCTCTCAAACAAACAAGGCTTTTTAATAAAACCGCCAGTTCTTGTGTGAAGCTCATTAATTTTGACAAACACGCGTCATAACACGTGCTTTCTTGTGACAAAATTTGTATATAGTTTGTACATAACTTACATACTTTTAACGTTAAAACAATATATTATATACATATAGATACTTTTACTGTCATTCCTCCCATGTAATTTATTTTATACTTAGTTACTATTTATTTACAACATATATCTCAAAGTTTGGAATTAACTAGAATCCTTTCCTTTATAAAGAATGTCTCAACCTTCAATAAAGAATTTCACCAGAACATTTGATTAAATCCATCTCTCTGTATTATCCTCCAAATGGGATTGAAATATAAAGTACAGGGGCGCCGGAAGAAAATTTGTTAGGGGGGGGGGGGGGGGGGGGGGGGGGCTTACATTTTTTCAATCAAGTAGAAATTAGAATAATTGCACATTTTTACCTATTTTTAAATTAGTATAAATCAATAGGCTATGCAGAGTCACCGATGGAATAGAACATTATACTCCAAACGTGATTATATTGTGAGCTTTTAACATTTTCTAAAATGGATTTACACGATTTATGAAATTCCAGGGAGGGGCCCGGGCCCCCCTTGCCCTTTAGTAGCGGCGCCCATGATAAAGTACAAGTAAAAATTTAAGCTCTACACCTCCCCCATATTTTTTTATTTAAAATTGCGACCAGTTTCGACTATACTGTAAGTCATCTTCGGTCATTCAAATTACATAAAATGGGTGACGATGATAAGGGATGAGGCCAATTAATAAAATAAACTGACGGGGGAACTAATTATATAAATCACGTTATTAATATCACATTTTTCTTTTTCATAGGTAAACTTATCATACTTATAACTAAAATATAAACATAACTAGGTATAATAATGAATAAATAACTAAATTAAAAAACTTAATTAAAATTTAAAATGTAAAACTTAATTTTTAATTTTAATTATGTGATAATTTTATAAGAAAGAAAAATGTGATATTAATAGTGTGATTTATACTCAGTGTCCCAAAAGTATGGATTATTGTATAATGTATACAGTGTGTTCCATAAATACACCGACAAACTTTTTGGGGAAGTTGGAGACATCAAAACAACCATTTTTTGCTGTATAAACATATGCCCGGAAACGGTTCGTTTTCGTGGTACAGGTTATTAAAGTTTGTAAAAAAAATCTAAAAACGCTTATGTCGATTTTAATGACATTTTCAAAGGTCGATCGTAACTTGATGGGGCATCTTTTGGATTTATTACAGTTGAAAAAATAATAACCCCCAATGTTTTTGTAATGTTGTAACTTTTTTAGATAAATCAACTAAAAACACAATTTTTCTTCCACTTGAGTGCTTTGCGTATCTGTCTTCGTTTTCGAGAAAAAAAATTTGAACCATAGATACAATAAATATCTAATATGTAAATGTATTCTAGTTGCAAGTTTTCTAACAATAAACCACTCAACAGGATTAAGTTTTAAACTCAAGTAATCACTGCTACCTACTATCTACTAATTTATCGAATGACATCTGCATCGATTGTTGTTATTGATTGCACCTAGATTTTAAGAATGAATTTACATATTAGAATTAGATAATTATTTATTGTATGGTTCAAATAATAATTTTTATCTTATAACAGTTTTTATCTTTTGTGCTTTTGTTTCAAAAAAATTACAAAAGGAAAAAATGCCATATAATGAGAAATTAAATACCAAATATCTTTCATTTGAAATATTTTTCCATCAAACGGATATTTACCAAACTTTTAAAAAGAAACTAAAAGAACATATATACCTAGTGGAATCCAGGACTTAACTTAGGTATTATTTATCAATCAATATTACTTGTATTGTATATTTATGCATGCATGGGATTAGTTTTTGTCATGATGTTAATGATTTAGAGAAACGTAAGTGTAAATATTGTCACGTATTTATTTGTTAATTATTCTCTAGGTGGAAATGAGTTCTTATATGTGGGCCCCGGCCCTATTACCAGTTGTAAAACTGTTTTTTGGGTCAGAAATAATAATCTTGGTGTCTTGCGTATCTAATAGTGATACAAAAATGTAAATGTTTGTTCCATATTTTTGTTAGGGAATGTACGATATTCCATACTTTTGGGACACTGTACGTCTCATGCTTCATAATACCGTCCAATTCACGTATTGTATAGCGTTAGCGTAGGCACATCTTTCTTCTAAATCGCTCAGTATACTTTTAGCAATACATTTAGGCCAAGAAATTAATTCCAGTGGAAGAAAATACAAAATCGCATTGCTGAGGTTGTTCGATTACCTTAAATATTAATAGAGCGGCATTGTGTGTAACTAATTATGTTTAAATAACAAAGAAATGATTCCCGTATGTCGAAATTTACAGAAAACGTAAAGTGCATGTATCTACATTTATTTTGCTGTTCCTCAAAAAAGAGTAAAACCACACGACCAAAATAGCCATCGGCATGAAACAATAACCACACCCACACAAAAATTATATCGACGACGATCTTTGGAATTTTTTAATATCGTTATTATGTATAATACATCCCGCGCAATACATTTTCAGTCTTGAATCCTTCACTTATTTCTTATTCCTGCACTTTTATTGTATTTTTTTGTTTAAATCATGCCAGTTTAATACTTAATGAGATTTTTAAATCTAGAGTTACGTATATTAACATCACATAGTTACATGTACACGTATACTTGTTAGTTTTTCCTAGAACTTGGTATAGGAATCTACTGTAAGAGCGGAGTTCATCTTTTTTTAATTAAATAATTATAGTTGCATTTTAATAATTTGTTTAAGTGTAAATGTTTATTATACTTACTTCCTTTCTGTAAATTTATCTCTCAACATACTTGCGTATGGCTCCCTATTTGTAATTATAGCAATTATTATTAACTGTTAGGCTGGTACGAAAAGCATGGTTAATTTTTAGTACCCACTTTAAATTAAAATAACTCAACACTCCGTTGACTTTCCAATGAAAATGGACACCATTAGGATCAATTCATATTTGGCCAACGGGCTATAAGTGTTCAACTTTCTGGAGGTCACGATTTCTGGTATCTTGTAGTTTCATAATCGAAATCGTTCAATTTTGTAAGTTAGTTTCACGTGGATTGTCATTCAAGACAATTAGAACAATAGATCGATATAAAATTAAGCCACTAATGTAGTTACAATGGCTTTTCGTCGAAGTAATTGCAGTTTGCGGAGCGGTTTGCAGTTTTACGTCGATTGAGCACGATACTACAGAGGGACTGTATTTATACTGTTATTAGCTGTTATTAGTTGCATGGGAGTAGTCGAATAGGGACTGGGTTGTCCAATATTTTTTATCTAATTTCTTTTGGTGACCTAACGTGTAGGTGAATGGTAGCGGTACGTCGACTGGACGTACTAAGAGTGAGAAAGTGTTTCCAGTATTTCGTACTTCTGTTTGAAACCAAGGCGGCTTTATAAATAGAAGCCAAAAATAGGATGATCATTAACTATTCTTGGCGAACGATCCACTTGCTCAAGTGTAACTTTGCATAAACAGTGACCCCTCCAACTGTTATGAACCTCTCGTTTTCAAATCATGTGCGTAAACGAGGTCCCCGGTGTGCACGGATGTAATGTGGACAGCCCTTAGACAAGTAAGTCACATTCATTCTTTATGGTCCGTGGACAATGTGATCAGAACGTTTTCTATGTACCCGTTCAATGGTACATTCATTCCTCTTGGCGATGTCGAGGAGGCTATACTTATATAGGATTGCGTGTACTTACTTGCGGCAGTTCGAAGCTGATCTTTATCTGCTCGAAGACCCTATCTTGAGTGTCGGTCCATTGCCAGGTCACATCTTTCTTGATTATACGGGAGTAAATCATTTGAATAAAAAGGCGAAGTTATTTACGAATTTCCTACACCAAAAGTAGACCTGAAGGAATATCAGGAATTGTTTGACATACTTCGCGGTGGTCATTTTGGTTGCTTCGGGATTCACGCAAATTGCATACGAAATTCCTCTTTCCCGAAGCGCGTGTTGTTTACGGGAAGTGAGCCAATCACTCTAACGTCGTTTCTCCTGAAATTACCGAAGAAACACATTGTACGTCACAATACAATAGATGTAATACGACTCGAGTTCGTCGGCAAATACAAACCACGTAAATCCTATGAACTTGCCGATCTCTACTCAAATAAAACTGCTATGGAAAGCAAGGGAGTACATTCATACCGTGTGAGGATGGACACACCATGCTGAAACATAGGAATATCGTATGGCCTCGCTCAATAACGAATCTGCAACAGTTTTCTTACCGCTACTGTGGTGTTTGGTTGTAGTTGAGTAAGGCGAGCTATATAACAGTATACTGACAACATATTGATTGTGGTACGTGGAAAATTTGAAGGAGCCGTATCAGTTGTGATGCAGAGAGCTTTAAATCTGGTGAAAACATTGTGGGAAGAAGACAGGACTTGTTATTTAATCAGACAAAAACAAATCTCATTCTCCTCTCGCGAAGAACAGTGCCTAGAAAGCTCTAAATGTACGACACAGCACTGTAGGTATCTAGTGGGAGAAATAAAGTGTTTGTTCATGGACTAACCTTCAAACCGAACCTGGAGAAGATACCAAAGTTACGCAATTTCTGTGGGTTTGTATAGGCAATCGTTTTCGAAACCATTAAAAAATGACCTACTGCGGACGTAGGTAGTACACTAGAATTATTAAACTAGCCATTACCTATGCATCACTGATATGGTGGCATAAGACCTTCACTCAAAAGAACATACAGTTACTTAGTGACATACAACGCAGTGCCTGCCTTGGTATTACAGGAGCAATGACCACGATCCCTTGAACCTACTGTCTCTAAATGTAGTAATTTGGGCGGAGGCGCATACAACGCGAAAGTCAGGAAAGAGGAGGGATGGTCGAGAGCGTTCAACATTGATCACTTTCCAGCGTGTGGTAACTGAAAAAATAACTAAAACAGTTTGCCATACTAAACTGTTTAAGACAAGAATCTTCACTTGATATGACTAGAAAAGTAAGGATTTTCATCCAGATGTAAGGTGCAGCGAACTGGACTCGATTCCTTACAATGAGTAGTTACCTACTATTATATTTTATGTTTTGATAATTTATCGAAACGGTCAACTCGAATGGGTAAGCACATCCTTCAGGTAGTCAAGATTCATGTTCATGGTACCTTTGGTCAAAGAATTGAGCAGTGCCGGTTTTACATGTCATTTAGTAGTACGCACTAAGTAACATTGGGCCCCTACCATCACCACCCACCCTCACAACAATTTGCATACATAGCAAAACTTCGAATTTGATACAAGCCAATTTATTTTTTTTCTCTACCTCCGTTGCTTTTGAGACGATAAAAATCAGAATCATTCAGGCTAATACTTATATTTTAAATAGCTCCATAAGATGAAAAGGGCAAGTCTGAATTCTCAAGAAGCTTACAATACAATAAATACGGCGCATCTGTCTTTATTTATGGTTGGTACGAGTACAAACAACACCGCACGTAAGCGAAGTGGAGGCCGGAAATTATGGCAATAAGAATTTTGTTCCATAATTGGAATGTTTCACATTATTGTTAACTTGCTGGAAAATAAAATTTACATTTGCAATTTTTTATTCTTTAAAAATACGTTTTCAGCAATTTAAGAGGAATGTTTACGAAAATACAAATATTAGTGCCGTAACATCCGGGTCCCATAGATCACAGGCCCAGGTTCCGCGGGGCTGATAGTTACCATGATAGTCACGCCCCTGATTCACAAACCACTCTTGTGTCGGCATAATTAAGTACAAAGGTTATTTACTTAGAAAGGGACGAGGAAATGTTCAATCTGCAATAAACTCTTTTAAAATATATGACCAGTAATAAATTTTAGTCTCAAACGTGTTAAAGGGTGTCTTCTTATTATTGTACCTTCTTTTGAGATTTTAGCTTTCCTGTTATTTACGATTTTTGTATCTTACAGGGAAGTCGTGAGTAAAATAAATACCTACTTACACCTTAATTCCTTAATATTAAATGCATTGATTGATACCTATAATTAATAAACTTAAAACTTTAGATTTGTCCGGGCCCTACGCACGTCCGGGCCCTACGCACGTGCGTAGTGTGCGTAATGTATAAACCGGCACTGGAATTGAGGCCTGACGAAATGCACGCTTAGAGGAGAAACCTTAACTTACTTTGTGTACCCCTAAAGCTCCAGAAATGATGGAAAAGGAGAATCGACGTTCAAACGATGGAATTCTGTTGTAGACCGCATAATTCCAATTTAAGAAGAATAGCAATGCTTTCAAAAGTTGTAAGGAGTGCTATGTGAAATGGTGCCTTGTAGTACATGAAAATTGGTGCATTTTAAAATTTGAATGAAATAAACACTTTCCGTGCCGAATAGTATACAACTAATACATTTGAAATTGACCCTGTAAGGCGGTATTATCTCATCTGTGAAAAGAACTCTTCTTCATGCGACCAACTCTAAGATTATCAAGTACATATCTTATCTACTACTTACTGGTCTTCAGCAAATTCAATTTCATAAAATCCGGATTCCTAATCGCTCTCCAGGGATTTTCATTGCAGGTTAACGATATAGACCCTCTTCGAACTACTTAATCCTTGACGAATGGTTTCAAAACATCGATGATCAGCTTCCATTTTCTCCTTGCTCATTCCATAATTCTCATAAGCGTGTCTTACAGGTCCAAGTTATAAAAAAAAATTTCAAACAAAATTTGCGCGTATTGCTTCGACTAAAGAAACATTTTTCAAAATCCATGAGGCCATTTTGAAATATTACGTAATATGTACCTATAGTCGCCATTTTGTTATTATACATTTTGGAAAAAAATGTTATCACAAAAGTTGTAGATAATACTAATAGCGAACATATTTTCTAAATAACTCTAATAAATATTAAATACAGGTAATTTCTCTAATTTTATTTTTAATGTAATGTAATCAAAAACCCACAGCTGAAAAGAAAAAGTGTTTGTTCTGAAACACTACGAATACGGTTGGAGATTGTCAGTGGATATACCCTGTATATAGCCGAGCCGATAATCTTTACCAAACTTTTTCGGTTTGGTTTATTAACATGGAGGAAACATATCTACGCGATAAATTTAAACCTTTTTACTATTTTCTCAAAATCAATTTGTGTCCAATTTAATTAACAAAACACCATACAGAGTGGAACATTCGTTATTTCCATCATTGTGCATAGATATTTATAAAAAATCCCAAAACACGTGAATTTTAGGTTTTAAATTTACATCCTATTGCGTAAAAATTTCATCCCTAAATTTAGCCCCCTTAGAATGAGGATTGCAACCCCTAAATTTTTAAATGGGACGTGGGGGCTTGTGATAGGTAGGTACATCATTTAGAAGGTCTTTTCATTGTCTATTCAAAAATGTGATTGTTTTCAAATCTAAAAGCAAAAATTAACGTTAAAAAGAAGTAAAATTATCTGATTGACGAAATTCGTTCTACAGCGTATCCCGAAACACGTCAATTTTATAATTACCTACATCCTATTGCGTAAAAATTTCAACCCAAAATTTAGTACCCTTAGAATGAGGATTGCAAACCCCTAAATTTTTGAATGGGAAGTAGGGGCTTGTGACACATCATTGAAAAGATCTCTTCATCGTCAAAAATGTTTTTGTTTTCATATCTAATGCAAAAATTAACATTAAAAAGAAATAAAATCTTCTGATTTGACGATTTTGTTACAGCGCATTTGCCGTTTATAGAGTTCTTACTGTGTTCTCCTTTCTTTATATCCCATCAGGATCATTAAAAGTTCGATCCGGAGTTTTTTAGATAATTGAGTCATTTTAAATAAACTATTTTCGCACACAATAGATGATTTTGACAGGTGACTAAAGTACACTATTAATTGTGTCAATAACTAGATGCGGATAAAACGGTCATGGGTGACTAGATTAATGAGCATTGTTGAATACGTTGTTGAAATATCTACACGAATAGAAGTTTTTCGCGGTTTTCTCTAAATTTTTCTGATGTACATTTTATATTCTTGAAAAGAGAATAAAACACTTTTATCAAATAAGTTGGCAAATGTCATTAAAAAAAATAATTTTTGTCTGTTACGCTTTTATTTTAATTTAAAATATGTTTTCATAAAATGGATATTTACAAAAATTATACGATATTCCATACTTTTAGGATATGGTGTAGGTACCTACATCGTATAGTTATTGCATATTAACAAAGTGAAAGTTCTATGTGTGGGCGCAATAACATAAATCACCGCAGAACACCAACTTATCTACTATTATCATTAAATGTAATAATTTAGGGATACCGTTGATATATTTCTACGATTTCGTAACAATCGTCAGTTGATAGTGCGTGCATCTTCATTATGTATTGAAATCTGTATAAGTACTGTATCAACATTTTTTAACATTATATAGGAAGCGTTACAGAAATGGGGTAAAGCTCAATGATTCGGAACACTTTGGAAATCATATAGGAAGCGAATAGAAAAGCACATACTGTCAGCAGCTTTTCTTCCGCTCCATAGACCACACGAAATTGCATTATATCTGATTTTCCACCTAGCATTGAAATTCCATGCTTCGTCAAATTATTTAGAATGTGTACCCTATTACTTGCTGCGTGTCTTTTTACCCTTGTAGAAAGTAAATCGATAAGATCCAATTACTGCACTTAATATAGTTTAGTTTCGATATTAAAAATGATATACAACGATATTTGGTTTAATTCCAACGTCTGCCTACCTTCATGACAAATTGGAATCGTGGACATTATTATTAACACCATACCGTGGATAAAATGTTTACTGTAAAACCACATTTTTAATTAAAGAATCTCTAAAACAATTTATAACCCCCTCCTACTTGAAATCGAACTCGACAAGTTTAATCTTCAGTACTTAATAAGAAATTGTACAAAACCGGATCCCGATACCTATTACTGAAAATTGCGTTTCTTCTTCACATTACATATACCTAAGTATATCCCCCCATAAAATAAACCTAATAAAATTTTTCGCAACTTACTTTACATAGCGTACTCAATCTTATATAGCTAGGTAGGTACCTATATGTTCTATCTAAATGAGAATCGACAAGTAAACTTATAACAGTTGTTCAAAATTGCTGCTTTAATTTTCTCTGCTAACTCGACCATACTTAACTTGAGGAATTCGAAAGCAGGAACTGTTTTATAAATAGGTACCTATATAACACACTTGATTTGGTCGAATAGATATAAGCACGTTTTATTGATCATCTTCTACCACTATATCGATAATTAGATACACCTTCAACTTACTTTGATTAGAAAACGTATATTCTAAGCTCAAATTTATTTTTCTATACACTTTTAAATTGCAAAATAATTATTTTAATTAAGTATTCAGGATTATAAGAGATTAACGATTTGATAGCAATTATATTATAGTGTATCTTTAATAAATCATTGATATGGTATAAAAATGGCGGATAATTTAATACCGATAGTATGTTTTTGCGCTAAATACTTCACCGCTACCCAGTTTTACTATTTTTTAATTTTCGAGACATAGATATTAAATTTAACTTTTCTTTAGGTATACCAGAAGAAAAAAGATGGGTACTATAATAACATGTATACAATGGCAACTTCACCGTATTAGGTACAACAAATACAGAGAAGAAGTACACTGAACCTTCCCCATAATAACATTTATTAAATTAATGAACGATCCATAAAGTAGTAAAAGATACTTGATCATCATCAGGTTGTCAAATTCTTGTTACCAAGAATTAAATAAATTACACAAATGTCACAAATACTGTGATACGCTTAAAGTTGAAATTGACATTTACAAAAATTGCTGATAATCAATCAGTTTTGAGGTTAATGTAAATACAAACCAGTTTCAACCCTTATTTTAATAAATTTTCGAAGTGTCTGTCTTCAGCTTCCATGTAATAATACAGATTTTGATTAACTCGTTCCTCCTGATTTCACCCCATTAGATTTTTTTATGGGGTCATGTAAAGAGTAAAGTTTTTTCCACTGGTCCGGAATCTTTGGAGGAGTTACGTGACCGTATAGTACATGAATGCCGCCTAATCACTCCTCAAATGTTGCAAAATGTACGGGAACGATTTAATGAAAATTTGTATTACTTATTGCATGGAGCTGAAGGCAGGCACTTCGAACATTTATTAAAATAAGGGTTGAATTTGCATAAACTGGTTTTATTAATTAGCACAAGAAAAAATTAACCCTTGCTTTTATTTAAAAATTTAAGGGTTGTTTACCCTGTACCCAAGGGGTGAAACAATGTTGCCAAATATCAGTAAAAGTACCTAGCTTCTCTAAGAAAAAAACAATTGACTTGTCCGAGCTTTTTTGAGTTTTTAAATGCCTCAATCTCTTTCCTCATTTTCCATTTTGGAACTTCAATTTTTTTGGTTAAACATAAAAAAAATATAAAAAAAACTAGTGCACTGAAATTAAAAAAAAAAGACCTTTCAAATGACGTATCACTTGCCCCATCATCCCTATTTAAATTTCACAGCGCTAAGGGATGAAATCACTTCAGGTTGAAAATCATGGCGAAAGTTGTCCCCCTTGATATAAAAATTGACGTGTTTTTGCGTTTCCCAAAAAAAATTCCCTCTGGCCAGAAACCCGTCTGTTACCTTTTTGTTGGGCCACCCTGTATATTTAGATTGAGTTAATGCTTGCGGGAATATCACGTCGTAAATTAAATTCGGTGACTGTGTGCATGGGATGACATGAGCAAGGTGGAAAGTATAAATTATTAAACGAATGAGGAAGTCAAAAGATTCCGCAGATCTTCTAGATTTTAGTTATTTATATCCAATTTTTCTTCTGGCCACCATACTGGTATTTTTATGTTGAAACTTCTCATTAAAAATGCTTTCCATTGATGCATCACATGATAATAGTCGAAATGGGGAAAGTATAGATACAAAATTTAATCATAACAGACCTCACAACTAACAAAGTTTGGTGTTCAACAATTGAATTGCAAAATTAATTAAGCTAATTAAAGAGTAGATACATATTGCTAATTAAAATTGAGTTAAATTTTTATACGCTTGTCTAACAGGATTACCTTAGCGTCATACTTTATTTCTTTAATTGTCATCTTTTTCTACACATAGGTACTTTTGTATTTTTTCATTTTTGAGAATTTCAATACCTAATGCAAACATCCGATAAAAGATACATACTTAAAAGATTAGTGGACTTACTTGTAGCGTTGATTGAAATATTAATATTTCAATCAACGCTTGTAGGTATTTATTATTAGAATTTAAAATCGTTAATAACTTTTTTAGAACATTTCTGAAAATTTCTATCTTTCAAATGACGAGCAAATTTTTGAAAATATATCTTTTGTTTTTTACAAATACAAGCTTAAATTTTACAAATTTCATCCATTTTTATAAGAATATTAACTACTTTGATGAGGATGAAGTCACACAAGGTATTTGTAGGTAACAACTTCGTATAAGTGACAACAAAAGTTTCAACAATAACATATTCTTAAAAATCAGTATAACATCCACACTAAAAAATGTTGAAGTCTTTGAAACAATGACAACGTACCTACAGGTATAAAGTTTGGGTGCAAAATCAGTTGAACGTTACCATTCAAGAAAATAAGAAAAAACTTTACCACAAACAACTGCAAGTGTGAAATACTATTTTGAATCCCTTTCGGAGTATCGTAACCGAAATATTCGAAAATTAATCGGCAATAATTTAAATACACTTGATGGGCAAACAGGAAAAAATGTTTACCGAAAAATGTGTGTTAAAACTCAACAATTTCTGAAAACAAATGAAGACATCATTGTCATAAAAGCAAATAAAGGACAAATTATGGTGTTAGATAACAACGACTTCCGCGGTTGGAAAAAGTTGAAAAAATCAATGTTTCGCCCACTTTCGTACGGGTCTTCATTAAGACAAGAACAAAACAACAATAAAAATAAAAAACTCTTACACAAACGGAAACAACACACACTATTACACTATGCACATGCTGCAGTGTGTATTGTTCTCGTGGATTTATTTGGTAAGAGTTTTTTATTTTTATATTTGTTTCATTGTTGTCCTGACGAAGCCCCTTACGAAAGTGGGCGAAACGTTGACTTTTGCAACGTTGATACGATCCAACCCCGAAAGTTGTTGTTATATGTTATTGACTGTAGCCGTGGAAGCGTCCACCCTGATAAATTATTGTGTTATTAATCAAAAGAAGGATATAATGTTAACGCTGCAGAGCGTTTAGACAATATATTAACCTACCAGACAACTAACAGAAACATCACAGTATGAAAATAAGATATTCAACAATTCCGAAAATTGAGGTATTTTCTTCCAAAGATCCACAAAACCAACAGACCTTTTCATTCAATAAAATCATATGGAAATTCTCCTACGTATTTTATATCAATCATAAATCAAATTTTACGAAAAAGGGAACATTGAATTGAAAATTCCAAAAAATTTGCCGACAAAATTAAGAGTAAAATTATTTACGATAATCAAATTAATCTCTTTGGATTTGTTCCTTAGATACCTACCTAGTGTTTCAAATCTGAATCGCATCACCTCATTTAGTACCTACTGGAAGCTTTAGAAAAAAAATTGTTTATGAAGATTATCGTCGTTTTATTTTACACTAGCTGACCCGGCGAACTTCGTACCGCCAATAAAAGTTGTCTGAACTTCCAACCAAAGCCAAAGGTATATTGCTACATTACAGCTTATAAGTGTGACAGTAATAACATGCGCTTTTGTTTACTAATAAAATCAAAACTCCATAACTTCTTATTTTGACCCACTTAGGGGATAAATTTTGAAAATCCGCTTCTTAGTGGGTGCCTACATTATTAGGGGAAGGTTCACTGAAAATTTCAAGTTTCTAGATTCATTGGTTTGGCCTGGGCGTTGATACATCAGTGAGTCAGTCAGCCATCACTTTATCCTTTTATATAGGTAATTATGTAGAGATAAGCCGACGACATTGTTCTAACGTCAAAAGATGAAAATTTCAAGAAATTTTAGACAAATTGGTATTTTTACCTTTAACTAAAGGTTAAAAATTAACGAAAATTACAAAAGAAAAGTTACCTAACACAGTTCCAAATTCCATGTAAAGAGTACCAAAAGGTTTAAGTATATTGGAATTGGAACCTCATTCCACCTTTAAAAAACAAATTAACCCAATAAAAATCACATTCACGCACGTTACAGAATTGAAATGTAACTTGAAACTGAATATAATATCAACAAATTTTAGGTACCTATCGAAAAAACAAATTACCTAAAAAACGTTTAATTTTAGAAATGCTATAAGATTGTATGCAACAGTAAAAAAAATTTAGAAGATTCGCCTAAAATACATAACACCGTTTTAGAAAATTATGGTTACTGTAACTTTAAAATTTTGTAATTATCAATTAAAATTTCAGTCCCATTTTCTTCCGTATTGTCCAGCTGAATGCTAACCTCTGGGTCCCATGCTGTTGGTTCATGAAGGATATGCATATTACCTATACTTTCAAGTTCCTCTTCTGTTCGAATCTCTTTAATTACAGAATCTGGCAGGTTTGTTGATTTTAATCCAAGTTTCGGGTCTGCTCCAAGCAATGTACCTACAGTACGGAGTCTTTCCAATAATGCGCTGCATCGATCAATTTTTCTGTACAAAATAGCAACCCATGAACAAATTTGCGAAGAGTTATCGGACATCCAGGAACGAAGCATATTCACAACATCTTGATTACCTCTTTATAAACTACCACGGATTTGAAGGTAACTAGACCAGTGGCAGTAAATTCACGATCGTTGCCACTTTCCATCATGTGTAGTCTTCCAAACTCTAAATATATTTCCAAAAATTCTGTCACCTCTGTAGCGCGTTTGCTATGTAAAGGGCGAAGATGCAAAGATTTAGTGACACAGTCTGGGTTATAGTTTCTATCAAGAGCAGCTTGGCAATCTATCGAGTCTATTTGGCCACGAACATTAAAATCTTTAGAAAGGATTGGTCGCACAACTAATCTGTTATGGGGTTGCGATTTCTTATAAGTTGATATTCCTTGCATAGTGAAATAAATAATTCTACTGTTCTTCTAGGAATGTATTTTTTAAGGTAAATAGCATATCTATTGTCTCTACCAACATGCCCTGTAGATGATAACGCAATATAGTACATTTTGATTGACCGCTGTTAGCAAACAATACTTAAAATGACTGCAATTTCTACTATTCGATTGGAAAAAGTCGATTCGCTTTTATTCTCATGTTTTGGTGACACCGGTTTTGATAAATCGTAAAATGCCTAAAAATAATCAGTCACAATGTGCTGCATTCGTTTGTTCTGTTTTACTGGAATTTTATCAATTTGCTTGAATTGGTGTAGTCATAACGAAAAATACTCGCGTTTTTCGGGCTTTTTGTAAACTGCCTAAGAAGTTTAGCTTTGGTTTGGCTTCTTGTCACACAAAATAATAATGGAATATATCCATATCGGTTGCTTAATAATTTTAAATCATTTCCTAAAATTAATCTACTAATGAGTATTTTGTGGAGAACCCCATCATTAAGATTTATAGGTTGTGGTTTGTTTGTTTCTCCATCAACGGAATAAAAAAAATAGTTTTGTTTCAGCTGTCTGACTTTTGGAAAAATTCCAACCCTCTTTGTATATCTATTACCTACTTACTGAGATGTTTCAAAAAATCAAATTAATGGTGATAAAATACTGTGTGAAGTGTAGTAGATATATAGTTGCCAGAATAACTTGGCGACATTATATACCTACATTAGATTTTGTGTTTCATAAAATGTGAATATAAGTAGGTATTTCGTAGGAGGCCAGTTTCCAAATTTCGAAAGGCAGATAGGTGCGCTGCCTATATAGATAGGTACTTGTGGAGAGGCCGCACATCAAAAACAAAAAAATTCTTTTCTGTAACGTAGTATATCAATAATTGAATATAAGAGGTACCTATATACAGGGTAGGTATAGGTACACTTATCAGAAAATAAAAGACTTTAGAAATTAGATTAACAAGAAATAACCAAATTTCATTCGGTGTCGGTTCAATATATGTACGCCCCTCGCCGTATGGTTTATCATAGCACAGCATATAACTCAGCGGGAACTTCCCAGCGCCAGTCTATTGTCAATTAGTCGTGGCACTTTCAATCATGTTTACAGGATTAATGAGATATGTATCCGGGTGTCGACCGCACTCGTTCGATAACACAACACAAATGCGTACGACAATCCATTATCATTTTAATACTGATTCGGATCCTAAAGAGGTAGGTAATTTGCTATAGTTGTTTATCACATCAATACGGCAACTTGCATAGGTACCTATATACTCCTGAAAATGGGTAGATATACCTACCCAAGTATAAATTAAATGCCTATATTCTATACAGGCATTAAAGGTATAAGTATATTAGGTAAGACATAAATATCGGAAAGTGGGTACATTCGGATCGGACAAATTCATATATAGATGGACACAAACAAATGCGTCTTTTGCGAGTGAATATGCGGACAGAGTTGTTACACGTACCTACCTATATGCAGTGTTAAGGTATAAAAGTGTAGATAAAGTGAAGAATCTTCAAAACGTTAATGATTAATGATACCGGTTGCGGAATGACTTACAGAAATGTCAGGGGATCCATGCCCCTTATCCCGGTCTGACCGTTCCTCCAGTTTGTCAGTCTCACACACCACCACTATTAGGTATAAAAACGTCCCTTTCAAACAAACATACATTCACTGAAACACCACACACTAATGCCGTTTTTTCGATTGAACAATATTTAAAAAACATGCAAACACATCGGTTAGGTACCTCTATGTTAAAATAGAAACTAGTAGATATTAATGTGATTTGATTCAAACTGACTTTAATTCATCAAACACCACCTTGCTAATCCCCTCTTTGTAACCCCACCGCAAACGTAAATAATATTACACTGTAATTTTGGTTTTTTATTTTTACTTATTTTGCCGCCCTCCTCTGTCAGAGCGGCCATGCATCCATAAAGCCCGCCCAGTTAATAACACCCTTAATTGGGTATGCGTGCTGCCCTCTGAAAGATTCTTATAAAGACTATAATTTCTTAAACTTACACGAGATGGATACAGTTACCAGATGCGAACTGTATATTATGTCTATATGAGGATAATGGATAAACTTATATTATTAGTTAAATAGAACATTGAGATGGTTACGAAAACTTGCTAACCATCGTTTCCAGATTCGATTATTGTGCCACATGTCATTAGGTGCAGCATCATATAGGTATTAAACAATGTGTATCACACTGCTACTATTTAAATTGAATACCTATCTATTGTACTTATATTATATCGTTGCATACCTATAGGTATCAGGTATGTCTAATGCATCTAACTGTTGGATGGTGTAGTGGTGATAGACCAACAGATGAACTGTAAATCACAAATAGAATCCTTAACTAACCGTATGAATCAGCTCACTTAGGTACGTGTTTTCCAGATTCACGAATATTTTAGACCAGAATACGTTAAGGATCGTGTGCTTTGCCTTGGCCCAGTCGATCCTGACCTACGGAATACTGTCTTGGGGTGGAGCTTGCCCCGCAGTGTTAAGATCTGCAATCGTTGCACAGAATGACTTACTTAGAAGAATTTTAAGGCGAGTAAGGCTTCACTCGGCCACGACGTTGTACAGAGACCTATCAGTTTTATTGAGGGTTCATAAGAGCAGGGAGGTTTTGGGGTTGTTGGAGCATGGGCACGGGACCAGGGGCGAGGCGAGAGGCTTGCTCAGGGTCCCGAAGAAACTGACAGGTCAGGGCATGAGGCACTGGTCTTACAGCAGTCCTGTCTGGTATGCTGATCTCCCTCCCAACATTCTGGCTAACCCTACACAAATCCGTAGAAATATTATTAACCATTTACTTAGTCTACCAACCTAAACCACGTTTATATCCAATATCTCGAAATACGTATTGCACTCGCTGACTTGTACATTATAAAATTAAGTATGTATAATAAAGGTTTACTCGAGGTCTGAACGCCCTTGCCGCGGTCTGGCTATCCCTTGGGGGGGGGGGGGGGGTAATTTCCAATTTAATTTGATTTTCTTGTTGTAAATTTAAGACGAAATCATTTTATTTATTTTGTAAGAAGCAAATTTTGTTACACATAAGTAATAGACATAAAGATTATTATTATTATTCGTCGAATGCTAATTAAGTAATTAATATACCTATCACGTATAATAAAGTATTGTTTCTTTCTCGACAACGTTACTTATAGAGGAGAATAGGAGATCGCGTACATAAATAACATTTTGCACATATAACTTGATTTCAAACTACATATTATGTACCTAATGTTTTTAGGTACATACCTAAGTAAGTTTAAATAAAGCATATATTTGCAACAAAACTTACTAACATAAATCAATTTAACATTACCATATTTCAATCAACGCTTAAGCTTACAGTCCACATTCTGTTTCAGAGACCTGGTGGCACTGGCGCTGCAGTAAAAGGGAATGAGAGCTAAAGGTGACCTGTGCATGGATCCGCATACCTCCCCTATCATCAACCATATACACCACCAACCACAGAAGCTATCAAACAGATGCAACACTGTCAGCGGAAAGGATGGCAAGTCCTTCTCGGATGCGATGCTAATTCGTACCACACTGTGTGGGGCAGCACTGACATCAACAGAAGAGGTGAGTTTCTTCCAGCTTGTATAAAACTGACGTAGGGGAACCAGTAACCCTTTTTAAGGGAGAGCAGGAGGGATTGGGTTCTGGGCTGTCAGATAGTGAACCTCATCAAAATTAGATGGGCAGTGAAGAATTTCCACCCCGGGTATAAATCGCCAGGGATGGATGGAATTTTCTCTGCTCTACTACAACAAGTCCACCTGTTAGCCGCTACACTATGTACGTTACTGAGGACAAGTGTGACGTGGAAGGACGTAAAAGTCGTATTCATACCGAAACCTTGGCGAGACTAAAACTCCCAAGCCAAGTCGTTTAGACCCATCAGTCTAACGTCGTTCCGCTTAAACCTATAGTGATTAACCTGCGTGAACTTGCCATCCACAGGGCAGTGGACGTAGCCGAAAGAGCGATCTTCTCTGTCAGGAGGTGGCTCTCTCTCCACTACTGTAGTGGGCGGACTTCTGAGAGATTAGTGAGACAGGCTATACCACAGTTGGCTATATGCCGAGGCCGACCATATCAGTTGTGATGCAGGAAGATTTAAATAAATATAGAATTTCGTTCCATTTTTGCTGGAGTTTCATAAGGTATTACTTAGTTACTAAATGGCAAGCTCTTTCTTTGTACTTCTTATAAAGTCAAAGAACATTTGTAATAATAAGAAAAATTGAAGTTGATGGAGAAATGGGAGCCATAATCAGTCAATTGTTAGTAGCAACTCTGCTTCCCAGTTGTTGCAAGTATTACATTAGGTACATGCAGTGGCTTTCAGAGGGATCTTTATACAGGGTGAGTTTTTTTTCGTTATTTGTATGGGGATTTTTGTCTATTTTTTGTCTATCTTGAGAAATAAACGAATTAAAGGGCTGAAACGATTTTTGAGAATTTTACTTTTTTACAAATATCTAGTAAGCCATGCATTTTCTTAAATCAACAAAAGCGTATCTGGATTAGTCTTCCAAAGAAGCAAATCTTTCCCCATTTAAGCAAATGTGTAACTCTTATGGTTTCCGAGATCCCCATACAAATAATGAAAAAAAACTCACCCTGTATATTTCCCGGCAAACTGGACACAAAATAGCTGACGATTTTGCTTCCTTGGGTTCCGAATTTATCTAATCTAGCTTTCGTTTATAGGTACTGCTAGCATTTTTAGTGCTTGGTTTGCTTGAAATAATTTTTGCTCGGTGACTCAGTTAGGAACGCCGACTTCTTCTTTTTGACTGTTTTTTGTTCTGCCTTTGGCAATGGTTTTAGGATTAGTTGATGTTCTTGACGGTGTCGAGGGTGATGAATTTCGTGAGCATGGTCTAGCTCTAGCTGATGGAGTTAGAACAGAGGATGTCGAAAGGATTTCTATTTGCTTTGCAAGTTTTGGTTCTCAGTAGCTTCACTTAGATGCCGTGAAATTTTCTTCCTTAACTACTGCTGAACAATGAATAAGGTCAAATCTTCACCACTGTCCGATTCATCTTCTATGCGTTGATTCGTATTTGCTGCAGTGTTAAGGTTTTAGAAATTACGAGGAAGCTGACTTTGATAAAGTCCCCTTCTTTAGCCTTCAGTAGCAGGAACCGGGACCCGTGGGAGGGGGGCTCTTTTTCTCTTGACTGTCTCCAGCGACTGCTCTTTGTGGGAGAGCGGCCAGGACCCCTTTCGTAATGACAGATGGAGATATTCCCCCTCTCCCTCTCCAATGTATTGGGCAGTCCACCGATGTGGGCCGGGATTCTGCACCAGTGGTCCTACCCGCTTGGTGTAATAACATGTTGGTATCCGCCATCATAATTACTATGTCACTTCGTAGCTAACATATGGAATCTTTTCGACCCACTGATGCATCGGATTTCGAAGTAAAGTAAAAAATATGCCCATATAAGTTTTATTTAAAGATAAACACAACATCGATTTGTTGCACTTCGGTCAGTTTTGTTGATGGGGCACTGCCGAGGCCGCCATTGACTACCTTGACTACCATTTTTACTAAGCATTAACGACCTGTGCAGCATCCGATGTTAGTGCTTCGAAGTCGATCAGTCGCGCTGTTGTAAGTTATAAAGCAGTAGAGTGGTCTCAAGTTGAGAACATGACATTAGTCATCATGCGCCGTAAACCAGAAAGCGTTCGGGCGAGTCCAAATTGTTACCGAAGGGGAAACAGTTTGTTGTCATTGGCGTCCCTTGTGTGCACCTTGTGTGTTTATTTCGTTTCTGTGTTAAAAACCGTATGTTACGCCACTGGAATTTTCCCGCCGCGCAGACAGTTAATGGCGTCTGTCATGTTCTCAACTTGAGACCACTCTAACTATCTTTGTGCTTTAATTGGTAGTGCTAGTCGCACAGATATTCCTCGGTTATATTTACGCCGTAGACCTGCATGACTTTGTGTAAGGGTCATATGACGTGAGACTAAAGCTGGATTTATAGTGTCGGTATCGGTATGCAATAAGAAATAAGAAATAAGCAATAGCAGTAAGAAATAAAAACGCATTAGCTGCATTTATAGTGTCGGTATCGGTATGCAATAAGAAATAAGAAATAGCGGTAAGGAAATGAACTTATGGATAACCTGTATATCATTTATAGTAGAAATAAGAAATAAGGAATTGGTTCAATTTTATTTCTTACCGTTACCGTTACCGAATCGGCAACAGTCGTATACGATGTGAGCTTACGAGCTAAGAAAAGACAGATGACATCAATATAAATCAGGTGTTAAAGAAATATTTGAGTGAAATATATCTCTTATTCAAGAATCGATGGGAAAATATTATGTCAGGTTGATTTTAATTTTACAATCGTACATTAGGTAACCTAAGAATCGTACCATAAACACAGTAATAATTTAAATTAAACCCGCAATGCGCATGCCTACTCTGTTACCGTTAAAGAACTATAAATGCGTTTTTATTTCTTACTGTTATTGCTTATTTCTTATTTCTTATTGCATACCGATACCGACACTATAAATCCAGCTTTATAGTTCTTTATCGGTAACAGAGTAGGCATGCGCATTGCGGGTTTAATTTAAATTATTACTATGTTTATGGTACGATTCATAGGTTACCTAAGGTACGATTGTAAAATTAAAATCAACTTGGCGTAATATTTTCCCATCGATTCTTGAATTAAGTATATATTTCACTCAAATATTTCTTTAACACCTGATTTATATTGATGTCATCTGTCTTTTCCTTCGAACATATAACAAAAGGAAGGAACATGTATATGGCAAAATGAGTAACATTAATGGTTTACCAATATGGCTACCTACTGTGACGTATTCCGTCGAGTCATTGGTGTACTGTTAAGCAGGGTCGTAAATCCAACATTTGTATGTTTACGCGCCTGCTGTAAACAAAATAAAATGCATAAATTTTTTTTAAATTTTATTGCCCTTTAAATATAATTAATTTGGTATGCATATTTCTAATTTTTTGCACATTCTCTATGTTCTTAACCGTATAATGAATTCTACGCTACTGGTAATTTTTTTATTTTAAATCGACAAACTGCACGCTACACCCGTTTGACCAATCACAAATGGTTTACTGTTACGTCACTGTGACGTAAAGCCTGCGTAAGTTCCGTTACATTGTACCATCTACTAAACTATAGGGATATTCCTTCCTGTTGTTATATGTTCGAAGGTCTTTTCTTAGCTCGTAAGCTCACGGCTGTATACGAATATTCCCGATTCGGTAACGGTAACGGTGTAGTATCCACAGTTGGGTTACCTATATTTTAGAGATCCGACAACATGTACAAAAAAAGCTGAGAAGCATTGGCAACGTCGATACTTCTGTTTGTACTCTAGTTCCATTTGGCGGGGGATTTTGGTGTAAGGCGTCCTAACCTTAACTTTCAGCATCATCTGATTTGAAGCAGCGAAGTAGTAAAGATCGTTTCATTTGTTTTTATTTTTGGTGACTCCATTTTAGTGCTTTCTGCAGGTGAAACGTTTTTGATTAATACATTTATATCTGTCTAATTGAATTGCATTGTGTGTTATTATAAATTGGTCTTCCCCTGAATTTGCATTACCTCGCTTTTCAACGGAGTATTCAATTAATTTGAATCTCACATTGTGAGCGTTCGTTGATTATTTTGATGTCGTGTGTAAAATCGTAGAACCATCTATGTAATATCCATTTGTTTCATGATAAATATGTGTTTGAACTTATGGCATTTCCGACATTTAATCATATATGTGTGTAGTTAGAAAAAATATGAAAACAAAACAAACAAATGACAAAAAAATATGAATACCTAAAAACAGAAAACAGACAGTCGCAATGAGGAATACTCACGGCTGATTCTGACTTCGATATTATTATTATGTGTGTAGTTAGCAAATGTATTATGATTTTTCCTATTTATTTATGTGTTTTATGATTAATTGAGGGAAATTACAAATGAGTTCAAATTGAACATAATGTGTTAAATATTTGTGGATAAACAGAAAAGGTGGTTCTATTGTACTTAAACCGGACCTAACTGTACCCTTTGTGTATTTTTACCTGAAGTTGGACCCTTTTTGTAACTTGTGTACATGTCTATCTTTTTAAACTCTGGACCCTTTTATTTTAATATGCAATGTTAGTTTGATTGGATTGATTTGTTTAATTTGATTATTTATTGTACTATTTACAACTGCTGCATAAAGTATTTAAATCTGATCGAAGAGTAACAACAATTTATTGTAAATGTTTTGTCTTGATATTATTTAACAGTCTTGCTGCTATAATTTTGTATTTGAATTGATGTCATGTATGTAATTATGTCAAAGGAGGAGTTTTTTTAGTGTTTACACTTTTTCTCCTCCGAATCGTCGAGTAACTGCCAATAAATGAATTATTTTGGTACAGTTAATGTTGGTTTTGTTTCTCCTTCCCGATCTTAGTTCACGACCAGTATATTCGAACCGATTACACGATAGAGGGCCTGCCAGACGATCACGAGCTTATGTCATTTTAGGGCTTCTTTCGGAGGGAAAGTTTAAATTTTGTAGACCATGTTTAGGTATTCCCGCCCCTTTTGGTTTATTAACGTAAGGGGGTGAAGTTAGCCGCTTCGTAAATTTTAGTTAGTTAGTTAGGGTCAGGGGGGGTACATTACAACGGTAAGAAATAAAATTGAACCAATTCCTTATTTCTTATTGCTTATTGCTTATTTCTTATTTCTACTATAAATGCTATACAGGTTATAAAAAGTTCATTTCCTTACCGCTTATTTCTTATTTCTTATTGCATACCGATACCGACACTATAAATGCAGCTTAAAGCTGGATTTATAGTGTCGGTATCGGTATGCAATAAGAAATAAGAAATAAGCAATAAGCAGTAAGAAATAAAAACGCATTTATAGTTCTTTAACGGTAACAGAGTAGGCATGCGCATTGCGGGTTTAATTTAAATTATTACTGTGTTTATGGTACGATTCTTAGGTTACCTAAGGTACGATTGTAAAATTAAAATCAACTTGACATAATATTTTCCCATCGATTCTTGAATAAGAGATATATTTCACTAAAATATTTCTTTAACACCTGATTTATATTGATGTCATCTGTCTTTTCTTAACTCGTAAGCTTACATCGTATACGACTGTTGCCGATTCGGTAACGGTAACGGTAAGAAATAAAATTGAACCAATTCCTTATTTCTTATTGCTTATTGCTTATTTCTTATTTCTACTATAAATGATATACAGGTTATCCATAAGTTCATTTCCTTACCGCTTATTTCTTATTTCTTATTGCTTACCGATACCGACACTATAAATGCAGCTTTAAATTGTAAATTTAGTACTAAACCACAGCATAATAATATACAGTAAAATAACTCAAGGGGTGGGGGTCAGACTGCGCACATCATCGCGCACCTCAAGTCCGCCATGTTTTTAGTTTAAGTCATTAGCGTGCAAAGGATTTATTTTTGTGTAAGCATCGAGTAGGCAGTGGTGTAGTGAAAAATTATTAAATGTTGTAATTTTAACGTTATTTATTTTAAGTGTGTAATCAGTTTAGTGTACATATAAGTTAGTTAGCATTCGGTATTTAGTTATTAAAGTTGTTAATATGTTAATAGGTACCTAACTATGATACGTAAACCGGGCGGTGTTGTTTGTGCAGCAACAAATTGTATAAATAAAACTTATAATAGTGAAATGCGGTTTTTCAATTTTCCTAAGGATGAAGGAAGGTAAGATAACTTTGCAATATTTTTTTTTCATGTGTGCATTACTTTGAGAAAGGTGCATTATAACCTTCAAATTTTTCAAATACGTCTCTGTTTACATTTCTTCCTTTTATTACGGACCTGCAATTCTAAACTAAAAATATGGCTGCCACAGGTTGACCTTGTCTTTCTTATAACAAAGGAAATATTGGAGAGTTGTTTTACTGTATATTATTATGCTATGACTAAACTAAATAGTGGACAAGTTGTGCGCGCGCAGATTCAGTACGACCTGGTACATTAAAATACAACCGATTCTAATTTCTTGTCGTAAAACAAGAGTCAACACTAACTTTAGCGTCTTTAGCAGTAAAAAATTCGCTTTTGTGGCAAACGGTAGTTTAATATTTCCAAGCTTTTACAGATTTTAAATCTGCGCGCGCACAACTTGTCCACTATTTAGTACTAAATTTAGTCTCGTTCTCATGTCATACGGGCCTAAGGCAATGAACGGTAACGCAATAAACAAGAAAATGCAAATTTTTATTTGTTCATCACAATTTTTAATTGAAAAATCGTAACGAACTTTCTGAAAAACCTTTAGTCTGCTTTTAAAATACTTTCATAGCGAGTCTACAGTTGACCTACCATCCCATTTTTTGTTTTGAAATTGAAGTAGCTTTCATGATCTTATACATTATAAGGGGGAACTCGAACAGAATCGAGCACACTCTAATAGCAACGAGCACAAGCAAACTGTGCGAGCATAAAATAACATAACCTTTCTTTCCTTTTGAATACGATAGAAAGCGATTCTAGTAGCAGTAGCTCAGAAATAGTATTACCTCATTGAACTATACTACTAACTGGAAGAACCACTCAAATAGCTATTCAAATACGAAAGTGAGTCCGTCTTGTTAGAATGAAATAGAAGCTGCGGTGTGGTTGTTCATCTTTGTTTTACACACGTGAACGTTACCAGTGGTTTTAATAGAATAATCGTTTTGTTGTTTTTATAAAACTTAGATAAAAGTGTGGTGCATAAAATGGTGAGGTCTTGTAGTGCTTATGCGTGTACTAATGAATGGAAACCTAATGGAGTTCACCAATTTCCCAGGTAAGAATTTACATTCTAAAACTGGGAGTGAGGTTGTTATAATACTCTAACTACTATTTCTTTCTAAATTGTTATCAACACGTATTTAATACATATAATGGTTTATTTTATGAAAATTTAGTAATTTTTTTTTACAGATTTCCAATGAAACGACCAGAAATTGTAAAACTGTGGATACAAGCGGTTCGTTTAAAAGATTTTAAACTGATCACACTTATGTTGTAGATATAAACAAACGTGATTCTTTCACCCAATTTATTTCCAATGGCAAATTGTATATACCTTCAAAAAGTGCTTTTGAAATTGTCAAATTCACCGAAAAAGCATTATTCGCAGTGAAATTGCTTTGGGCTACATCACCAAAAACAATTTCAAACAAAGAATATTAAGTGCAGTTATGCAACATTTTCTTACAAAGATATCTACCTTATTTCAGCCATCACATCCTATATTATTGATATTCATGATGATTTGCATGAAATGTAGCTTATAAAGTATATTTCTAATACTTACGCTAACACTAGAATTTATACCTATGCCAAAAAGAAAACCTTAAGAATTTTAGGAACAAAAGCAACAATCCGCCAAAAACTACATAATACAATATTATTTTATCATGTTTAATTTTTTTTATATTAAAGCGTACATGTATTACAAACATTAGTTATTTTATTGTTATTTACCCATTAACTTTCCAAAATTATTAATATTAAAATGGGAATCTTAATTAAGTATTAATTTGTTCAAACTAATAAAGAATTTCCACAATTATGATCCAGAAACCTTCCAACACCTTGTAATATTATTCTGCACGTTGCGAATAATAATAGTACCTACATATGTAAGACAAAGATGGGTTACCACCTCGCAGCGACTGCACTCTTCTAACAATTGTGACCGCGTTCAAAACACGGGCGTGATTCTTCCAGTTAGTAATAGAGTTCAATGTATTACCTAATCTATCTAATCTATGAATATTGCTCATGGTACAAAAAAGTAGGTATGCTTTATTATTTTTTGCGAAAAACGAACTGTTGCGTTTGCGCAGTATAACTTGCTTGATCAAACATCGAACGTATTTTGGACCCGTTCTAAATTTCAAACATTTTGCTTTTGCTTGTTCGTTGTTGATTGATGATGTTCGATCCTATTCGAGCATGATAATCTATAAATACATGTTTGCATTTTGCTTGTTTGCGTTTGATCGATGTGATCGATTCTGTCCGAGTTCCCCCTAACTGCCCCAAATTTCAACTGCCTATCTATCTAAAGTTCGTTCAAAGTTGTTTGTATCTCCTCCCACCCTGTATATAAACAATGAGAAACTCAGTGTAATTTTGTGTCAGTTGGCAATGGTTGAAGGTTGGTAGTACTTGTTTACTTGAACAGCTCAAGCGTCTAATTTCATTGTGAATTTACCTACTGCAATACACATTTTTCACAAATATTAACAGAAGCTTAAATACAAAACTGGAATTACTTATTACTGTAATTAAAGAAACATAATTAAATATGGCATCTTTAATTTACGGGAAAATATCGAATTTCTGTAAGAGATCTTTCAACTTCCCTTTCCTCCATAATTCGTTGTATTTATAGCGGTACTGAAAAGTTTTCATCACATCATTTTCAACACAGAATCTATATTAAGCAGTAAAAAATCTCCAATATTACAAGTTGTAACATCACGAAATGGTCAAAAACGTTTTTATGCAACAGAAAAGAAAGTATATCAAAGAACGAAACCTCATTGTAATGTCGGAACTATCGGCCATGTCGATCATGGCAAAACCACCCTTACGGCTGCTATCACCAAAGTTCTTTCCGATCAGAAATTAGCCGAAGCAAAGAAGTACACGGATATTGATAACGCACCAGAAGAGAAAGCGAGAGGAATTACAATTAACGTTGCACACGTTGAATATCAAACCTCTTCGCGTCATTACGCCCATACAGATTGTCCGGGCCACGCCGATTATATCAAAAATATGATAACCGGAGCGGCTCAGATGGACGGTGCCATCTTGGTAGTCGCCGCAACGGACGGAGTAATGCCGCAAACGCGTGAACATTTATTGCTCGCCAAACAAATTGGGGTCAATCACATCGTAGTCTTTATAAATAAAGTGGACGCGGCCGATGCCGAAATGGTAGAGTTGGTCGAAATGGAAATAAGGGAATTGATGTCCGAAATGGGTTTCGACGGTGATAATGTACCCGTCATTAGCGGTTCGGCTCTTTACGCGTTAGACGGAAAAGATCCGGAAGTAGGTTCTAAAGCGATTTTAAAATTGTTAGACGAAGTAGATAAATACATTCCCACGCCAACACGAGAATTGGATAAACCGTTTTTGTTGCCCGTCGAGCACGTATATTCCATTCCTGGTCGAGGTACCGTTGTCACTGGACGTTTAGAACGGGGCGTTGTAAAAAAGGGCGCCGAGTGTGAATTTGTAGGATATACTAAGAAACTTAAAAGCACAATTTCCGGAATCGAAATGTTTCATCAAATACTTGACGAAGCTCAAGCTGGCGATCAATTAGGAGCGTTAGTGAGAGGAGTAAAACGCGATGACCTTCGTAGAGGTAATTTGAATACGTTCTTGGACAAAAATAGTACAAATGTTTTAGGAATGGTAATGTGCAAACCCGGTTCGGTTAAAAGCAACGATCACATCGAAGCTCAGGTATATATTCTTAATAAAGAAGAAGGAGGTCGTTCTAAACCGTTTACGTCTTTTATTCAAATGCAAATGTTTTGCCGAACTTGGGATTGCTCCTGTCAGGTAGTAATTCCCGAAAAAGAAATGGTTATGCCAGGTGAAGATTCAAAGTATGTTTTAACTTCAGATATACACATTTATGTACATTAATTGTGGGTAACGTTATAGATTGATATTGAAAATGATTCGGCCAATGGTTCTTGAGCAGGGACAAAGATTTACTTTAAGAGACGGTAATTTAACTTTAGGTACGGGAGTTGTTACAACCGTTTTACCAAAACTCTCTGAACAAGAAAGACAAACAATCACGGAAGGTAAAAAAGCCAGAGAGAAGAGATTAGCGGCTGATGGTGGAAAATAATGTCTTAGAATTTAAAAGTTTTCATTTACGGTACCTACTTGTAATAAATTGTTTTTAGGAAATTTAGTTTTATGTGGCCAGCATTTATTGCATTACATTTAATGCTTTACCAGAATTTTTTTTTTATATATTAAATGCAATTCTACATTTAAAGGCAAAGTTGTCTCTGGCCATCTTTGAAGGCCGCCTCTCCACAAATCCTTTATCCATTTACGTTTCTTTTTAATTTTTAGTATTACTTGATTCTTGCTCATTCGCATAGGGAACGTTGGGTCACAGTAACCCATTACATTTTTCTCTTTTGAATACAAACCTAAATGTCTCTTTTTTTCTGGCACTGTAACAATGTTGTCTTATAAATAATTTATTTTTCAACAAAAATTCATACACTGGATGTAGGAAGGTAATATTGTAGAAAAAATGTGATAATTATCTTATTTCCATCGACCTAGTTGGCAAAAACATTGCAATGCGGCTATTCTTTTTCTATAAAATGAAGGAAATCGCCAACGTGTGAAATGTGTGTTTTCTAGGGCTTAGTGCACAAAGGTACTATTTAAGACCGCAAATTACTGACTAAATGATTTCATTTTAACACGATTTTACAAACAGTAGTTTTCCATCTCCTATTGGTTTTTATCTATGCTCCTATTTAAGCACTCAAAATGTCGTAACCATATATCGTGGTTCAAGAATTAGTTGGGGGAACGGATTTTAATCTCGCATCGTGTATTATTTGTTCTTTGTGCTGTTATCTTAGATCATATACACTCCGTATAGAGCATTAGCCTTTATTGTCATGTATGGAAAATGAGCCTGTATTGTCTCTTGTATCTGCCTATGCCTTCGAACAATGTTCGAAGGCCTATGCCTTGGCCACAGTTTAATGCTTTTATCTTTATACTGTGCCTTGGCCTTACAGAGAAACAATCTTTAAAGGCAGAGGCGGGGCAAGACCTACATTTCATGTGGGCAGGATACATTTGCGAAGCCCTCTGGTGAAGCAAGAGGACGGATTAGGATTTTATATGGAAACAAAAAATTTTTGGAACTCAAATTTTTATTCAGAAAAATGCAAACATCTTCACTTTAACTCATGGTCATGGCTTTTAATGGTTCTAGCTAACTATTTTTCATGAGTTAAAGAAAGAAAACTGCATAAACCTTCGAGAGGCGACACGCGAGGCTCCTCGGGCTGCGAGGTCGTAGGCGGTCGCCCACGCCTTACGCCGCTTCTGTTTAAAGGCGATCCGCACATGCGCACTTTACATCCTATTACCACTAATACCAACTAATACTTTATCTACGGACACGGACGTATATTTTATACGTCCGTGTCTACGGCACTGACCTGTATCAGGTCAGTGGTCTACCTACGGGTAGGGTACTCTGTGGTATTATGAACTAAACCACAGATTATAACCTCCACAGAGACGAGCCTATTCAAAAATCATACAGTAGCACCAACATTGCCATATCTTGCTACATACGGCGCGAAATTTAAAGCCATACATAATTCTTCTATATACTCTAGCATTGACTATTAGTCATTGACTCTAGCCAACGTTTTATTATTTCATCATCCTCACTTACCTCGCTTCTCCGTTATTTATTATTGCGTTCATTTTTTATTGCTGCTTTTTGATCTTCCTACTTTTCTAATTTTATTGTAATCTTCCTCTTTTATTTAAGGCATCTATTTCGTTGTACTGCTTCAAGAACCACATTTCTCTTGCTTTATCAGTTTCTTTTCTTATTTCATTGCTGAATTTTTTATATATTCTTTCTTCGCATTTTCTGTATCTATATTTTTTAGTTTTCTTCTCTCCTCCATTGTTTCAATCATTTCTTTGGTGAATGGTGAGCCATGGTTTTCTTGGACCATTTATTTTTTGAAATCCAATACATTTCTCTGCAGTTTTCTTTGCCCTATACTATCTTCCCATTCTCTTTCAGCCCACTGACCTGTATCATAAAGGACTGAGCATTCTTTAATACAACATTGAAGCAAACAAGCCCCACCTAAATATTAGTTACTGCAGGTGCCAACTAGTGCGTTAGTTATATAATGATGGTAGCTCGGTATTTATAATGTGTTGGTAGTACTGGTATCAGCTGTTACAGTTTAGCTTGTTCTAACCTATACGCTTAATATCTGGTGAAAAGTAGTATAATTACAGGCTCATAATTATTTAAAAACGTAAAGTATTCAAAATTGTATTTTATTGCAATGCATAAATGTAGTTTATACTACGTATGAAACAAGGTTATGTTTATGTAAACAAAAACATTAGTTACAGTGTTACCAATAATCACCAACACAACAAACCTAAATTACTAATTGGCACCTTAAAATAGCGGTTTTCAATTTGCTTCAAAAATAGTGGAGAGGATCATTAGAATGCTCAGTCCTTTATGATACAGGTCAGTGTTTCAGCCTCTGTATGCGTATTTTTTTTGTTTTCAATTTATATATTTCTCGAAATGCCTCTAGGTACATTACCACCTTTCAACCTGTGTTTTCATAATCCTCTATATTTCTTTTTCTGTACACATCTTTTTTATTTTCTTTAGATTTATTTTAATTTTTGCCATTACCAGGCATTGTGTTGTATGTGCATTTTATACCATTTCTATACTTATCTCGTTTGGCGCTATAATATACTTGTATAGTCTATTTGGTATTTTGTTCCATCTGCAGGACCCGTCCATGTAAACATTCTGCTTTCTTTATACTTAAATTGTGTGTTAGTTATTTTTTCCATACAGAATTCTATTATATAGTCTCTATCCTCTTTTATTCCTTTTTCCTAATCCGTACTATATGCCATCTTAATTCTTTTCCTTTTCCTATACAAACTGCATTAAAATCTTCCATTATTATAATGCACGTGGTCTTTTCCTCTTTTTGTAATCTTATTCATTTCTTCATCTTCTGTTGGCTAAAGGGCATATACGTTTGAATTATTGCGACAGGTAATAAGTCTTTTGGATTTTATTTTTTTTATTGTTACCATACAATTATGTAAGACACATATATTCAACTTTAGCCAGTGACTGGACTATTCTTATACTGCCACTTCGTCTTTTTTTCCTGAATATATCGTTTGTACTAAAAGTCACTCATTACTTATTATTTCTCCATTTCCTTTCTCATCTCACTTTACTCACTCACTAATTTTTCTTCCCGCATCAATGTTTTGACCTTGCACGTACCAAGTCTTATTATATAGGTACCTATATATGATGGGCATGGCAACTTTAATGAAACAGAGAATAGAACAAGTGGACAAATTTAAGTACCTACTCGGGAGTCCTTATAGCCTGAATACACATACCTTTTGGAATGAGGGAAATAAGCAGAAGAACCAAAATGGCAATCTACAAGTTTTATTAGATTGCTTACACACATTAAGATAAATGTAAGGTAGCGAGGTGGTTTTTATGAAATCAAGTGAAAAATAAAATCAAGGCAATTGACATGAAATGCCTCAGAAGGGACAAAATAAGGAACGAGATGGCAAGAAAGGAATCAATTCTTAACGGACTATAGAAAAACAGCAAATGTTTTATGGGTACTTATCTAATTAAAATGAAAGACAGAGCAGTGAAAAGGATATATAGGAGTCAGAAATGGAGCAAGATGAGAAGGAAGCTGAAGAAAGCATGGACGAAGTGGCAGCAATTATACGGAGAAGAGAAACCATAGGCAAAAGCTACAAGCATAGCGAAAGACAAGAAATTGTGGTGTAATACATAAAAGTACAATGTTAATTAGGTTTCACCATTTATGCATAAATAATACTGCTTTGAGGGGTTTGTAGTAACGATTGTACATCATTTGGCAGTTGATCAGATACAATTGAATTCTTTACAAATAATAACAGTTATTGTAACGTGACTATTTGTTAGTACACCTGAAGGCCATAATGTTGAACGATTACTTATGCGCTTTGTTTTAGACCGTTCATATTTTTAATAGCATACACGTTATGTACAGCTGGATCTCTCCAGCAATTTAAAGATTTGTAGGTTCGGAAAGAATTATTCTCAAAGATTTTATTTCAGACAAAGCCTGGATAAAATAGTACTAAGTAAAAGTAATGTGGTAACAGGATAAAGAAAAATCCAAATTTTATTTAATTAGGTACCTACATCATAAACTCATCAAATACATAAATTTCTTCCAAGGTTGTACAAAAGTGAAAAATCACCGATTTTAATTTAACGCCTACATTTGTTTATTTTTCAATTTAGGAAAAGTTGGAACATAATAGGATATGTAAAATATTTTAACTAGGACAACAAAACTACAGTTTAGTTAGGAAATTGGTGTCCCAATCAAAATGGCACAAAATAATGTGTGAAACAAATGCGATACATAAATAAAGACTCAATTGTGATAAACTACAAATTTTATAAATCGTCGTCGTCTTCTGGTAAAGCAGTTTCTTGAGCTTCTTTAAGGTCTTTTTCAATTTGTTGTTGCCAGGTGGGATCCATTTGAACTTCGGGCGGTACCAATGCAACCATAGCCACGAACTCCAGATTGGGATCGCCTATTAACTTACGAGCCAACCACAAGAACGGTTTTTCGAAATTATAATTACTCTTTGCGGACACATCGTAATACTAAAAACGAAATAAGCGAATAACACGAAGTTGGGAATAATTTGTACTTACTTGTAAATTTTTTTTCCTGTGAAAAACGATGCTTTTTGCCTTAACCTTTCTATCTTTGATATCGACCTTGTTACCACATAACACTATCGGAATATTTTCGCATACTCTAACGAGATCACGATGCCAATTTGGTACATTTTTGTATGTAACGCGCGAAGTAACATCAAACATAATAATAGCACACTGACCCTGAATATAGTAACCGTCTCGAAGACCGCCAAATTTTTCTTGACCCGCCGTATCCCAAACGTTGAATCGAATAGGACCTCTATTCGTGTGGAACACCAACGGATGTACCTCGACGCCTAACGTTGCGACGTACTTTTTCTCAAATTCGCCAGTTAAGTGTCGTTTAACAAAGGTCGTTTTTCCTGTACCTCCGTCACCCACAAGTACACATTTGAATGTGGGCATATCGGGTTCCTGTGTCATTTTTTAATTTATAAATTATCTGAAAATAATAAAAAGAAAATGTTCAAAAACCCGTTATAAACTTGGAAGCACGTTTCTTCAAATTTTAATTTGTAGGCGGACTGACGCTACAAAATCGTATCATAGGATTTTGGTATTCTAATGCCGACTTTGTTAAAATGTATTCGAGCCAGTAATGGTCAGTTAACAAAACGGCAAACGTCAACGAGAATAAAATGAAAAATCGCGCTTACCTTAAGATTAAAAATACTGTTAAAACACAGATGGATGTAATATTCTTGGATGACACCTTCAACGTTGCAAAGTCGTTAGAGCTCACAATGGCGTTCCTCGCTGCTAAAGGCAATGATTCATACACTCGATTCAAAATTTATCGCGACTACTTTTAAAGTGATATTTATAAGAAATTCGTTAAATAAATTATAAAGAATTTAATTTGCGGCGGCGATTCCACGTTTAGCTTTTTAATAATCCGTAAATAAATTATTTTTTCGAAAAATTAATAGTGACGTCATAGAGAATGTTGACGTAAATGTAACATGCGCAATGAGCGAAAGGCACTGCAGAGCACCAGTCGCCAAGATGTATCGATTTTGCGGTTGTAGTTTTCGTTCCTTAGTTTTAGTGGCAATCGACGTAAATCTTTTTGAATGGGATTATTATTAAAATTTAATTTTTTTGCGGTCCGTCATTGTAGCTGTTGAATATGACTAAGGATAGATTGGCGGCTCTAGTCGCGGTAAGTATTTTTTATCGACAAAATACCACAAATAAGTAACGAGTCCAACTTAACGTTTAACACTCATTATAATTCCATTAAATTTCTAATTCAATATTTATACGGTTCGCGACTTATGTTTATTTTGGGTAGGAGTATAAAGTTTTTGAATCCTGAGATTAGGTTAGGTGAGTTTAATAAATGTCATTCAATTGCCCCACCCCTTTTATAACTGTCAAAGTAATTATTAAAATCATTTATGGAACTAATTAGGTTTTACCCCTGTATTAGGCCCAAAGTGATGATGATGATGTCGGTCCCGATGACGTCTCTGTTAACGTTGAGGGTCGAGATGGCTTTATGGATGCATTTTTTGCAGAGGTAAGTCTGACCGATAGAAAGAAAAGTTCTATTCTTATAACGATTTGTACTTGCAGGTGGAGGAAATCCGTGAGATGATAGATAAAATTCAAGCAAATGTAGAGGAAGTTAAGAAAAAACATAGTGCAATTCTTTCCGCACCTCAAAGTGATGAAAGTAAGTTCTGTATTCTGCTCTATTAACGGTAATGATGTGTGAAAACTGTGGATTACTATTTACTGAGAGATGAAAAAAGTTAACAGCTTTCGATATACAATAACAACAAATACCATTTCTATAGATGTTTGATGAGTTGCCTATGTGCATTCAGTAAAAAATTTTGGCCATCTGGTGTTCATGTCCACTAACTACAATAGATAGAGACTAACATAATTTTTTTGTCTCGTTGAACATACAAAACACAAGTTAAGTTCTTAACATATCTTTGTTATCTATCTGTTAAAAATCTGTTAGAAAATCGGTGACATGCCGGACGTGTTTGAATATGTCCGTTACAATTAAAGGCTGAGACTGTTTGACGGAACGAAACTGAGATGTGACTGACATGTGTGAATAGTCAATAGACCTTTATCCGGTAATACTTCATGGCATATTGTGTCAAAAGCGTTCTTGAGATCAATAAATATACCATTCTCATTCTAAATCTGGAAGATTGTTATTGTTATCGACCGTCTCTGGACAATAGTAGTCGGCCATGACCTTATGGCAATCGAATTTGAAACAAATCGGGTGATACTAATCCATCACATAGGTTTGTTTAAAATTCGGTTGTCATAAGGTCATGGCCAACTACTAAAAAAATCCGAAAAATATGGTAGCAATGCAACAAAATGGCTATAAGTTGGAAACTATGTAATACCAAAATATAGGTACCCATTTTGATTCTCTATCAAATCGCAATACTCGCTTAACCGAGCTAATGTGGACCGACGTAAACTCGGATAAGCAAAAACTCGGATAACGCGGACAAACGTTTAATTGCATCAACTTTTTGTTCTAAAGAAAGCACAACCCGTTTTCTTTTTGCACTCATATCGATGTTTTCAAGTGACGGATAAATGAAACTTGCACTTGCACTAATTACTGACGAATGAAGCCGCCGGTAATATTAACTACAATAGCGAAAACAAATAGAGAAAAAAGCGGCAAGTCGGTAGGGTGGCGCGGGTAGCACGCGTGGCAAGGTCACAAATATCTTCGTACAATTGCATGTTTAATCACGTAGCATAAATTGCACGTATAAAAAAATTTTTTTACGAATGTATTTAGACTCGGATAATACGGAACCTCGGTTAATCAAAGCTCGGTAAACCGAGGTTCTACTGTAGTAAGAAAACGGCCATTTCATTTATAATTTTAGTCTTTGAATTTTCTTAAATTTGGAACCCCATAGGTGAGGTGGTACGCGACTTAACTTTTTTTAAGTGTAGATACCAAAAGAAAGCCCTATTCTTCGTCTATGCGTTAGTGTAAACTTGGTTGCCATAACTACAATGGTTTTCACGTACTAATGAACTATCAAAGTATTGCCCACATCCGCCATTTTTTTTAAAGTGAAAATAACTTAAAAATGATAAATTGTAGATATTTTGTGGTATTAACGGAATTGAAATTTCGCGTAGAATCCAAAAATATAATAAAAAATAGAGGTTGCCATTTAAAATAACGAAGTTATTAGCTACTTGCTGCCATTTTGAAAATCTTTTACATCGGTTCGGTCTTTAGAGTCATCTTAGACTTAGTCCAAATTTTCAAAAACCTATCTATAAAACTTTCCCGGAAATGTCTAACTAAAGTACTCAAAAAACACCCTGTATAACTAGGTAGTAATGTTCGTGGTGATTTATAAATGCTTATTTAGGTACAGAAACCTTTAACACTATAATAACATTTACATAACTTAGAATTTTATTGTTGTTTCTTTGTCTGTAGAAACTAAACAAGAGTTGGAAGATCTTATGGCCGATATAAAAAAAACTGCCAACAAAGTCCGTGCCAAGTTAAAGGGTAAATATCTACTACATTCATGTAGAACTAAATGCTTATCGCTAATTATGGGTTTTTAGTGATAGAACAAAGTATAGAACAAGAGGAACAGACTAATAAATCATCTGCAGATTTGCGAATAAGAAAAACACAACACTCTACATTATCCCGAAAATTTGTAGAAGTTATGACTGAATACAATCGAACACAAACGGATTACAGGGAACGATGTAAAGGAAGAATACAAAGGCAATTAGAAATTAGTAAGTAAGGTGCATGTTTTCGGTGTTTTAAAATGGCGAATGTTGCAGCCGGTAGACAAACAACAAATGAAGAGCTAGAAGAGATGTTGGAACAAGGCAATCCTGCAGTCTTTACTCAAGGTGTAAGTTTTCGTTTTATAATAAATTTGAACAAAACAATTATCGTTAAATGTTATTTTGTGTGAGTTTAATTGCAAATTATTTTAGATTATTATGGAAACACAACAAGCGAAGCAGACATTAGCTGACATAGAAGCAAGACATGCTGATATAATTAAATTAGAAAATTCCATTAGAGAACTTCACGATATGTTTATGGATATGGCGATGCTAGTTGAAAATCAGGTATTTTATTATATTCGCGCGACTAAGACGTTATTCTTTCGATCTAATAATAACTGAATTTGGTAAATAATATCATTGGAAACGATTAGCTCGGCGAAACTTATACATTCAGTTAAATGTGTTGAAAGATTGAAAGATCGACTCTTAACTTGTGTGGCATAATCATAAGAAATTAGAGTAGAAAAATAAACTCTGTTCACTTGTTAAATGATATTGGTTTACAGAATAAGTTAGCGTACTACTTAAAAAAAATTATTATCGCCTTTTTTTTATTTGTGTATACCTTACTGCCTTTGTACATAACCCTAATTCATATGCAATGATAACAATGTATCCCTGTACACAAAATCGGGTGTCACCTCTTAATAATCATGGATTTACTTTTGTTTTTGGTTGCTGATCCGATTGATCTTACTATGCCATTTATACATTAATAATATCTCTGTAAATTTAACAAAGCGAATATCTTTAATAAGTGAACAATATACCGAAATTGATATTTGTGCAAATGCGGAATTACACATAATAATTCAAGTATTCATTTTAGTCATCTAAACATCTAAAAAAGGTCATTTAATAGGCGATCTTTCCAGTAAAAGAGAGTTGACTGTTACCCATTATTTTCTCCTATTGAAGTGTTAATTTTGTTTAGCATTTACAATATTATTAAAGTGCTAAAGGTTATTTATCACTTGACTTCACAGTATTTATGTTAGCCAAATTTTTCCCGTTCTTTTGCAAATCCCTGTGCATCATGTAACAACATAGTAGTGTAAACCAAAAATTAAAATAGATACTAATATGTGCATTCAATAATCGCAGAAGCTAATTTTTGACTGTTGAAGTTAAACATTTTCCAATTGTATACACTTATTTATATCCTTTGTGTTCGTAGTATGTTTCTACGATGATTTAACATTGACTATGCCAAAGAGGCAAAATTGTATAGTTACATGCAAAGGTAATTGTTATATGAACAGATGTTTACCTGAAATTCATGGTACTCTGCAAGTAATACTCGGTGGAAACAAGTGAACAGGTCAAAGCTTAGCAGTTTAAAGATGGTAAAAGAAGAGGAATCTGAAAAGTGGGAGACAGAAGCAATGACTTTTAGCAAAAGTCATAAAGTACCGAAAATGCCATCGAGGAATAAAACTGTATGCAAGCAAAACGAAAGAAAGGAAGCAAACCGAGGAATCTAAAAGTGATATTGAAAATTAGAGAAATTTTAGAAGGAGTTTTAGGAAATGCCAGATTAATACGAATTATAACATATTAAAAGACTCTTATTAATGCCTTGCACACCCTGATGATTTAATACTTGTCGCAAAACTAAAGAACTAAAATGCTTAATAAGAAGTTTAGAAACTGTAGCAGAGGAGGTAGGAATAATAATGATCGAAGTTCAATCAAATTATATTACTTCGAGTACAGGTCTTAGTACTTAAAAGCGAAGTTGAAATTAAAGACTAGAAATAGTGTGATGTATTCGGGGGCATATAGTGTTAGGATTTGTAAAAATGTGTTAACCAAGAAGTGTTTATCATGAGGTCTAAAATTAAGCTGTATAAATCGATGGTAGACCTACAGTGACGTGGCTGTTTACAAAACTAGGCAGTTAGATGTAAGGACGGTTGGAGCAGTTTATCATCAACACAAATGGAAAAAAAAAGAAATGCGGGGGTGAAACAACTGTTTAAAGATGTGGAAATAACCACAATAGTTTGCAAATTGCGCTGGTTAGGTAATGTAACCATTCATTGATAAAGAAGATATGCAACCATGGAGAGAATAGAAAAGGAAAGCCAAATATAACATGGTGGAGTTGTCAACAAAAACATCCAAGAACTTAGCTTTCCAAATTGGGAAAATATAATTCGGAATAAGAACGAATGGAGGAGAAGAGCCTAAAGTCATAGGTCTGCAGGCTGAAATGCTGAATTATATGGTTTGATTCAAATAAAGTTGGGTATGACTCATCGATGTAAAACTCTTTTAAAATTACATATTTTTATATCTCTTTCTCAACTGCATGTATTAGAGAAGGATGGCTATAAAAACATAAATCTGCTTTACTATTCATATTAGCGCAATAAACCTGTGTCGTGATTAAGAAGTAGCATCTATCACTTCTGCCATTCGTTGTAATTATTGCTTACGCGTTTTTTATAAAAACAGTTTTCACACTTATCAATAAAATAAGTATGGAAATTTATGTGGAGACATCTTCGATTAAAATATTAACTAAAAGATACTTTGCTGATTTAATTAAGACTTACGTCGCCTAAATCTTAGTTGGTGTATATTTATAAATCTTCGCAGATTTATAATGCAAAGTAATGGGAATTATACTTAGTATTTTCATATTTTAACTTTGAAGGAGATCCTTGTATTTCAAAAAGTATTAACTATATTCTGTAAAAGTAGATAATATTTTCAAAAACTCTTGTAGTAGCCAAGAAAAATTCCATCCCTATTCGTGACACAAATAAGAAATTGAGTTAGTAAAATGAGCATTTTGGTAACAATGCTACTTTTTAAATTATGTTACTTATGGTATATTTGCAAAACTTCTTGCTTGAGAAGATAATTTATGTGAAAGAAAAGATTCTTACAACATTATACAATGTCAAGTGCCTCTGTACACTGCTTAACAGTTACTTGAATTTTCATGTGAAATTCTGCTTATTATAGGATTGCTTACAAATTTCATGGTTGAGGATTTTCAATATTCATTGTTCTCAAGTATGTTGAGAGAAGTCACAAACTCATAATTATAGCTACAGTTCGCGATAAAAGCGATTGCATCCTTTAGAATACGTAATAAAGATAATCAGACATTTTGAAATAGTCTTTCGTGCAGTTGTTATGCCTTTTGTGTGCATCTCGACAAGTCATGAGATTCGTAAACTTTCCTAAAATTGTCATTAAGGTAAAACACCTTTGGAAATTGGACATCAAATAAGTGCCGAAATATAGGTACTTTAATCATTCGAGGCCATCGAGAAGAACCACCCAGCAGGATGCTTCATGCGATTCTTGAGCAACTGTTCTCTTTAATATATTAACTTGCGATGTGTGGTTTAAGGTGCATGGTTATTATTAATAGGTTAATGCGAAAAGCGTTAGAACAATTATCTTCTACATTTGTATGTGCTTTTAAGCTTCTGCACACTTTCTTTTCACTGTCTTAACAAATAATTCCATTCCTGCTGGGAATTTAGGGTGAAATGATAGATCGTATTGAGTACCATGTAGAACATGCGGTGGATTATGTTCAAACGGCAACGCAAGACACGAAGAAAGCTTTGAAGTATCAAAGTAAAGCCAGACGGGTGAGTTGTTCCTTTAACTATTTATATAAAGCACAGTGTTTTTCTCGCTTTTAATTTCTTTTTGTTTTTTTTTCCCCCCCTATGAAATGAACCCATTTGCCCTTTTTCCTTTTCGTTTGTTAACATGCAATACCCTTTGCATTTGGTTTCTTTGCACTATAACTGTATTTAAATTACTAACTGGTAACCTAACTCTATGTGCCTTTTGTCACTTTTTATATTAACTGTTTAATGTTGTAAATACATAAAATGCGCTCTCGCTACTTGCATTGGTGTTTGGTATACCTCTGCATTTTCCTTTGCATTTTACCCTTGCCATCCAATTCCTCCGCCCCCCAACTTACCTTAGGGAGAAATGGTAGATCGCGTAGAATACCATGTTTCGCAAACAACCACTGCAGTACAAGCAGGTCGAGTGGAAATGAGAAGAGCTCAAGCATATCAAAGTAAAGCTCGCCAGGTAGGTCTTGAGATATCCATTCTTAACCTTACTGCCCTGATTTATTATTGCTCTTCGTCCACTTTTATTATTTTTTTACTGTGTTTGAATTTCGTATTATACCGTGTATAAATTGTACGGTGCATTCTCTGTTAGCGTGACATATCAATTCGCAGAGTCTCTGCACATATTCGAGTGATCCGAAATCATTATTTGCATTTCCAGTCGAGCAAAAATGAGATGATAGGAAAAGTTTGCCATGAGATGTGGGGCAAATCGAATTTACAATGAACAGTGTTAATACTTATTTCTCTATATCGATGTGAATCTTCATTTGTCCGAATTTTCCTTTTCACGCACAGATGCAGATACACAGATTGAATTTGTTTGGTTCCTCCTTTTTTCTTATTTTTATTGTATTCACACTGATTTTTAAGAATAGGTGTGCTGCCAGTTTTTCAAATATTATTGGCAGCTGCCTGGATAGTATAAAGTATGCTGTTTGCGTTCTGTACAGGCAGTGAATGTTATAGTTAACCAATAATTGTGTAATTTGTTACGTTTTAAATATAGTATCAAATCTCTATTGCCCCCCCAAATTTGGACTTTTTTGCAGTCAATAGATGCTCATTCCGTTTATGAAATCTCAAATATGTTTGAGTAATTGTCAAAGTTGTGATTATTACTTTGTTCTAATACTTATCCAATGAATAAGTCGGGTATTGTTCAATCTGGTGATCATGGCTTGTACACATGCATCTTTACTATTTGGAAAACCTATAAGGAATGATCATCAAAATATACAGCATGATCTACCGTTCTTATGAAAAATATGAACTGAATATTGAAGAGTGATGGAGCTTCTCTACATTACCACTTGAATGGACAATTGGACGGTAAGATTTTCTTATGGGGTTATGTTAGACTTTATTGCGCTCAACACTACAAATGCAAAATACAATAGCAAAACGTGAAAATAATCACCATCTATTATAATTTATAATTATTAAATAATTATGTAAAAGAGAAGATTTAGAGAGATAAACAATCAGTGACGACATGAAATCTTGTAACAGAAGCATTTCATCGTATTACTCCCAAAATTCTAACTGAGTGAAATGAGAATCAATTGAAATTAAAACCTAGGTATCCATTTTTGAGTTAACTCTTCCTTGACGAATTGAACATTTTTGTTTATCTGTCATCTAAGAAAACTGTATTTCGAAACCATGTTCAATAATGACGCTATCGCATGTTGGAGTATCCCTAGGTTGTCCTGTATAGATTAAACAAATGCCAAATGGTAAGGTTACTTGGAAAACTAACATTCACATGGAAATAATCTCAAAGTGAAACTAATAACAAGATCGCGCAACAATGCCACAATCAATATGATCGTTTTGTTTCTTCATTATAGGTGTTGCACATTAACAGCCAGATTTATAGGCTTCAAAGCATTCTAAAACATCTAATTTTGATTTTACAATGCATCTAATTGAAATAGTGGGATGGTTAGCTCCATGTGTATGTTCTTTGTATCAATCTAATTGTCTAATCTATACTATAATCATAAACTCCAGATTTTGTGAGATTCTGGATCTTATCTCTAGCATTAAAGCGAACTGTATCTTCCTACTACAAATCCTGCTTCTGTAATGAGTTGCCCACAAGCGTTTCGTGTTTAGTACAAATGTTCTAATCCTTTGTGAAACTTTACAATTTTTTTTATTACAGTTTACATATTTGCAAGCGTTGTACTGTTATTCCCTTTAAATTTTAGATGGATTTGTTGAACTCCATATTAGCAGCTCCAGCTGTGATAATATCACTCTTGGATTTCTAACGTAAATATTGTCTATTTAAATAATGAAAACCAAAATGTGCATGTGCCAAAACAAATGGTCTTTTTCAATATCACGGACTATTCCATTCAACACTTTTCATCGCTCATACATTTTACATAACTGCGCCTTAGTTTATGTACTTGTATGACAAGTGTTCAACTTCACTTTTGCTATCGTTCGGTTTTAAGAATGCTTCTTTTAATGAGTGTTCATTAGTTAAGAGAGGAAACGATAAAAGGAAATGAAGATTTAGTTTATAACTCTGCTGACACGGATCAACTTGCCTGTATCTAGCGCTAAAAATCCCTCCTCAGTCTGAAGCATCACATCTTGATTCATCAAGTAGCTTATTATGCATGGCTTGTAAATAAGTGCAATCATTTACCAGAAGATGTTTGCAAAAGTCATTATAGAATTTATCCTACACTGATAGGTAGGTACATAAGAAAAGAATTATTTGATTTATTGTGTTAAAAATGTGTTAGTATTGTCTAACAGACACTCTGAATCGTGATACTTATCTCAAAATTGTTTAAAAATAATCTACGAAATATAATAATTTTTAAAGGTATATTTGCATATTCTTGGTAAATAATTAAATTATCGACATTCCAAAAGTATGTCAAACTTTGTACATCTATTTGTTAAAAAAGGAACCAAATGCCAAATGTGATAAACAACGTCCCTAAACGCATAATCGATTTGTGTAATATGCCTGTCGATGTAATAATCCTTAGCATCTACGAGATATGTGCAGCAGTATTTATGATAATTGGGGCTGGTTGGATTTTGGCAGGCGTTGGTGCCGTTTGCATGCTATCATAGTTTCATTTAGCTGTAACCGTGCATGGTTCAATAAATGTTAGAAGTACCATTCGATCAGAAAAAAATTATATGCGATATCCTGTGGTTGTATCTATATAATGCAAGTAGCATTTGCTTTCTTTTATATTATAATATTTAAATTTTGTTGTATAAATGTTATGTTTTGTTATATTTGCTTCGGTGTGTTACATTTACTATGTTTATTAATTTTCTTTTTTTCTGTTTTGATTTTCAGAAAAAGATATTGATTATTATCTGCGTCATAGTAGCAATCGTCATTTTACTTATTATTTTGGGAGTCTTCTTATAGGTTAATTATACAGAAAGTAAAATGAGTGTTCGTTAAAAATTTCAAGATGTATATGCCAAAATGATTTCGCTTTTATCTTCGAATGCGAAAAGTGTGTGTACAGCAATTATGATTTTTTTATAATACGCAAAAATGTCTATTATTATCTAAATTTTTTATATAAACATACTATTGCCTAAACTGAATGCGATACTGTTACAAAATGAGTAATTACAACCTTCATAATTTGATATATTCATTTAAAGGCCCTTAAAGTTTAACTATTAATAGTCGTGAAGGGTTTAATTACTTTTATAAGTGTGGCATATTATAGTGAAAGAATGTGAAAAAGATGTCCAGCAATAAAATTGTATGCTTAATAATTGGAATATGTATCTGGAATCTATTTGTAAATTTGTAATGTCGATTAATATTGTAAAAATATGTAGCGAAAAATTAGATTGAATAATTGTAGATACATAACGTTATCAATTGTAATAATCCACAATACTTAAAGTAGCTTTTGCTTCTGAGAAGCAGGTATATCTCTAATGTCGCTATTCTGTAACGAAACGCACCTTATATAACCCTGGTAAGTAAAAATGTATTTATCGTATAGTATGAAAAAATTTGTATCGCAAACTGCTGGGCAACAGAAATTATGGGATTCTACAGTTATGTCCTTACTACTCTATGAAAGATTTTAGAAATTTAAAAGATGGGAAAACCGTTGTTTTATTTGTTTTTTTCTTTGTTAAATTGTACTGCCTTTTAGGTTAAAAAGACTTAAAACCGTCTACATGATTTTGCTTGTAATTTTGTTGCAAATAAGTATTTAGCGCAAATTTAAAAAAACATTTCTTTTCTACTATATACTTTTTAAATTTATAAATATAAGATCGTGGTTATTATTTCATTTTGTTGTAGAATAGAGGCATTAGTTTAAAATAAATTTTTTACCGCAATCGATGCACGCTATGTATTACACCAGCAACCGATCTAGATAAAATCAGCATTATGATTGTAGGTTTATGAATCTTTTCGTGCACAAGTATAATAAATTACAACTGGTTCATGGTGCATAAACTCACTTTCGAAGCAAATGTTTTTTTTGAAATATAAATTTTGCACAAAGGAATGGATAAAAACCACAATAAATAAAAGAGCTGTAGAAGTATTATTTGTTAATTCAAAAAACATAAACTGTATTAATCTATACGAGCAATATTAATTTTTGTACATGTCAGGATACTCGTACATTGGTGCATTTAAGTTACCTATCTTTAAAAAGGCTTTGTTTTATTGTAGGTTTTATCACAAAAAAATGGAGGTGTTAACACACTGACACTTTAACACTGCGACATGCCAAAGAATCAATATCGGCGCATATATTCAAATGTGAGATGGCAGTCAGACCAAGCGCTATTATGTATAGTTCATTGTTTCTTGATTTTATAACTGTAAGTGATATTTATAAGTTATTAAATTGTTATTTTTCTATAATTTTATTTACGTTTCTTTTTTATTTATCCTTTTTATTAAGAAGTGACAAATGGCCTTAGAAGAAGAGTTGACAATAGTCATTCGCCAATATGATACTAATATTCTGTTTTAACGATTTCTTTAATCTGCAGAAGAAAATTATGATATTAATCTGCGTTTCCATTCTGATCGTCATACTCATAAGCACGGTTGCCGGCTACTTAGGCTTCTAAATTTAGGTATGTATTATACTTGCGTATCAGTCGGTTGCAGAAAATATGATCCAGTTGCCAATTTATTAATCTACTCGATCAATGATAAAAAGCCTTTTCTTTTTTGTTATAAGCTGGAGATTTTTTCGAAACCAATCCTACATATTTAACATCTGCCCGGTGCGCTGCAATAATTATTAATATTACAAGGCATTTTTTTTTCCTAGGTACCATCACAACAAAAGTTCGGCAGGCGAATTTGATGGCTGCTTGACTTACTCAAATAATTTATTACCTTGTTGTATTTTCCGTTTTAATTTAAAAAAGCCCGTCTTTTGAGGGATTTGGTATTAATTTTCGTAGAATTTAGTGTAGCTGAATTTAGACAAAAAAAAATAGCTTTATTTACATAATGTAGCAATAATGTTATAAAGTTCGGTTTCCGAAATGTGTGATATATAAATGTTACATTTTATTTATTATTCAATGCGTGTCATAAATATACTAAATAATAGTGTACAATTATTAGGTGCAGTCGTAATATTAGGATTGTATTTATTTCTTATATTCTTCAAAATATCTCGATGTATTTTGTAACGGTCTATTTATTTTATATGCGGAGCGTTGCAATATGTATTTGCAAGAGTGAACAAAATTAATTAGTTTAAAATGTAGTGAAATAATAGCGACATAAATATAGGCAATAATTAGTGAAAAAAAATTTGATAGAGAGGTGCACAATCGGTAGATTTCATATAGCTTTTCTCTACGCTTCTACTCTCAATCTTTTGCTTGCAATATAGTTCTTCAACTTGAAATTGTTTGTTTACTAACATTTTCTATAAAGTAAATACATATTTTTACTAACACCTCCCTGTCTTCCTTTCCATGTATCAATAATTGTACTTAAAAAGCGAACGATATGATTTATTAATATTTTGTTAAAAATTAAATAGGCTTTCAAAGATCTCTTACAAAGCGAGTATAAAAATAAGTCTTTCGCATTACTGTATTTTACGTACGTAGATAATTTTGATAGTAGATAGTTCCAGTAAACTGATGTCTGGATAACTGCACCAGTAACTTTCAAATAACTTATACATGTCAATTGAATTTGAACCATTAATGATAATGTGTACCTAATTATACTTCTTGCATCGCGTAATGCCGATGTAACAAAGTGAGATTTACTGTTATAACGTAGTTAAATTTTTTAATTATAAAAGTATTAAAGTTGTAGAAAATTAGGCTGTTATAGTGGTGTTACACATTTGTGGTCAAAATTATTACCTGTGGAAAATCTCCTATAATCATAAAACATTTAAATGGCGGCGTGAGATTTGTTTGTTTCACGTTTGAAGGTTTATTTCTTTTATCAAAATAAAACACCTTAACATTCCATGTGCTAACTCATTTTAACATGTTCGATATGATATGGTTAAAGGAGATCGTTATTTAACTTTAATTCTTGAACAGAATTACAGTTGTAAATGTTGTTATCCAACTAGAAATAATTGTACACTAACCAAAATGGTAGCTACTATTACTTCACATTGTAATCCCTAATGCTAGCCACCTTTTTACTAACATTGGGCATTATAACAATCCTCACTCATATGTTGTGACCTTCTTAGCTAGCTGCACCCCCTATGTCGTGTTTGATCCTCATTACGTGTAAAAATTTAATGTGCACCAACTCTGTAAGATTGTATTAACGTATTGCGTGAAGTCTGTTGTAAATACATCTGTAATCTACTTCTTCATTCATACATGTGTGTGCATTAATATATATTAGACAATAATATAGAGTACGAATTTTATTTCTAGATTTTTGAATTAATTGCGTTGTCTGTAAAAGTGAAATTATAAATAATCTTACAGAGTTCGTATTTACTGTAAATTAGAATATTCATTAAAACAAATTCTATATAATGTACATTTGAAATCGGATGGTTAAATATAAACCTCTTCCCAATATCATTTAAATAATTTTAATTACTCAAGTAACTATATTTCTGACTTGCACGTTACCCTGTATAATTGAACAAGGGTTTTTGTTTCGGTTTCAGTCAAATTAATTCGTTCGATTTTATATTTTGATATAATCCTCTGCAATAGACAAGGTAAGAAGCTATGGAGTGCTTAATAATTTTGAATTACATATTAAAACTGGGTGTTGTTAATAATGTAATAATTATTACAACAATATAGGTAAAATTGGAGAAAACAAATAATGACAATAAGAGAAGTGTACGCATACAAATTAATTCAATAATTACACTAACAATAAAATGTAACTATGTTACATACATGTGTCACAACTTTGTTATTCTTATCCAGGATTCTTCCGTTTTTGGCTTTTGAATTCCCCTTCTTTTTCATTCATATGTTACAAACAATATTAAGATCGATAGTTAATTGATTGTATGAAGTTCTCCATAAATTAGCTGTTTTGTAATATATAAAGATTACGTGAGAAAAACGTCTATTTTTGAGCTAATTATCTCTATTTACTTTTTTGGCTAACGGATCGAAATCGATAGCCAAAAAAGTCAATAAAGATACCTAATTAGCTCAAAAATAGACGTTTTTCTCACGTAACCTTTATATATTATCGATAGTTAAGTCGAGAGCATTCATTATGTCCCGGTAGAATCTGAGTGTTGGGAAACAAGTAGATAAATAAAGGTAAACAAATACATAACAGAATATCATATGCTATTCATTAGGGAACTAATAAGCTACCCCTTTGCATGGTGTATTGCAATTATATTCAATAACTTATCTAAAACATGTGTTTAACATTACGTTTTCAACATTTCCTGATCTGTAATTAATTTCTTACTATGTGTAATTACAATGATAAACTAGAATCCGTAATTTCCACACATTTGTCGTATCAAACTGCTCTGCCGTATTCACTGACTACTACTAATATGAACTTTTCTGAAATACATCTCTGTCCTCTTCTAGTTTTAATATTTTCCTGCATACACATCTAACATAATTCTTGGAAAAAAATTTACTGACCACACAATACATATACATATAGTGTATACTAAGTGTTATACAATATACTCCAGGGGCAACGAAAAATAACTGTAATGATCCGAAAATGGCCCTGTGTCGTTTTCAATAACCCACTCTGTATAAGATGTTGTGTTTTTTAGCACCAATTGGCTCTGGGATATTATTATTATTATTATTGATACTAGGAGTGGTCCCAATAGGTTCCTGCACTGCGACCTTTTGGTCTATTGTGCTCCCCGGTGTTGTCTACCCTTCAAGAATACCTGTATCTTTCACAAAGTCCAGGATTTTAGTAGGGCGAATCTTCGTTACTTCCTCTTGTGTAATTTTTTCATTTCCAAGTAGGTGTTCCCTTGCCTTTATGAATGCCTCACATTGGTAAATGACGTGATAGGGCGTTCCATCTGCCTCACCACAACCCCTGCATGTCGGGCTTTCGGTCAGTCCCATGTTGTGCAGGTGTTTGTTTAGGCGACAGTGGCCCGTGACCATTTCTGTCGCAAGTTTTATCTTCGTCCTACTTAACTTTAAGATGGGCGTAGCTAGGTCCCCGTTTGAGGTTTCCAAGAAAATCTTGGAATGACTCTGTCCTGGGATTTTCCACCAATGTCTACAATGCTCTTTTGTGAGTACCTATTGCCTGAATCTCTTTTTTGGGTGTTATAACTTATAAGTAATCCCACAAGCCGGTTCGGGTCCCTATGAATGGTTTTGCCCTTGCCATTCTTGCAAGCTCATCAGCAACCTGGTTACCTGCGATTCCCGCGTGTCCAGGTGCCCACACTAGTGTGACTGAGTTGCACTTACCTAGTGAGTTTAGCATTTGTGTGCGTTCAAGGACTAATCCTGAATTTACCACATATGAGTCTATTGTCGCTTGTTGTCCTAGGCTTACAGAAATTCTGCATACTCGTCCATTGCTCCCGTATACTCCAAAGCCAGTGCCCTGTGTGGTTTTCGAGCCGTCTGTGTAATACACGATTCCATTCAGCTTCGCTTTACTGGAATTATTGTTCTCCCAGTCTTGCCGAGTGGGGATTGTTGTCTTAAACAGTTTGGTGGGTCAAACTATTTTGGGTATCCTCTCAGTGTTCATACTGAGGCTTTTATTATTGGAGATTTCGTCAAAAATGAGCGAGTGCCCCGTCCTTGACGATCCCTCCTCGCCGTTAACTCTCAGCCGGCGGTATGCCCCTCTGCCCTAAAATTGCTAGGTTTAGTGGAGGTAGGTTCAAGACGGTCTCCATAGCTGCCGTGGGGGTCGTTATCATTGTCCCTGTAATTCCAAGGCAAGCCCTACGCTGCACCTTGGTGATAACTACTTATCTTTAATCAGCGACACATCCAAACGAAAAGCACGTAAGTGGGTACCTAGTTGATAGTGCTAACAGAGCACTACTAATGTAAGATCAGAAGCCTTAAAATGCACTATTTTCGCACCTGTACACTTTGCTTAATGTAATTGTCAGATCTCTTTGAGAAAGGCTATCCTTTCTCAAAGTCAGATCTCGATATTGTAGAAATTGTACTAGATGAGAATTAGATCCTATAAGTTTTTTTAGAATATATGAGAATAACATGGAGCGTGTAACTTTTTTTTGTTTTGTGTATAAAAACGTGTGCTTGAAAATAAATAATTAAATATAATGAAAAACCAATTATCAATAACCAGTGAACTCTATACTAACTGGAATGGACGCGACCGCACAGAAAAACGTGCCAAGTTTGAATTTATGCAACCCGCCGTTACGACGTATTTTCATCTCCTTCAAACCAATAGAATGTAATAGCGCGCATACCTTGTCATTGATATTAAAATAGGTTTATATCAAATAATAATTGTTTTTTAAATTTTTATTGACACTATACACACATTAAACTCCTTAATTAAGTAAATGAATACTATTTATACCTTAACAATTTTTAAAAGTAATTAATTTTGTCAAGGAAACCTAATTAGAAAGGTAAAAATTATGAATACTTAACCAAAAGTCAGAAGAAACAATTACTGAATTACTTATATAGGTATCTACCTGGCGGAAGGGAATCGTAATTTACTTACGTATGAAATGAAATTGCATTTCTGGGATCTTGCAGATTTTTGCATCCATAAGCAACGCAGCATGATTTTCGTTTGATTTGAAATATTATGTATAGCTCATTAAATATACAGTAAATTTTATTTACTTCACCACAAGTGTACTATCAGAATTATATTAAATGCTTTCTACGCTCTTTAAGCTGTAAGATAAGCAGGTAAAAGTTAAAATGAAAACCGAACACCTGGCACCGTTCATTACGTGCTATGAGAGTGAAAAAGATAGAGATACGTCAATGTTAGTGATGGGCAAATTCGAATTAAAAATAACCGGTAGTCCGATTATTGAAATAATCGCCTTAGTCCGATTATCGGTTTCGAGTATGAATTACGATTATTAATTATGACTTTATGAGTTTTCCTCTCATGTTTTAATTTATTTATAGAACATAATAACATAAATATAAATACATAATAAAACGGCAAGATTTGCGTATTTCTATTATCAAATTTCACCTTAAATAATATCAAATGTCCTGTTGAATGAATGCTGTCTCAGCGAATGTCTGTGTGAAGCTGTGAACTGTGAAGTTTATGCTTACGACGCTTAAATATAGTTAATTTGCTTATGTTATAGAGGTTATAGTCCGTTGTTGCTTTTACTTTACTAAATTACTACTATTAAAGTTTGAATTATTTTTAATTCGATTTGTAGTCCGATTATCGCAATCCTCGAATCGGCATATTCCGATTATCGAAACTGTCCGATTATGCCCATCACTAGTCAATGTATCTATCTCCGTTGTTTTGCCCCTGACACGAATTTCGGGTATGTTTACAACCGTCGGGGCCATTCCAGTTAGTATAGAGTTCACTGTCAATAACCTACATAAAAAAATCCCCTCTTACATAATTAATTTTTAATACAAAATATAAGCACGTGATAAAACACTATATTAATTTACTCTTTGGTATAATGCAATAATTATAAAACGCCATCTAGGAGATACCTCTCTACATTAATCTCACAAACAAGTTATCTACACTGTGCACTGTGGCAGTTGTAGTTTTCATGTGGTTTTCTCCTATAAAATGATGTTTTTGTGTACGCCTTACAGTTAATCAGCTGATCTTCTTAAAAAAAGATTACATTTCCATCGAAATATTGTAGAAGTTAGCAACCACTTTACGAAAATTGGCAACTAGAACGTTTAACAAATGCCTTATTTTGGAATTTTGTTTATAATTACTTCATCTATTATTTGCCAAAAAAGTTTGGGATTTCAATCACGTGCTTTAGGTAAAGAGTAGAACGAATCGATGAGTCAACTATATAATATATTCATCCTAGAATTCCCCTTTCTTCCACAAGATGATTGGAATGGCAAATGGTTTCCTAATCCCCCGAGTAATGTTGATGGTAGTAATGGTATAAAACATGGATCACAGGAGATAAAGGAAGGACGTATGCCAATGGGAGTTATTTCTAATAATTGTGATGATGGCAAAGTAAGTAGCTCAAAAATCTGTTGCCTATACTCTTAAATTTATCAAAAGCGCATATATAAGTTGAATGTGTGTTTATGAAAAGCCTATTCGCATTAAAGCAGTTGGCGAAGTGTTTATTCTTTAAATCACCAGTGTTGGTACCAATGCTTCAGTTAGGAAATTTCACTCTCTTTTCAAAAACCCAAAAATATATAGGGTGGTCCATATGAAAAAATGTAGTTTAGGGCCGTACACAAAAAACCAAACACCCTGCATAAAAACTGTTTATCGCGATGGATTCTACTCAAAAAAGTGCTCTAAGAAAGATTTTTGCAAAATCACATATCTAAAAATAAGAAAGGTATGGAGCACTAAAGAAATCGACCAAATTCGACAAACGCCCCCTAGCGTCCAAACGATTAAAGATAGCTGAATTCTGTTTGCGCCAGTGATTTTCTCATAAAAATTGAGCTCCAGACACCTTGGTCCATTTTTTCTATCTCTTAAAATAAAGGGTGTTGCCATAAGGTGTCCAATGTGAACCATCCTGTACATTACTTTTGGTAGTAAAATCATTTTTTTCTACGCACCCGTCTTTCCTTTATAGCCAATTGGAGGTCGAAAAAAAATATATCCCTCGTACATTGTTCTTCTGAAATCGATGTGGTACCTACCGTCTTGTTCCATTATTGCAATTTTATCAGGTTTCTTGGATATGCATATGGCACACTTTGGTTGGAGCCGCCCCCCAACCCACCCAAAACCAGTACATACCTATGTGCATTTTTTACTCAATACTTATTCAACCCCCAGTTAGCGGCATATTATATTTTTAGGAAGCACAGGTGAGTGAACTTAATGCAATTAATTACCTAATCTTAAATTTGACATTTTATCAGAATAATTAAGGCATCTTTTTCAGACCAACCTAACGGTAGATTGGGACGACTCTCCAATCGATTATACTTGTTTTCAACAGAGGTCATTATACCGGCCGAAGATAGACGTGCAACCGATTGAAATTGTATATAATATACCAACAGAATATACTGTATGTTTTTACACAGTAATGTTAAAGGCTATAACCGTACGTTATGTTTTAGGCACTACATAAATGCATGGACACTCCAATTACTTACGATTATTCGATACCTACCTTGTATGTGCAGATTAAACACTAAAGTTGATTACTTGGTAATATTTTAGCGGAACACACAGACCGTTGTGGCCGAAATATGGTGAATACGTTTTTGTTCCTGTGCAACGGTGGCTGCATAATTTAGAACACGGCGCACTCGTTATGTTATATCATCCGTGTGCGGATACACGTGAAACACAATACTTGAAAAACATTGTGAGGAACTGTTTATATAGACATATTATTACTCCTTACGCATCATTGACCGAGGAGCGTGTATGTTGAGCTGGTATAAGATATTTTATTGTTTATAATTTCGTTAGCCTTTAGCATTGGTTACGTGGGGCCATTCTCTTGAAATGTCAAAGGTTGACATTGTTACGGTCGTTAATTTTATCGCAACAAACACTCTACGAGGACCAGAAGCTACTCCGAGAGATGGACAGTACGATTACAAATTATTGAAACCTGCCAAAGTAGTATCGAACCAAGAAGATAGTAATGTATGTCCGATTAGGTCAAGCAAATAGATTTTATTGTTACGTAATAAGCTTTATAAATTATGATAAACCGAAGCGCAAATTTGGCTCTAATTTGTTTATTGTATATTGTTGGTTTGCCTTCTCTTTTCTAAAGAATTAAATTGTGAAATTCTTTTCATTTTTGTAAATTCTTTGGCCCGATGTCAGCATTCATTCTTTCTGTAGAGATATTATGTTGAACTACTGAAATATGGATGGCTGTTTACATTTCATTTTGGATTAATATCGCTGCGTGTGAGGGCTGTTCAGGATTTGTGCCCTCTTTAGTTTTTGTACAGTATTTTAAAAAACGTGTTAATTTTAACTAGTTTTATAACCTCTATTACGTTGTTCACTTTGAGTTGAAACACTCTGTATACTACTACTAGATGTCCCGGAAAATATACATAAAAAATTTCATACAAATCTGTCGAGGCGTTTCGGAGAAGTGCGACCACAAACATTGTGACATGATTGCCATTCTAAGTATAGCTGTGGTAATCAATGGCAATGGGGGACGTGCACTACGCTCTGTAGAAGAAAAAGGGTTGTGCACTAATTTCTGTTTTTAGGTGGCGTGCTAGGAATATAGGGAGGGGCAGCAGAGAATGGAGTGAAGTTCTCCATCGTCTTCGATCATTTGGTATCAGTTATCCAGAAGGATGGTAAGGAGGGTTAGTGCAAGGGTTCGTAAGAAGTTAAGAATTAGCGTTGTGGGACATCAGTTGCAAGGGTAATGACATAGAGTACATGTAGATCATTGGAGAGGAAGAAATGACGAGTCTTCTTATATATACATATATATTGTACCAAGAGGCTCAGGTGGGAGCCGTCTATCACATGGTTAATCCTATTACAGAATAGGTAATAAAAATTGGAAATATAAGGCGGAAGATTGCATTCTGAACAAATTTTAGAAGAATGCTGGAGGCAATCCAAAATCCTGCAGAAAATGCTCTATAGCCAAAAAACTTCAATCATTTGTTTTCGTTCCTATAAATTTTTCCTTTTGTCGAGATTCTTATTGTTACGTTCGTCTACCTATAAGTTGCAGCTTTCATGAAATGTATGAATTGCTTCGCCAGTTCACATAAAATTTAATTATTTGAAGACTAACTTAAATTTTTTCTATGTCCAAGAAAAATGAGTTTCTTGGTTGCAAACATCTTTATACAATTTGTGCAGTCTGGACTGGATCAAGGAGGTGAATGATAGGTAACGATAATGAGTCCCATAACAGAAAAACTCTGAGCTCTAACAGCAAATGGTAAATCAAAAAATTTGATTATAATGTGCTCCATTTGAATAAGTTGCAGTGTACTAGGTACGTATTGCTCGGCGTGGCACTAAATGAGAAGTGTGAATTATCAGGGACCTTTTATGTTAGCTATTTACAGGCAAGGGATTGTAGCTTGGCCTTCGTCCTCCAGATGGGCACTGGAAAATGTTTTCCGCCTTTTGTAGCTCATGAAATAGAACAAATTGATGACTGTACTCAAGTTAATATATATATAACTTGAAACCGCCGAAATACTTGCTTTTAAGATGCCGTAGTCCGTAAGTGTCGCTTTTGCATCTGTTGGTATTTTTTCTGTGTTGTAGACTTAGCACGCCGCACAAAACATACACTTTGTTTTGTGGCAAGCGGTCGCTATGGAAAACATATTGTACATTTTGTGGACACAAATAAAAGCAACTGACCGCAGTGCCATCTAGCTTAGTTGGGAAAAGCTAAATTTTGAATTCATAAGGTTGGCGATCTTGCTTTTTAGTTGGTCTGTGGTTCTGCAAGCGTTTAAAGGTTGGCAACACTGATTGCGTTTGCATCGTACTTCAGTGTTTTGTATTGTTCCCAAAAAATATATACAAACTCTTTTATATACTGTATATGCCTGGTATATGCTTTAGTTCTTAGTTGTGTACCATAAAAAATTTCACGCTAATAATATGATTCATTTCACGTAAATATTTCTATTAATTGTCGAAATAAACATACATGAACATGCATCGTCGTCGACCTCATCACAGTAATTTTAGCTATGTGAGCTCTTGTGTCAAATACTTAATTTTTATACTCAATTTCATATTTTGGGTAAGTATATTTTGTATTTTACTGTCCGTTTAAATATCTACTTTTAGCTATTTGGAGGATTATTAATAGGTATCGGTTTGTACGCTTTTGTCGATAAGTGGCAGTTGACGGGATGGGTCAAGCTAGAAACTATTTACGACGTTATTTTAAATATCTCGCTGGTAATGGTAATGATGGGCGGCGTAGTTTTTGTCGTTAGCTTTGCGGGATGCGTCGGTGCGCTTCGTGAAAATACATGCCTTCTAAAATTTGTAAGTTCGCGTCGATCTTATTATCGTACTAATTCTTACTTTTTTAGTACTCTTTGTGTTTATTGATCTTCTTTTTATTAGAAATGGCCGTTGCCATTATCGGTTTTGTATTCCCGCACACCATGCAAGCGATGTTAGAAGAAAATTTTACAGACAAAATTATTCATACATATCGAGATGATCCCGATTTACAAAATTTTGTAGATTTTGCTCAACAGGAGGTAAGAGTTACAAATAATAAGGTCTTGTTGCCGTGTAAGCTATACACTTCCTTTTTTCTGCAAATGTCAACTTTTTTTATTATATTTCTAAAATGAACTTAATAGACTAACATTATTCGCATAATATTATGACATCATCGGATGAGAAATAGAACGCAGGTGTGCCCATGTTACCATTATGCTTACCCCATTAACGGTAGACAACCTAAAAAAGACATATATACAAGGTGGTGACAATTTTGATCCTCACCATTGGGATCTTGGAAACTAGAAGAGATGGAAGGTTGGTTACATTATACAAAAGTTATGCTCTTTCCTTAGATGCCACAACAACTTCTCAACACTTTCTGAGTGATACTAGAAAAACTGAAAATATTGATTTTTTTATTTATTCAATATCTACGTTATTCTTTATCTAAAATTTGTCAGAATGGTACGGTTAATTAATCCAGATTCGGAATAATGATAGTCAGCTTTTGTTTTTCTTATGGGTCCTAGCTCTTATAGCTTCTGAGGTGGGCGTCAAAATTAATTCACTAAGGTCGGCGAGTGTACCGTCATAGATCTCTATAGACAAGTGAATGAGAGAAATTGCTGAAAATCAATTTGAACTTCTAATTCTACCACTAGTGGGTGTAAGTGATAGAGACAATTTTCTAGATAATTATCCCCAGTTGTCAAAAAAATACTATTACTGTGATGCTAAAATAAGAGAAGTATTGTTTCGACTGTAAGAGATGTGTACGATATTATTTTATTACTGTTTTTAGTTTCGTTGCTGCGGTCTCAGCTCAGAAGGATACAAAGATTGGGCCAAGAACGAGTACTTCAATTGTTCGTCGCCAAGTGGGGAAAGGTGTGGTGTCCCATACTCTTGTTGTATGAATGCAACCAGTATTAGCTCCGGACTTGTTAATATAATGTGTGGATATGGTGTCCAAACCTTATCTGTAAGTTATATCGTAGGTGTAAGGCTATGTCAGGTAAATTAGAGTATGAAGAGAAACATTTATGCCGAAAACTACACTAAATTGCACTGTGTTAAATTGGCGTTTCATACATTCATAGTTCATACATACCAAATTACTCTGTTCGCAATTACATTTATAACATATTTTCTTGTGGACAAGGGGGTAATATGCAAAAATTGAATAGTCTCGTTTATGAGCTTTAGATAATGATGGATACTTTTTGGAGCTATGATAATAATAATTACAAATACGCTATTAATTACTTGAAGAAGATTAAATGAATTTGTAGCATAAATTTTCTTAATTGACGACTCACTTATATAAAGTAGGTAAATGCTCTATAAAACACGTGATTGCAAAAGTTGGAACACTTGTGGCCATTGAACTAAAACAACACAAGAAAACAAATAAATTTTGCTGTCGAAACCTCCCCAATTTATTAAATTTGATTGTGGTTTTTATTTGTTAGACAAGTGATGAATTGATAAAGTGAATTACGTATAACTCACGTCTAATGAAATTCTACTGAAATGGTAAAAAGAGCATAAATATTTCTGACATGCGCGATTTATCTAAATAACCTTACATTTGTATAAGTATATGTACCGAAGAAAATATTAATTGTTTTTGTAGGTTGCAGAAGCAAGTAAGAAAGTTTGGACATCGGGCTGTATAGAAATTGTTAGATCTTGGACCGAGCGTAATCTATATTTTATAGCCGGCGTTGCTTTGGGCATTGCCCTGTCTCAACTGTTCGTCATTTATCTCGCTAAAACGTTAGAAGGACAAATAGATTTGCAAAAGTCAAGATGGGCCAGTTGAAACATCGTTTTCAAGATTTTAGGACCCGGAGTACATTTATAATAATTACATGTCCAATGACGGTGGCCCATCCGCATACTATGAGTACGTCTAAAATCTACCACTTATTTTAAAATATGTTCGTCCCATTTATTGGGCATACTACTTTAATAATAATTAGTATGTCATAAATATATAACTATTTGTACTGATAAAACTTCTTTTATATAAGGTTTTCTACTAACATAGAATAGTGTGTGTTTGAAATGCGGGAATTGTTTTATCTCATTCAGTAATGACTAGCGACACAATTTTTATATGTGGATAAATGCGAATTAATTTCTCGGCAATGTTACATTACGTATAAATTTTGCCTCCTTGTATTGTGATACCACTTTTTTAATTCACTTAGACTATTGCAGTTTAATGCGAAATTTAGTTAAATAATGTGAGTTTTGATATCTTAATATGTACAATAAACTGCTAATATTTGTTATTCCGATTTTTGAAACTATAATAGTAAATAAATTAAGTTATACTTTCTTATATGTATTACCGACAAACAAACCAATAAATATTTAAGTCTATTCTTCATGTACTGTTGTGTGTGGAGTTGTCACACGTAAGGTGATTGTGACAGGTGAAATGTGCATTGGAAGTACCGCATACGTTTTTACAGGGCAGTGGTTCCTCATCAGTTATTCCTTCATCTACCAAGTGATTGTATGGGTTACAATGAGTAACACCCCCTTTTGGCCTTAAAAAGGCCTCTACATGAGGTTTGTTTGTGTAAAGAGTACATAGTAATAATACTCCTATTATAATTGTTTTTCGACGTGTGTACTCTTTTTCATGTGCTCTTGGTTGGTAATCCTATAACTTCAGAGGTTTTGTAAGTTTACATTAACATCCAGCTCTTGCAAGCCAAGTAAAAGCCTTATGTATGAGGTTGCAGAAGGGTTACCGAAATTTGAAAAACAAGAGTCCTTTTCTGTTTCTGTTCCTGTTCTGTACCTTTTACTATATGCAACTGTGTATTTGTAGGTGTACAACGACCTTATTGTAAGCCTGCTAATAAAACTACATAGACAAACGTGAAACCGCCAAAATCAAATTTGCAGCACTAAGCTTGTATGTGGTACCTACCTAGGTAGAGTTTATGTACTTGTGGACTTAGTTACAGCAAATGTACAGGTAAGTTATTTACCTACGAAGTCTAAGTTTAGAGGACTGCCAACATGCTACATACAGTTTGCAGACATAGTGCAAACGACAAATAATAAATTAGGGTCTTGATGTGGTATAAAGCAGACCGAGTCTGATAAACACATATCTGACAATAATAAAGAAATACATAGTACCTACCTAAAAAGAAAGATGGAAAGGATGATGTGGACATTAATTCCAATATTGGTCAAACTAGGGAGAGCTACTTATTTAAAGTCTATTGATGTACTTATTGTGACTGCTTTGGAGAAGGTATTGTAAAGAGTCAAATCCAATAAGTGGTTGTGTAATAAAAATGAAAATGTCGCAGCGCTTATTTCACTGAATGGTACTTATATTTGTAAAGTAAACTAGCTGTTTACCAACTAATTACATAATTAAAGCTAAGTTAGTGTACACCTACAAGATAGTGATATAACTTGAACAATATAACTAAATTAATCAATCACTAATTACAGTGTCATTTACAAACTTCAATAAATTTGTCCTTTTCAAACATTTTCCACTAAAGGTCGAACAGTTTACTTCCAGTTATTAGCAATTTTGCAACTCCTCGTCCAATTTTAAGAAATTGTTAATTTACCGTAATTACTATTTCGGTTCAGTTTATCTCCTCATTATTTCATTAACAATGTCCCTGCGTATAAAAGCGTTTCGACTTATATCCAAGTTTGAATCGTCAAGATGCTTTCATTGACAGTGTCAGTGTTACTTTTGGTTTTGTTAGGTAAAAAACAGTTTATAGTAGGTATAGTTAATTAATTTAGCAAAATCGTTCTTGTATTGCAGGTGGTGTTTCCTGTAATGTTATCAGAACGGAACAAAAATCGAACGATAGCGACTTTGACGGTCTCAAAATTATTTTCGATAGCTTGTTTAAGGATAAATGTAAAAAAGTTGGAGCGGTAGACCCCTACACGAGTTTCTTCGTGAGTAATATACGAAAGTTATATACCTAATCGCAATCAAATCGTGCCATTTCTAGCAAACCTTACAAACTGCTGTTGCATGTGTAGAGACACATTTAAACCGACATTCCAACGATTCAAATTCGTCAGAAGATATTTGTGATTATCACAATAAGAATGTACACGAATGTTTTAATGATATATTAACTAACGTTAAAGAATGTTTAGAACCCGATGAGAAATACTTACCCGATTTTATATTTAAATCTGTCAATAGCCTCTTTGAGTTAGTTTGTTCGGATGACACATTGGAAGATGGTACGTTTATTTATATGTACCTACATACCTATCTACTTAAATGGATCATACGAATTCCATTCTAGCGTTAGAAAAGCCGAGCGCCACAAAATGTATAGATGATGGATTGAAGAATACCAAATTTTTAAGCGCTTGCTTCGATGACATATCCTTGCAGTCATTTGATGTTGATAATTTCGTATTAAAAGAAGAGGAATTGTGCGAGTAAGTACTTTTGATGTAAGTATGTATACGACCTTTGATAATATTATCTCCTTTTAGCCATCTACAAACTTTTTATGGCTGTTACGATAGCTTTTTAAGGAAGAGGTGTTCATATGATAGAGAAGTAAGAAAAATTTTAAAAAAGATGTATAACGCAATTTCTTCTCCATGTGAAAATGATGAGAGAAGAAAGAAATGACTATTATTTATCTAATTGTACTATTTCTTGTTACAATAATTGATCACTAACGTATTAAATTAGTAGAGCATAAGTTCTGTTAATACAATCACAAGGTGAAAATTAAATTAACGAAAATTAACCCTGCACTATTAACAAAAATAATAAGAGGATCTATGAATTAAGCTAAAATTTTCTAAAACTTTTTCGAATAAAAAATTTCTTCACTTTTTTGCTCAAAAAGCAAGGTTGTATTTTTTCTCGATAAAAATCCAACTCTCGAAATTCGACCAAGTAAAGGTCGTTTCTTTTAGGTCATTACACGCCAATTAAATAATTCCAATCCGTTCCATTCTAAGTCGAACCGTTTAGGAGATATCGCTCTTTAAAGATCCAAATAGAGGGTGCCTTCGCAGAGCCCTTTCCACCAGTATCGTACAAATGAGACACTTATAGGTGGACTTGGTACACTTTTTCTACTTTAAACTATCTTTTATGAAGTAAACTAACATATTCTGCACTTTTTTAGATTAAAAAATTTCTTCACTTTTTGGCCAAAAAAGGTTAACCCCTTGGTATTTTTTCTGGCTAAAAAACGAACTCTCGAAATTCGACCAAGTAAAGGTCGTTTCTTTTAGATCATTAAATAATTCCAATCCGTTCTTGGTCGAATTTCGTGAGTTCGTTTTTTAGCCAGAAAAAGTTCAAAGGGGTTAACCTTGCGTTTTTTGCAAAAAAATGAAGAAATTTTTTCTTCGAGATAAGTTCAAAATATGTTAGATTACTTCATAAAAGATAGTTTGCAGGAAAAAAAGTGTACCAGGTCCAGCTGTAAGTGTCTCATTTGTACGGTAATGGAGGAAAGGGCTCTGCGAAGGCTCTATTTGGAATCTTTAAAGAGCGATATCTCCGAAACGGTTCGACTTAGAATGGAACGGTTTGGAATTATTTAATTGTGGTCTAATGATCTAAAAGAAACAATCGTTACTTGGTCGAATTTCGAGAGTTCGTTTTTTAGCCAGAAAACTTGCGTTTTTTGCAAAAAAATGAAGAAATTTTTTCTTCGAGATAAGTTTAAAATATGTTAGTTTACTTCATAAAAGATAGTTTAGAGTGAATAAAGTGTACCAGGTCCAGCTGTAAGTGTCTCATTTGTACGGTAATGGAGGAAAGGGCTCTGCGAAGGGACCCTCTATTTGGATCTTTAAAGAGCGATATCTCCGAAACGGTTCGACTTAGAATGGAACGGTTTGGAATTATTTAATTGTCGTCTAATGATCTAAAAGAAACAATCGTTACTTGGTCGAATTTCGAGAGTTCGCTTTTTAGCCAGAAAAAGTTCAAAGGGGTTAACCTTGCGTTTTTTGCAAAAAAATGAAGAAATTTTTTGTTCGAGATAAGTTTAAAATATGTTAGTTTACTTCATAAAAGATAGTTTGGAGTAAGAAAAGTGTACCAGGTCCAGCTGTAAGTGTCTCATTTGTACGGTAATGGAGGAAAGGGCTCTGCGAAGGGACCCTCTATTTGGATCTTTAAAGAGCCATATCTCCGAAACGGTTCGACTTAGAATGGAACGGTTTGGAATTATTTAATTGTCGTCTAATGATCTAAAAGAAACAATCGTTACTTGGTCGAATTTCGTGAGTTCGTTTTTTAGCCAGAAAAAGTTCAAAGGGGTTAACCTTGCGTTTTTTGCAAAAAAATGAAGAAATTTTTTCTTCGAGATAAGTTCAAAATTTGTTAGTTTACTTCATAAAAGATAGTTTGGAGTAAAAAAAGTGTACCAGGTCCAGCTGTAAGTGTCTCATTTGTACGGTAATGGAGGAAAGGGCTCTGCGAAGGGACCCTCTATTTGGATCTTTAAAGAGCGATATCTCCGAAACGGTTCGACTTAGAATGGAACGGTTTGGAATTATTTAATTGTCGTCTAATGATCTAAAAGAAACAATCGTTACTTGGTCGAATTTCGAGAGTTCGTTTTTTAGCCAGAAAAAGTTCAAAGGGGTTAACCTTGCGTTTTTTGCAAAAAAATGAAGAAATTTTTTCTTCGAGATAAGTTTAAAATATGTTAGTTTACTTCATAAAAGATAGTTTGGAGTAAAAAAAGTGTACCAGGTCCAGCTGTAAGTGTCTCATTTGTACGGTAATGGAGGAAAGGGATCTGCGAAGGGACCCTCTATTTGGATCTTTAAAGAGCGATATCTCCGAAACGGTTCGACTTGGAATGGAACGGTTTGGAATTATTTAATTGTCGTCTAATGATCTAAAAGAAACAATCGTTACTTGGTCGAATTTCGAGAGTTCGTTTTTTAGCCAGAAAAAGTTCAAAGGGGCTGCTAACCTTGCGTTTTTTGCAAAAAAATGAAGAAATTTTTTCTTCGAGATAAGTTTAAAATATGTTAGTTTACTTCATAAAAGATAGTTTAGAGTGAATAAAGTGTACCAGGTCCATTTGTAAGTGTCTCATTTGTACGGTATTGGAGGAAAGGGCTCTGCGAAGGGACCCTCTATTTGGATCTTTAAAGAGCGATATCTCCGAAACGGCTCGACTTAGAATGGAACGGTTTGGAATTATTTAATTGTCGTCTAATGATCTAAAAGAAACAATCGTTACTTGGTCGAATTTCGAGAGTTCGTTTTTTAGCCAGAAAAAGTTCAAAGGGGTTAACCTTGCGTTTTTTGCAAAAAAATGAAGAAATTTTTTCTTCGAGATAAGTTCAAAATTTGTTAGTTTACTTCATAAAAGATAGTTTGGAGTAAAAAAGTGTACCAGGTCCAGCTGTAAGTGTCTCATTTGTACGGTAATGGAGGAAAGGGCTCTGCGAAGGGACCCTCTATTTGGAATCTTTAAAGAGCGATATCTCCGAAACGGTTCGACTTAGAATGGAACGGTTTGGAATTATTTAATTGTCGTCTAATTATCTAAAAGAAACAATCGTTACTTGGTCGAATTTCGAGAGTTCGTTTTTTAGCCAGAAAAAGTTCAAAGGGGTTAACCTTGCGTTTTTTGCAAAAAAATGAAGAAATTTTTTCTTCGAGATAAGTTCAAAATATGTTAGTTTACTTCATAAAAGATAGTTTGGAGTAAAAAAGTGTACCAGGTCCAGCTGTAAGTGTCTCATTTGTACGGTAATGGAGGAAAGGGCTCTGCGAAGGGACCCTCTATTTGGAATCTTTAAAGAGCGATATCTCCGAAACGGTTCGACTTGGAATGGAACGGTTTGGAATTATTTAATTGTCGTCTAATGATCTAAAAGAAACAATCGTTACTTGGTCGAATTTCGTGAGTTCGTTTTTTAGCCAGAAAAAGTTCAAAGGGGTTAACCTTGCGTTTTTTGCAAAAAAATGAAGAAATTTTTTCTTCGAGATAAGTTCAAAATTTGTTAGTTTACTTCATAAAAAATAGTTTGGAGTAAAAAAAGTGTACCAGGTCCAGCTGTAAGTGTCTCATTTGTACGGTAATGGAGGAAAGGGCTCTGCGAAGGGACCCTCTATTTGGAATCTTTAAAGAGCGATATCTCCGAAACGGTTCGACTTAGAATGGAACGGTTTGGAATTATTTAATTGTCGTCTAATGATCTAAAAGAAACAATCGTTAGTAGGTATTAGGGCACTTGACAGCTACCCCCCCTCTTTTTTTTAAGCCACGCCCCTCACACTACTACCACCGTTTAAGCTCCTCCCCTTTGTTCCTATTGGTTGGCACGCCTCCTACCACAAAGTTCCTTTGCTCCTATTGGCTGTCGCCCCTCTCACCACTAAACGACCCTCTGTTCCTATTGGCTGCCTCCCTTTGTTGGTTGCCAAGTGCCCCCTCCACTCTTTTTCCTATTTGATCTCTTTGTTGACTGTCAAGTAACCCACCACTCTTTTCCCTATTGGATGTCTTTGTTGGCTGCCAAGTAACCCACCACTCCTATTGGATGCCACGCCTCCACTTGTTGGTTGCCAAGTATCCCTCCACTCTCTTTCCTATTTGATCTCTTTGTTGACTGTCAAGTAACCCACCACTCTTTTCCCTATTGGATGCCTCCCTTTGTTGGCCGTCAAGTGTCCCACCACTTCCCTATTGGATGCCACGCCTACACTTGTTGGTTGCCAAGTATCCCTCCACTCTCTTTCCTATTGGATCTCTTTGTTTGCTGCCAAGTAACCCACCACTCTTTTCCCTATTGGATGCCTCCATTTGTTGGTTGCCAAGTAACCCACCACTCTTTTTCCTATTGGATGCCTCCATTTGTTGGTTGCCAAGTAACCCACCACTCTTTTCCCTATTGGATGCCTCCATTTGTTGATTGCCAAGTAACCGACCACTCTTTTCCCTATTGGATGCCTCCATTTGTTGATTGCCAAGTAACCCACCACTCTTTTCCCTATTGGATGCCTCCATTTGTTGGTTGCCAAGTAACCCACCACTCCTATTGGATGCCACGCCTCCATTTGTTGGTTGCCAAGTAACCCACCACTCTTTTCCCTATTGGATGCCTCCATTTGTTGGCTGTCAAGTATCCCACCATTCTTTTCCTATTGCCACGCCTCCTTTTCTTGGCTGTCAAATAACCCACCACTCTTTCCCCTATTGCAAGCCTTACCTTCTTGGATTTCAAGTAACCCAATACTCTTTTCCCTATTGGATGCCTCCCTTTGTTGGCTGTCAAGTGTCCCACCACTCTTTTTCCTTTTGGATGTCTTTGTTGGCTGCCAAGTATCCCTCCACTCTTTTCCCTATTGGATCCCTTTGTTGGCTGTCAAGTGTCCCACCACTCTTTTCCCTAGCCGATACCTTCCACCACACTCCTGTTGGCTCCCTTACCACCGCTTGTTACTATTGACTCCCCACTATCTTTGTTGTCTTTTACACCTCTCTTTGGCTTTCCCACCACTCTTTGTTCCTATTAGATCCCTTTCTCACCTTTTTCTACGATTATTTCAAAGTGGAATAGTGGGGAAAAACTAATTTATATACAATAAGAAATTGTAAACAATGTAAATAATTATCATTATTTTGAAATCCAATTATAACTAGTACCATCAGATGAAGTCACTAAATTAACAAGTAACGGTGTACCCACTCGTTCAAACACCTAAACACAATGTCAGTTACGCCAAGGGGAGGAGCTTAACAGAGAGTTTTCATGGTCATTTCGTGTAAGAAAACTAGATTCAAGAACTTTAAAACATTTTGTGTTACCCTTATCATTTTTGCATCGTACACTTCTAGGAAAAAGATTGAAACGTTGAATAAAGAACAGCTGCATGGTTTCTTAGAATATAAATCTACTATCTTTGTCCAACGTACGAAGAAAACATTTTTATAATAATTTTATGTAGACTTTTGAACTGCACACGTCTTCTTTTGAACCCTCAAGGTCAAATCATTTTCATGGTCACTCCGTGTAAGAAAACTAGATTTAAGTACTGTTTTTGTCCCTAACGCAATTGCACGTGTTACCTTTATCATTTTTGCATCGTACGCTTCTAGGAAAAAGATTGGAACGTTGCATAAAGAACACCTGCATGGTTTCTTAGAATATGAATCTGCTATCTTTGTCTAACGTACGAAGAAAATATTTCTATAAAAATTATATGTGGACTTTGAACCCTCAAGGTAATAGGTTTCTTGAAAACATGTATTCAACAAGGTCACTCCGTGTAAGAAAATGTTGTTACTCATCACTTCCACATCGTACGCTTCTAGGAAAAAGATTGAAACGTTGCATAAAGAACACTTGCAATTCTTAGAATTTTATTCTGCACCTGTGTAATCACTTCTGCACGTGTTCTTTCACTACCCTTGTTTCCGTTTGTTTTGATAACATTGACAAAGATTTCAAATATGTATAGTGTAAAATAAGATCTATTTAAAAGTTCAAAGTTCACATTTGCATGCAACTGCACAGGTGTGCAATAAAATTGAGCCGTCAATTTAATAATGTACATATTATAATTATAAACGTTAAAAAGTTTTTGAATACGTTTACATGTATAATTTTTGCTGTCCTTGAATTCGTTCAAAGTCCACAGGTGTGTTTTGTTCAAAGTTCACAAGTCCTTGACTTTATATCCCTCCCACTATCGAGGATATAAAAGTACGCGTAAAGTTCTCATATTATAAAGTTTTACCGCTCCATTCACGACGTGTTATCATACAGTGTCAAGTGTAAAAACAATTTGACTGTGCATAATCCCTTTTGTGTGAGTTCTTAATTTTCAAATTTGTCAGCGGTCCGTGTATAATTGATAATCTGTGGTCGTAACAGTTTTTATTTGTGGAAGATGACTCAACAGTTTGAGATCTTATCCGAGCGCGTAAGCCAACTCAAAAGTTTCATATGACCAAGCGCAAGATAGTGTTTAAAATTAAAGATGCACCTTCGTCCTCAAACGTTGTCGAGTGGGTGCGGTCTGCGGTCTTGCAGATCATTGTCTATATAGCAGCTACTATAAAACCTGAGGATAAGGTGGGTCTGACGTTCTATAGCGAAACCTTCAAGCAGAGGTTACCGGGATGGATAAGTTTTCGATCAGCGATGGAATTTACCTTTGAAAACGTGTGGGAGGTAATGGGATTGGTGTTTCAAAGCAACTCCGAGGGCTTCAGTACCGATGCGTTCCGAATGGAGATTACATCCATTAGTCCTCCTTCTGGACAAGGAAGGCAACACGTATACAATAGTTACGCCGAGGAGTGCCGTCAGCGGAGAGGAATCGTCGCTATAAACAATACAGACAATATGTGTTTACCTCGCGCGCTAGTGGTAGGTAAAACGAACGTGGACAAGGACCCTAATTATAAAAGATTACGTGATGGAAGAGGGATACAAAAAATTCACGCGCAACGACTGCTTCAAGAAGCAAATGTAGTGATTCCCCAAAATGGTTGCGGTATAGAAGAACTGCGTCAGTTCCAAAACCATCTAAACGGATATAAAATAAGTGTTTATCAGCATAACACAAAAGGAAGGCAGTTGATGTTTGAGGGGCCCGACGCTGATAAAAAGATCAATCTTCTTTACCATGAGGGGCATTTTAACGTAATTACCTCGTTAACATCTGCTTTTGTATGCAGTTATTACTGCGAAGCCTGCCACACGCCTTACAATACTAAAAATAAACATCGCTGCGGAGCATGCTGTCCGTGTTGTAATGCTCAACCTCCATGCGTAAAAGTACAAGACGAAGTTTTGTGTGAGGACTGTGGAAGATCGTTTCGAGGTGATTACTGTTTCAATCGACATAAGGAGGATTCTGTGTGTTCAACAGTACAAAAATGTCAAAAGTGCTTCAAAACGTACGCGAACCGTAAGTCCCCTCATGTTTGCGGGGAAATTTATTGTAAGTGCTGTCAGGGCTTTAAACTAGAAAACCATATGTGTTATATTCGTCCTGCGGCCTCTCGCAATCAGAAAGATGAAGCACTTTTCATATTCTACGACCTAGAAACGAGACAGGAAAAGGAAGATCCTCATGATTCAACTGTTAAGATACATGAAGCTCACCTTTGCGTATTTCGACAGTCGTGTCCTCTATGTAGGGATTCAGAATCTTTTATCTGTTCTCAGTGTGGTGTTCGAGAACAGATATTAAGAGGCGCTAAGTGCTTGGAGGGTTTTATGGAATACGTGCTAACTTCTCGTAAAAAGTTTAAAAAGGTGATAGTGGTTGCTCATAACGGACAAGCTTTTGATCACCAATTCGTACTGAATTACGTACTAAATGAGACGCATGTGAAGCCTGAACTTATAATGCGTGGTTCTAAAATTCTCATGATGGCCATAGGTAACGTAAAGTTTATAGACAGTTTAAATTTTTTTCCTATGGCTCTAAGTGCGTTACCTAAAGCCTTAGGATTAGGTGAAGAGTTAAAGAAGGGGTATTTCCCACATCTGTTCCATATTGAAGAAAATGCCTCGTACGTTGGTCCTCTACCTGCCGTAAAATATTATTCGCCCGAATCCATGAAACCTGATGCGAGAGATCTGTTTCTGAAATGGTACGATGAGCATAAACAGGACGTGTTTGACATGCAGAGAGATCTCGTGGAATACTGTCGCTCCGATGTCGATATTCTTAAACGAGCCTGCATGAAATTCAGGGACATGTTTATTGACGAATGTGACGTTGATCCCTTCACGGAAAGTATCACTATTGCCTCTGCGTGCAACCTCATGTTTCGTCGCAAGTTCTTGCAATCGGATACCATTGGGGTTATTCCGAAGGGTGGTTATCGAAGGGCCGATAACCAATCACTTGTAGGTATACAGTGGCTTGTATGGGAGGAAGATAGACGAGGAATTAAAATTCAACATGCCGGTAGACAGAGAGAATTAAAGATAAATGGAATGAGAGTGGATGGTTATTGTGAAGAAAGCCGTATGGTATTTGAATTCTACGGATGTTACTTCCATGGATGTACCAATTGCTTTTTAACGAATCGTAACCATTCCCTTCACGACGACGAACCCCATGACACTATGGACCATCGTTACGAAAACACCCGAGCTAAAGCGACAAGACTACGCGCATTAGGTTACGAGGTTGTGGAAATGTGGGAGTGTACTTTTAAAAGAGAACTAAAATCAAATTCTGCAATGCATTACCTACGTGAACACCCCATGTTAAAAAATGCTCCGCTAAACCCTCGCGACGCGTTCTACGGTGGACGTACAGGATGCACAAAACTGAAATATACGGCTAAGGAGGGTGAAAAAATCAAGTATGTGGATGTTTGTTCACTTTATCCGTATATTTGTAAGTACGGGCGTTTTCCGCTAAAACATCCGGAAGTGTTCGTAGGACAGGAATGTAGAAACTTTATTGATAAAAACGGAATCCCTCACGGTGTAATTAAGTGTTCAATTTTACCACCCCAGAACTTGTATCATCCCGTTTTGCCCGTGAAAAAACATAATAAACTAATGTTTCCCCTGTGTATGAAATGTGTGGAAGACCTTGCCGAAAGTGAGTGCTCTCACAACCCCGAGGAAAGAACTATTTGCGGTACCTGGTTCAGTGACGAAATTGTGATAGCGTTGGACAAGGGTTATAAACTGATAGACGTGCATGAGATGTGGGTGTACGAAACTACCCGTTACGACAAGACTATAAACTTCGGTGGTCTATTTTCGGAATTTATAAATCATTTTGTGAGAATAAAACAGCAAGCATCCGATTGGCCCACTTCCTGTTGTACTCGCGAGCAAAGAGATAAATATATCGAGGAGTTTTTCGAAAGCGAAGGAGTTCAACTCAAATATTTGGATATCATGAAAAACCCAGGATTACGTTCTCTTGCCAAATTGATGTTGAACTCCTTTTGGGGAAAGTTTGGTCAGCGAGAAAACCAATCGAAGACGTCGATAGTACGTGACTCTAAGGAGTTTTACGACCTTATGTGCTCACCTGCTATTGACGTAAATTATTTGCAAGAGGTGAACGACGAAACTGTCATTATGAACTGGCAATACAAGGAAGATGCCGTAGACCCTCTGTTTACAGTGAACTGTGTAATTGCTGCCTATGTTACAACGCAGGCACGCCTTCAACTATATTCCTACCTGGATTTACTGGGTGAACGCGTACTGTATTACGATACCGATTCGGTCATTTACATTTCTCGCGAAAATCAGCCAGATTTACCCTTGGGAAATAATTTAGGTGATTTAACGGACGAAATTGAAGGAGAGTATGGACCCAACGCCTTTATTACAGAATTCGCGTCAGGGGGTCCTAAAACATACGGATACGAGGTTCAGTTACCTTCGGGAAAAACGAAAACAGTAATTAAGGTGAAAGGGTTAACACTCAATCACCAGAATCTGGAGAAGGTTAACTTTAATTCTCTCGTTGACCTTATCGATCAAACGGATCAAGACATTGTGACCATGAACTCGGTTATTAGGCGCACCGAGGACCATCAACTAGTGACTAAAATGGAAGAGAAGAAATTTCGAATTAACGTCAAAAAGCGACAGAGGATCGATGATTACGACACCGTACCCTACGGTTATAAGAGAAACAAAAGTACGACTTAGTTGAGAATTATAATATCTTTATGTAAAATCATTTAATTTAGTTGATGTTAATGTAGTACCTACTTGTATAGAATATTTTTAGTAATAGCATAGTAATTTAAGGTTTAGAATTACTCGTGCTTTACAAATTGTTTTGTTATAGTGCATTAGCGTGCAGAACTAAATACCTATACATACTTTGTCGTTAAAGAGACAAATATTTTTATCACTTCGTTACGAAACAATAAAATAAATGGTTTTGTATTTTATTTTTTATTAATATTTCCTGAGGACCATACTTGTTTTCTTCTTAGGAGAGAAGAAGTTTATAGTTTTTTTTTTTTGTCCTTTAGAGGAGTATCAAACCGTGTCCAGCGTTTCCATGATTTTCATTACTGTATCTCAAAAAGTTCGTTCCTCAGAAACAGATGAACCGATGAACAGATTAGATAGACAGATGATCAGCTCAGTAAATATGAATTCGAGTAATTAACCTGAAAGTGTTAATTTTGGTAAATTAATCGAATTGGCCAATTAATTCAAGAAACTAACGTTCAGTTATTCCATAGCAAATCAACGTCTTAAATCTTATTTTTAATGTTCTAAAGTACGCTTCATCTGTTTAGGACACGTTACAGACACAGGGACCAGCCCAGTTTGACCTTGATGCCGATACGAGAAACCAGTTTATAAGCTTCTCCTCATCAGAACAGCTCTATTTAAACAGCTTTTAATTTTAACAGCTTTGTACAAACAGATATAGCTGTTCACCTGTTACATTTACCCTGTTCCGTCTCTGTTACCTGTTTAAATTTAGCTGTTCTGATGAGGAGAAGGTGATAAACATGGTTTCCCGTAAACAGTTTTGTTATAGTTGAAGGCGTGCCTGCGTTGTAACATAGGCAGCAATTACACAGTTCACTGTAAACAGAGGGTCTACGGCATCTTCCTTGTATTGCCAGTTCATAATGACAGTTTCGTCGTTCACCTCTTGCAAATAATTTACGTCAATAGCAGGTGAGCACATAAGGTCGTAAAACTCCTTAGAGTCACGTACTATCGACGTCTTCGATTGGTTTTCTCGCTGACCAAACTTTCCCCAAAAGGAGTTCAACATCAATTTGGCAAGAGAACGTAATCCTGGGTTTTTCATGATATCCAAATATTTGAGTTGAACTCCTTCGCTTTCGAAAAACTCCTCGATATATTTATCTCTTTGCTCGCGAGTACAACAGGAAGTGGGCCAATCGGATGCTTGCTGTTTTATTCTCACAAAATGATTTATAAATTCCGAAAATAGACCACCGAAGTTTATAGTCTTGTCGTAACGGGTAGTTTCGTACACCCACATCTCATGCACGTCTATCAGTTTATAACCCTTGTCCAACGCTATCACAATTTCGTCACTGAACCAGGTACCGCAAATAGTTCTTTCCTCGGGGTTGTGAGAGCACTCACTTTCGGCAAGGTCTTCCACACATTTCATACACAGGGGAAACATTAGTTTATTATGTTTTTTCACGGGCAAAACGGGATGATACAAGTTCTGGGGTGGTAAAATTGAACACTTAATTACACCGTGAGGGATTCCGTTTTTATCAATAAAGTTTCTACATTCCTGTCCTACGAACACTTCCGGATGTTTTAGCGGAAAACGCCCGTACTTACAAATATACGGATAAAGTGAACAAACATCCACATACTTGATTTTTTCACCCTCCTTAGCCGTATATTTCAGTTTTGTGCATCCTGTACGTCCACCGTAGAACGCGTCGCGAGGGTTTAGCGGAGCATTTTTTAACATGGGGTGTTCACGTAGGTAATGCATTGCAGAATTTGATTTTAGTTCTCTTTTAAAAGTACACTCCCACATTTCCACAACCTCGTAACCTAATGCGCGTAGTCTTGTCGCTTTAGCTCGGGTGTTTTCGTAACGATGGTCCATAGTGTCATGGGGTTCGTCGTCGTGAAGGGAATGGTTACGATTCGTTAAAAAGCAATTGGTACATCCATGGAAGTAACATCCGTAGAATTCAAATACCATACGGCTTTCTTCACAATAACCATCCACTCTCATTCCATTTATCTTTAATTCTCTCTGTCTACCGGCATGTTGAATTTTAATTCCTCGTCTATCTTCCTCCCATACAAGCCACTGTATACCTACAAGTGATTGGTTATCGGCCCTTCGATAACCACCCTTCGGAATAACCCCAATGGTATCCGATTGCAAGAACTTGCGACGAAACATGAGGTTGCACGCAGAGGCAATAGTGATACTTTCCGTGAAGGGATCAACGTCACATTCGTCAATAAACATGTCCCTGAATTTCATGCAGGCTCGTTTAAGAATATCGACATCGGAGCGACAGTATTCCACGAGATCTCTCTGCATGTCAAACACGTCCTGTTTATGCTCATCGTACCATTTCAGAAACAGATCTCTCGCATCAGGTTTCATGGATTCGGGCGAATAATATTTTACGGCAGGTAGAGGACCAACGTACGAGGCATTTTCTTCAATATGGAACAGATGTGGGAAATACCCCTTCTTTAACTCTTCACCTAATCCTAAGGCTTTAGGTAACGCACTTAGAGCCATAGGAAAAAAATTTAAACTGTCTATAAACTTTACGTTACCTATGGCCATCATGAGAATTTTAGAACCACGCATTATAAGTTCAGGCTTCACATGCGTCTCATTTAGTACGTAATTCAGTACGAATTGGTGATCAAAAGCTTGTCCGTTATGAGCAACCACTATCACCTTTTTAAACTTTTTACGAGAAGTTAGCACGTATTCCATAAAACCCTCCAAGCACTTAGCGCCTCTTAATATCTGTTCTCGAACACCACACTGAGAACAGATAAAAGATTCTGAATCCCTACATAGAGGACACGACTGTCGAAATACGCAAAGGTGAGCTTCATGTATCTTAACAGTTGAATCATGAGGATCTTCCTTTTCCTGTCTCGTTTCTAGGTCGTAGAATATGAAAAGTGCTTCATCTTTCTGATTGCGAGAGGCCGCAGGACGAATATAACACATATGGTTTTCTAGTTTAAAGCCCTGACAGCACTTACAATAAATTTCCCCGCAAACATGAGGGGACTTACGGTTCGCGTACGTTTTGAAGCACTTTTGACATTTTTGTACTGTTGAACACACAGAATCCTCCTTATGTCGATTGAAACAGTAATCACCTCGAAACGATCTTCCACAGTCCTCACACAAAACTTCGTCTTGTACTTTTACGCATGGAGGTTGAGCATTACAACACGGACAGCATGCTCCGCAGCGATGTTTATTTTTAGTATTGTAAGGCGTGTGGCAGGCTTCGCAGTAATAACTGCATACAAAAGCAGATGTTAACGAGGTAATTACGTTAAAATGCCCCTCATGGTAAAGAAGATTGATCTTTTTATCAGCGTCGGGCCCCTCAAACATCAACTGCCTTCCTTTTGTGTTATGCTGATAAACACTTATTTTATATCCGTTTAGATGGTTTTGGAACTGACGCAGTTCTTCTATACCGCAACCATTTTGGGGAATCACTACATTTGCTTCTTGAAGCAGTCGTTGCGCGTGAATTTTTTGTATCCCTCTTCCATCACGTAATCTTTTATAATTAGGGTCCTTGTCCACGTTCGTTTTACCTACCACTAGCGCGCGAGGTAAACACATATTGTCTGTATTGTTTATAGCGACGATTCCTCTCCGCTGACGGCACTCCTCGGCGTAACTATTGTATACGTGTTGCCTTCCTTGTCCAGAAGGAGGACTAATGGATGTAATCTCCATTCGGAACGCATCGGTACTGAAGCCCTCGGAGTTGCTTTGAAACACCAATCCCATTACCTCCCACACGTTTTCAAAGGTAAATTCCATCGCTGATCGAAAACTTATCCATCCCGGTAACCTCTGCTTGAAGGTTTCGCTATAGAACGTCAGACCCACCTTATCCTCAGGTTTTATAGTAGCTGCTATATAGACAATGATCTGCAAGACCGCAGACCGCACCCACTCGACAACGTTTGAGGACGAAGGTGCATCTTTAATTTTAAACACTATCTTGCGCTTGGTCATATGAAACTTTTTGAGTTGGCTTACGCGCTCGGATAAGATCTCAAACTGTTGAGTCATCTTCCACAAATAAAAACTGTTACGACCACAGATTATCAATTATACACGGACCGCTGACAAATTTGAAAATTAAGAACTCACACAAAAGGGATTATGCACAGTCAAATTGTTTTTACACTTGACACTGTATGATAACACGTCGTGAATGGAGCGGTAAAACTTTATAATATGAGAACTTTACGCGTACTTTTATATCCTCGATAGTGGGAGGGATATAAAGTCAAGGACTTGTGAACTTTGAACAAAACACACCTGTGGACTTTGAACGAATTCAAGGACAGCAAAAATTATACATGTAAACGTATTCAAAAACTTTTTAACGTTTATAATTATAATATGTACATTATTAAATTGACGGCTCAATTTTATTGCACACCTGTGCAGTTGCATGCAAATGTGAACTTTGAACTTTTAAATAGATCTTATTTTACACTATACATATTTGAAATCTTTGTCAATGTTATCAAAACAAACGGAAACAAGGGTAGTGAAAGAACACGTGCAGAAGTGATTACACAGGTGCAGAATAAAATTCTAAGAATTGCAAGTGTTCTTTATGCAACGTTTCAATCTTTTTCCTAGAAGCGTACGATGTGGAAGTGATGAGTAACAACATTTTCTTACACGGAGTGACCTTGTTGAATACATGTTTTCAAGAAACCTATTACCTTGAGGGTTCAAAGTCCACATATAATTTTTATAGAAATATTTTCTTCGTACGTTAGACAAAGATAGCAGATTCATATTCTAAGAAACCATGCAGGTGTTCTTTATGCAACGTTCCAATCTTTTTCCTAGAAGCGTACGATGCAAAAATGATAAAGGTAACACGTGCAATTGCGTTAGGGACAAAAACAGTACTTAAATCTAGTTTTCTTACACGGAGTGACCATGAAAATGATTTGACCTTGAGGGTTCAAAAGAAGACGTGTGCAGTTCAAAAGTCTACATAAAATTATTATAAAAATGTTTTCTTCGTACGTTGGACAAAGATAGTAGATTTATATTCTAAGAAACCATGCAGCTGTTCTTTATTCAACGTTTCAATCTTTTTCCTAGAAGTGTACGATGCAAAAATGATAAGGGTAACACAAAATGTTTTAAAGTTCTTGAATCTAGTTTTCTTACACGAAATGACCATGAAAACTCTCTGTTAAGCTCCTCCCCTTGGCGTAACTGACATTGTGTTTAGGTGTTTGAACGAGTGGGTACACCGTTACTTGTTAATTTAGTGACTTCATCTGATGGTACTAGTTATAATTGGATTTCAAAATAATGATAATTATTTACATTGTTTACAATTTCTTATTGTATATAAATTAGTTTTTCCCCACTATTCCACTTTGAAATAATCGTAGAAAAAGGTGAGAAAGGGATCTAATAGGAACAAAGAGTGGTGGGAAAGCCAAAGAGAGGTGTAAAAGACAACAAAGATAGTGGGGAGTCAATAGTAACAAGCGGTGGTAAGGGAGCCAACAGGAGTGTGGTGGAAGGTATCGGCTAGGGAAAAGAGTGGTGGGACACTTGACAGCCAACAAAGGGATCCAATAGGGAAAAGAGTGGAGGGATACTTGGCAGCCAACAAAGACATCCAAAAGGAAAAAGAGTGGTGGGACACTTGACAGCCAACAAAGGGAGGCATCCAATAGGGAAAAGAGTATTGGGTTACTTGAAATCCAAGAAGGTAAGGCTTGCAATAGGGGAAAGAGTGGTGGGTTATTTGACAGCCAAGAAAAGGAGGCGTGGCAATAGGAAAAGAATGGTGGGATACTTGACAGCCAACAAATGGAGGCATCCAATAGGGAAAAGAGTGGTGGGTTACTTGGCAACCAACAAATGGAGGCATCCAATAGGGAAAAGAGTGGTGGGTTACTTGGCAATCAACAAATGGAGGCATCCAATAGGGAAAAGAGTGGTCGGTTACTTGGCAATCAACAAATGGAGGCATCCAATAGGGAAAAGAGTGGTGGGTTACTTGGCAACCAACAAATGGAGGCATCCAATAGGGAAAAGAGTGGTGGGTTACTTGGCAACCAACAAATGGAGGCATCCAATAGGGAAAAGAGTGGTGGGTTACTTGGCAACCAACAAATGGAGGCATCCAATAGGAAAAAGAGTGGTGGGTTACTTGGCAACCAACAAATGGAGGCATCCAATAGGGAAAAGAGTGGTGGGTTACTTGGCAGCAAACAAAGAGATCCAATAGGAAAGAGAGTGGAGGGATACTTGGCAACCAACAAGTGTAGGCGTGGCATCCAATAGGGAAGTGGTGGGACACTTGACGGCCAACAAAGGGAGGCATCCAATAGGGAAAAGAGTGGTGGGTTACTTGACAGTCAACAAAGAGATCAAATAGGAAAGAGAGTGGAGGGATACTTGGCAACCAACAAGTGGAGGCGTGGCATCCAATAGGAGTGGTGGGTTACTTGGCAGCCAACAAAGACATCCAATAGGGAAAAGAGTGGTGGGTTACTTGACAGTCAACAAAGAGATCAAATAGGAAAAAGAGTGGAGGGGGCACTTGGCAACCAACAAAGGGAGGCAGCCAATAGGAACAGAGGGTCGTTTAGTGGTGAGAGGGGCGACAGCCAATAGGAGCAAAGGAACTTTGTGGTAGGAGGCGTGCCAACCAATAGGAACAAAGGGGAGGAGCTTAAACGGTGGTAGTAGTGGGAGGGGCGTGGCTTAAAAAAAAGAGGGGGGGTAGCTGTCAAGTGCCCTAATACCTACTATCGTTACTTGGTCGAATTTCGTAAGTTCGTTTTTTAGCCAGAAAAAGTTCAAAGGGGTTAACCTTGCGTTTTTTGCAAAAAAAATGAAGAAATTTTTTCTTCGAGATAAGTTCAAAATTGTAGTATCCACAGTTGGGTTACCTATATTTTAGAGATCCGACAACATGTACAAAAAAAAGCTGAAAAGCATTGGCAACGTCGATACTTCTGTTTGTACTCTAGTTCCATTTGGCGGGGGATTTTGGTGTAAGGCGTCCTAACCTTAACTTTCAGCATGATCTGATTTGAAACCACGAAATAGTAAAGATCGTTTCATTTGTTTTTATTTTTGGTGACTCCATTTTAGTGCTATCTGCAGCCAGGTGATATGCTTTCGATTATTATGTTATCGTGTGTAGAATTATAGTAGATCCGTCTTATGTAATATCTATTTGTTTTCATTTTAAATATGTGTTTGAACTCATGGCATTTCCGACATTAAATCTAATGTGTGTAGTTAGTAAAAATACAGGTACGTCTGATCTGCCTTCGATCGTTATTATTAATTTTATTATGATATCTCTTATGACATTTATTTATGTTTTATGTAATTAATTGGAGGACATTCCAAATGAGTTCAAATTGAATATTATGTATTAAATATTTGTGGATAAACAGAAAAGATGGCTCTATTGTACTCGGAAACCGTACCTAACGGTGTCCTTTGTGTATCTTTACCTGAATTTGAACCCTTTTGGTAACTTGTAAACTTCTATCTATTTAAACTCTCCTGACCCTTTTACTTTGTTATGCAATGTATTTTATTTGGTTTTGATTGTTTAATTTAATGTAATGTAATTTTCTTTGTCTCACCATGTGTACATGTCGTTTCTCAATAAGAGCCACACACTTGTTGGAAGCTTTAATTTAGTTGCAAACTTACTCCCTCATGTATGTAAGCGCCTTGATGGATGTAACACTAACGATGTCTTTTTTCGCCCGTGTAGAGTTGGATGTTGGGCTGTAACAAAAGCTAGCAACATTCTTCTCGAAATCCAACTCTAGCCGATTAAGTTCGCAACCAGGACAGTCGGTACATTTCGGGGGGGGCCCCGAATAACTAACTTCTTACATGTGTTTATATATGTTTTGTGTACGTGGTAGTTGACGAACCAGGAGGGAGTATAAGTAGTGGGTAGTTCCGTTTGTGGCCTTGAGTACCGAGTGTACATTGGTTTTGCTTTGTATTACTTCGATAACTGAATTTGATTATTTATTGTGCCATATAAACCATTGCTGCATAAAGTATTTAAAGGTGACCGAAGAGTATCAACAATGAAATAATTGTAAATGTTTTGTCTTGATATTATTTAACAGTCTTGCTGCTATAATTTTGTATTTGAATTGATGTCATGTATGTATTTATGTCAAAGGAGGAGTTTTTTTAGTGTTCGCACTTTTTCTCCTCCGAATCGTCGGGTAACTGTCAATAAATGAATTATTTTGGTACAGTTAATGTTGGTTTTGTTTCTCCTTCCCGATCATAGTTCACGACCAGTATATTCGAACCGATTACACGATAGAGGGCCTGCCAGACGATCACGAGCTTGTGTCATTTTGGGGTTGGTTTGTTTTAGAGGGAAAGTTTAAATTTTGTAGGCCATGTTTAGGTATTCCCGCTCCTTTTGAATTATTAACGTAATGGGGGTGAAGTTAGCTTCTTCGTAAATTTTAGTTAGTTAGTAGAGGGCTAGGGGGGTACATTACAAAATATGTTAGTTTACTTCATAAAAGATAGTTTGGAGTAAAAAAAGTGTACCAGGTCCAGCTGTAAGTGTCTAATTTGTACGGTAATGGAGGAAAGGGCTCTGCGAAGGGACCCTCTATTTGGATCTTTAAAGAGCGATATCTCCGAAACGGTTCGACTTGGAATGGAACGGTTTGGAATTATTTAATTGTCGTCTAATGATCTAAAAGAAACAATCGTTACTTGGTCGAATTTCGAGAGTTCGTTTTTTAGCCAGAAAAAGTTCAAAGGGGTTAAACCTTGGAGTTTTTGCAAAAAAATGAAGAAATTTTTTGTTCGAGATAAGTTTAAAATATGTTAGTTTACTTCATAAAAGATAGTTTGGAGTAAGAAAAGTGTACCAGGTCCAGCTGTAAGTGTCTCATTTGTACGGTAATGGAGGAAAGGGCTCTGCGAAGGGACCCTCTATTTGGATCTTTAAAGAGCGATATCTCCGAAACGGTTCGACTTAGAATGGAACGGTTTGGAATTATTTAATTGTCGTCTAATGATCTAAAAGAAACAATCGTTACTTGGTCGAATTTCGAGAGTTCGTTTTTTAGCCAGAAAAAGTTCAAAGGGGTTAAACCTTGGAGTTTTTGCAAAAAAATGAAGAAATTTTTTGTTCGAGATAAGTTTAAAATATGTTAGTTTACTTCATAAAAGATAGTTTAAAGTGAATAAAGTGTACCAGGTCCAGCTGTAAGTGTCTCATTTGTACGGTAATGGAGGAAAGGGCTCTGCGAAGGGACCCTCTATTTGGATCTTTAAAGAGCGATATCTCCGAAACGGTTCGACTTAGAATGGAACGGTTTGGAATTATTTAATTGTCGTCTAATGATCTAAAAGAAATAATCGTTACGTGGTCGAATTTCGTGAGTTCGTTTTTTAGCCAGAAAAAGTTCAAAGGGGTTAACCTTGCGTTTTTTGCAAAAAATGAAGAAATTTTTTCTTCGAGATAAGTTTAAAATATGTTAGTTTACTTCATAAAAGATAGTTTAGAGTGAATAAAGTGTACCAGGTCCAGCTGTAAGTGTCTCATTTGTACGGTAATGGAGGAAAGGGCTCTGCGAAGGGACCCTCTATTTGGATCTTTAAAGAGCGATATCTCCGAAACGGTTCGACTTAGAATGGAACGGTTTGGAATTATTTAATTGTCGTCTAATGATCTAAAAGAAACAATCGTTACTTGGTCGAATTTCGAGAGTTCGTTTTTTAGCCAGAAAAAGTTCAAAGGGGTTAACCTTGCGTTTTTTGCAAAAAAATGAAGAAATTTTTTCTTCGAGATAAGTTCAAAATTTGTTAGTTTACTTCATAAAAGATAGTTTGAAGTAAAAAAAGTGTACCAGGTCCAGCTGTAAGTGTCTCATTTGTACGGTAATGGAGGAAAGGGCTCTGCGAAGGGACCCTCTATTTGGATCTTTAAAGAGCGATATCTCCGAAACGGTTCGACTTAGAATGGAACGGTTTGGAATTATTTAATTGTCGTCTAATGATCTAAAAGAAACAATCGTTACTTGGTCGAATTTCGAGAGTTCGTTTTTTAGCCAGAAAAAGTTCAAAGGGGTTAACCTTGCGTTTTTTGCAAAAAAATGAAGAAATTTTTTCTTCGAGATAAGTTCAAAATATGTTAGTTTACTTCATAAAAGATAGTTTGGAGTAAAAAAAGTGTACCAGGTCCAGCTGTAAGTGTCTCATTTGTACGGTAATGGAGGAAAGGGCTCTGCGAAGGGACCCTCTATTTGGATCTTTAAAGAGCGATATCTCCGAAACGGTTCGACTTAGAATGGAACGGTTTGGAATTATTTAATTGTCGTCTAATGATCTAAAAGAAACAATCGTTACTTGGTCGAATTTCGAGAGTTCGTTTTTTAGCCAGAAAAAGTTCAAAGGGGTTAACCTTGCGTTTTTTGCAAAAAAATGAAGAAATTTTTTCTTCGAGATAAGTTCAAAATATGTTAGTTTACTTCATAAAAGATAGTTTGGAGTAAAAAAAGTGTACCAGGTCCAGCTGTAAGTGTCTCATTTGTACGGTAATGGAGGAAAGGGCTCTGCGAAGGGACCCTCTATTTGGATCTTTAAAGAGCGATATCTCCGAAACGGTTCGACTTAGAATGGAACGGTTTGGAATTATTTAATTGTCGTCTAATGATCTAAAAGAAACAATCGTTACTTGGTCGAATTTCGAGAGTTCGTTTTTTAGCCAGAAAAAGTTCAAAGGGGTTAACCTTGCGTTTTTTGCAAAAAAATGAAGAAATTTTTTCTTCGAGATAAGTTCAAAATTTGTTAGTTTACTTCATAAAAGATAGTTTGGAGTAAAAAAGTGTACCAGGTCCAGCTGTAAGTGTCTCATTTGTACGGTAATGGAGGAAAGGGCTCTGCGAAGGGACCCTCTATTTGGATCTTTAAAGAGCGATATCTCCGAAACGGTTCGACTTAGAATGGAACGGTTTGGAATTATTTAATTGTCGTCTAATGATCTAAAAGAAACAATCGTTACTTGGTCGAATTTCGAGAGTTCGTTTTTTAGCCAGAAAAAGTTCAAAGGGGTTAACCTTGCGTTTTTTGCAAAAAAATGAAGAAATTTTTTCTTCGAGATAAGTTCAAAATATGTTAGTTTACTTCATAAAAGATAGTTTGGAGTAAAAAAAGTGTACCAGGTCCAGCTGTAAGTGTCTCATTTGTACGGTAATGGAGGAAAGGGCTCTGCGAAGGGACCCTCTATTTGGATCTTTAAAGAGCGATATCTCCGAAACGGTTCGACTTGGAATGGAACGGTTTGGAATTATTTAATTGTCGTCTAATGATCTAAAAGAAACAATCGTTACTTGGTCGAATTTCGAGAGTTCGTTTTTTAGCCAGAAAAAGTTCAAAGGGGTTAACCTTGGAGTTTTTGCAAAAAAATGAAGAAATTTTTTGTTCGAGATAAGTTTAAAATATGTTAGTTTACTTCATAAAAGATAGTTTAGAGTGAATAAAGTGTACCAGGTCCAGCTGTAAGTGTCTCATTTGTACGGTAATGGAGGAAAGGGCTCTGCGAAGGGACCCTCTATTTGGATCTTTAAAGAGCGATATCTCCGAAACGGTTCGACTTAGAATGGAACGGTTTGGAATTATTTAATTGTCGTCTAATGATCTAAAAGAAACAATCGTTACTTGGTCGAATTTCGAGAGTTCGTTTTTTAGCCAGAAAAAGTTCAAAGGGGTTAACCTTGCGTTTTTTGCAAAAAAATGAAGAAATTTTTTCTTCGAGATAAGTTTAAAATATGTTAGTTTACTTCATAAAAGATAGTTTAGAGTGAATAAAGTGTACCAGGTCCAGCTGTAAGTGTCTCATTTGTACGGTAATGGAGGAAAGGGCTCTGCGAAGGGACCCTCTATTTGGATCTTTAAAGAGCGATATCTCCGAAACGGTTCGACTTAGAATGGAACGGTTTGGAATTATTTAATTGTCGTCTAATGATCTAAAAGAAACAATCGTTACTTGGTCGAATTTCGAGAGTTCGTTTTTTAGCCAGAAAAAGTTCAAAGGGGTTAACCTTGGAGTTTTTGCAAAAAAATGAAGAAATTTTTTGTTCGAGATAAGTTTAAAATATGTTAGTTTACTTCATAAAAGATAGTTTAGAGTGAATAAAGTGTACCAGGTCCAGCTGTAAGTGTCTCATTTGTACGGTAATGGAGGAAAGGGCTCTGCGAAGGGACCCTCTATTTGGATCTTTAAAGAGCGATATCTCCGAAACGGTTCGACTTAGAATGGAACGGTTTGGAATTATTTAATTGTCGTCTAATGATCTAAAAGAAACAATCGTTACTTGGTCGAATTTCGAGAGTTCGTTTTTTAGCCAGAAAAAGTTCAAAGGGGTTAACCTTGCGTTTTTTGCAAAAAAATGAAGAAATTTTTTCTTCGAGATAAGTTCAAAATATGTTAGTTTACTTCATAAAAGATAGTTTGGAGTAAAAAAAGTGTACCAGGTCCAGCTGTAAGTGTCTCATTTGTACGGTAATGGAGGAAAGGGCTCTGCGAAGGGACCCTCTATTTGGATCTTTAAAGAGCGATATCTCCGAAACGGTTCGACTTAGAATGGAACGGTTTGGAATTATTTAATTGTCGTCTAATGATCTAAAAGAAACAATCGTTACTTGGTCGAATTTCGAGAGTTCGTTTTTTAGCCAGAAAAAGTTCAAAGGGGTTAACCTTGCGTTTTTTGCAAAAAAATGAAGAAATTTTTTCTTCGAGATAAGTTAAAATATGTTAGTTTACTTCATAAAAGATAGTTTGGAGTAAAAAAAGTGTACCAGGTCCAGCTGTAAGTGTCTCATTTGTACGGTAATGGAGGAAAGGGCTCTGCGAAGGGACCCTCTATTTGGATCTTTAAAGAGCGATATCTCCGAAACGGTTCGACTTGGAATGGAACGGTTTGGAATTATTTAATTGTCGTCTAATGATCTAAAAGAAACAATCGTTACTTGGTCGAATTTCGAGAGTTCGTTTTTTAGCCAGAAAAAGTTCAAAGGGGTTAACCTTGCGTTTTTTGCAAAAAAATGAAGAAATTTTTTCTTCGAGATAAGTTCAAAATATGTTAGTTTACTTCATAAAAGATAGTTTGGAGTAAAAAAGTGTACCAGGTCCAGCTGTAAGTGTCTCATTTGTACGGTAATGGAGGAAAGGGCTCTGCGAAGGGACCCTCTATTTGGATCTTTAAAGAGCGATATCTCCGAAACGGTTCGACTTAGAATGGAACGGTTTGGAATTATTTAATTGTCGTCTAATGATCTAAAAGAAACAATCGTTACTTGGTCGAATTTCGAGAGTTCGTTTTTTAGCCAGAAAAAGTTCAAAGGGGTTAACCTTGCGTTTTTTGCAAAAAAATGAAGAAATTTTTTCTTCGAGATAAGTTCAAAATATGTTAGTTTACTTCATAAAAGATAGTTTGGAGTAAAAAAGTGTACCAGGTCCAGCTGTAAGTGTCTCATTTGTACGGTAATGGAGGAAAGGGCTCTGCGAAGGGACCCTCTATTTGGATCTTTAAAGAGCGATATCTCCGAAACGGTTCGACTTAGAATGGAACGGTTTGGAATTATTTAATTGTCGTCTAATGATCTAAAAGAAACAATCGTTACTTGGTCGAATTTCGAGAGTTCGTTTTTTAGCCAGAAAAAGTTCAAAGGGGTTAACCTTGCGTTTTTTGCAAAAAAATGAAGAAATTTTTTCTTCGAGATAAGTTTAAAATATGTTAGTTTACTTCATAAAAGATAGTTTAGAGTAAATAAAGTGTACCAGGTCCAGCTGTAAGTGTCTCATTTGTACGGTAATGGAGGAAAGGGCTCTGCGAAGGGACCCTCTATTTGGATCTTTAAAGAGCGATATCTCCGAAACGGTTCGACTTAGAATGGAACGGTTTGGAATTATTTAATTGTCGTCTAATGATCTAAAAGAAACAATCGTTACTTGGTCGAATTTCGAGAGTTCGTTTTTTAGCCAGAAAAAGTTCAAAGGGGTTAACCTTGCGTTTTTGCAAAAAAATGAAGAAATTTTTTCTTCGAGATAAGTTTAAAATATGTTAGTTTACTTCATAAAAGATAGTTTAGAGTGAATAAAGTGTACCAGGTCCAGCTGTAAGTGTCTCATTTGTACGGTAATGGAGGAAAGGGCTCTGCGAAGGGACCCTCTATTTGGATCTTTAAAGAGCGATATCTCCGAAACGGTTCGACTTAGAATGGAACGGTTTGGAATTATTTAATTGTCGTCTAATGATCTAAAAGAAACAATCGTTACTTGGTCGAATTTCGAGAGTTCGTTTTTTAGCCAGAAAAAGTTCAAAGGGGTTAACCTTGCGTTTTTTGCAAAAAAATGAAGAAATTTTTTCTTCGAGATAAGTTCAAAATATGTTAGTTTACTTCATAAAAGATAGTTTGGAGTAAAAAAAGTGTACCAGGTCCAGCTGTAAGTGTCTCATTTGTACGGTAATGGAGGAAAGGGCTCTGCGAAGGGACCCTCTATTTGGATCTTTAAAGAGCGATATCTCCGAAACGGTTCGACTTAGAATGGAACGGTTTGGAATTATTTAATTGTCGTCTAATGATCTAAAAGAAACAATCGTTACTTGGTCGAATTTCGAGAGTTCGTTTTTTAGCCAGAAAAAGTTCAAAGGGGTTAACCTTGCGTTTTTTGCAAAAAAATGAAGAAATTTTTTCTTCGAGATAAGTTCAAAATATGTTAGTTTACTTCATAAAAGATAGTTTGGAGTAAAAAAGTGTACCAGGTCCAGCTGTAAGTGTCTCATTTGTACGGTAATGGAGGAAAGGGCTCTGCGAAGGGACCCTCTATTTGGATCTTTAAAGAGCGATATCTCCGAAACGGTTCGACTTAGAATGGAACGGTTTGGAATTATTTAATTGTCGTCTAATGATCTAAAAGAAACAATCGTTACTTGGTCGAATTTCGAGAGTTCGTTTTTTAGCCAGAAAAAGTTCAAAGGGGTTAACCTTGCGTTTTTTGCAAAAAAATGAAGAAATTTTTTCTTCGAGATAAGTTCAAAATATGTTAGTTTACTTCATAAAAGATAGTTTGGAGTAAAAAAAGTGTACCAGGTCCAGCTGTAAGTGTCTCATTTGTACGGTAATGGAGGAAAGGGCTCTGCGAAGGGACCCTCTATTTGGATCTTTAAAGAGCGATATCTCCGAAACGGTTCGACTTAGAATGGAACGGTTTGGAATTATTTAATTGTCGTCTAATGATCTAAAAGAAACAATCGTTACTTGGTCGAATTTCGAGAGTTCGTTTTTTAGCCAGAAAAAGTTCAAAGGGGTTAACCTTGCGTTTTTTGCAAAAAAATGAAGAAATTTTTTCTTCGAGATAAGTTTAAAATATGTTAGTTTACTTCATAAAAGATAGTTTAGAGTGAATAAAGTGTACCAGGTCCAGCTGTAAGTGTCTCATTTGTACGGTAATGGAGGAAAGGGCTCTGCGAAGGGACCCTCTATTTGGATCTTTAAAGAGCGATATCTCCGAAACGGTTCGACTTAGAATGGAACGGTTTGGAATTATTTAATTGTCGTCTAATGATCTAAAAGAAACAATCGTTACTTGGTCGAATTTCGTAAGTTCGTTTTTTAGCCAGAAAAAGTTCATAGGGGTTAACCTTGGAGTTTTTGCAAAAAAATGAAGAAATTTTTTGTTCGAGATAAGTTTAAAATATGTTAGTTTACTTCATAAAAGATAGTTTAGAGTGAATAAAGTGTACCAGGTCCAGCTGTAAGTGTCTCATTTGTACGGTAATGGAGGAAAGGGCTCTGCGAAGGGACCCTCTATTTGGATCTTTAAAGAGCGATATCTCCGAAACGGTTCGACTTAGAATGGAACGGTTTGGAATTATTTAATTGTCGTCTAATGATCTAAAAGAAACAATCGTTACTTGGTCGAATTTCGAGAGTTCGTTTTTTAGCCAGAAAAAGTTCAAAGGGGTTAACCTTGCGTTTTTTGCAAAAAAATGAAGAAATTTTTTCTTCGAGATAAGTTCAAAATATGTTAGTTTACTTCATAAAAGATAGTTTGGAGTAAAAAAAGTGTACCAGGTCCAGCTGTAAGTGTCTCATTTGTACGGTAATGGAGGAAAGGGCTCTGCGAAGGGACCCTCTATTTGGATCTTTAAAGAGCGATATCTCCGAAACGGTTCGACTTGGAATGGAACGGTTTGGAATTATTTAATTGTCGTCTAATGATCTAAAAGAAACAATCGTTACTTGGTCGAATTTCGAGAGTTCGTTTTTTAGCCAGAAAAAGTTCAAAGGGGTTAACCTTGAGTTTTTTGCAAAAAAATGAAGAAATTTTTTGTTCGAGATAAGTTTAAAATATGTTAGTTTACTTCATAAAAGATAGTTTGGAGTAAAAAAGTGTACCAGGTCCAGCTGTAAGTGTCTCATTTGTACGGTAATGGAGGAAAGGGCTCTGCGAAGGGACCCTCTATTTGGATCTTTAAAGAGCGATATCTCCGAAACGGTTCGACTTAGAATGGAACGGTTTGGAATTATTTAATTGTCGTCTAATGATCTAAAAGAAACAATCGTTACTTGGTCGAATTTCGAGAGTTCGTTTTTTAGCCAGAAAAAGTTCAAAGGGGTTAACCTTGCGTTTTTTGCAAAAAAATGAAGAAATTTTTTCTTCGAGATAAGTTCAAAATATGTTAGTTTACTTCATAAAAGATAGTTTGGAGTAAAAAAGTGTACCAGGTCCAGCTGTAAGTGTCTCATTTGTACGGTAATGGAGGAAAGGGCTCTGCGAAGGGACCCTCTATTTGGATCTTTAAAGAGCGATATCTCCGAAACGGTTCGACTTAGAATGGAACGGTTTGGAATTATTTAATTGTCGTCTAATGATCTAAAAGAAACAATCGTTACTTGGTCGAATTTCGAGAGTTCGTTTTTTAGCCAGAAAAAGTTCAAAGGGGTTAACCTTGCGTTTTTTGCAAAAAAATGAAGAAATTTTTTCTTCGAGATAAGTTCAAAATATGTTAGTTTACTTCATAAAAGATAGTTTGGAGTAAAAAAAGTGTACCAGGTCCAGCTGTAAGTGTCTCATTTGTACGGTAATGGAGGAAAGGGCTCTGCGAAGGGACCCTCTATTTGGATCTTTAAAGAGCGATATCTCCGAAACGGTTCGACTTAGAATGGAACGGTTTGGAATTATTTAATTGTCGTCTAATGATCTAAAAGAAACAATCGTTACTTGGTCGAATTTCGAGAGTTCGTTTTTTAGCCAGAAAAAGTTCAAAGGGGTTAACCTTGCGTTTTTTGCAAAAAAATGAAGAAATTTTTTCTTCGAGATAAGTTTAAAATATGTTAGTTTACTTCATAAAAGATAGTTTAGAGTGAATAAAGTGTACCAGGTCCAGCTGTAAGTGTCTCATTTGTACGGTAATGGAGGAAAGGGCTCTGCGAAGGGACCCTCTATTTGGATCTTTAAAGAGCGATATCTCCGAAACGGTTCGACTTAGAATGGAACGGTTTGGAATTATTTAATTGTCGTCTAATGATCTAAAAGAAACAATCGTTACTTGGTCGAATTTCGAGAGTTCGTTTTTTAGCCAGAAAAAGTTCAAAGGGGTTAACCTTGCGTTTTTTGCAAAAAAATGAAGAAATTTTTTGTTCGAGATAAGTTTAAAATATGTTAGTTTACTTCATAAAAGATAGTTTGGAGTAAATAAAGTGTACCAGGTCCAGCTGTAAGTGTCTCATTTGTACGGTAATGGAGGAAAGGGCTCTGCGAAGGGACCCTCTATTTGGATCTTTAAAGAGCGATATCTCCGAAACGGTTCGACTTAGAATGGAACGGTTTGGAATTATTTAATTGTCGTCTAATGATCTAAAAGAAACAATCGTTACTTGGTCGAATTTCGAGAGTTCGTTTTTTAGCCAGAAAAAGTTCAAAGGGGTTAACCTTGCGTTTTTTGCAAAAAAATGAAGAAATTTTTTCTTCGAGATAAGTTCAAAATATGTTAGTTTACTTCATAAAAGATAGTTTGGAGTAAAAAAAGTGTACCAGGTCCAGCTGTAAGTGTCTCATTTGTACGGTAATGGAGGAAAGGGCTCTGCGAAGGGACCCTCTATTTGGATCTTTAAAGAGCGATATCTCCGAAACGGTTCGACTTAGAATGGAACGGTTTGGAATTATTTAATTGTCGTCTAATGATCTAAAAGAAACAATCGTTACTTGGTCGAATTTCGAGAGTTCGTTTTTTAGCCAGAAAAAGTTCAAAGGGGTTAACCTTGCGTTTTTTGCAAAAAAATGAAGAAATTTTTTCTTCGAGATAAGTTCAAAATATGTTAGTTTACTTCATAAAAGATAGTTTGGAGTAAAAAAAGTGTACCAGGTCCAGCTGTAAGTGTCTCATTTGTACGGTAATGGAGGAAAGGGCTCTGCGAAGGGACCCTCTATTTGGATCTTTAAAGAGCGATATCTCCGAAACGGTTCGACTTAGAATGGAACGGTTTGGAATTATTTAATTGTCGTCTAATGATCTAAAAGAAACAATCGTTACTTGGTCGAATTTCGAGAGTTCGTTTTTTAGCCAGAAAAAGTTCAAAGGGGTTAACCTTGGAGTTTTTGCAAAAAAATGAAGAAATTTTTTGTTCGAGATAAGTTTAAAATATGTTAGTTTACTTCATAAAAGATAGTTTGGAGTAAAAAAGTGTACCAGGTCCAGCTGTAAGTGTCTCATTTGTACGGTAATGGAGGAAAGGGCTCTGCGAAGGGACCCTCTATTTGGATCTTTAAAGAGCGATATCTCCGAAACGGTTCGACTTGGAATGGAACGGTTTGGAATTATTTAATTGTCGTCTAATGATCTAAAAGAAACAATCGTTACTTGGTCGAATTTCGAGAGTTCGTTTTTTAGCCAGAAAAAGTTCAAAGGGGTTAACCTTGCGTTTTTTGCAAAAAAATGAAGAAATTTTTTCTTCGAGATAAGTTTAAAATTTGTTAGTTTACTTCATAAAAGATAGTTTGGAGTAAAAAAGTGTACCAGGTCCAGCTGTAAGTGTCTCATTTGTACGGTAATGGAGGAAAGGGCTCTGCGAAGGGACCCTCTATTTGGATCTTTAAAGAGCGATATCTCCGAAACGGTTCGACTTAGAATGGAACGGTTTGGAATTATTTAATTGTCGTCTAATGATCTAAAAGAAACAATCGTTACTTGTTCGAATTTCGTGAGTTCGTTTTTTAGCCAGAAAAAGTTCAAAGGGGTTAACCTTGCGTTTTTTGCAAAAAAATGAAGAAATTTTTTCTTCGAGATAAGTTTAAAATATGTTAGTTTACTTCATAAAAGATAGTTTGGAGTAAAAAAAGTGTACCAGGTCCAGCTGTAAGTGTCTCATTTGTACGGTAATGGAGGAAAGGGCTCTGCGAAGGGACCCTCTATTTGGATCTTTAAAGAGCGATATCTCCGAAACGGTTCGACTTGGAATGGAACGGTTTGGAATTATTTAATTGTCGTCTAATGATCTAAAAGAAACAATCGTTACTTGGTCGAATTTCGAGAGTTCGTTTTTTAGCCAGAAAAAGTTCAAAGGGGTTAACCTTGCGTTTTTTGCAAAAAAATGAAGAAATTTTTTCTTCGAGATAAGTTTAAAATATGTTAGTTTACTTCATAAAAGATAGTTTAGAGTAAAAAAAGTGTACCAGGTCCAGCTGTAAGTGTCTCATTTGTACGGTAATGGAGGAAAGGGCTCTGCGAAGGGACCCTCTATTTGGATCTTTAAAGAGCGATATCTCCGAAACGGTTCGACTTAGAATGGAACGGTTTGGAATTATTTAATTGTCGTCTAATGATCTAAAAGAAACAATCGTTACTTGGTCGAATTTCGAGAGTTCGTTTTTTAGCCAGAAAAAGTTCAAAGGGGTTAACCTTGCGTTTTTTGCAAAAAAATGAAGAAATTTTTTCTTCGAGATAAGTTCAAAATTGTTAGTTTACTTCATAAAAGATAGTTTGGAGTAAAAAAGTGTACCAGGTCCAGCTGTAAGTGTCTCATTTGTACGGTAATGGAGGAAAGGGCTCTGCGAAGGGACCCTCTATTTGGATCTTTAAAGAGCGATATCTCCGAAACGGTTCGACTTAGAATGGAACGGTTTGGAATTATTTAATTGTCGTCTAATGATCTAAAAGAAACAATCGTTACTTGGTCGAATTTCGAGAGTTCGTTTTTTAGCCAGAAAAAGTTCAAAGGGGTTAACCTTGCGTTTTTTGCAAAAAAATGAAGAAATTTTTTCTTCGAGATAAGTTCAAAATATGTTAGTTTACTTCATAAAAGATAGTTTGGAGTAAAAAAAGTGTACCAGGTCCAGCTGTAAGTGTCTCATTTGTACGGTAATGGAGGAAAGGGCTCTGCGAAGGGACCCTCTATTTGGATCTTTAAAGAGCGATATCTCCGAAACGGTTCGACTTGGAATGGAACGGTTTGGAATTATTTAATTGTCGTCTAATGATCTAAAAGAAACAATCGTTACTTGGTCGAATTTCGAGAGTTCGTTTTTTAGCCAGAAAAAGTTCAAAGGGGTTAACCTTGGAGTTTTTGCAAAAAAATGAAGAAATTTTTTGTTCGAGATAAGTTTAAAATATGTTAGTTTACTTCATAAAAGATAGTTTAGAGTGAATAAAGTGTACCAGGTCCAGCTGTAAGTGTCTCATTTGTACGGTAATGGAGGAAAGGGCTCTGCGAAGGGACCCTCTATTTGGATCTTTAAAGAGCGATATCTCCGAAACGGTTCGACTTAGAATGGAACGGTTTGGAATTATTTAATTGTCGTCTAATGATCTAAAAGAAACAATCGTTACTTGGTCGAATTTCGAGAGTTCGTTTTTTAGCCAGAAAAAGTTCAAAGGGGTTAACCTTGCGTTTTTTGCAAAAAAATGAAGAAATTTTTTCTTCGAGATAAGTTCAAAATATGTTAGTTTACTTCATAAAAGATAGTTTGGAGTAAAAAAAGTGTACCAGGTCCAGCTGTAAGTGTCTCATTTGTACGGTAATGGAGGAAAGGGCTCTGCGAAGGGACCCTCTATTTGGATCTTTAAAGAGCGATATCTCCGAAACGGTTCGACTTAGAATGGAACGGTTTGGAATTATTTAATTGTCGTCTAATGATCTAAAAGAAACAATCGTTACTTGGTCGAATTTCGAGAGTTCGTTTTTTAGCCAGAAAAAGTTCAAAGGGGTTAACCTTGCGTTTTTTGCAAAAAAATGAAGAAATTTTTTCTTCGAGATAAGTTAAAATATGTTAGTTTACTTCATAAAAGATAGTTTAGAGTAAAAAAAGTGTACCAGGTCCAGCTGTAAGTGTCTCATTTGTACGGTAATGGAGGAAAGGGCTCTGCGAAGGGACCCTCTATTTGGATCTTTAAAGAGCGATATCTCCGAAACGGTTCGACTTAGAATGGAACGGTTTGGAATTATTTAATTGTCGTCTAATGATCTAAAAGAAACAATCGTTACTTGGTCGAATTTCGAGAGTTCGTTTTTTAGCCAGAAAAAGTTCAAAGGGGTTAACCTTGCGTTTTTTGCAAAAAAATGAAGAAATTTTTTCTTCGAGATAAGTTCAAATATGTTAGTTTACTTCATAAAAGATAGTTTGGAGTAAAAAAGTGTACCAGGTCCAGCTGTAAGTGTCTCATTTGTACGGTAATGGAGGAAAGGGCTCTGCGAAGGGACCCTCTATTTGGATCTTTAAAGAGCGATATCTCCGAAACGGTTCGACTTGGAATGGAACGGTTTGGAATTATTTAATTGTCGTCTAATGATCTAAAAGAAACAATCGTTACTTGGTCGAATTTCGAGAGTTCGTTTTTTAGCCAGAAAAAGTTCAAAGGGGTTAACCTTGGAGTTTTTGCAAAAAAATGAAGAAATTTTTTGTTCGAGATAAGTTTAAAATATGTTAGTTTACTTCATAAAAGATAGTTTGGAGTAAAAAAGTGTACCAGGTCCAGCTGTAAGTGTCTCATTTGTACGGTAATGGAGGAAAGGGCTCTGCGAAGGGACCCTCTATTTGGATCTTTAAAGAGCGATATCTCCGAAACGGTTCGACTTAGAATGGAACGGTTTGGAATTATTTAATTGTCGTCTAATGATCTAAAAGAAACAATCGTTACTTGGTCGAATTTCGAGAGTTCGTTTTTTTAGCCAGAAAAGTTCAAAGGGGTTAACCTTGCGTTTTTGCAAAAAAATGAAGAAATTTTTTGTTCGAGATAAGTTCAAAATATGTTAGTTTACTTCATAAAAGATAGTTTAGAGTAAAAAAGTGTACCAGGTCCAGCTGTAAGTGTCTCATTTGTACGGTAATGGAGGAAAGGGCTCTGCGAAGGGACCCTCTATTTGGATCTTTAAAGAGCGATATCTCCGAAACGGTTCGACTTAGAATGGAACGGTTTGGAATTATTTAATTGTCGTCTAATGATCTAAAAGAAACAATCGTTACTTGGTCGAATTTCGAGAGTTCGTTTTTTAGCCAGAAAAAGTTTCAAAGGGGTTAACCTTGCGTTTTTTGCAAAAAATGAAGAAATTTTTTCTTCGAGATAAGTTCAAATATGTTAGTTTACTTCATAAAAGATAGTTTGGAGTAAAAAAGTGTACCAGGTCCAGCTGTAAGTGTCTCATTTGTACGGTAATGGAGGAAAGGGCTCTGCGAAGGACCTCTATTTGGATCTTAAAGAGCGATATCCCGAAACGGTTCGACTTAGAATGGAACGTTTGGAATTATTTAATTGTCGTTCTAATGATCTAAAAGAAACAATCGTACTTGGTCGAATTTCGAGAGTTCGTTTTTTAGCCAGAAAAAGTTCAAGGGGTTAACCTTGCGTTTTTTGCAAAAAATGAAGAAATTTTTGCTTCGAGATAAGTTCAAAATATGTTAGTTTACTTCATAAAAGATAGTTTGAGTAAAAAGTGTACCAGGTCCAGCTGTAAGTGTCTCATTTGTACGGTAATGGAG